>JAKOOJ010000001.1:242105940-242705940 GCA_022577455.1 Arizona elegans
TTCCCTTGAGGAGCACCCGGAGGCTCCAACTGGCGCAGAGTGCAGCCGTGCAGGTGGTTATGGGCGCGACATGGTGTTCCCATGTAACACCTCTTCTGCGCGAGCTGCACTGGCTCCCGGTGGTCTTCCGTGTGCGCTTCAAGGTTTTGGTTATCACCTTTAGAGCACTCCATGTCTTAGGACCTGGTTATCTACGGGACCGCCTGCTGCCATCAGTAGCCTCCCACTGGCCAGTACGCTCTCATAGAGAGGGGCTCCTCCGGGTGCCATCAGCCAAACAATGTCAGGGGGAGAGTCTTCTCTGTGGGGGCACCTACTATCTGGAATGAGCTCCCCCAGGAGATACAGAGGATCCCAGATCTGCGCACCTTTTGCCGCACTCTCAAGACCTTTTTATTCCATCAGGCTGGCCTGGCCTAACTGTCCCTTTTTCCCTTTTAAAATGTAAATTTTAAATCTGTTCTTAATTATTGGGGTGTTTTAAATCTGTCTTGGGACAAATCGTTTAATTCGGTTTTATTCTGCTTTTAAATTTTGTATTTATGTATTTTATCTTGTGGCTGTTCACATCCCTGAGTCCTTCGGGAGTAGGGCGGTATATAAATCAAATAAAACCTAAAATAAAATTACCTACTGCAAAATCTCCATTCCTACCCCATTCTGGGGCCAGCCAGAGGTGGTATTTGCCGGTTCTCTGAACTACTCAAAATTTCCGCTTCTGGTTCTCCAGAACCTGTCAGAACCTACTGCATAACACCCCTGACCCTCTTGATTTTATCTCATAGAATGGCAATGAAAAGGTCACCATTCTGTTTGCTAAAGGACAACCTTCGTATGCATGCTACCTTTCCAAGTCTGGCTTTCAGCACAATGGGAATAGTGTCCAACCAATCAAGAAAGTGTAGTCGGGCTTACGAGGAGACAATAAGCATGTCTACACTAGTCATTGACATCCTCATCTAGCCATCGTTAATAAGAACAGATTTATTTCACTTTGACAAGAACTGAGTGATGCTATAAATCACTGACCGTGGAAATCTTCCTAGTCCCCTATAAAACGGTTAAGGCTAGCAGCAGGCAGTTTTAAAGTGCTTCATCCCCATGGTTGAATATATCAGTCACTGGGGCAATTTCCCCCAATGTGGGTAGACATAAATCAGCCCAGTACTGTTACCTAATGTGTAGATTCTGCCTCAAGTCCCCACTGCCATACTTTTGCTCCAGGAGCAAGCGGCCCACCCATCTAGTTCTGTGGTTCACCATTTGGGGATTTGCTTCCTGCCCCAGCAGTGGCATGAATCTCTGCTCTTCAACGCATTTTCTTTCTGACCTTATGCCTATAAACATTTGTGGCTAAAGTAGGCCACAGAGGATGCATCTTTACTTTTTTTTAAAAAAAGCTGAAGTCCACTGGATTCTCTGAAGTTGTCTCTTTGGAATACACACAGTTCCCATAGAACACTTTGAAATCCTACACTAACTAAAAATGGCAGAGCAGTTTGAATGTGTTCTTGGCCTAACCTTGGCATGTGCTTCCTCTCATTTGGTACAAGGCTTGTGAAAGTTCTCCATGCCAAAAACTAAACAAATCAGGTAGTTCTCTGTCACTCAGACATTTGACTCTGGTTTTGGCTTAGAAAGTGCTGGTGCTGCACCCTACAACCATGTGGCTTGCATTCTTCTGTAATATTTCAGGGAGTGGGCAAGTTGTTAATCATAATGTCATGAAGTCTCAGTGAAGCAAGGATTAGGCTGGAATTGTGAAGAACTACAGAGAAAAGGCCCAATCCTGGGTTATGATAGATTAAATACATATAATGCTATTGGAGAAATAATATTTATTACAGATGATCTTTTGCTCTGGGAAGAGCTTTTTCATTATGAAGAATGCTGTTCGAGCTTTCTCTATCCTTGTCTTTACTTCAGTGGTCATGTCCCTGGTACCTGCCTGCTACCAATTCTGGAATGTGAAGAATTAACATGCTTGCTAAGATCTTGGCTTGGGCAGGGAGGACATTCATAGTGAGACCATCCTGAAATTCCCATGGCATTCTTCTACCAATAAGATGGCAAGTGAATAATGATTTAACATCAATAATGTTTTGTAAATATTATTTATACAGTACTCTTTCCATTCAATTTATTTCTGTCAGGCATAGCCATGTGTTTGGAAGTTCAAGCAGCTTTGTGGGCCACCTATATTTTATTTATTTATTCAATTTATATAGCCACCCATTTCACATAAGTGACTGAACAGTTTGCAAAATATGGTAAAACCACAAAATATGAGAAACATGATATACGTAAATAAACCATAAAACTGGATTATAACCACCCCCACCCCAAAAAACATAGTTAACAGCATTTACAATCCTTACATCATAATCAGTACAACTACCTAGTATACAACCAGATTCCTAAACATATGGCAAAATTACTATATGGCAAAATTACTATGACAAAACTACTATAAATGTAACTGGGAAGAGGCATAGCCACTAGCCCAGCTATTCTATCTATACTGTAGTAATATCTTCTTGGGCTTCCTACAATGTATGGTATGAATTCAGAAACTGTGATGCTGTGTTATTAATTGGAAGCTTTCTGTATGCTTCAAAATTTATTTGGAAGAAGTTCTTTGGAACATGTTGGAATGGGAGCAAGTTACTACTTTAAGTAACTGTATGTTTTCAGGTTTTCACTCTCTTTTCAAGTTCACACCAAAGACTGGAAAAAAACAAACAAAGGTATTCTAGAGAGCTATTGAGCAAATGCTCCCATATATTCCAAATTATGCCTTCTGAATACCTTTTGACACATCTACAGCCATATTACCTGAGGCTGGATAGTAAAGACTTCATATCATGCTAATTTCAAAACAGTAAACATGGATTTTTATTTGTTACTAAGCCTACTACAGAGTATTGGTGTTGAATCTAACAAGGCTGAAGCACCATGCTCCTTATATTATTCAACTAGCAAATAAAACCATTCCTAGTTTTTTTATGAGGCTCCCTGAATTAAAAAATAAAGAAGGTGCTAATTAGGATCAACTTTCTAGTACTTGTTAGAAATCGTGAATACAATTTTGTGTTTGGTTTTTCTGAAATAAGTAAAAAGCAGCTAGGGATTAGGACCAGAGAGGAAGTGGATACTTAAACATCTTGGTCCAATTTATATGCACCTATACCTGCATCTCTCCATCTCTATTTCTATGTTCATCTCCATTTCTGTGTCTATCTCCATCTCTCCTTCTGTTTTGGATGATCTCCTAAAATCATCCCATACAGGATAGTTTTCTTAACACTAATAGAATGCATTTTTTGCCTTTTTATTCTGTTTGATGAGACTTTTGTTTTGTTTTGTGGTGATTATATTTCCATTTGTTAGCTTCTCTGAGAAATTTTACCCCAAGAGCAAAATTTTTAAAAATATACTAGGTGAAATAACACTTTACTACCAGAACAAGCATTGGAAGCAAAGTGCTGCCATTTCTATTTTATAACTGTAAGACTGAGGTTGGAAAATGCTCATCTGTTATGAAATGCAAAACTCTTTGGGAAATTTTCAAAGGAAACATATTATTTAGTCAATGTATATCTTGCCTTTCTGCCCAGTTACATATTAATGCCAATTTTTTCCCCTGAAAATAAGTAGTCTAGTCACTTCTTCCAGGTAGTATTCAAATATTATAGGTATAATTATATTTTTAAATGCACTAAAGAAAGGAAGTCGGTATACATTCCTTCACATTCTAACAAGATGACAATTTTTTAAAAAAAAATAAAACTAGAGAAGGACCCAGCCCAGATGTATGTAACCAAAAGCAAGACAGACTTCTTTTATTCTTGCCTTGTAAAGGAATGGAACACATGGTAGATGGGTTTTTCTCTTACATGTCTTGTTTTGTTTTAGCCAGAAGGTTGCCTTTCTGTTTGGTTAGCCCTTCCCTTATTTTGAAAGACAAAACTCAGATGGCTTTTGCTGTGCAAATACAATTAGAATTCCAGCAAGCCCAGTCTACATTCTTCTAGCTACCCTCAAAATTCCTACAGAGGTCTTGGTTTTGCCAATAGGGAAAATAATAATTAAAAAAAAAGAATTCTAATCATTTTTAAGTTAGATGGGTAAGAATGGATGCTGGTAAATCAAAAAGAGGAAATTTTCATCTATGATGAAAAAGAAACCCAAAGGAGGATCCACTCAACTCAACTTCATAAAGGAAAATTTTAAAAAATCAGTTGCATACTATTAAGAAAAAGTTGGCAACTAAAATGCCAGTGATGTAACGCCTATGCCACTACTGTATAAACTAAATTTGGAATACTGCTGATAGTCCCATAATAAAGCTATAAGATGAATGCATGGAAGAGAACCCAACACTATGAGAAATTTGGCACACCTCTGCCATTTTTCCTTTTGGTCTAGTAAAAAGATGGTCAAGAAGAAATATCAAAGATGTTGGTATGGAGAAATATCCTTCCCTCAGTCATAATATTGAGTCTAAGGATCATTCACTCTAAAAAAGGTGAAGGTTCCCCTCACACATATGAGCTAGTTGTTCCCAACTAGCTCATCTCCGTTTCAAAGCCAAAAAGCCAGTGCTGTCCAAAGACCTCTCTATGGTCATGTGGCCGGTATGACTAAACATCAAAGGTGCACGGAAGGTAACGGAAAGCTGTTACCTTCCAACCAAAGGTGATCCCTATTTTTCTATTTGCATTTTTTACGTGGTTTCGAACTGCTAGGTTGGCAGAAGCTGGGACAAGTAACGGGCGCTCACCCTGTTACACAGCACTAGGGATTCGAACTGCTGAACTGACGACCTTTTGATCGACAAGTTCAGAGTCTTAGCCACTGAGCCACCGCATCATCAAATATTCACTATACTTGATGTTACAAAGAAGTCAGATGAACATTGCTGGGAGCATTGTTAGCTTTGTATTCTCAGAAGGGAAGAACTTATCATAGACACCCATGGCCAAAAAAAAAAAATCCTCTTTGTGAGCAGGAAGAATTTACCCACTTTTTAATTTCACCATAACATTCTCCCTTGCAAGCTACTAACCATATTTCCTTTGCAAGCTGCTAACCGCTCACTGGCTTATAGCACCTTCTCTGTAGCCAAGGGTGTCTGGCAACAGCTTCATCCTTCCTACGTTCAAGTTTATTACCACTAAGCAATGTTTTATACAAATCTAAAATTATAATGTACCAAGGAAATTAAATACCAAAGGAAAAGGTAAAATATATGTGTGTAAAAAGAGCTTAAGTGCAGTCCTTAACTTACTAAAAAAAATAATAACATTAAAAAAATAAGATGTTAACATTAGCTTATTAATAAAATGTAATTATTTGAGTACTAAGAACCAAATTCTCCATCTATTAGCATGTTAAGAAAGCTTTTTAAGCTATAACATCCAGAAAATCAGAGGCGATAGGGAGCTTCCATAAAATCAAAAGAAATCAGTCAAGGTTGATCAAGGGTAATAGGGAAGCATATAATCACATATTGTAGTGTGATAGTCTCTATAGCTTTTTTTACTATATGGACAGGTTCTCATACAAAGGGAGACTCCACTAAAAGCAGGGATGCAGCATGCAATAAGCAAAAAAATCATGCTTTTCCAGACCTCCTTCTGCACAGAGCCTTAGGCACTCCCAGAGACATTACTGTACTGTAAGAGCCACAATGTCTTTATAGGTGGCATATATGTTGTTCACCCTGATGGAAGTTCTTGACTACAGCTTATGAAATCATCCTTGAAAATCCCTATATCAATAACTGCCTGCAAATAGAAAAGTGCAACAGCTTGTACAAAATGGTTAGAATTCTCTGCCGCCGCCACCCTCTAGTTTTTAAGTTTTTATGTTTGCAGGTATTACTTAAAAATTGTTTTAAAATAGAATTTCTCACCGATGTATTCAGTGATACAATCATTGCTACTATCAAATTCATCTGCCAAATAGATCAGGCTTCTAAAAGACAGGAAACTAGAATAAGAGTCAGCCTCACAGCAAGCAATAGATTTTGGAGTTTGATTCCAGTGATCAGGGTCCAAAATATTTCCCATTTTTCCTGTTATCCCTTGTAGACTCCTATGCAGCTCTGTGAACTCATTGATCAAAGACTTTTCCATTTCCTTACTTTTCATTTGTTTCCATAAAAAGATTCTCAATACTGCCCTCAAAATATGATCTGCAAATTAAAAACATATCTCCACATATTTATGTTCATCATTTGAAAGCCAGATAGGGAAAGCTTAGTTTGGAACCAGTTTTGCCTGCTTTGTTTTGTTTCTCTCTTATTCATCTTGTGTTTAAGTCCTGAACATTTGTTGAGGCTTCTGTACTTCACAATATACAGTATGCCAGTCACCGGTCCAGATTCCTCAGCTGGGACTCTGCTCAACTTATTTTGAAATCTTGCTTTCTTGACTATTGTCACACTGCTTTCTAGTGCCTGATGGCATTTATATGCATGCAGGAGCACCAGTTCTTAAACTCTCTTTTTTAAATCCACAACTCTAGAGGTATATGTACATAGCAACCAAAACATTGTAAGCATTCTGGAGTGGACAAAAATCTTCCCCATATTTATGGGTCTGCAAGTGGCTAATTGAGTTGTTGAGTTTTGTGGATTATGGAAGGCAGGCTCTTTGCTAGTTCATTAATTTTGGGATATATTGGGTCTGATGTAGGTCCCTTTTGAAGACAATAGGCATCTTTCATGGACTTTCAGTGGGGTTTGGATCATTCAGGGCACTGAAGAAATCTGCTTAGGAAGCAACTGTGGTCAAATTAACCAAAAGTGTGTGCAATACATTTGGAAATGACTGAAAAGCCTCAAGGACACCCACATAATGTTAGCTAATTGCATGGTTGAGCAGCATACAAGAATTGGAAGAGTCCAATGGAAGAACAGCATTCTGTGTTTTTTGTCCAGGAGTTTTCAGACTTGCGTAGAGGTTCCATGTTTGCCTGGCACCTTTCTCTTTCATTTCAGGAAACATATGGAAGATCTAGGGACAAAACCCTCCCTAAACTTTAGGTGGTTCCATTTACTAGGCCTGTTTATCAGGTAAAACACTGAGCTGCTTGTTGGATAGAATGGTTTGCCCCCAAGTTGGTGTGACAGTAAGGTTAAATATTTATTTCCTCCCCAAGTGATAAGAAGTCCAAAGGCTAGACCAGAAGATTTAGGTTCTTTGGTATGCATAATACTTGAGATGGATAATATATCCATAATAGTTAGTGTCTTATGAACAGCATGGTGGTGAAAAATGTGTTCCAATTAAATACCCAAGACACCTGTTAATCTTACATCAAGCATCATCAACAACTTCAACTTTTCCTTTTTAACAGCAGGAGAACAATAGAGGTTCATGTTCAAATGCATAACAAGAAATGAAAATAATTGCCCTGGCCTAAATTCCTACACCTCATATGTTCCATAAAAAATGGGGTGGGGGTGGGTGGGATGTACTAAAGCCTAGGAACTCTGGTACTTTCCACAGACTTACTCCCTGTTGTAGAAAAAGAGGGAGTTGACAGAAGCTTGTCAATTTCATCTTTATTTGCTTTTTTGGATCCTATTACTTCAATTTAACTTAAAGTTGGACCCTCCTTTTGGAAGACTAATGTTTTCCTGTATTTGTTTCCATAGTCACTCTTTACATACATTTTTATAATAGTGCTTACTTATTTCTTATTTCTTTCTGATTTTTTTAGTAAGTTCCTTACTGAGATGTTGCCTTTTTTTTTTCTTGGCAATTTCAACAATCTGTTCTGACACCCAGTTTGTTTGTCTGCTCATTATTTGTTAGTTTTTGGTCCTTGGCAGTCTTTTTTCACATCCATCCTTATCAATTGTATGAATAAATCTACAAACAGTTAAGACCATCTACACATGATCATGTTTATCTATTGGTGACTATAGACATGGAGAAAATTGCCAGCCAATTACAACTTCCCCTTTTTGACCAAGAAATGAAAAAGACAACTGGTTGCAAATAAACCAATAACTGAGTATTTGATTCCATCTGATCTGTGCCAAGAAAAAAAACAAACTTGCAAAAAAAAAAAAGTGCCAGCTTCTCCCCTCTTCTATACTTCATATCAATGATGGGTTGCTCCCGGTTTGGACCGGTTCACAAAAACCGGTAGTAAAACTGGCGGGAGGCTCCGCCCACCGCCCCGGATGTCATAATAGGCGATCTGCACATGCGCAGAAGCTTGGCGCGATCCTGTTGCGAACCGGTAGTAAAGATAAGTAGAATCCACCCCTGCTTCATATGCTTCTGCACTTTAGTTGTGAACACTGACCACTGTTTGGGGATAAAAGTCAAAGACAGTGAGACACAAACCAAAATGAAGAATGACCATTGGTTATCAAAATTGAGCCAAATAAAACAAGGATCCGCAAAAGCTTTTTATTTACCATGGTGGTAAAGTCTCCTTGCCTTTCCTATAATACTGGCACAAAGGTAGTTCTGCTTTCTGATTACAGGTAGTTCTTGAGTTACAAACTGTAATTAAGCCCAGAATTACAATTGTAAGTTGTGATAATCATTAAGCAGGTCATCACATGACACAAAATTGTATGACTCTTTGTGGTGGGTATTAAATGAATCCATTATCAGTTGTGGAAGCTGTGGTCATTAATTAAGCGAACCTATAGTTCCCAATGGGTAGTTTTTGCTGAAACCTGGAAGTAAATGCTAGTTTCTCGCAAAAACCTTCAGGATGCTGCAAACAATTGTAAATGTGGGTCAGTTACCAAGTGCCCAAAATGCAATCTCGTGATCTCAGGGGTGATGGCACCCATCAGAACTTTGAATCCGGGTCTACTTTGGAGGGGGGTGTCCATTGCAACTTTGAATGTTCTTTAAGCAACCCGTTTTAAGCCAAAAACTACCTGTTCTATTTATTTACATCATCTGGTAATTACAATGGAGGCCCAGAAACCTGGAAGGTGAGAAAGTGGGAATACATTGCAACTTCCAAAACAGCATCCTTCTGTGAGCTCTGGTGAAAGAATCAGGAGCAGAAGACATTAGTTACAACACTGGGTAATTGCAGAGCTGGTCATGTAACCCCTGTGTCAGGAATATTCCCTCATGTGGAAGGGTGCAAAAGTTGCTGGCTGCTGCAAAAAGAAACAGAGGATGAAACAGAAAGATGCACCTCATCCTCCAAAAGAACCCTAATCAATAAGTCTTTACCAAGCTGTTCATATAACAAATGGGTGTCCTGGCACTCTAGGGAAGTTGGCTGTAGAAGTTATGAATGCCGCCCCCCCCCTCAGCCCTTCCCCTTGCTTCTGCCCATAAATAACGTGGGAATGTCATGTGAGACCAAATGGCACGCTCTGGGCTTACAAATGCAAAGAAATGAGAGATACCATTGGATCTCGCTGACAGCACCACAGGCAGCTATTAAGGCCTAATCCAGGGTCAGTTTTCAACCTCCCCCTGGCAGGCCACCAGCCCAATTTGCTTAACTTCTTCCTTGCTGTGCTGCTCTTTTGTTTCAAGCTATGCTGAGGCTTATCTGAATTACGGGTTAAGTCCCAGTCAAATGTCTTCCATTCGAGGCCACCATGGGAGAATGGCAAGATATTCTCTTTCCAACAGAAAGCAAATGGCAAGCAGAGGCAAGGCGGTATCCATTTCACCCAAATGCTGGTTTATGTTACAGCTCTTTCGCAAACTTCTAATTGCTCTGTAGGACTGACATTTATAGACATCCCCCTGTTTTAAATGAAAACACAATACTGAGGTCAGGAGGAGGTTTGGGGACAGCACAGATCCCAGGTGAGGGCAAAGGAGGAAATTGCTTTAAGACTCCTAAATGCCAAGTATGTTTTCAAGGGGGAGATGGGGGAGAGAGAGAAAATCACAGGGAGTGTGGAAAGACATTAATCATAGCCCCAAAGGCATGGAGGAATATTAATGACCTTCTCTATCCTGAATATTCATCGCTTAGAGCAAAAAAAAAATGTCTTTCATGATTTTCATATTATTTATTCATCTGGTCCTGGAAAGAGACAGGCCGAGCTCCAGAGGGGATACATAACATCCATTGGTGTGCTATATTTTTCCAATTGTTTTTCTTCTCGGGACCTGCTGCCAAAGAACCCTCAAATTGCATCTCAAAGTCATCTGAGTTGAAAAGGCAATTTAGGGATTTGGCACTGTGGCCGATTTTTGAAGGGAAATATGAAGTTTTCTTTTTTTAAAAAAAAACACTCCCATAAATCCCTGTTTGGGTAGTTTTCCTTTGAATGTCTTGGGTGCTAAATTCCCTAAACTGGTGTTTTCTGATGTTGTTTTGAAACTTTGAAAGCAGCTCAGAAGTTGTACCTGGTTGAAGAGGCTAATCCACTGAATTGCATATATTGCAATCGCATGGTAACCAAATGTCTTGCTGAAATTCCCTCTTTCTTATAACTAAAAAATGAACAGGAACTCAGACAGGTTGTTGATGCTTTCTGAGTTGGTTGTTTTCTTGCAGACATGTAATTATCCATACTAGGTAACATCATCAGTGCTAGTAAGGAGTGAAGTTTGCTCTCAGTTTATATTCTAGTGGCTTGCCCTGCAAGTGCTGGTGGGAGTAGTTCTTTGGTTGAACTACTTACTGTTAGCTTGTTCGACAGTTCCTTGATTGGAGTCTTGTTTACTATTTAATTTATTAGTTACCATGTGGTAAATTAGGTGGCAAATAAGAGTAAAAAAACAAAACAAAACAAAACCAAACCAAACCTGTGGAACAGTTCATGGGCCTAAATTATTCTAATCATAATATTCATTATAGAAGTTTACTACCAGTGGCCTTATATAATTGGTGGAAGTTTATCTTTCCTCAAGTTTAGAATTCTTTTTTATGAATGAAATGTCTACCTCTTCTTCTATAATAGATTGCAGACTGTCCTTCTGTTGAGAATTTTATACTGAAGCATCCATTCTGGAAGGAAGTCGGGGAAGAAATAGAAACTGCAAAGATGGGGGTAGGAATGGTGTTTTGTATTGTTGGCACCTCACCTCTGGATGTTTGAAACTCACCCAAATACGACCTGTCCAGTTGAATCTCTCTTTTCAATTCTGTACTGTGACCAACAAATTTAACAAAGTGGACAGTTCTTCAGTTATGTTCTGATAAAGATTATTTTATATATGCCTTGTTAGCATGAAAAATCTGATATAATGTTGATTATCTAATCATGTTAATCAGCTGGTGAATCAACTTTTGGAAGGTAGAACCATCTTTCCTGTATAAATGTTGAAGACAACTATTCCCCTCCCAAACCAAGGTTAATATAAATACATATCCAGAAAAGCATTACCTATACCTCTCCATTAAATTTAGAAGTTAATCAGCTCAGTTCTGTTTTTTGGCCTCTCTGAATGGCATTTTTCCCATGGCATACATATTACTCTTTGTATCACCACAGAAAGCAACTTTAATAAAAGAAAAGCAAGGAAGATTGTGCTGTGCCATTTTAGTGCTTCCCAACTGGCCAGCTGGAAGAAGTATGAAGAAGTAGCTCAGGGTGAAAAAGTGAGAATGCCACAAAAGGTTGCACATTAGTACAAATCCATCAACTTTATAACTATTCCCTTCTCTGCTTTGTCCAGGGTAGATATGGAAGCAGATATAGTGACCATAATCACAAGTTTCCCCCCACCTCCCCAAAAAAAATCTGATTTTTTTTTCTTCCTTGGTTCCTTCCCCAAAAGTGATTAAACAAGCCATCAGTGTATTGTTCAAATCAGAATTCATAGTTTGCATATAGTACTAAACACATCATAAGAATTTTGGACAACATTTATATTTTCACATGACTCTACAAGCAGTACATTCTGTTCACAAAGAGCAGTATCTTTTGAAACATTTCTAGCTTACATTTTCAGTATTTTCAGATTCCATGTTTACAATAGAAAAACCTGAGAGGCAGCAAGGATTTTCTGCTTATATTTTATTGCCTTTTCAGCACCAGTTTCCTTGTGCATAATTGCTTGAATTATATGTGTGTTGTATATCTGTATATGTTAAATAATTTTGACAAAGATTTTCTTGGGTGGTATTTTAGTTTTAATTTTATTCCTTCTGAAATTGCCTTCAATTAGTGTTCTTTTTAATGGCAGGGTTACAAAATAAATACTTCCAATAAAAGCAAAGCTAGACAACAGCTAATTCCAGATGAAATATGTCTTTGAGTCTTTTTGAGGAAAAGCATCTTTGGAAAAATTTAATACAGTAATAGCTCCAATGTTCTGTTTATGGGACATGTGTGCCTCTAAGAGTTTATGACCTGCTGAATTACAAACTGGTGGGAGAACCACAAAGTCAAAAGAGCCCAATCAGCTGTACCACATATTATAAACAGAAGAGAAATTAAATACCTATAGTATTTGTGCAATCAATTTGGAATGATTAGATTTGGTTTCAAAATAAGACTTCCAGAATGCAAGAACCACAAATCTGAACACAACCTCAATTCCCTTTGTGTACCAATCATTTTTTATCAATTTAGGAAAAATGCAATGAAAGGAATCTGAAATGCCACTATACATTTGGGTCTTCTTCTCATAAACATGCAATAGAAGTCTGCACAATTCTAAAAAAGCTTTTATATCCCTCAGAATATAATAGGGGCAATAGGCCAATGCTGTTGAAAATACATTTCCATAATAGTATTTGGCTCATTTCTACAACATTAAAAGTTTCAGAGGTGATCAAAAATTGAGATATCAGGTAGTGTAGAGTTGGGTGGAAAGGGTGGGTTAGGGAAGAGGGGGGGGGGAAAAAGGGGGAAAAACTTGTATTTGAAAACTTTTTCAATAAAAAAAAAATTGAGATATCAGGATTTGTAATCTGATATATCTGATGAAAAACATATTTATTAACAAGAGAGATACATCAAATCTAGGGAATATTTTTTTTCTTGCTATCTTGGGGAAACAATTTTTTTTACGTCAAGATATTATTGTCATCAAGCTAGCTAGTGTATTTCAAGCACCATATTATTACCATTCCTCATCTCTCTTATGTGCTGCTGATGCATTTTTTTCATTGGTTCATTTTCCCATTGCTACAATCCCTGGCTTAGGTTGTAATCATTCCTTTCTCAGTATTTGCAGTATGGAAGTATCATGTTCACTGTTTAAACTTTCTATGAGCAAATAGAAAGTGTTCTATCATGATAGTTTTTACTATACACTTGTAAATCTTTTAAAGGTTCCGGTTGCTTTAATTTTTGAGGGTGATGGGTGGTCCAGAAATACAAAATATAAATAAAAATAAATATTTTGAAGACGAGGCTTTGTGCTTTACAAAAATCCTAGCATACAGGAATGACAGACACATGGATACATAATCTACATACCGTATTTTTTGGTGTATAAGACACACCAGAGTATAAGATGCACCTTAATTTTGGGGGAGGAAAACAAGGAAAAAAGTATTTTATCTCTGCCTACCAGCATTTAAGGTGGTGCCGCCCTCCTCTTCCTCCTGCAAGCGAGAGGTGCAGGGACTACTCGCTTTCCCCCAAAGAGACCCCTAGCATGCTCTGGGGGGAGGGACAGAGCACAGACTGAGGAACAACCCTCCATCTTTGGGACAGTGTGTGTGTGTGTGTGGGGAATCTGCCCAGCAGCTTTGGGGAACAAGGCGGGTGCCACGATTTGCGGCTGGTCACCCCTCTGGCCGCGCTGACTTCACTCCCCAGCAATGTGAGGAGCCGCTGCCGCCGCTGCCTAACCCTCTCTGCACCCAGGAGCCAAGCCGAGCTGAATGGGAGCCCCTAAAGGGAAACATTCCTCCTTTCCAGCCATCGCTGCCTGGATTCCAAAATGCAAACCTCAAGAGTTGCACTTCAGGTGGCAGCCAGTTCCCCTGCAATGTGCAGCGGGGAACTGGGAAGTGCTTTGGATTCGGGGAGGAGATTGTAGCGCTGCCCCCTGAAAGTGTTTTTCTGCAAATTGCAGAGCCGCGCGCCCCTGTCCTCCTTCTCAGCAGACTCTTCTGTTTCCTCCTGGCCAGATCCGCCGCCTGAAACATGGTACACTTTTTTTTTTGTCTCTGCACACACCCCATGTTTGGAATCGGGAAGGGGATCACGGGTCTGCCGCCCGAACCCGCAATCCCCTTCCCGATTCCAAACATGGCGCACATTTTGAATTGGGTCTGGAAGGGCTGGCGGAAGCGAACATGGACACGGAATTTCAACCATTTAAATCCAGACAAACCGAATTGTCAGGACTCAAAGGGTGCATTTTGTGGGGGGACAGAGTCATAATTCCCGGGGTGCTGAGGCAGGACATTCTAAACTTATTACATGAGGGGCACCCGGGAATAGTGAAGATGAAGGCATTGGCAAGAAGCTATGTATAGTGGCTGGAATGGATAAAGAGATAGAGGTCTGGGTAGCAACATGCACACCCTGCCAAGAATCATGACCGGCATCACACACTGCACCCACACACAATTGGGAGAACCCGGGGACACTCTGGGTGAGGATACACATAGACTTTGCAGGGCCATACCAGGGCAACATGTTCCTAATCATAGTGGAGACATTTTCAAAATGGTTAAAAGTATTCCTGATGCCCTGGACTTCCGGTTTGCTGTTTGTCGCCGCCAGACGTTCTTTCGGGATCGTCAACCCCATTGCCTGTAAGAGCCGCCTTCACAGCGGAATGGCGGCTCGAAAAAACTCCGTTTCCATGAGGAAACGGAGATAGAGCCGGCTGGGGTGGGTAGAGCTCTCTGCATAATCCCAAAAGTTTTTTTTTTACTTTTGGGACGGAGCGGAAGAGACTCCCCATATCCCCAGCCGATGCTCCAGGCTTTGGGAGACCTCTGCTACATGCAGAGCTAGGTGGCAAAAGCAAGCCTGCAAATTTAACAAATTAATTAAAGAAGACGTGAGCTGGACCTGTGATCCTGAAGCGCAAGTATTTTACTTATTTTATAAAAGTTACTGAAGCTACTTAAGAAGGAAAAAAGATTTTTAAAATGGCGACTGCCACGGCTTGAAGAGAGGCTGAAAGGGAAAGTCCTTCCGTTTTCTATTACAAAGTAGCGGAATGAATACTCCTGGTTACAATTGAAGGCAAAACTTCACTCTCGTGTTTGTTTTTTCTTCTTCTTCTTCTCCTGGAGATTTCTTGGTTGGAAAAAAGCTTTTTTCTCTTTTCTAGTAAATCTTGTCTGGGTGGAAAAATGGCACTGAGACTTATAAAGTTAGACAAACAGGCAGCACGGGGGGGATTCCCCCATTAACAAATTACATGAACAAGTTCTAACTCTCCAGTCTCAGAAACCTGATTTTAATATAATAGAATTTTTCTTAGAGGAGATTGTAAGAAGGGATGAGATTGTGAATCAGCATCTTGAAAAATTTAAGCAGGAAATTAAAGAAATTGGTGAATTGGTGAAATCTAAGTTTGACTTTTTGGACCGAAAGATTTTAAAAACGGCTAACGGTTTATCAGAATTTATGATTCAGTTGGATGCAAATACTAAATTATTAGAGTCTAAAATGAAAGAAACTGAGGATAATTTGGATAATAAGATTCAAAAAATTAAAAAGGATTTGACAAATATTCAAGATAATAGTTTGGAAGACAAACCTAAAATGGAGGTTGATCAAAAGACTGGCAATGAAGAAAATGTACAACAGAGGATTGAAAGAGAAGTTTTAATGATGCAACATAATTTTACAGAATATGCGATTAGACTGAGAGGTCTGCAGGAAAATAATAGAGATGATTTAAGGAAAATATCTTCTGAAATTCTGGCTGGGATTTTAAAGGTTCAACCTGATGAAGTGTTTTGTAGGACTGACAGAATTTATAGAATAAACTCCTGGTTTGCAAAGCAAAGGCAATTGCCTAGAGATGTGGTGATTTATTTTACAGATAAAGAAATTAGGAATAATATTGTGCAAAATTCCTTTAACTCTACTTTGCAATTTTATGGAAGAAAGATTTGGATTTTCAAAGAGCTCCCGCCTAAGATGTTAACGGAGAGGAAGAAATTTGGTTTTCTAGTGACTGAGTTAAAAAAAAGAAATATCCTATTTAGGTGGGATGTTCCAGTTGGTTTAATATTGAGACATCAAGGAGAAAGATACCAACTGAATACTGTTGAAAAAGCGGAAGAATTTTATCAAAAAATTTTGAAAATGAATTTAACATCTTTAGGCACAATACAGGATAAGCAAAAGGAGTTGGAAACAAAGGGAAAATATCAAACTACAGAGGTTGCGGTAGATAAATTGTCTTTGGATTCTCTGGATACCCCAGCTGGATTGTCTACAAATATGAGAGCAGTGTCATCCGACTCCAATGTGATGATTCATCAAGTCACAGACAAGTATGGAAACCAATCAGTTGACATACAAGTGGCGGAAAAGAAATATGAGATACAAAAACAAAACCAACAAGATCAACTTATAAAGCAGAATGAAAACCGATCAGTTGATATACAACTTGTAGAAAGGAAACCAGGATGGAAATTAAACCCACAAAAAAAAAGAAAAAAGAAAAAAAGAAATAGATCTCATAGAAATAGTAGTTTCTAAATCAAGCAACAGTGAAGCCAGGGATTTTAAAAAATGAATGAATATGTGAAAAGATAGTGGAGGCGAACTATTGGTTAATATCATCCTGAGGACAGTGACAGACCTCTGCAATGCCGTGATTTTGGGATGTGAAAAGAGCCTTACATTGTTGGATTTGAATTATCTACTTTGGATTTCTTTTATGTACTGATAAATATATTATAATTATCCTGAGCTACAAGGCAAGAGAGTTACGCTGGGGCATGCAGAAGATCTGGTTGTTACCCACTAGGATGATGGGAATTAATAATCCTGATGAAAGCCACAATTACAACTATATGGAATATAATCATAATGTCACTCGGGTGGTTGTTTTTACTTTTATATATATATGAGGATATTCATTACTGATGGGGGCAGATGATGATTGAAGATTTTGAATAAACTGTTGCACCAGGATGCTATGTTACCCTATTATGGATGATGGATTTAACAATCTAGTGGAAAGACATCAAAGAAGATATTATATGGATTATAAATTTAAAGTCATTGTCTTTTTTCTTTCTATATAACGGAATGTATACATATATATATATATATATATATATATATATATATTAGCAGAGTGGGCAGTGGATTAAAGATATTTAGAATTGTAGTGTATGGTAATCTTGTAGGAAAGTGGGTGGAAATAGGTTAGTTTACTGATTGATTAGTTTAAGTAAAGGGATTTTTAAGTGATATATTTAGGGGAGTGGAGGAAATGGATAGAATTGAATAAATGTTAAATTAGGATGTAGGGAGAAGGCTGCTTTGAAATGTTATATTAATATATACAAAAGATTAAATGTTAAAGTAGGATTTATTATAAAGTTTTAAAGTAGAAGGTTGTTTTGAAATGTTGTAATAATATACAGATATAAATTTGGGGGAGGAGAAAAAGGGCAGATTATTGCTAAAATGGGAGTTATAATAATATTATGCTAAGGGTCAGTATTTAGAGGAGGGAGTAAGGGAATGGTAAAATATTGTGTAATTAGTTATGAATTGGGTTTTTGTTGTGGGGAAGTCACGGGGGGGATGGGTGGTGGGGGGGGGTTGGGGAGGAGGTGGGGAGGGGAAAAAAAGGGGGAAAAACTTGTATTTGAAAACTTTTTCAATTAAAAAAAAAAAGTATTCCTGATGCCCTCAACAACCACGGAAGCCATTATCCAAACATTGAGAAGACCGTTTGCAACGCACAGGTTGCCGGTCTTGCTGGTATCTGATAATGGGCCCCAATTTACCGCTAACGCATTCGAGATGTTCCTGGCCAACCAGGGAATCCGACATGCATTATCAGTGCCGGGAAAGCTGTCCACTAACAGGCTTACCGAACGAATGGTGAGAATAACCAAAGAAATGTTGGCATGGCTGGGGCCCGGGGACATGCAAGCCAAAATAGACAAGCTGCTCACGATCCAGCACATCACGCCGAGCGCATCCACACACCGAAGCCGAGCGGAATTGTTGATGGGAAGAAAGCTGCGATCCCCATTAGATAGGTGGCACCCACAATACAGCACCGAGAAACCCACAGACTCCACGAGCAAAGTCCGTAAATTCCAAGTGGGGGACAAAGTTTACACTAAAAATTTCAGTGGCAACCCCCTCTGGATACTGGGAGAAATAACCCAAATCACAGGACCACTGTCATACAGACTGCAGACCGAGGACGGCCGACAGTGGAAACGCCACATCGACCAGATCAGAGGCAGAGTGACAAGGAATGAACTCGGCCCACCAGACAGAGACATTGAAAGAGACCAGACCCGACCACAGGCACAAGCACCAAACACCATGAGGAAAGACTCAACCCTGAATAGAGGCAGCAGACACTTACCTGAAGTCCAGGAGAAGGAACCGAACATCAGCCAAAATCCACCATATCATCCGGGGAAGGAAGGGAGTAACACCCAAGAAAATAATTCCACACCGGCGAACGAGTTCGAGAGAGTTCCAGAGGTGGAGCTGGCAGAGCCACGGAACTCGACCTCTCACTCCAAGAATGCCAGAATGACTGAACTGCTCAGGTCAAGTCACAAATCGAAACGACCCGCCTACCTGCGTGACTACGTTGCCTAGGGACTTCAGGATTGGTTATACTAACTAGAGGGGAGGGGTGTTGAGTATTGAATGGCAGATTTGAATGGACCAATCAGGGACAAGAGCGGGAAATTCATAGGACCGTCAGTGGCTGAAGCTGCGGTCAGCTCCTAGCTATAAAAGGAGCTGCCACGGCTAAGATTGCCATTGCGATTTACAGAGCCAATAAAAGTGTTAGATTCTACTGCATGTCCTGTCCTTTCTTGCGCCCACGACTTAACAAATAGATTATCTTGGAGAACATCTATGTGGTCACTAGGAGATAAAAACTACTTGATGACACATAATCAATCAGTATACTTTTATCAAGATTTGTCCTTTTAAATTTTTATCCTTCTCTGGGTTTCTGTACCATAACTATATACAGAAGAGAGACTATACACACACACACACACACACACACAGAGAGAGAGAGAGCCCACTGAGCTCTTGCCGTCATCTCTGTTCAGCAACTTCTACTATAGCACAAAAGCTCTGAAGCCAGTTTTTTTGTCTGAAAATACTGGAGCTCTCAAGAGCTCAAAAGTAGCTGCTTCCCCTCAGGAGGGTATGCTTGCCTCAGCCTTCCTCCCAATTTCTGAATTTCAACTGCAGTGCAAGGTCTTGTAAGGAGTATGCTGGTTTGACACATTTGAATTTCCCTTTCAACAGCTCAGGTGAGGTAAACAGAGATAAAATTGACAGAACTCCATCAAGTTCCCCCTTCTCTTCGGCAGATGAGGAAGAAGAAGCAAAGCAAGCCTGGATCAATTATTTCTTTTCTTTCTTTCCCTTTTGAAGGGTTGTTGTTTGGTGAAATTCTCAGTCAACCAAGTCATAGTAGTCTCAAAGTTGCTTTTTCAAGAGGCAACTGGACTGGGTTTTTTTCCTTGAGGAAGAAGAAGACATTTTGCTTCTCATCCAAGAAGCTTCATCAGTTCTGGCAGGCTTTATTTATTTATTTTTTATTTATTTATTTATTTATTTATTTATTTCATCAAGCATGTATTAGATAACAGATATAAGTATAAACATGATTATGAATACATGAAATTGATACAAATAAAAGGGAACATTAGGGCAGGGATGGTAGGCACGCTGGTGCGCTTATGCACGTCCCTTAAAGACCTCTTAGGAATGGGGTGAGGTCGATAGTAGACAGTCTAAGGTTAAAGTTTTGGGGGTTTGGGGAAGAAACCACAGAGTCAGGTAGTGCATTCCAGGCATTAACAACTCTGTTACTGAAGTCATATTTTCTGCAATCAAGTTTGGCACGGTTTACCAAAAGTTTGTATCTATTGTGTGCTCATGTATTATTGTGGTTGAAGCTGAAGTATTCATTGACAGGTAGGACATTGTAGCAGATAATGTTATGTACTACACTTAGGTTGGACCGAAGATGGCAAATTTCTAAGTTGTCTAAGTCCAAAATTTCAAGTCTGTTGGCATAAGGTACTCTCTTGCGAGCAGAGGAGTGGAGGACTCTTCTCGTGAAATATCTCTGGACCAGTTCGATTGTATTAATGTCCAATATGCAGTGCAGGTTCCCCACAGATGAGCTGTATTCAAGAATTGGTCTAGCAAAAGTTTTGTATGCCCTAGTTTGCAGTTCAATATTACCAGAGAAGAAGCTACGCAAGATTTGGTTAACAACTCTTAATGCCTTTTTGGCAATGTTGTTACAGTGGGCTTGGGCACTTAGATCATTTGAGATTGATGGATTGTGTTGTCAGGAGGCATATTGCAGCCTGTGGTAGATGGTAATTTTCACAGTTGACTTCACATTGTTTTGAGGGAATGAAGAGTAGAAATGGTAATGGTATGGAGGCATCCTTATAGTTGGCCAGATGATGTTAGACAAGGCCTAGTGCCAGCATTTTCCTATAGAGAAAGAATTCTTTTGAAAGAATGCAGTACTGCATAAACTGGACATCTTATTCACTTTAGTTTAGGCACAAATGGTTGTAAGCAGTGCTATGCATAAAATCCTTCTGCATTTTTTCCCCTATTAGTAGTTCAATTCAATGGAAAGGAATGCATTTTAAAAAATACTTTGAAGAGGAAATGATTGGCAGTGAAATATTCATGGAAGGAATGTCTGTTTGCCCTTACTTAGAAATGAGGAGGCCAGAGAGTACGTGTGGATGCTTGGCCTTCATTATATAAGTGTCTTTCTTTCTGCACATCAGTTTGTTCCCAAGTGGAAATATCGTGAAGGAATTTCTCCTATTGAGATTCCCACTATTTTTTAAAGTGATGGAAAAGTATGTGGCAGAAAGCAATAATCGACCGTCATATCCTTCATCACTTCTAAATTCAGCCTAAAACCACCATGAAGAAGTAAGATGAAATCTAATGTGTGTTAAGAATAAGGGAGAAAAACAGCTTTATCTTGTAAATGTTCAAGAAACTGCAATGCAGAGTTTGGCACAGTACTGGATACAAATAAATACAAGTGATTGGAGGAACCTCTCACATAAGGAGTTTAAAACAGATATGGGACTCAGATACCAAGCACTGTGTTATTGGTAGTCATATATAACCCAGTGAATAGTTTTATCTTAGTGTGAAATATGAACCCACCCACTCTGATTTAATTAAGGCCCCTGTGCCTCGTTTAACTATCCATTGTTAACAAAAGTTTTAGCTTAGCACTCTGGATAATGTACTTACTGTGTACTTGCAAATGTGCACTATCAAAGCTGACACCAGCCAGAGCATAAAAAAACTCAAAGAAATAGTGCAAGATTGGAAGATATGGAGAGACCTGACCCATAGAATCGCCGAGTCATACCTTACTGAATGAATATCATCATCATTATCATCATCATTGCAAGCAAACACATTTATTCCTTTAATTGTACCTTAAAGATAATAGCAACCAAATTCATTTGAACATCTTTTGAATTCAATTCAAACGCTAAAGCTGCATCATTCCAACCAATTGAAAAATCACAACTTTGTTAAAATAATTTCTGCTCCAAATTAAAGTTCCCAATAAACAAGAAGATGATATCAACTTGCAAGGAAAAATTCTGGATGTTAAAAACATTTTTACATTGTACAGAAAAATGGACAAGCATACAACAAACAAAAAAAATCCTAAACTTCAATTCTCATAATTCTCCAGCCATTCTCTAGCCACCTTGATGATAGCCATGAACTATTAAATAAATAAATAAATAACTTTATTGCCATTGTACGTGTATACACAGTATTTATTTATTTATTTATTTATTTATTTATTTATTTATTTAATTTTTATACCGCCCCCTCTCCCGAAGGACTCGGGGCGGTGAACAGCCAGAATTAAAAACACACAATACAAATATTAAAATACATTAAAACAAAATTAAATTATCCTAGGCTTCTCCAATTTAAAACCCCGTTACCCATAAAATTCACCCAATTAAAAATTTTTAACCCAGCCCTGCTTGCTGAAATAAAAAAGTCTTCAGGGCCCGGCGGAAGGTCCGGAGGTCCGGGATTAGTCGTATCCCTGGGGGTAGCTCATTCCAGAGGGCGGGTGCCCCCACAGAGAAGGCTCTCCCCCGGGGGTCGCCAGCCGACATTGCCTGACCGACGGCACCCTGAGGAGACCCTCTCTGTGGGAGCGTGTTGGCCGGTGGGAGGTTATCGGAGGCAGAAGGTGGTCTCGTAAATAACTGGGTCCTAAGCCATGGAGAGCTTTGAAGATGAGAACCAACACCTTGAAGCGCACTCGGAAGACCACTGGAAGCAAATGCAGCTCGCGCAGGAGAGATGTCACGTGGGAGCGCCATGTCGCCCCCATAAGTACCCGCGCGGCCGCATTCTGCACCAGTTGGAGCCTCCGAGTGCTCCTCAAGGGGAGCCCCATGTAGAGAGCATTGCAGTAGTCGAGGCGGGAAGTAACGAGGGCATGAGTGACCGTGCATAGGGAGTCCCGATCCAGAAAGGGACGCAACTGGCGTATCAGGCAAACCTGATAGAAAGCCCCCCTGGCCACGGCCGTCATATGCTCTTCTAAAGACAGCCGTGCGTCCAGGAGAACACCCAAGTTACGCGCCCTCTCCGTGGGGGCCAATGTCTCGCCCCCGATAGTCAGCGATGGCACCAGCTGATTATATCGGGACGCCGGCAGCCACAGCCACTCAGTCTTGGAGGGATTGAGTCGGAGCCTGTTCCTCCCCATCCAGACCCGCACCGCCTCCAGGCACCGGGACATCACGTCAAGGGCATCGTTGGGGTGGTCCGGGGTGGAGATGTACAGCTGGGTGTCATCAGCGTACAGATGGCACTGCACCCCAAAACCACGGATGATCTCACCCAGCGGCTTCACATAAATGTTGAACAGGAGAGGCGAGAGGACCGACCCTTGTGGCACCCCACAAACCAAGTGCCTTGAGGTCGACCTCTGCCCTCCAGCCAACACAGACTGTGACCGGTCAGAGAGATAGGAGGAGAACCACCGTAAAACAGTGCCTCCCACTCCCAACCCCTCCAACCGGCGCAGCATGATACCATGGTCGATGGTATCAAAAGCCGCTGAGAGGTCTAATAGGACCAGAACAGGGGGAGCAACCTCTGTCCCGAGCCCTCCAGAGATCATCAACCAACGCGACCAATGCCGTTTCCGTGCTGTACCCGGGCCTGAAGCCGGATTGGAATGGATCTAGATAGACGGTTTCATCCAGGTACTGCGGGAGCTGTCGCGCAACCACACTCTCAACAACCTTCGCCAAGAAGCGAAGGTTGGAAACTGGACAATAGTTTGCTAAAACAGCTGGGTCCAGAGAGGGCTTCTTGGGGAGGGGCCTCACCACCGCCTCTTTCAAGGCGGGAGGCAAAAACCCCTCACTCAAGGAAGCATTTATAATCCTCTGGAGCCAGCCTCGCGTAACCTCCCGGGTAGCCAGCACCAACCAGGAGGGACACTGGTCCAATAAACATGTGGTTGCGTTCAACCTCCCCAGCATCCTGTCCACGTCCTCGGGAGTCACAGGGTCAAACTCATCCCAGATAACCGTCTCAAGACAGACCTCGGACAACCCGCCTGTACCTACCCAGTCAGAGTCCAAGCCTTCCCGAATTTGAATGACTTTATCGTGCAGATAATGCGCAAAATCCTCAGCACGACCTTGCAAGGGGTCTTCCCGCGCTCCCAGATGGAAAAGGGAGCGAGTCACCCTAAACAAGGCAGCTGGGCGATTTTCTGCCGACGCGATAAGAGCGGAAAAGTAATTACCCTTCGCCGCCTTTATCGCCACTAAGTAGGTCTTGATATAAGACCTCACTAGTGTACGGTCAGATTCGGAGCGACTGGCCCTCCAACTACTCTCTAGGCGTCTTTTCCGGCGTTTCATCCCCCTCAGCTCCTTGGAAAACCAAGGAGCTGGGCAGATTCGGCGCCGGGTCAGAGGCCGCATAGGCATGACCCGATCTAAAGCACCAGCGGCCGCCCTATCCCAGGCGGCCACCAGGTCTTCCATCGAGTCGCGCGCCAGAGTCTCAGGAAATGGCCCAAGCTCCATTCGGAACCTATCAGGATCCATCAGGCGCCTGGGGCGGAACCGATCAGGTCGGGCATAGCGGTCAGGAAGTCAAGTCTAAGGAGAGAATGGTCTGACCATGACAAGGGTTCAATAACTATATCCCCTGTATCTAAGCCATTCAACCACTGACCAGAGACGAAAACCAAGTCCAGCGTGTTTCCTCCTATGTGAGTGGGGCCCTGAATTAACTGGGTCAGGTCCATGGCCGTCATGGAAGCCATGAACTCCCGAGCCACCTCAGATGCTTCACCGATGGACGGCAGGTTGAAATCCCCCATGACTAAAAGCCTGGGGGTATCAACCACCACCCCGGCTATAACATTGAGGAGCTCGGGCAGGGTCGCTGCCACGCAGCAAGGAGCCAGGTACGTAACCAGCAGGCCCATCTGCCTCCCATGGCCCCACTTCACAAGGAGAGACTCACAACCGGCTATCTGAGGTACAGTGGCCTCCCTAGGATCAAGACCTTCCTTTACAATAACCGCCACCCCCCCCACCCCTACCCTGGGCCCTTGGCTGATGAAATGCGCGGAAACCCAGTGGGCACATTTCTACGAGGGGGACCCCCCCTCCAGGCCCAACCAGGTCTCAGTAATACCCGCCAGGTCCGCTCCCCCCTCCTGGATCAGCTCACAAATGAGGGGGGCTTTATTAACCACGGACCTGGCGTTGCACAGCATCAGCCTAAGACCCAGGCTCTGAGACTCCGGACAACCCAGGGAACGGGAAGAGCCTTGGGGGCCAGAGCATGTCACCGCTTGAAGACAGCGGATACGTGCCCCCACAACATGATATGGCCCCCTGCTCCCACCATACCTGCCCCTCCCACCCACGGTCCTGATGACATCGCCCTCCTCCCTACCAACACCAACCCCCTCCGATCCCTGCTCCGCACCTCCCCTAGCGTGACCCTGTGCCGGGCCTGGCCCCCTCCCCAACAAATCACCCTCCCTATCCTTTGCCAAACAACCCTCCCCCCTCCCAAAACCCCTTAAAAGATTGGCAAATGACAATTTTAAAAAACCCCTCAGCCCCCTCTTTGCCGCATGCCACCTCTCGGGATTCCAAAATCCGTCATCGAAGTAGGCCCTCGATAGAGTGGAGGGCCAATCCTGCGAGAGGGGGGAGTCTCGCAGAACAAGAAGCTCAGCTGCCATATACATCTTGCCACAGAGGATAAGTGACCATGTCCCAAGGGTCAGATGGAAAATAAGAGGTCCAAAAGGGAGCAAATAAAGTGGGGGCATCCAGAATCCGAGGTCCAAAGTCCACTGTCCCCTCACCACAGTGGAAAGGATCTCTAGCCAGTCGACACAGTTCAGGGGGGATACAGTCCAACCACCCTCTCACGGTGATTGGTCTGATGGTCAGTCCCCTCTACTGGTGAGATGGAAGTAGTGAACCTTTGCAATATCAGTTCAGCAGGGGTTAAGGTCCATAGCCACCCTCTCACAGTGGCAAGTCTAATGGTCCACAACCACCCTCTCACGGTGGTTGGTCTGATGGTCAGTCCCCTCTGCTGGTGAAGTGCAGATAATACCATACCGACTCCGCTCGAGGGGCATAAAAAACCAAAACCACCCTCTCACGGTGGCTGGTATGATGGACAGTCCCCTCTGCCGGTGGGATGGAAGAAGTAAACCGGCTCCCATAAGCTCCCAACACAATTTACAGTCCCCCTCCACGGCAGGGGGAAGGGCTCTGATGAATATGAGCCGAATTTCAGTGCCAGCGAGTCCATAAACGGCAACCAGTCCGAGATAGGTATAATGCCAAGGGGAACGATGGAAAATAAAGGGAGAAATCTCCCAGCCCCCAAAAGTCAGCGGAGGTCTCCCAACAACGTGAGGAACTAACCCATCAGCTGGGCAGCCCCCCCCACTGGTCATAACCTGTCCCGGACGGACGATGTTATAGTTTGCCGTTAAGTCCGTCAAGCACCACAGCAGGGTTGATGGCTGATGCTCTCCTTCCCGCCGTCGCCAGACGGCCGCCATTGCAGCCGCAGCTGCCACTAACGCCGCTTTCACTGCCGCTGCCAAAGAAAAAGACTCTGGCAGCGTCCCCGAGCTCACCGGAGAGTCCGACGGCCCCAAGGCAACTGGGGAGATCCCTGGGCCTGGGGCCATCCCCAGGACCACCGACGACCTCCACGGGCCCGTCGCCGCTGCTGCTCCGACTTCCGAGCTGGCTCCGGCCCAGAAAGACGTCACCGCCGCCCAGCTGATGCGCCCGAACGCCGGATCTCGCCGACGCCGCCATCCCCCCCCAGCCTCGATCTTCCGGGGAGACAAACCCCTCAACCGACTGGTGGGGAGCTCCCCTGACAGGGCGGGGGGTCGAAATTGCTCAGGGACCCCCGAAACGGACCCGTGGGGCAAAAAGCCCCCATCCTCACGCTGCGGCTCAGGCAGACGCCGCCATCTTGGACATGCGCAATCTATGCGCAATGTATACCCATACAACGAAATTCACTTAACACTCAAAGACCAGGTCCAATACCTATAACAATCCCCAAACACACTCCCACCCACCACAATTCTCCACCCCTAAACCACCCCAACATCCACACAACAGACCAAGTAATACTGTCCAACAGCTCACTGATGGTGGCCCTTTAGTTCTTTGTTGAGTACAATTATAGCTCTGGGATAAAAACTATTCAGAAAACGTGTGGTAAGAGGGAGACAGAAAAAATGAGCAGGAATAGTAACTTCATGTCTTCAAATGCCATGGCTGGCTGACTGCTAGCAACTTGCTTCTTACATTTCAGCAGTGAAGTATATTCCCAAAATAAATTACTTGTGACATTTAGTTAACTGAATTAAAATGCTACAATTGTAGTCTCTAACAGTAAGTGGTTTCCTTGCTTTCTACAGCATGTTAAATGCTGCTATGTGTCATTATTTTTCATAGCAAATATTTGGGATAGAAACAACAGCAATAGCTATAGCAATAGCATTTAGGCTTAAATACCACTTCATAGTGCTCTACAGCCCTCTCTAAGCGGTTTACAGTGTTAGCACATTGCCCCCAATAATCTGGGTCCTCATTTTACCAACCTCAGAAGGATGGAAGCCTGAGTCAACCTTGAGCCTGGTGAGACCCGAACTGCCAAACTGCAGGCAACCGGTGATCAGCAGGAATAGCCTGCAATACTGCATTCTAACCACTGTGCCACCACGGCTCAATAGGTGCATGTTATCAAAGTTCCTTTCCACTGTTCTTCAAAAATATTTTTTCCCATTGTGAATCAGGAAGGAGCCCTTTCAATGATCTGGCGTTCTGAATGGAATAAATACATTGGATCAGTTATATTAACTATTGGTGTTTTGTCCTGAATTGAGTTTCATCTATATAGTAATGCAATCCTATGAGATACATTAGAACAGGGGTGTCAAATGCACATCATCACATTGTCCTCACATGACGTATTGTGACTTTTGTCCACTTCGCTAAAACGGGGGTGGGTGTGGCCAGCACGTGATGCATTCGACCCACAGTTTGTGACCGTGTAAGAATTTGAATTTAGATGTTCAGATTAACTCATGTTTATGTACTCTATAAAACTAGGCTGCTAGAGTTTTCTGTCCTCCTGGGAATATGTGAAATGTATGTAGGGAATAGGGCATATGCTGGCACTTAGGAAACACATTTCTCTCCTTTATATGTTTCATAGTTAGTTCATATACTGAATGCTACTGGGAACAATCTATTTTTGCAATGCATGAAATACTTGCTGGCATCGTTGCATTAGACAGAGGAACATGACTCAAATGAAACATGATGTTACTGAACTCCTAGACTGGAGTGCAGCTAAGCACACAGCTGGCTTTTCTGAATAGTGACATATTCAGGGATTAGAACAGACCATGTTCAAGTTAGAGCAGAGCAGAAACATGGGGGAACAGAGTTCTCCATTGCACTTTTCCACTGTTGAAAACTGCTATTAATAGTTGAGGACTACAGAACCCAAAATGTTGACTGGGGAAATACAGGATGGGAGAGGTTAAATCAAAGGCAGCTGCCTTGTTTTAAAAACTTTAGAAAAACCAGTCATAGATCTCCTACATCCTGTGTGTAACTTGGCTCAGAGACTACAACAACTGGCAACAGTATAATTATGTAGAGAAAACAGGTTAATATTAGAGGATTAAGAAATGCTGCCTTTGAAATATTCAGGAAATCTGCTCAATTCAACTGACCAAAAATTAGGACCAACTTCATTCTCCCATGACTTCCTAATATCTACCTCAGCCTTTTCACAATCATCTGGCCAATTATTGCATATTCCCCTATCCCCAAGTATATTTCTATATTCATTCCCTAAATATATCCACAAGGGAAAAATTAGGGTGGTAGCTGAAAATTCATTTGGGACGGCACCTTGCATGCAAGTTTCATTTTTGTATTTGTATATGTATATATACATTAATACCTATTGTTGTGTACCTTCCAAAGTCATCTTCTGTGACATAGATGGATATATAAATTTAATAAAGAAACAAATAAATAAATGGTTAAGGATGTTTACAGATAAGGACACTTATTTATCATTTATTGCTCACCAAATCTGCTTCCTCTTTTTGCTCCTTCTGTTTTTTCCCTTAAATTCTTGGAAGAGTCTTATTGCTTTTGGAAGCGTTGTGATTTGCAGTTAGACCTTAAATCAAATGAGAGGCATATGAATCATCCAAGGCACCTCAGGATGTTCTCCAGGTCATCAATTCAGTATCCTAAGGAAACTGTCTTATTATGCATAACCCTAATATATTTCCCTTGTAGTTACACTTATCCCAACAGAATTTGTGCATTTGCTTGTACAATATCATGGAATGTAATAAATTTATTCTAAGTACCTCTTTTTTGAAACTGAAATCTTTCTTGATAAAAAATATATTGGAGGTACACTTTAATTACATGTCACTTAAGTATTTCTCTGTGCATACATTTTTTTTCTGTTATGCTGAGCACCCTTGCAAAATAGATACCAGAAATTAAGTTATCAAATTTCTCAAGTTAAACCAATCTTTGTTTTGTCTTTTAATACTTTACATTGAACAGTTACTGTCCAATAAGGTGAAAATATAGAAATATTCCTCTTTGGATGAAATAAACTTTATTATTTTATTTCTTTATTTATATCCTGCCTTTATTATTTTTATAGCTAACTCAAGGCAGCAAACATACCTAATACTCCTTCCTCTTCCCGTTTTCCCCACAACAACCCTGAGAAGTGGGTTGAGTTGAGAGAAAGTGATTGGCCCCGAGTCTCCAAACTGACTTTCATGGCTAAAGTGGTTGTCTCACAGTCTCCTGCTTTCTAGCCTGCTGAAAGTTATATTGTACTAAAACCACAGCTCACTTTTAGTAGATGTTCCTCAATATTCCATACTTGCTTTGGCGTATATTGAGCTTAACACAGAATGAAAACTGACAACCCAAGTAAAACATGCTTAGTTTATAGGTGTGCAATATTTATCGCTAATTTTACGTTTAAGAGTGTGAGTGAGGGGACAGTCAGTGCAGCGACATGTAGAATTAAATTCTATTACACTGAAATGTAATATATTGTTTTGAGTCCTGATATGAGAATTAGTCCTACTATTTTTCTGGCTCTGAAATAGTCAGTCATTCTGCCAACTACTGATACAGTTAAGGTAATTGAATGTCAAGATTCCCACAGCATCCTTTTGTTCTGCGTACATAAAACCGGCACTTCCTTTGCAACATTTTTCAAGACTCTTCAAAGATATTCCAGGAAATGACTAGTTCCCTGTTAGGGACTTTATCACTTGCTCATCCTTAAGGCCATGTTGCTCATGCTTAAGGCCATGTAAAGCCTGACCTCATTACTATTAGATAGACACAACAATGGTTGGATGCCTACAGAAGATGCTATAAATCACTATGGGGCAAAGGACTAGTGCAGCCCTCCCAGCTTGTACTCTCCAGAGGTGCAAGGATGACAGTTCCTGGAATTCTTCAAGAACAAAGCAATAATACATTTAGGATTATGATTTATGATTGGGGTGCTTGTGTTGTTTTTGTAAAATTGATTGTCAGTTGGCCTGATTTATATATTTAAGATGGACAGTTGTATACATTTTATGAATAAAGCAAAGAGTTTACAGTATTACTAGTGCATATGGTACAATATAACTAGTGTATATCAGTGATGGGTTGTCCCCGGTTCGGACCGGTTCCATAGAACCGGTAGTAAAACCGGCAGGAGGCTCCACCCACTGACCCTGACATCATTAGAAGCTTCTGCGCATGAGCAGAAGTAAGGGGTGAGTGAAGCAAGTGGACGCACGCAATCCTGTTGCGAACCAGTAGTAAAGGTAAGTAGAACCCACCCCTGGTGTATATGGTACATAATTTTCCACTGTTTACCTATAATGCATATGGTATATAATGGCTCTTGAGTCCCTCTGACAGACAAGCTAAGGTCAGGCATCAGTTGGCCTGTTCCATCATCAAAAGCATCTTAGAAGCCACCAACAGACTATTACGACCACATGGAATCAGCATAGCACACAACCAACCAAAATCTTTCCAAACATCCTTAGTAAACCAAAAGCCCCTGAAGAAAAAACAGGAGCCATCCACAACATACAGTGTAAAGACTGCAACAGCAGCCACTACATAGGTGAAAAGTGAGAAGACTAGCAAACCGCATCCATGAACATCAACCATCAGTCAGGAGACACGATGAAAAATTTTTAATTTCATAATATATGGACAGACATAACAATAATTTCAACTGGAAAACTATGACCGTCCTAGACCAAGCGAAGTTCAAAACTACTAGAGAATTTCTGGAACTCTGGCACTCTGACAAATCAGTCATCAATAGACACATCGATAAAATGAACTATACTTACTGTGCAAAAGAGACAATCAAAAGGGAACAAAAAGACCAAGACACCTCCCCACCAGCAATCAGCACTCAGATGACCATAGGTTAATACCAACATTAACATCAGACCAACAAAGAGCCTCAGTGGTGCAGCGGACTAAGTGCTGTTAAGTGCTAGCACTTAGCTGCCAGCTGCCTGCAATTAGTGCAAGTTCAAATCTCACCAGGCTCAAGGTTGACTCAGCCTTCCATCCTTTCGAGGTAGGTAAATTGAGGACCCGGACTGTGGGGGCAATAAGCCAGCTTTGTATAGAACAACACCGCTTAGGGGGGGCCAAAAGCCCTAATAAGCAGGTATATACATAAAAGTATGCAGGCTATTGCTATAATGCATTGTAAGCCACCCTGAATCTACGGAGAAGGGCAGCATATAAATTGGACTAATAAATAAATAAATAATAAATCAAGAAGTAAACAATATCCCAGTCAAGAAACTGCCAAAGAAGCTAATGGTAAACAGGTTAACCAAAGAACCTCCAAGAACACTGACAGGCATGCCACACTAGAATGTAAATTGATAACAAACTCCATTCCTTACTAGCACTGATGATGTTACCTAGTTTGGGTAATGAAACTCTGCAAGAAAACAACTAAGCTCAGAGAGCACCGAAGATTCTTCACTTCAATTTGAGCTACAAATATTCTCCTTTATCTGTATCAATTGGCTTCTGCTAAAGCAGGGATGTCAAACTGGATTTCTTTGAGGACCGGATCAGCGTTGTAGTTCTCAGCGAGCCAGCCGGGGGAGGGGGGGAGAGAGACAGGACATCTCCTGCAGTATTTTGCCGACCAAAATGGGGCACAGGGGGGGCACGCCCCATTTTCGCTGTCAGACCAGTGGTGAAATGTAAAATTTCTTATTACCAGTTCTGTGGGCGTGGCTTGGTGGGGGGGGTAATGTGTCTGGGTGGGTGTGTTCAACTTTTTTTTTTTACTTTTTAAAAGCATTTTTTACAACCTATTCAGGTGAATAGGTTGTAAAAAATGCTTTTAAAAGGTAAAGAAAAGGTTCTGACGATTCCAGCTGTGGCGTACAATCGTCAGAGCCTCTCTTTTTTACCTTTTAAAAGCAGAAAGTAATGACACCCAGGTGGGTGTCGCGCCGCCATCGCTACCAGGTCTCCGAACCACCTGCCGCAATCGCTACCAGATAGCCCTAACCGAGAGCATTTCACGGTCAGTCCTCTGTAGTTTTCAGATCTGGGATTTCCTGGCATTTTCCCATTCAATATTAATCATGTCCAATCCTACTCATTGAATAAAAGGTCAACTGGTTGCTTATGCCAATTCCAAGGATACCAAAAGTACTGGTAGGAAATGCCTCATGCTTGTAAGTCAGTACATGTACTGTCTACAATAGGGAGCCAGATGATAACTTGTCAATCTTTTAAAAATAGCATATGCAATACATTGTGTTTGGGATGCTTCTGAGGCCATGTTAACATATCCTGAATTCTTGATGCCACAGCTATGATGAATTTTCCCAAACAACACAAATGGAATTCCTCCCGCACTTTAGTTTTAAGGGTCAAATCCCTTTTTTGTGCTACCCATGCTTTAGCCTCTCAGTAACGTTTTTCTTACTCATCACCAGAATATGCGTGCAGCCATTTGGTTTTCTCTTAACTTCTTGTTTTACCTAAAGCTCACATTCCTTGTCATCAGACTGAACACGGATATTTATTCTTTTCGAGCCTCGTGGAAGTGGATAACTGGTACTAATATAGTAACGTATAATAAAATGAATAGAGAGGAAGAGATGAAATAAAATAGAACTGCCTTTCAATATATGCCTTCAGAGAAAATGGGATTCTTGAGACCAAGTCTGCTTTCTGTTCTGAGTTGAACAGTATATAGTATTTGCTGAATTTCTGCCTCTCCTTGGGAGAATTGGACTGTAATTTACTGTTTGTGAAATCTCTATAAATTATCCAAAGTAGATGTTTATGCACAATAAATGTCATGATTCTTAGTTCTCTTTCCCATAGACATTACAGATTTAGGATTCAATTCAGCAGAACCAACTAAATATGTGTGGGTCTCTTTTTCTCTCTTGGTGGTATAAGCCTCTCTCTTCCTTCTCTCTCTCTCCTTCCTTTTTTTGGTTCTTGTCATAATGATCTGCTAAATACTGAACCTTTAAAACCTGCCACCAGAGCAGAACTAAATATCATTCATCTTTCCTGTCATGCCAATGGTATTTTGGGAAGTAAATGATGGTAAGAAATGAAATATATCTTTGCACTGTTTATTTTCTTTTAAAGACACCATCTATTTGAGGCTGCTTACGGAGCTAGAATTATGAAGAGATGGAAGATGGATGAGTGGTGGGAATGCATGAGAGAAAGTCAGAGATCCATAGAAAAATCAGTCCATCACATTGTTTTCTAATTCATCACAACTCCATTGACATGTCTTATTAGATAAGGTACATTTGTTCTTTTCTTAAAGCTTTTCCTTGCAATTCATCAGTTTCAAAAGTTAAATGATATTCTACTTTTCTGCTTATTTAGAACCTTTAGAACCTTTATTGTTTGGTATTATTTTTGATAATTCAATATTAAAATATGCTATCTTCAGCTTCAGACTGAATCTCAATATTTTCATTACCTGCTCAAGGAACCTCCAAGACAAAGAGTCTAGAGGCAACATAGGAACGGACACCAGCAGGTAGAAATATACAGTGCAAACAACCACTGAAGATGAGAGGGAAGAGTTGAAAGCCAAAAACAAGCTAAAACGATTGTGCAAAATGGCAAATAAAGCACAGAGTGCAAGGGCAGACAATTTTTAGTGGCTAGAAGCCACACTTTTCACGTTTATTCTTTTGGCCACTTAGGGCTGCAGCAAATAGGCTAGAGATATCAGGCTACCTCTGGACTGGAGGAAATATAAGTACATTTTTAGTTCTTTTTTGAGACAGGTTTTTTATTGTTGTTTAAATTGTATAGTTATGTTAAGGCTAACTGAGTCTATTTATATTTTCCCTTCAAACTTCAGATGTATTATCAAAGTTAAGGTAGTCACAAAATCAGAGGCTTGGTGACTGCATACAGTCCATGGGTTGCAAATTATTTCTCATATGAAAAAAAAAATGGAACAGAAAAGAAAAAGGAAGACGTGTTTGTGAAAAAAGATGCAACCAGAGAGTAAATGCTGGAATTTAGGAAAGTTTGTTTATTTATTAAATTTATATGGTGGGCAGAGTGTGGGGTTGAGAAAATCTGTCTACCAGATGGTGTAAGACTTTAATCCTCAACATCTCAATAATGTGGCCAATAGTGAAAAATCCTGGGAATTGGAGCAACAACATCTGGGAAAGCTATCATTTCCCAGTTTAGATTTTAAAAATGGCAGGCTTGGTACTGAAGTACTGAGAGGAAGGCCATATGCTCAGTTATGGATACTAGGAGCTGAGATAACTAGCAGAAACATCAAGACAAGAGACAACAAGTACAGGACACTGTGAACAGGTTCAGACCTGGCAAGACAGAAAGACAGAAAGTAAAGAACACTTAGGATCAATGGTGCCCACCTGGGCTGAGTTCTTGAAGTCTCATCCTTACATAAACCATGCATTTATTGAACCCCATTCAATCTACTTACACAGTTTGGAGAGGAAACAGGTTGGAGGAGTGGAAGCCTTCAGTGCTGAGTTACTTAGATCCACTCACCATGATAATTTTTTATGAAGAAGTACATTATGTTTTATGAAACAATGCATTAGTCAGATTTGCTCTTCTATCCACCATGGAACATACACACATGCAAGTTCCTAACCCTAATTCTCAGATATGTCCATGTGCAATAAATATATACTTGCTGATATTAAGATGTATGTACAATGAATACTAAAATGCATGTATAATTAACACTGGGAATGTATAATTAACAGTATACTTAAAAATCTGCCTACTTTGTTATATTGGATATGCCAGAAGAAATATGAAATGGGATGCAGTGGAATGGGATACCTAAGAACCTTAGGTAGAAAAGATAGCATCAAGAATGATTAGGTGATAAGTGAATTCAAAGTAAATGACCAATTCAAAATAACTATGTTAAAAGGGTTTGATCTTATAGGAAAAGTGAAAAAGGACCAGATCACAACAAACATATGAAGAAAGAGTAAATGAGTAGAAGAAAGGGAAAAGATAGAAACTCTTGATTGGATGGAGTTGATGAGATTGTTCAAAAGAGGGAATTTAATGAATAAAAGGGAATGTGTGTACTGATTATGGATAAGGTAGAAGCAAGGATGCTTTCCAAGGATAGAAACACAAAGAGGTATAGTAAACGATATTGGTGTTCACAAAATTTAATTTTTCTTATCTCCCATCTCTGCCCTTAAAACACTAAAATAATAAATATAAATCTTAAATTTAAATTCCAATTAAAATTAAATTGACCAAGATGGAGAGGAACAAAGTGCACATAGAGAAAAGGTTAGGTATTGTCTAATTCAGGGGTGTCAAACTCGCAGCCCCTGGGCCAGATACATCAGGTACTGGGCATGCCCACCCCTATTTTAGCGAAGGGGAGAAGAGCCGTGATCCATCACGTGATGACAATGTGATGATGTGAGTTTGACACCCCGATCTAATCCATTAGCTATCTCCATAATGTCACACCCATTGGGGCCCCAGGCGAGTTGGCACAGCCATGTCTTCAAGCCAAAATGGTGGCTGTGGCTCTCATCTCAGAGGGCAGGAACCACAGCACAAAATACAACAGCAAAACAGAAATTTGGATTTACGTGTATCAAGAGGGGTACATTTTACCTAAGGACAGAAACAATATTAGATGTTGCATTTTCAAAAATGAATAATCAGCTGCTGCTTCTTTAAAAAAAAATCCCAGAAGTCCTGGGAAGAATTTTTGGTAAAATCCAAAACCAAAAAAGGCAAATTTAAATGCCACCTGTAATGTCTTCCCATGTTCTATTTTAAGTCTGTGCCTAAATACAGATCTTCAAGGCCAGGTAGAGTTTGGTTTGTTTCTTTGTTTGTTCTAATCCTGACTCAGTCTTCACTTTTTAATAGTTAAAACTAATTAAGAATTCTAGAGAACTCTGAAAATTGAATACTGTTATGTGATATTTTATGTGAGCTAGGAAAAGTATTTGTCCTAATATGGATTCCAGAATTATACGGTACAGCTTTCTTATTGCAACATTTTTATCTTGGATTTCTTTTACTAGAAAAGCAAACAGGGCTTACTGCTACGGAGATCTGCCAATTTCCTATTGGCCATTGCTGTAGGCATGTCCTTCCCCTCCAATTCATGGCCCCTTTGACTTGGGTGCAAAAGAGAATAGGCACCTAACATCCACAGAGCCATCTACCCATATAATATCTAAATGAGGCTTTATTATGCACACACGTTTGGAACCTTTCTGACAGGAAATATGGATTAAATGTGCTTTTTAAAACATGAGTTTAGCATTCTTAAAAGGTTGGTTTAAACTGGGAAATGGAGTTTCTGTCACCAATGAGTGTATTACAGGCATTTTTCTACTCCATAGTTTACTTCTATCTGCTGTTGGCCATTGCTCTCTTGAAGCATTGGTTGGTGGTTGTTCATTATTGGCTGCTTTTTTGTGCTCCACTCTATACCATTCCTCCATGCTTATGACCTGTCAGTTACTTGTTACTTGGGAATATGCTATGACTTTAGCACTCCTTCAGAACACTCCATGCCTGCCACCTGTTGGGCAACGTGACAGGTGGCTGGACCAAAGGTTTTAAGCATTTGTCTGTGCTTACTCTTTCTATCCACCATAAGTTAAAGAAGGCAAATAATGAACCCTTCCACTTTTGCATGCATACATTGGTATTATATGATATTTGAGGAGTTGAGGACACAAAGCTGGGAAAAGCCACCATTTTATTTAACACGCCCTGCATTAAACCTGTAAGGGCAGCACTATTCACTAGCCTCATTATTGAAGCAGAAGAAGTATAAGGGCAGTGAAATTTGCTTTTCTGCCAGTTTGTGGACTGGAAGATAGCACTTTAATGCTGCCATCTTAGTCTGTCCTCAGAGAATGGCCTCAGTTTAAGCAGTCTTTTAGCTTTTGATAAAAGAATAAGACACACTGAGTTAGAGACTTAGAGCGAAGTTAATTGTAGCAATACATTGGGAGGAAGAAAAGAATGAAATTGATGGTGTATTTACCAGACTAAAGTTTTTAAACTCATTCCCAAAAGACATTTTCCTAAAGAAAGAGTGGAGCTTGTAGGTGAACAATACCATCCAATGGTGCTTGATCAATTTTTGGTTACAACTGCTATTGTATTGGTTTGATTTGATCTGATTTGGTTTTGGGCTTTTTTTAAAAAAAATGTTGTTTACTGCTGTCACTTCTTGTTCTAACCCCTGTCCCAAGCGCAAATGTTTGTTTGCGAATATTGGATAAAAACATTTATACCACTAAATATATTGTACATAAAATATTGATTTAAGGTAATATAATGATTAAATTTGACTCATATAGTTGATGTCTAAGTGTAAGGTGTTTTTTTTTTTTCTGGAGAAAACATTTATTTAATTTCTATACTTATAGACTAGCTTTTATCTTGGAAGCACAAGATGGCATAGTTGGACATGAAACAAACAGAAGGAATATTGGACAGAAAAATTGTCGAAGGATTATATCATACGAATTGCATTTTCTAGAGAGAAAAGACATACAACTTTCACAAACCTAGGAAAATATGAAATGCATCCAAATGTACTAATCAGAAAGCTTAATGAGGACTGATGGTCAGTAAGTCAGTCCATAAATAGTTCTTTTTCCATTTTATTTGCCCAGAATAAAAATGAAAATGTAATTGGAGAAAATATGAAATGGCACCAGCTCTTTCAAAGAAATCTATCTGTAGTTCAATCTCTGGCCTGGATACTTCAGGCAACCTATCTGATCACTGACTGAAATAAACATGAACATATCATCTGAATCATATCTCCTGAATATTAGATGAAAAGTAGCTGACCAGCAGCGTCTGGATATTTGCAATCTGGATATGGTAAATCTAGTTATAAGGCTTAAGATTGCTTGGGTTGTAAAACAGCATTTTAGAACTAAAGCTAAAAACCAGGAGTTGTGGGTATATTTACAATGAGCTAGGAGTGCCATGTCATTTGTTCTACATTCTACATCAAGCCACAGTAAGACCCTTTTCTCTTTAAAGTGGAGTCTCCTACACACTTTAATAATTGGGCAGGTTTGGAAAATGATTCCTCAGATATTAGGTTCTAAACAATTTAGAACATGTAAAGGTAACTCCAACATCTTGAACCAAGCCCCAAAATCAACTGGTGAATCTTTTGTGAGCGCAAAACCTTTAAAATTAGAATAATGTGACCACAAAGACAATCTGCTGCCACGTATTGCCCTGTTTCAAGTTTTTATGTGCTCTTCAAGGATAACTTGGCCTAGAATATATTTCTTTAGTCTAGACAGCATGTCTAGCTTAGACATCTAGTGAATTAGGCGAAGTCAAAAAGGATTATAGATGCTTAATGCCATCAGCAAAAACCTCAGGAACAATATAAAATTAAGAGACACAGCCTAGCCACACACCTGATCCTCAGTGGATGGCACAGTCGCTTCTAAAATAGACTGAGACTCAATCTCCAAACTAGGCTTTCTAGACAAGATCAAAAGAAATTCTTACTGACTTAACACAGTTATTTAGGACTAGCCAGTTAAATAAAAGCATCCAAAGCTGGCAGTTATCGCAGTAATGGGAAGCCACCCTTTTAAGGCAGCCAGCATCTGTGAAGTTGCTGGGTTCTAAGAATTTGGAAGGAACATCTGGTAGTCATCTGTACAGTACTTGTAATCCCCTCCCATGACTACCTTTAATTCTTTGCCACAAATGGTTGGGAAGATATATAGCTGGGTATATACATCTATTCATGGAGAAGTGCTTCTTACTTAATTGGGCACACCTGAATGGTGACGTAAAGCCATAAGAAAGCTGTTTGCTTTGCTTACCAGCCTAAACATATACTGGCCACAGTAATATATGAATAAAAATGTCCATTGAGAGTGCGTGTTGTTTAAACAACAAAAATTGCCAACCATTCTTTCAGCTAATATTTGTAGGATTGTAAATAAAGTTCTTTCTGACTAGCAAATGAAGCACGTTGTTGACATAGGGCTCAGAAGAAATAGTAATAATTTTCCACAGGATATGGGAAAAATCCATAAATCAGAAAGTGTGGTCTGACAAGTCTCTTGCTCTCCATAGCATAAAGAAAGGGTGGGGTTCTTCAAAGGCAATAGGAAATAATATCTCGGAATACAAGATGACCCACATAGTTTTTCAAAGTTGGAAGAATCTTTGAATTTTGGCCCAGGGTCTTATTATACAACAATAGATGGCTAGATTATTTCTTATTATTATTATGTAATTACCAGTAGTACCATGTTTCCCCAAAAATAAGAGCTTCGCCAAAATAAGCCCTCCCCCTGAAAATAAGTCCTCCCCTGAAAATAAGCCCTCCCTGAAAATATTCAAACACATACATAGCTGGTCCTCGCCATTTTCTCTGGTTAGGGTTAGGGAGACAGAGCTGGAAATCAGGTAAAATGGCAAGAGGAACCCTGTCTTGCTCCATGCCCCCCAAAATAATAAGACCTCCCCGAAAATAAGGCCAAGCGCTTATTTCAGGGTTCAAAAAAATATAAGACAGGGTCTTATTTTTGGGGAAATACGGTATTATTAAAACTGATGAAGAGTGAAGATGCAAAATGCTGTCTTATATTTGTCTTTTATTCATTTTTACCATGCAGTGCAAGCTTTCAGATAAAGTGAGTTTAGAGGCCTATTGGCCTTCCGAAAAGCGGTGAAGACCTGGCTTTTCCGGCAGGCCTGGGGCCATTGATCTCGCACTTGTGATCTGGCGAGATCCGGCCATGAATGGCGTGAATGAGTTTTTAATGTTTTTAATGTTTTTAATTTTTAAATGTTTTTTATAATGATTTTTAAAAATGTATTGTGAGCCGCCCTGAGTCTTCAGAGAGGGGCGGCATATAAATTGAATTAATTAAATTAAATTAAATTAAATTTTACAGGCAGCATTACTCTATCTGTGAGTACAATCATATGAAAGGAGCATGTTAGAATGATTGGTTACTGCTTTATTTATGACAATGCAAATATATTAACATGTATAGAAATACTAAGATCCCACTCAAAATAGATTGTTATAATGTTCTAAAGTCATCCTAGAACCTTCAGTATTAAAACACATTTTGTCTGTGAGGAAAATATTCTAAAAAATAATCTGAAAACCAGACAGTGCATTTCATGTAGTGGTTAAGGTGCCAAGTTAGAAATTGGGAGACCATGAGTGCTAATCCAACTTTAGGCACAAATCTACCTAGATGACCCTGGGACAGCCGCAAGCAGGCAATGGCAAAGCTCTTCCAAAATCTTGCCAAGATAACTGCAGGAATTGGTCTAGGCAACAGCCAGGAATCAACATTGACTCGAAGGCACAAAACCAAAACAAATTCTGACAACACCTGTTTTGCCTTGTTATGCAAGATTTTGTTTTCTGAAGTTAAATGTTTAAACAGCAATGTTTTATGCTAGCCCTGGCAGGATTCTATTTATACAGAAATTATGGATGGGCGATGGTGGGGAAGTGATCTTCATACAGTGCAGGCTTTTAGCAATTTTCCAGGTTTCCTGGAAAAGTGGGTGGATACAGAACAGTTAAGTGCAGGTAGAACCATGTATAGCTTCATCACTTTTCACATTAGGCCCAAGCCAAGTGTAGACAAAGTGAGGGCTTATTCAGAGAAGCCAACAATAAAGCCAAAACCAGGGACTGCAATAAATAAAATAAATGCAAAAAGCAGAATGTTCAGAAGGAATTGCTCAAACCCATAACAGAACAATATAATAGTACTTCTTTTGCATCTGGATCCTACTGTTCCAGCTTCCAACAATAACTCATTGCACTGAAAAAGAAAACTGAGGAAAATTTAAAACAAAACCCATGATTTCATACAGAGGAAAAAGAGAGGCAAGGTTTACTGATCAAGACTAGATGACTGCAAGATGCAGAACAGATTGAGCAGAGCAGACTGCATGATGCAGAGCAGATTGAAAAAAAGGAAAAAGAGAAAAATCAGAGTTTCACAGTTTCTAGAACATTCCTACATACACAGGGGTGGGCTTCAAAAATTTTAGCAAGGGGTTCTCTGCCCGGTTGCTGGGTGGGCGTGGCCATGGTGGCTGTGGCCTAATCAGCCTCCTGCACCATGGTGTGTGTGTGTGGGGGGGGGGGTGTTTATGCCGGGCACCGGAGTTTTTCCTCGAGCCTCCGGGAGGAAAAAAACAGCTCCGGAGGCCCTCTGGAGCTGGAAATGGGCCCATTTCCAGCCTTCCTGAACTTCCGGTAGGCCCATTTTTCGCCCTCCCCGAGCCTCTGCGCGCACCCTGCACTTACTTACATCCAAAACGTGCCACGTGAGGACTCCTGGGAGGGGAGGGGTGGGGGGACCAACCAGGAGTGGGATTTTGGGGTTCTCCAAACTGCACAGAATCTTAGGTAGAGATTCTCCTGAACCGCTGTGAACCCCCAGCAGCCCACTCCTGTACCTACAGTATAGCCATGGTCATTAATATGATTAACAAAAATAGAAGAACCAGAGGGGGAAAAATGAAACATTAAAATAGAAAAAAACGAGGATAATATATTGCAAACTTGTTAATATATTCCCAAGCTTCCCACTTAAATAAAAATAAAAAGTTAGCAAGGAATTTCCCAGCTGCCACCCCCCTCACCCTCTAACAAACATGCAGCTGCAACTCACAGAACAAGCAATTATTTTATTTTATTTATTTATTTATTTTATTTTATTGAATTTCTATACCGCCCTACTCCCGAAGGACTCAGGGCGGTGCACAGCCATGAAATTAAAACACATAGATCTACAAAATTTAAAATCGAATAAAATGAATTAAATAAATTTGGCTGAATTGATACCCATAATTTAAAATACCCATAATTTAAAATACATTAAAAATTTAAAATGTACACTTAAAAGGGAGAAGATTTAAGCGAGGCCAGCTTGATGAAATAAAAGCGTCTTCAGCTCGCGGCGGAAGGTGCGCAGATCCGGAATCCTCCGTATCTCTGGGGGGAGCTCATTCCAGATCGTCGGTGCCCCCACAGAGAAGGCTCTCCCAATAAATTTTATAGCAGCCGGATCCTTCTGGTTTCTTCTGATAATGTGGAAAGATCTTTTAATGCATCAATTTGGTCATGGTGCCTTGCATGAATGCCCTATTCAGAAGCAAACACCTAGAACCTGATTCCATGTCCAGTTCATGGTCAATTCCAGTCGTCAGAAAGAGCCAATCCTGGAGATTTGTTTTTGTGACTTTTGCAGATTAGGACCTACGTTCACAAAGCTAGTAAAACATTTCTTCATTGGGGGGGGAAAAAGCTGAGAAGTCCTGTTCTGTCGAAGCCAAGGATGCACATGACTCCAGCACCTGCTGGTAAGCACAGTATCAATAATTTAAAAATAAACATTGATATGGGAATGATTTGACAAAGGTTTCATTTGTGCAATATAACAAGGGAGCAAAGATTAAGAATATGCTAGCAATGCAAAAGAAAAAAAAAACCCGAAAGAAATTGAAAAGACGCCTTATTGATAATGAGCTCTTGGTAAAAGTGAATGGAAAAAGGCAGAAATGTATTCATAAGCATCATAATATGTATGTTCAATGTATGCAGATTTCAAATATCTTTAAATTAAAAAAGATATTTAATTTAAATATTTCTAAATATAATATTAAATTATATTTGAAAAGGAGGTATATTTTATTTAATATTTATATAATCCTCCCCCCCCCAATTTATAGGTAGACCTTGATTATCTTACGACCACAACTGAGGCTGGAACTTCTGTTGCTAAGAGATGTAGTCATTAAGTGAATTGTGGCTTATTGTGTGTCCTTTTTTTGTTGCAGCTGTTAAGCAAATTACCATGGTCATTGAGTGAATCTGGTTTTCCCCTTTGAATTTGCTTATTGGAAGCCCCCTGGAAAGGTGGCAAACGGTGATGACCTAGAAATGCTGCAACCATTGTAAATAGATGCCAATTGCCAAGTTCCCAATTTTGATCATGTGACCACAGGGGTATTGCGATGGCTGTACATGCGACGATAATCATAAACAACTTTTTTCAGTACCTTTAGAACTCCGGATGGTCATTAAACTAATGATTGTAAATCAAGGACTACTTGTAGAATTGGTGCTATTCTAAAAACATACTTCTTTGGGCAGATTTTACAAAATCTATATGATATAAATCCATTTTTGAGTCATGTTGTAAGTATAGGTTGAAGAAATAATCAGTCTGAGGCAGGGGTGTCAAACACAAGGCCTGCGGGCAGAATCTGGCCCTTGATATGGTCAGATCAGGTCCGCCATCCTGGAAAATGTAAGGGACGTGGCTTGGCCCGGTCTACCCAATGCAAAGAGGAAATATCGGACCAGCATGGCTTCGACCCAGTCTACCGAATGTGAAGACGAAACATTAGGCCAGTGTGGCTTCAGCCCGGTCTATCCAATGCAAAGAGGAAACATGCCAGCAGTTTGGAGAGTAGCATCAAGATGGCCCCACCCACCCAGTCAACCACGCTCATCCAGTTGACCATGCCCAATGAATGACCACACCCACCCAGTTGGCCATCCCCACCCAGCCCCCCAAGGTCAACCACAGCCCTGATGCGGCCCTCAATGAAATTAAATTTGACACCCTTAGTCTAAGGTCACACAGTATACATAAGTCTGATCCAGAAACGGTAACCTTTGAACCACTGCAGACCTTAGAAAAAAAGGAAGAGTTATCATTTGGAATGGACCAAGAGGGCACAAAGTTGTCTGCCCATCCAAGAACAGAAATCGAATTAAGGGGACTTCCGGTTTCCTCGTCTTCGGCGGCGACGGTGCCTTCTTTTAGCACCGCCACCCCCGCCGCTTGTAGAGCCGCTTCCCGATCGTGAAGCGGCTTGGAATCTTCAAAATCCCTAGGATTTATGAAGAAGAGGCAGCAGGGTACAGGTAGAGCCCCTGCAACCCCCCCAGGGAATTGTTTCTGGGGAGGAAACAGGCGCGGCTCCCTTACAACCTGCTGAGACTCCGGGCGGCGTGGGACGTCTTCTGCCCTCGCAGAACAAGCCGACTTCAGGAAACCTTTAAAGAGCGAGGAAATAAGCCAAATAAACACTTGAAATCCACTTGAACCCTGAAACTCTGAACTGCAAGTATTAGCCCTTTGCTGATTTTTTATGCTGAAGTGAAAGTTTCGGAATGAGTGAAAGTGACTGAAAAAATATGGCGCTCAGCAAATGAATCAGTGGGTGTGGATTGGTGAAGTTATCTTGTCTTCTATAAAGTTAAAAAGTTGCTACAAAGTTGCTCCGGCTGTAACAGAAATAAGAGGAAAATCTCTCCCTTTTACTTGTTTTTGCTGCATTATAGTTTTGCCCTGAGTAAATCTGGGGGACTTTCTTAGAAGGTATTGTGGAGGTGGCAGAAGAGGCGGAACCTCCCTTTTTAGAAAAGCCAGCTTACGTGGCAGGATGGCTTCAAAGAAGCAGGAAGGCAAAACAGGGGTGGGATCCCCCCCACGTAAACAGGACACGCAGTCACAAGCTCAAAAAAAAGATCTGGACATGGGAGATTTAAAAGAATTCATTTCAAATATTTTGGATGAGAAATTTCAAGACATGGATGATAAAATAAATAAAATAGATGAAAAAATCCAAAAGTCACAACAGGAAATTATGCAGGAAATGCAGCAGAACCAAAAGATGGTGACCAAAAAAATAACGGATGTGGCGTCTGGCCTGGCAGGATTTATTATGAAAGTTGAGTCAAAAGTGGATGAATTTAAATTAGAAGTTAATGCTAAGATGAAAAATAATGATCATAAATTTTTTGATGTTGATGACAAGATGCAGAGAGTTGAGAATGACATTGTTATGATGCAATTCCGGGCAATGGAATTTGCTATACGGCTTCGAGGAATTAGAGAAGAGGAGAGACAAGATTTGAGACAGATTTGTGCTGAAGCCCTAGCTGTGATTTTAAAAACTGATCCTGAGATGGTCTTTTGCAAAATAGATAAAATCTACAGAGTTAACTCGTGGGTGGCCAGACAAAGACAATTGCCCAGAGATGTGGTCATATATTTTACAGATAGAGCAATAAGAAATGATATCCTGCAAAAATCTTTTCTCACTTCTGTGCAAGTGAGCGGATCCAAGGTTACAGTCTACAAGGAGCTCCCACCTAAGATGTTGAAATCCAGAAAAGAATATGGTTTTCTTGTTAAAGAACTGCAGAATAATCAAATCCCATTTCGTTGGGACGCTCCAACTGGCATAATTTTGAGATATAAGGGAGAGAAACACCGTTTGAATACTGTGGAGAAGGCGGAGCAATTTTATACTGACATCTTTAAAGAAAGAACACCATCCCCACGCACATCTACAGTTTTGGAGATTAAAGAGAGTGATAAGAAGCAACCTCAAGAATTGCAACAACAATCTAAGCAGGAATCAGAGGAGTTGAAGGGCGCTGAAGGAGGTTTTCTGGATGAGCCCTTGCTGGAACCTTCTCCAATCTTGGAGCTGGCTTGGGCGGCTGAAGTTAAGGACCAGCGTATAACCCGAGCAAAAGCCAAGGAACTTAAACAAAAGTTACAGCAGGAAAGACAAGATGAAGCTGGGGCTGTGGGGAATGCAGGACAGAAGATTTCGGATGAAATCCTAAGGTTCTGCGCTTCGCTCCAGAAAGAGAATGATGATGATTAAATGTTTATCTTGGAACGTGAATGGGTTGAATGTAACACAAAAAAGGAAGAAAGTATTTACATATTTAAAACAACATAATAATGATATAATTTGCTTACAAGAAACGCATATTACAGCTCAAGATCAAAACTATTTGTAAAATTCCAAATTAGGAACACATTTTATATCTTCAACTAACCAAAAAAAGAATGGTGTGGTTATTTATGTAAATAAAAAACTAACAGCCAAACTTATAGAAGCTGATCAAGATGGTAGGTTTGTAGCAATTGAATTACTTTCTGCTAATAATCAAATTCTTTTGATAGGAATTTATGCTCCTAACCAACAACAGGACTATTTTTATAAAATGCTGTATACTAAAATACTCCAATGGGATTACAGATCTATTTTAATTATGGGAGATTGGAATGGAGTAATTGACTCTAAATTAGACAAAAAGACTTTGGCAAAGTCAAGAATTAGATTACCACAGACTTTTTTTGATATGAAAGAAGACCTGGAATTAAAAGATATTTGGAGAATACATAATCCAAAAGAACTGGACTATACTTTCTTCTCTGACAGACATAGATCCTTTTCCAGGATTGATTTTATCTTGTTGTCTGATGATCTACTTGTTAGGACAAAAAGAACAAAGATTCTGCCAAGAACTTTGACTGATCATAGCCCAGTGTGGATAGAAATTGAGACATGCAAGAATGAGAGACGCTCTTGGAGATTAAATGAAAACTTGTTCAGATATGAGAAAAATATAATAGAACTTAAAAAGTATTTGAAAGAGTTTTTTGAAATGAATTTGAATAAAGGCACCCCAATGGAAATTGTGTGGGACGCAAGCAAAGCTTATATGAGAGGGGTGCTTATATATATGAACTCTAAACATAGGTTGATTCGACAAAAGAAAAGACTTGAATTGGAAGCAGAAATAAAGAACAAAGAACAGTTACTTATTAAAAATCCAACAGATGAAAGAATACTTAGTGTTATAAAACTTTTGAAAGACCAATTCCAAATGCTTATAGCGGAACAAGTTGCAACAAATTTACAATATGCGAAGCATAATACATTCTGCAACGCTAATAAACCAGGCAGGTGGTTGGCTTACACATTAAGGAAGAAACAGAGCACACGGACTATTGATAGTGTTGATATTGGGGGGAAAGAAGTTTTTCAACAGAATTTAATAAAAGAAGCTTTTCTTCAATATTACACTAAACTATATGCCGGAGAGGAGGTGCAGAATGGACTTATAGAAAAATACTTAGACAACAAAAGAGTTACAAAAATTACTGAGCAACAAAAGGAAAGAATGGATTATCCTATAACAGAGGAGGAGATAATAGCAGCAATAAAACAATTAAAAACAGCCAAAGCTCCTGGAACGGATGGTCTGACAGCAGTGTACTATAAAACTTTACAGGCAGAAATGGTGGAACAACTCAGAGACTTATTTTGTAATATACAACAAGGGGGAAAAGTACCCCCATCATGGACTACAGCTTATATTTCTTTGATACCAAAAGAGCAAGCAGGTCCCAAAAAACCGGAGAATTACAGACCAATATCTCTTTTGAATACGGATTATAAAATTTATGCAAAAGTATTAGCCAACAGACTGATGCCAGTAATTCAAAAGGTGATTCATGATGACCAAGCGGGATTTATTGAGGGTAGGTACATGAAGGACAATGTAAGGCAAGTAATAGACTTATTGGAATATCTTGAGAAGAATAAACAGATCCCTGCAGTGCTGGTTTTTTTGGATGCGGAGAAGGCCTTTGATAGAGTGGATTGGAATTTTCTATTAAAGACTTTAAAAAAGATGGACTTTGGGGACCAATTTATACAGGCGGTTTCAGCAATTTACCAAGAGCAAAAGGCACAGATCATTATCAATGGAAGCTTGACAACAGAGTTTAAAATCGAAAAAGGAACAAGACAGGGATGTCCACTGTCCCCATTGTTGTTTATTCTAACACTAGAAGTCTTGTTAAACACAATAAGGGACTCTAACACTTTGAAAGGTATAATGATAAGGCAAGAGGATTACAGAATAAAGGCATTTGCAGACGATCTGGTTGTTACCCTAGCACAGCCAATGGAATCGATAATCCAGATGAAGGACATTATACAAGACTATGGTAAAGTTTCAGGTTTCAGATTGAATCAGAAAAAAACTAAGATGGTAGTTAAAAATATGACACAAGATCGTAAACTGGAGTTAGAAAGGAGGGCAGGTTTTGAGATTGTACCAAAGGTAAAATATCTAGGAGTTCAGGTTGCAGAATCAAATATGAAATTGTTTCAAAATAACTATGAGGTGTTGTGGCGAGAGGTGCAAAAAGATATGGAGATTTGGAAAAAACTGCAGCTGTCTTTACTTGGAAGAATAGCAGCAGTTAAGATGAACATTTTGCCAAGATTTCTTTTTTTGTTTCAAATGATCCCGGTGCTCAGAAATGATAAACAATTAAAAGTATGGCAAATTGGTGTGAACAAGTTTGTCTGGAACGAGAAAAAGCCAAGAGTAAAAATGAAAATTATGCAAGACGTTCCAGAAAGGGGAGGTCTCAAACTTCCAAACCTACAATTATATTATGATGCAACAGCTTTGACTTTAGTAAGTGATTGGTTTGGAGGAAAAAAGACTGGAATATTAAACGCAGAAAGTTTCGATTTGGAATTTGGATGGCACGCTTACTTATTTTATGACAGTAAAGTGGATAAAGTATTTAAAAGCCATATACTTAGAGATTCTTTGTTGAGAGTTTGGAAGAAGCACCGAAACAATTGGAATTATAAAATACCGCTATGGCTGGATCTTGGTCATACCTTGTGGAATACAAATATAATGTCACTCGGGGGGTTTTTATATAAAGAGGTTCTTTTTACAGATGCGGGCAGATGGCAGCTGAAGACATTACAGACATTGTTGGCTGAAGGGATCAATTTAACCTGGTTACAATATAATCAATTGCAATTGAGATGGAAAGAGGACCAAAAAACTGGTATTATGATGTATGAGGAAGAATTAGTTAGATATATAAAAGAGAAAGGCCCAATGCATATTAAAAGACTTTATAATGTTTTGTTAGAAAGGGATTCAGAAACTGAATTAGTTAAAGACTGCATGATTAAGTGGGCACAAAATTTTGAGGAACCAGTGATGTTGGAAACATGGGAAAAAATTTGGGTTCAGAATGTTAAATTTACACAGTCGCAGAATCTGAGGGAAAATTTCTATAAAATGTTTTATAGATGGCATTTAGACCCCAAAAAATTGTCGTGTATGTACCCTAATGTGCAGCCTAAATGTTGGAGATGTGATTGCCTAGACGCTACATATTATCATGTTTGGTGGACCTGTAAGAAAGTTAAGGCTTTTTGGATAAAAATTTGGTGGGTCATGCAGAATGTTTTGAAGAAAAAAATTCAATTTTCTCCACAACTGTTTTTATTGGGTATAGTTAAGGGTTTTACATTGGGTGAAACAAAATTGATATTGTATATGATAACTGCAGCAAGATTGTTGATAGGTAAATACTGGAAAAATGAAGCGCTGCCTACGATTGAGGAATGGACTTTGAAGATGGCCAGTTTTGCAGAGATGGCGAAGATTTCAGCATATTTAAAAGATTGTTCTCAAGAGATTTATGAATGGGAATGGAAGAAGTGGATAAATTATGTTCAGCATAAATACCAAACTAGGAAGTATCAAATAGCTTTTATTTGAAAATGTTATATCAAGATAGAAATATTTTAAGGTTGAGGGTGAAAATTTGTTAGAAAATGTTATATTAAGACAGAAATATTTTTAAGGTTGAGGGTGAGAATTTGTTAGAAAATGCTATATTAAGATAGAAATATCTTTAAGGTAATCAGGATGAAAATTTATTTGAAAATGTTATACTAAGATAGAAATATTAATGTTAATGTAAGGAAGATGAAAATTTGTAAGGGGGAGGGAAGGGTTCAAGTTTTATATACAAAGGAGGGTTTTTTCCTTTTATCTGACATGAGTATACTAGGAAGTCTGGGGGGAGGGGAGGGTTAGGGTGGGTTAGGGAGGTTGGGAAGATTGGGGGGGTTGTCGGGGGGGGGAAAAAAAGGGGTGAAAATGTAATTGTAAAACTTTTGCAATAAAAAAAAAAAGAAATCGAATTAAGCTTGTAGTGTTTGTGTTATACCATATAGTATTCCCTAATTTAATTCTGGAAGTACCGCTGAATTAGATTATACCTTACCTGCCGTTAAAAATCTCTTTACATTAACAACAGCGATATTAGTTTGGCAAAATGCTCTTTAGACCAATTTGGACAAGGCTGAATTTTTTCTGATCTGTTTATATCAACAGGAATGTTAAGTATGTACTTAACTTTCAATGTAATGCAATAGTACTAAATTACCAGCCTCATGTCTCATGAGTCTTACTCTGTCTTTTCTGAGAGAGAATATGATGCACTGAAAATACTTATTTCTGCTTTCTTAAGATTTGCTTCAATGGGGAAAAAGTAATAACATACAGACATATTAAAAGAGGAGAAGCAGCCAGCGAGCCTCATGATTCAGTCCCAAGGGTTTTTCTAAAAATATTCTTTATTTAACCCAGTAAATCAAGATTGATTGGTTTATTGGCTATTATTATTATGTGCTGACAAAGTAACTTGCTTATCTTACATAAAAACCATTGCTTCACAAAATCCTTACAACTACAGTTCATAACCATGGGTCTCCATCTTTTCACCCTCAACATTTATATGAGGGAGGGACCAATTCACATTCTTGTTTAAACTGCCTTTAAAAAAAAGCCCCAAATCCACAAAACTCTGTTTCTTTATTGAAGTCTTTAAATATCCTGATTTGTGGCTGCAATATTGAGCAATGCAGTGTATAATATTTGAAATGCAAGTACAATTAATTTTTGAATTTAGACAAAAAAGTAATATGTCAATATGTGTACATGTGTGCATGAATAAATGATTAACAATGCTTTTAATATATAGTGATCTCATTTGCTTGGGGAGAAAATGGTAATACACATCTATTGATTTTGTTTCTGAGTGATTTGTAAGGTACAAATTATATAGAGGGAGGAAAAGAGACTTGTTTTAAGCATTAGGATAGATGACGTTGGAAAAAGACTACTGAAAATGCTGTGGACAGTCAAGAAAACAAATGGATCTTTGAAAAAGTCAGTTTAGAGTACTCATTCAAGACACTAATGACCAGATTCAAATAATCATACTTTGGATATACAGTACTATGTGGAGAACTATCTCTCTCCTTCCTCCCTCCCTCCCTCGAAGTGTATAATACTTGAAAGGCGGTAAGATAATAAGTTGATTTGCAATAAGGTATATAGGCTCAATTATAGTGGCAAGAGATGCATTGTTGGAAGACATGAAGGTTGAGATTAGGGAACATATCTTCCTGGCGAATATATATTTATATGGTCAGTGGGAGTCAAGACCACCTTGATGGCACATAATCATCAATCAATCAATCAATCAATCAATCTTTAACTTAGTTTTCTGTATTGGCTGCTCACATGGCCATATTGGTATGGGTTATCTGTGGGAATGTGATTTCCTCTAGCCAAGCAATAGGTGAAAGTAACCAAATTCCAGGAAAAAAAAAAAAGGAAAAAAAAAAGAAAAAATTAATCTGCCTTCTATCTTAATTTATTAGGACCATATATTCCTATTCTTCTTGGACTGTTGGCTTGTCTCATAGAGATTCTTTCTCTGGAGACTACAATGTAAATCTGTCTTTACTGTCAGAAAATATGAAATAGAAGAGGGCTTTAAAGTTATAAAACTATTGCTGGGCACATCACTCTTATCCTAAGAATTGTAGTGTTAGCTTCTTTTAGTTTGTTTCAGAGGAACAAACCATCCAAAGCAGGGGTGAAATGCTACCGGTTCGGACCAGTTCGGGAGGACCGATAGCGGAGATTGGGGCTGGTTCGCCATACTGGTAGCAATTGCTGGCTGGCCACGCCTCCAAACCCGACCACGACCCGCAGCCCTGCCATACTTCCCTGCCTTCCATGCAGCCTTCCCATGGCCAGCTTATGAAGGCACGCAAGCGGAAGGCCACGTGGAAGGCCTTACTCCCTTCCCAGCAGCCTCGCCATGCTTGCCTGCCTTCCACGCTGCCAAACTCATTGTTCGGAGCATCACCGATATAAGGAAATGTCTTCCAACTCTTCAAGATAGACTTTAAGAGTACCAAGAAGCTGACAGCAAAAGCAGCAGCAGCTGGGGTGACAGGGCGTGTGTGTGTGTGTGTCCCTCCACGGTCCTCCTCTCCCAGGTGACAGCCAGGGCTTCACCGCTTCCTCTTTTCCTCAGAGGGACAGTGTCTGCCTCCAAGTCCTTGCGGAGGGAAGGACACACACACACACACATACACACACACACACACACAGAGAGAGATGCCCCCCCGCCACCACTACTTTTGCTGTCGGCTTAAAGTCGATCTTGAAGAACTGGAAGACATTTCCTTAGATTGTTGCCGAACTCATTGTTGGGAGCATCAGTGATCTAAGGAAACATCTTCTTACACCTTCTCCTCCCCATTCCCCCCCCCCCCCGGTTTTCCATTTCTGTACCTGGATTCTGCTAATGTAAGCCGCCCTGAGTCTCCGGAGAAGGGCGGCATATAAATCAAATTTTTTTTTTAAAAAATTACCTTCTTCTCCCCATTCCACCCCTCGTTTTTCCATTTCTGTGCCTGGATTCTGCTTCTGCAAGAGAAGGCTCTGATAGGTGATGATCTGATGATCGCTTGGGTGGCGGAGGGAAACTCAAAGCGTTGGGGGCTTCAGAAGGGCAGAATGTGCTTCAAAATGTGCAGCTCCTGGCTCTAACAGTGAGTAATGTCAAGTTGGCCACGCCCACCAGGTCATATGACCACCAAGCCACGCCCATCAAGCCATACCCACAGAACCGGTAGCAAACATTTTTACATTTCATCCCTGCTTCAAAGATCCCTTTTCTCCCTTAGTTTGCATTCCGTCTTATCACTACTACTACTTGCTTGTAGTTATAAAAATCCTCAGGGAATATGTACTTATTTCCCTTCTATCCATAGGATACTACAGACCTATCCTTGATCTGCAATGGCCTTCAGATGCAAAAGGACATTTCCTTGTATATTAAATTTTCCATGTAAATAAATTACTTGGTACTTTTTGCTGTTCTCAAAACTTTGTGGGTATTCAAATTTTTCTTTCAGCACTGTACAGTTCAAATGACAATGGACAAGTTCAATGTCAATTTTATGAATAAACAAACAAAGGAAACATATTTTCATAGAAATCCCCATTTTAACCTTGCTTTTATGGAACTGGTACCTTTAACATTGGTTTTCACTCAACTATTCACTTGGCAGCTTGCAGAACAATCCAACAAACAATCTGATATGCCTGGTGGATTCACCAGACAGTAGTCTTTATCATTTTGTCCAAATGGGAAACAATATATAGAATAAATGACCATATAGTGATTTGTTTGTAGCAAAGGACCTTATCCAGGGACCTTATATTATGCCCCTAATATTTCACCAGAGCATATCACAGCCTATTAATAGAAGAGGTTCTCTTTTCCTGTCACTGATCCAACTATAGAAGACAGGAAATATATGCTTTTACTTCTCTTACTCTCAAAGAAAAATTTATCACGGATTATGCTACTGTATGCTTTTTCACCATGTATCCTGACTGAACCTACAGTTTGTTGGCTGAGACAATCCTGCTTTTTAAACCTGTTGTCCTGATTTTGCAAAATTTACCTTAGGCTACAGTGCCAGATGGATAGAGCCACCATCTAGATTTGAAATCCTTTGGGCTCACAGCTTGGTTCCTTTGCACCAATCCTTTCTAAGAAAGATATAGACTATCTCCAGGCTTAATGTCACCTATCAGTACATAAGTCTTATCCTATTAAATAGATTTCTTTCTAAGTTTTTGCTGTTTTCTGAAGAAATTATATTGTATACTTGTAACTGTCACAAGTAAATTGTGAATTCCTGTGGTCTTTTCAGTTGTGGAGTCTTTCCCTCTCTTAAATGAGAGCTGTTTCAGTGTTTCATAACTGAAAATGTTTCTGTTTTTTCCTCTATTTTCCTCGGGGAACTGTATAATATTTACTAATTTATTACACATCTCTATCTGTGGTGCTGCAGTGGTTAGAATGCAGTACCACAGGCTGCTTCTGCTGCCTGCCGGCTGCCTGCAATTTGGCTTAGAGAGGGCTATAAGGTGCGCCCTCTCTCTCTCTCTCTCTCTCTCTCTCTCTCTCTCTCTCTCCCTCCCTCCCTCCCTCCCTCTCCCTGCTTATCTATCTATCATAATAATAATAATAATAATAATAATAATAATAATAATAATAATAATAATAATTTTATTTCTATACCGCCCTTCTCCCGAAGGACTCAGGGCGGTGTACAGCCTATTTAAAAACACAGACAAAACAACAGTATAAAATTTAAAATAATTAAATAGGTGGCTCAAATTTAAAACCCCAATAAATTTAAATACCCAATTTAAAACTATTGTGTTGATAGTCCGGCCTGGCGGAACAACAGGGTCTTCAATGCGCAGCAAAACACCCGGAGGTCGGAGATCTTACGAATTTCCGGGGGCAGTTCATTCCACAGGGCTGGGGCTCCCACAGAGAAGGCCCTCCTCCTGGGTGTCGCCAGCTGACATAACTTGGCTGATGGCACCCTGAGGAGACCCTCTCTGTGGGAACGGACTGGTCGGTGGGAGGCTATTGGTGGCAGAAGACGGTCTCGGAGGTACCCGGGTCCTATGCCATGGAGCGCTTTAAAGGTGGTAACCAACACCTTGAATCGCACCCGGAAGACCACTGGGAGCCAGTGCAGCTCGCGCAGGAGGGATGTCACATGGGCACCACAGGTTGCGCCCATAACCACCCGCGCGGCCGCATTCTGGACCAGTTGGAGTAGGAATTATAAGCTTCCCTCTTATTAACAAAGTCACCTCTTGAGTTCTTCTCAATCATTAGTGGATGATTGTGGACAATCACTTAAATATGAGCCAGCAGTGTGCTGCAGCAGCCAAAAAAGCTAATGTAATGCTTGGTTGCATAAACAGAGGGATAGAGTTAAGAGCATGTGAAGTATTAGTATAGCTTTATAAAGCCTTAGATGTAAGGCCACATCTGGAATACTCCATCCAGTTTTGGTCTCTACATTATAAAAACGATATTGAGACTTTGGAAAGAGTGCAAAGAAGAGCAACAAAGATGATTAGGAGCCTGGAGACTAAAACATATGAAGAACAGTTACAGGAATTGGGTATAGCTAGTCTAGAGAAAAGAAGGACTGGGATGACATGATAGCAGTGCTTCAATATTTGATGGGTTTCCACAAAGAAGAGGGGTCAACCTATTTTCCAAAGCACCAGAAGGCAAGACAAAAAAACAAAAACAAAAAACCAATGGATAGAAGCTAACAAAGGAGAGTAGCAACCTAGAACTAAGGATATTCCTGGAAAGCATGGTCAGTCATTAAGGAAATGGTGTGCTAAAGCACTGGTCAAGCACTGGTATGAGCATCAGGCTAGAAACTAGGAAACTGTGCCTTACAGTCCTGCCTTAGGTATGAAGGCTAGCTAGGTCACTCTCTATCCCAACTCACCTCATACAGTTGTTGTTGTGCATAAACTAGGAGAAAGAAGAAGTATTATATATGTTCTCTGCCTTGAGTTATTTATAAAATCAGTAACGGTAGGAGGAAAAGAATGAATGAATGAATGAATGAATGAATGAATGAATGAATGAATGAATGAGCAAGCAAGCAAGCTATGATCCAGGAAGTAACATGCATCAATTGGGTAACATGCATGAATTGTATTAGCCATGGGTAGCCTGACTTCTATGAATCTGCTCAGTCCCTTTGAATGTCATTCAAACAGGCTGCTGTTATTATGACTCCTGGAAGCAAATTCCAAGCAAATTCCTGTAGTTTTCAGCTGAACTATTTCATTTTAATTCATTGTCAGGCTGCCTCAGAACTTATTTAACAGTTCATTTGGTTATGTTTTTGTGCTTATTTGGTTTTGCAAAGTGTACAATGCTGATGCCGTATTTTTCTCGTTGTCCTATTGCTTCACCATCACTCTTTAGCTTCCCTGACTGTTGATGTTTTCCCTTGAGATGTATTGACACATGAGAAGAAACAGAAATTAAATTTGAATAAAAACTAGGAAATTCATCTGCACTTAGGATTTTCACTTCACCCATGAACATTTTTCTCTCCTTGAAAATTGAAACACTTTTCCCACTATGTTGGCTGAGAATGATCAATATAGAAGGAAATCTGTACATTGCAAAAAATATATTAAATGCTGAACTCTTGGAAGTTCATTTATCTAAGAGCAGGTTTATCTAAAAACTACTATGTATACAAGACAGGAAAAATATTTGCTAAATAATATTATTATTTACTGCTAGCTGCACTTCAGCAGTTCAAATCTCACTGGCTCAAAGTTGACTCAGCCTTCCATCCTTCTGAGGTGGATAAAATGAGGACTCAGATTGTTGGGGGCAATATGCTGACTCTGTAAACTGCTTAGAGAGGGCTGTAAAAGCACTATGAAGTGGTATATAAGTCTAAGTGCTATTGCTATTGCTGCTATTTATTTATCAAATTTATTTGCTGCCCAGCCTTCAGTTCAGGCAACTCTGAATGGCTAACATCAGGACATAGCAATATGTATTGATAAATTTGAGTAGCAAAGGAATAATTATTGCAATATTTTTGTGTATGTATGTGCACACAAGCATTAAAAATAACCCTAAATCCTGTTTCTAAACACCTACTAGAGCTAAACATTTATTTTCATAATATCCTTAAATTATACACTGTACTCAAGGGAAGCGACCTAACTTGAAAATAATAGCCTCACGCCATTTATTTGGTTTATTCTTTTTAGCTGACAAAAGTTCTGTTTAGTTAAACTTGAAGCCAATCCTTGCTCTTTTTTTTTATCAAACTCTATTTAATCTTCTGAGAGAGACATGCAAGTTTAAATAATGTCTTTTTGAATGCCATGAGTACTTGTCCAATCTGTACATGTAGAAATACGTACAAACAAAAGCTACTTATTAATAGGCAGGGATAATATAGATAAACAGGAAGTGCATAGAATGTGTTTAGAAAGGCGCAAGAGCTCAAATGCATGAAACATAAATAAACTTTCTTAGATTTGACTCCCTCTAGAGTATTTTTCAGGGAAAAGCTCATCAGAGAGGTTTCATTTTCATTACAGAAACATTCCAGCAGCAATCCCACAAGAATGTCCTGTTTTTGTCTTTCCTAAACATTATTTAAAAACTTCAAGTTTGGGGTGTGTGTATATGTGCATTTGTTTTCACTCATACATGCACAAACACACATGCTAAAGTATAATTACAGTACAGAAGTATCATAAGAAATAAAACCTGCAAAGTCATCTTCTTCGTGGTATTGTTAAGCATCCATGCTTGTACAACAAGGAGTAAAGGATACAATCTGTTACTTTAGACACACCTAATGCTGTTGTACACTCACTTATGAATTAGTTCACTTTCTCCCTAGATAGCACTCTTCAAACTGTAGTTTGAATCTGTAGTTGCAAGAGATCTAAAGGGGCTCAAACTGAGGAAGAGGAAGTTTGGAGAAGAGTAATGATATTAACAATCCAATGATTATTCCATAAAAACCAACAATATGAAACCCAGGTATCTGAAGCAGACTAAAGTATATTTAACTTGTGCATATAGGACATGCATCTGTCAAAAGCTGCAGGGGAAGGAAGCTGTTTAGTAAAATCAATTCTTTGGTTGCCACCTTTTTCAGTGAATTTCCCTCATTTTCCTTCTCCCCTAGTCCTGGAGCATCAGAGGGGAAAGATAGAAAGAACAGTTTTGTGGAAAAATTAACTCTTCTAACTTAATCACATCACTCATCTCACACTGATTACCTTGGTCATAATCTCCCTGAACTAATCATCCGACCTAATCATCACATTGGCATGTAGTCAAATCTTAATTTATTTTAAAGGATAAAAAAGCCACAAATTGTTTTTGAAACACTTTTATGGGTTATTAGGGAACATACTACTAGATAGATAGATAGATAGATAGATAGATAGATAGATAGATAGATAGATAGATAGACAGACAGACAGACAGACAGACAGACAGACAGACAGACAGACAGATGAATTAACAAACATCTTAACTCTTGAACTGGGATAACTAAAATAAGGGAACATAATCTTTGGGTGCATAGTAGCATTACTGAAGTAATTTCAGTAAACCGGAAGCTAATAAGGGAGTCAGTCTGATATAGTGGTTAAAGCATCAGGCTAGAAACTGGGAGATTGTGAGTTTCCCCCACCCCTTAGGCACAAAGCCAGCTTGATGACCTTGGGCCAGTCATTCTTTCTCAGCCCTGGGAAGGAGACAGTAGCAAACCACTTTTGAAATCTTGCCAAGAAAACTGCAGAGACCCATCCAGGCAGTCGCCAAGAGTCAAAAACAAAAAAAAAAAATTATTTATTTTTAATTAATGAAAGTTGTTATTAAAGTAGCTTCTTCCAGATCACATTTATCTTTTATTACCACTGCTGTTGCTGCAAAATGCAGTTGTGGCTCATTGCACCTTTAAGCTGCTTCTTCTCTGTGCTGATGCCAGCTGGGCTCTAAGCTAATTTAAAACAACTCTGACCAGACTGGGACACTTTGACAGTGACTTGGAGGTGTTCAGTCTTGACTGCTGGACAATTCCTCTGCAAATCAGGAAAGCAATTGCCAGTTGGTTTCGTCTCTGTGGCTGGCTTTTACTGTTGTATGCACACACCCACATACAGAGTTAAATTAAATTTATATATACAAAGTTAAAATATCAACATACACATATACAGTATGCATATGAAACAACCAGATTTCACATTAAAAGAATTCTTTCTTTCATTTTCTCTTCCTGATTTGATAAAATTTGCTACAGCTTCTGTTATAGGAAAACTTTTAGTAGTATAGTGATTTGCCTGCATGTAGAGTGCCACTGGTTTAAAATATGGCAGAATTTTTTCTATTTTAATTACTATTTTTCTTTTCGGTAGTTATCCATTCTGCTGCTTAAAATAATAATTTATTGTAATAGTAATACTGGTATCACCAGCCCACCACTTCAATTGTTCAGTCACTTGAATTAAAAGAGTTTGACTCCACATTCCATACAATCTCAGTCTATAGGCAGTCTTTGATTTATGACCACAATTGAGCCTAGAATGTGAAAGTCACTGTGGTCATTAATTGTGTCACCATGTAACCTGCCTTGTCTTTACAACTCTTTTTATAATGGCTATTAAGTGGGTCACCATGGTTGTTAAGTGAATGATTTGATCAGGGGTGAAATCTAAAAATTTTTGCTACTGGTTCTGTGGGCATGGCTTGGTGGTAAGGTGACTGGGAGGGTGTGGCTTGGTGGTAAGGTGGGCGTGGCCAAGTCAATGTCACTTCTTTGCCCTTTTTTAACCTACAAAACACAACACAACACAACTGGCTCACCCACAATATAAAAGCAGCTGTGCTAGACCCAAAATGGCCCCTGCAACAAGCAGGAACCTCACACAGCCACAAAAAGCCCAAAAAAACAACTTTCACACTTTACACTCACACAACACAACACAACACAACTGGCTCACCCACAATGTAAAAGCAGCTGTGCTAGACCCAAAATGCCCCCTGCAACAAGCAGGAACCTCACACAGCCACAAAAAGCCCAAAAAACCAACTTTAGTTAGTTAGTTTATTATATTTGTATACCGCCCTTCTCCTGAGGGATTCAGGGCGGTGAGCAGCCATGGTAAAAAATGTACAACAAAAATTAAAAGCTTATTAAAATAATTCAATCATTCAGCCAAATTTAAAATATCCAACTAAGATCATTTTAAAACCCCTATCAAAACCCAATTTAAAAAACCTTTATCCTGTCAGTCCAGCTTGCTGGAATAATAGGGTCTTCAGAGCGCGACGGAAGGCACGGAGGTTGGGGATCCTTCGTATGTCTGGGAGCAGTTCATTCCATAGGGCCGGGGCCCCCACAGAGAAGGCTCTTCCCCTGGGGGTCGCCAGCCTACACTGTTTGGCTGATGGCACCCTGAGGAGGCCCTCTCTGTGGGAGCGTATTGGTTGGTGGGAGGCAATCGGTGGCAGAATGTGGCCCTGTAGATAACCAGGTCCTAAGCCATGGAGCGCTTTAAAGGTGGTAACCAACACCTTGAAGCGCACCTGGAAGACCACACTTTACACACACTTTACACATACAAAATCCATATACAGCTTTGTGAGATTTTGTGTGTTTGTGTAGTTAGAGTGAAATACTACAGAAACACACTAAATCTCAGAAAGCTGCACAAATATTTTTTTTATTTTTATTTATTTTTATTTTTATATAAAAGCAGCTAAATTTAAAACTTCCTAAACTTTAAATGGCTAGGTCTAAAAAAGAACAACTAAAAAAAACCCCAATTAACTATTTTTTTAAAGCTCCCAAAGGGGAAAAAAATTTACCCAATAGAACAGGGGTCTCCAACCTTAGCAACTTTAAGACTTGTAGACTTCAACTCCCAGAATTCCTCAGCCAGCTTTGCTTTGCTGGCTGAAGAATTCTGGACATTGAAGTCCACAACTCCCTGCCTGCTTGATTGCAGGCAGAGAGATTCAGTTGCTTGCTGATACAATTGATTGCAGGGATTACAGCAAGGCATTACGACCAGCAGCTAAGGTAAGCAAGCTGAGGGGGGAAGGGGGAGGGATCGTTAGAGCCATTTAAACGGAAAAAAGTTTTTTTCTTTTACATGGTTCTGGCGATCCAAGCTGAGTTGCCTGATTAGCAGGCAACTCAGCTGGGATCGTCAGAGCTTGGCTGGTCAGAGCCAATTAAAAGAAAAAAAAGCCTCTGATGATCGTGCAGCTCAGCTGGGCATGGGGGGGGGGGCAGGGATTTTTGTTACTGGTTCTCCGAACTGCCCGCCACCACGGCTACCTACTCGCCCGAGCTGGTCCGAACTGGGAGCATTTCACCCCTGGATTTGGTCTTTAAACAAATCCAGCATATCCAATTGACTTTTTTTTTGTTACTGTTTTCTTTGCTGGAAAAATGCAAAAAATGTCACAAATTACAGTCACATGACCCTAGGATCCTGTAACCAGTTGTAAATGTGAGCTAGTTGCCTAGCTTTTTTCGAAGTATGTTGTAACTTTGAATAATCATTAAGCAAGAGTTCATTAAGTGTTGACAAGCTGTACTTATTTATTTGGGACATTTGGAATCTGGGATGAAATGCTTCTACTGTACTTCAGGTGACTAAAAAAACCAACAAAATAGCATTAAACAAGTAGGTAGAAGAGAACAGTAAGCCTACGTAGGTTGCTTATGAAAATGTCTGTCTGTCTGTCTGTCTGTCTGTCTGTCTGTCTATCTATCTATCTATCTATCGTCTATCTCTCTGTCTATCTATCTATCTATCTATCTATCTATCTATCTTGATAGCTTGATATCTAAATATCTGTCATTTGTTGGGTTTTAAATGTGACTTTTTAATTGTATCAGGCTAATATTATACTTGCAATATCATTGGTAATAATTTCTGCCTACTGATTAGAGAAACAAAGAGGGGCAACCATTGACCCAGGTGAACAGATGTTCCTGCCTCTGCACAGTAGTCGATCAAAGTGCAAAATTTATCTAGGAGAAAATAAAACACAACTGGAAAACTGCAGAACACTGCTTGAGTCAGTAAAACCAGCAAAGTCCACTTCAGTGCAGAGTGGAAAAACACAGATGGAGGCTACATTCACAGTGAAAGTGAAAGTGGGTTAAGTACTATAGAAGATAATGTTGTTTTGTTCCTGCCCTGTAGAAATGATTGGTGGAAGGTGGATGGGACAATATGACTGTCTGAACCTGCCCTAAAAGACTGGGTGGGGAAAAAGCATCAGGAAATCCTTAGCTGAATGTTATCTCTATCATACTTTAGCAAATAGTAAATTACATTAATATTCCCATCTGTGCTTTGGCGTACCAATAACAGGTTTTCTGTAAAATATAACAATGTTATTCTCTGATGTAAGCTTTTTTTAAAAATGTAAGCTTTGGAAAAAATGTTCAAATAATAATAATAATAATAATAATAATAACAATAACAACAACAACAACAACAACAACAACAACACCAATAGTCCAAGGGTGGGTTCTACTTACCTTTATTACCAGTTCACAACGGGGCCACGCATGCGTGTTTGCTTTGCTCACATGCAAGCTCTTCTGCGCAAGCACAGAAGCGTTTTGATGATGTCAGGGTCAATGGGTGGAGTCTTCCGCTGGTTTTACTACTAGTTCTATAGAACTGGTGTGAACTGGGGACAACCCACCATGCAATAGCCCTTAGACTTATATACTGCCCCATAATGCTTTAATAGCACTCTCTGGGTGGTTTACAATGTCAGCATTTTGCTCCCAACAATCGGGTCCTCATTTTATTGACCTAGGAAGAATGGAAGGCTGAGTCAACCTTGAGCCCATGAGGTTCAACCACTCAGGTTCCTGAGTTTGGCCAGACATAAAAAAGAGTGTGTATTTTTATGTATACTGAATTGGAATGTATTTTACCCCTTACACAAATATTTTTTTCTAGAGCAAACTTTATCTGATCCCCAATTTCTTGTTCAGAGTAAAAGAAAAATATTGCTAAACTTACTTCAAGCAATTTATATCGTTATGGGTAGGCAATACAGCCTTCCTCCACAGAGGAAATTGACAGCGAAAATTGTACTGATCAAAATGCTACCTACTTGGTTAGGCTTTGTTGGTTTACACATGTAAAAGCTTAGGTTTGCTGAGTAAAGTTTTGAACAATGCCCTAACTGTTCTGAGAGTTCAGATTAACCAACAGAGAAAGAAAAAAAATATAACAATGGGGAAAGTAGTAGCTTTGGACTGGATGACCTCCGAGGTCCCTTCCAACTCTGTTATTGTTTCCTTAGCTGAGCTAACTGAAATTACAGGCTAATTTTTCCAAGAACAAATTCCACACTCTGATTGTGGGTCCTTCCTCATTTATCCCTAGCCATGGCATAAACATGATCCAGGGACACTTAAAAAAAAATACTATAGCATTGTCTTCATCTTACCCCCATGTGGCTGAAGCAGATTATATTTGTCCTTAGGTGTCCATTTACTAGTTTTAAAGAAGCATTCTCGTGTCTCTGATGTTGAATGCATTCCAGCATGCTTTATTAAGCCTTTGGTTATGTGGTCAGGATTGGGATTGACTCATCCCCCACTGACTACTTGAAGCTGCCATGGGCCTATGCCTCCCTTCTAGACACTGCCCTTCATGGCTATTTTGATTTGGCTGTTGGAGAGACTAAAAACTGAGGTCTCACCAGCACTTTCCGAAAAACTGTCCCAAAGATGCTTTTTCAAGAGGCAACTGGACTTCCTGGTTTTTCTTTAAAGACATTCCGCTTCTTATCCAAGAAGCTTCTTCAGCTGAAAAGAAAAAGAACTAAAACACGCCAAGGAAATCATCATAATTTGTAGCTATTCGAACTGGGCCTTTGTCAAATCCAGAAAAAGTCTCAGCAATAGATCCTCCATTACAGACAAAGAAGAGAACAACAAACGAAACAACCTTGTCATTCCATACATTGTAGGAATATCTGAAAAGTTCAGGAGGATTTTCAACAACATATGTTTAGCAGGGGTGGTATTCACTTACCTTCACTACCGGTTCGCAAATGTGAATGTGCACGCCTCCTCCTCACATGCACAGAGCAGAGGAGGTATTCAGCAGGTTCTGACCAGTTCTGGAGAATCGGTAGCAGAAATTTTAAGTAGTTCAGAGAACCGGTAAATACCACTTCTGACTGGCTCCACCCCCATCTATTCTCTGCCTCCTGAGTTCCAGCTGATCAGAAGGAAATGGGGATTTTGCAGTAACCTTCCCCTGGAATGGAGAGGGAATGGAGATTTTACAGTATCCTTCCTCTGCCACGCCCACCAAGCCATGCCCACCAATTCATGCCACACCCACGAAGCCACGCCCACAGAACAGGTAGTAAAAAATTTTGAATCCCACCACTGGCGCAGAGCCTTCTCTGCAGAGGGTCAAAAACGGGACATGATGACATCCGGGTGGGTGGGCAGAGCCCCCCGCCACCAGTGCTACCAGATCACGCGATCTGGATAGAACTGGTTGAATTTCACCACTGATGTGCACACTTTAAACCCAAGAATACACTAAGACAGAAGTATGTTCACTCCAAGGACAAAACACTCAGGCACAAACTGAGCAATGTGATGTATGCAATGAAATGCAGTGAGACATGCGCATATCTGCACATTGGTGAAGCAAAACAATCACTTCACAAACACAGGGCACGACATAGCACAAACCTATCAGGACAAGATACAGCAGTCCATCTGCATTTGAAAGACAAAGATTACTCTTTTGAAGACACCAGATTCTGGATAGAGAGAACCCATTGGTTTGAAAGAGGGTTAAAAGAGGCCATCTATGTTAAAACTGAGCAACCTTCTGTCAAAAGGAGAGGGATAAGACACAATCTATATCCTGTCTATGATGCAATCCTTTTAGCAGTTCCAGGAAGATTCCACACCCATTTGCATTCTGATTCAGGTGACCTTGAGGGCACAGATAATCCCTCAAGTGGGCTCTCAGAGAGAGTGCCAACAACCAGATGACTGCAAAGAAATATGATCCTTCACCCCACTCACCCCCATCCTGTCAGAACTGATGAAGCTTCTTGGATGAGAAGTGAGACATCTTCAAAGAAAAAATGTAGTCCTTTTGGGGGGGAAAGCACCTTTGAGATGAGCACAAAGATCCTTTGCAGATGGAGCTCCCATTCATAGGATGTTCCTCCACCTACTTTAGTCCTAAAACCCCTATACCACAATATATTCAGATATTAATTGGGGGTCTCTAATCTTAAAAAGAAAATTTGGGAAAGGATTCAGAGGGCTTCTGAGGGAAGTCTGGAGCAGGAACTCAGACCCAGCGATCTTCATTCTGTTGGCTAGACATGGCTACAACTCATTATAATGGATCTAAGCATTCTTGGCTCCTGGATTGGAAGATTTTCAGAAGTTGGCCACAAATGAAATGTTATGAAATGTTTATTGGAGAGTTTCTTTCCCCCTGCCACATATTACATATTTCTAAAATTGTTGACTTCATTTAAAGATTAAAGCAGACTCCACTTTCTTTATTCGCCATAGGAAGGATTGTTCTGTGTCTCGAAAGCTAAATGTGCTAAACACTGCTAATGCTATGATACATACCAGTAAGTTTAGGAATTGTGTGGGGACTGTTAATGCTAATAGAGACTCCCCCACCCACACCAGGCTACAATTGCTTGTCTTTTCTGTTTATTTAAATGACACTGTTGTTTGAAATGATGGGGTGAGGGCTTCTTCGGATCCTGAGTCATGCATCCCCTCTCTGGGATGCTTTGCTTAGCCACTCTTAGCACCTCATTAATTACCACTGAAGCAAAGTCAAACTGTTTTGCAATTCTGGTGCCTTTGTTAAGAGATCCCAATCCTGTAGTGGAATGTTAAAAAGGTTGATAATCTGCCCTATGTCCTACTTGATTCCATGCGACACAACTGGCGTTTTAACCCCTGTAAATATAAATATAGTTCTTTCTAGTTCTTTTGCACCCATCTCAGTTCAATTCAAGGCTCCAAAGATGTTTTACTTTTTATGCAATATCTCATTTTCCATGCAATTCTATATATTCTATCCTAGTTAACTAACAAATGGGTGCATAATGGAGGCACAATCTGGAGAGGTTAGATAAGTTGCACATTTCTTTCTAAAGAAAACAAAATATAATTTAGCTAAAACTATTATTAATCTTGTAATAATACAAGAATGGCAGAAGAGAAATAAGTTGTGAAAAATTGCATTTATTTAATATATTTTAAAATAAAATAACATAAAACACACTTTGAAAGAAAAAAAATAAAGGCCATAAAGAATCTTCTTTTCTAAAAAAATGTTCACAAAAACAGGCACGAATTGAGGCAGAATTCTATTGATGTATTTAATAACTGGCGATACACATTTCACATTTTATTTATGGTAGCAATTAATTGTTCAATTTTTTACTAATTTCCCATTGAGTTTGTGAGATGATTTTTTTAAAAAATATTTATTATTAAATCTCATGGTTCAAGGCAACTCTGAGCAGTTTCCCTAGATTCCATTTTGGAAGCTGTGAACTGTGGATGAACGAGATACGTCTAATATAAATGTGCTGATTTGTTTGTTTATTTATGACTTTTACCTGAAACTGAAGTTTACTATCAGAGGAATTATCTTAATATTCTTAGAAGTGGAATTCCATTTATTTTTTATAACCACCCAGGTGCATAAAGAACATTATTACTTATGATCATAAGAAATAGATTATTTTGCAATGTTACCTCCCTACCCCTCAGTGAAAATTGACTACAGTGCCCTGGTTTTCCCCCTTTTGGAGCCATCCATAAGTGCAGGATTAGAATTTCTGCAATTTCTAGAGTGCCAGTTAAATCTTTTCTAGAAGATTCTACAACATCTGGAACAGATTTTGGAGAATAGAGGCAGAAGGGGAATCTGTGGAAATTGCTCTTCTCTCTGTACTGGACAAATTGGGTACAGGTTGTGTTCTTATTACTATTTGTGGCACATCATTGTATACTATGATTCCTGTGTTTCTCACAAGTAAAAAATTAAACCTTCTTTCAAATTGAATTTCGCTAATTCAGTCTTATTGAATATACAAAAAACTAATATTACAATCTACAGTCTTAGTTCCTTGAATACCCATCCACATATTCTATCTCTAAATGAAGAGGATCAAAAATATAGAATTTTCTTTGCTTCTTAAATATATATTCTTCCAGAGCTGATTTCACCTTCTCCGGGTTTTTTTATCTTCTAAATAAAACAAAACACAATTTAATTTGGAGTAGGCATGATTATCCTCCTCAACCTTTTTGATTGAGGGGAACAAAGCAATATTTTGCTTTGTTGTTTCTACCTTCATAATATAAACTGAGCTACAAAAAAGTGGAGGAATAGTTATTTTTGTGATCATATTTTATACAGATTCAGTTGTTGACATAGCTGTAAAATATCACTGTCACCAGGTTTAAATTTACTTCATTCCCTGAAGTTGTATCTCTAGACATATATTCAGATCGAAAATTAGTGTTGGAAACTGCTTGAAAACTTGCCAGAAGCCCAGCAATTTCGCTGATCTTAGGAGGGGAAAACTCTCAATAAATCAGATTTAGTAGCTAGTAATCTCAGAGTTGTAGAGTAGATTAAAAAGTGAGAAAAATAACCTAAAGCAAAAGTAAACCACTTTGTCTTGTTGTCAGTACAACTAAATAGACTTGTCCATATAGATACCCGAGATGAATCTGACTGAAGAGTATCTTTATTTTTTATGATTATGATTTTCTTCAGCTCTACCTATTCCAAAATAACACTTTTCTCTTTCTGTAATAGAGGTGGGGTCTAAATTTGCATTTTGGCTTCATAAATCAAATAACACTATATATCTACATTAGCTTTTATTCTTACCCGTTGATAAAAACATTGTCATAAACTTTCTCAACTCCTTGTTGCTTTTAAAAATTGCACAACTTTCTTAACTGAGAAGATTACACAAGGCTATAATACAATAGGAACTAACTATCACCTCTCCAACATGGAGAATCCAAGGTTGCTCGTGCAACTGCAGATAAATGATGGCTGATGATTGGAGAAATAATTTAAAGCACTTTCTCTATTACAGTTTTAATGCATATGGAATTGCACATACTTATATTTTAAAGTACTTTCAATAACATTTGAGTAATAATCTCATACAGTGATAGTGAAACATTGAGGAAATCTTTAACTGGAAATGTTGGCTTCGTTGACATTAAAGCTGTTATATTTCTCTTTCTCTTTGCTCTCTTCATGTGAGTTCTACTCAAAGCAAGAGAATATGCCATCATTTTTTTTTCTTTCAGAAATGGAACAGGGAGCCAGCCTTTTCTTGGTCCATGATACAAAATGCAATTTGATACCTGTAAGACTTACTGAGCCTAAACTATAAGCTTCATGACCACAACATCAGGCTTAATTCGGGGATTTTGTGTATCCTTCTAATGAAGAGTTCTGGAAAACTCAGATGTCTTGAGTTCCTGTGGTTCTAATGCTAACTATATATTTAAAATAATATTTTTTTAAAAAAAAAACAAAGATCAAAACCAAATACCAAAACAATATTGTTTGTTGTTAAATTTTGATTAATGTGTCTTTCTCAAAAAATTATGTTAAATTTTTATCTTCTAGAGCAGGGGTGTCAAACTCGCGGCATCACGTTGTCATCACATGACGTATTGTGACTTTTTCCCCCTTCGCTAAACAAGGGTGGGTGTGGCCAGCGTGTGAGGCATCCGGCCTGCGGACCGCAAGTTTGACACCTCTGGTCTAGACTAACTCTGATTATTCAGAAACAAATTAAATAGCAGATGTGTAAAATTTGCACCCAGAATATTTTAAATTTTACGCCTCGATTAACTTAGCATTATTGTTCATAATAACTTTTACTAGGTTTTCTTATTTTTAATAGATATAAAATGTATCCATTTTGTCTTTAAATAATGAAAGGATCCTTTTACAGTAATGATCTCAAAAAATCATTGGACCAAAGCTCATGATTTGCAGCTACTCAGTTACATTGACCAAGTTTTTAAAGCTCATTAGGCAATGATATCGTTTTAATCCTTTGATTATGGTGTTAAATTAATGGTACTGAGATTAATTCTATCATTATAAAATATTTTGTCCATGATCATACTGAAATGCAAGACGATAGGGAAGAGGGGGAAAACTGGTAGGTTATATTAATAATATTATAGCTAGGTTTCTCTCAGTTCAAAGAAAACTTTTAGTTATAATAGCAAAATAAGACAGAATGCCTGTGTTCTGAGATAGAATGCTTCTGAATATCACACTTGGGGACAATCAGCAGTAAAGAACCAGCTCCCTAAAAGTGTCTATTTATTGAATTTGGAGCCTTTCCTTCCTTCCTTCCTTCCTTCCTTCCTTCCTTCCTTCCTTCCATCCATCCATCCATCCATCCATCCATCCATCCATCCATCTAAATAGAGGATTTGCACTGTTTTTGACAAGGACATACTAATGGCAAATAAGAGTGCTTCAGTCATGGATTGTTCCAAAACACTCTAAGGCTTTCAGTGTCAGACACAGGATGAAAACAACAGTGGTTATTTTGTGTTAACCTTTTTTACTGATCCTACTTACTGATCCTACAGTTCCTACTTGATCAAGATCACAGTGGAATGTTGAGAAATCTTTAGATCTAATCAAAGTTGTTCTAGCCATGCTTTTTCCCAGATTTACTGTGATCTTTGCTGTACCTCCTGGCATTAGATCTGAAATAGCCAACTAGGGAAGGTGACTAGAAGTTTGGAGGGGAAATTAAGTTTGCTTCTCCTTGAGCATTATGTGGCGAGTTTGTTTTAGGAATATAATCCACTTGACCATCTTCAGATTATGAGGTCATTACATATAGAATTAAATGGCAATTTCCCCAATGATTCAAGTCCATATTTTTTTTCAGCCTTCTTCATGCTGGAAAAAGGCAACATAAAAAAAAAATAGGGCTGAACATTTACTCCACTTCAAAGACTATATTTGTTTTCTCTTACCCCCATATCTGATGAGGAAGCTGTTGCAACTATGTTACTTGTTTTTCATAATTGGATTTTAAATTTTTGGACTAGTTATATAAACAAAGCAGGTATATTTTTATTATTTCCATGGAAAAACCTCATTAAAAAACAAAGCCAGTATTTATGATGACAGCAAAGATTCCTGTAGCATTAAAGGATGAAATAATTTTAAATGGTACTTTGCTGGAAAATTTAAGAGAAAAACAAATTAGGATCTTTGTTTAACTTTGTTTAGCACTGATATTAACTAGTTACTTTGTTCTGGATTATACAATAAAGTCATTGTTATGTTTCTAGCAATTACAGTTACAAGCTATGAACTGAACTTGTATATTAAGCATATGACTGAATCCTACTTGAAAAGGATGAAAATTATCAGCTAAGATAATTATATGCATATATAGTGTATTTTATTTTTTATTCAAATCAAAGTATCATGTTGATTTCAATTATTAATTTAAAATCTAAACAACTAAAAGCCAATCATGCTTCAAGAGAATAATTAAAGAGTACTTAATTTTGGATAGATCATACCCAATATACTATATTAAAGCCCGACATTGCTTGGAACCTGGCTACCTGAGGAACTGTCTTTTTTCCAAGAGTTTCTATCCATTGTACTCAATCCAACAGATTGGGTATGCTACAGATACCATCAGCCAAAGAGTATTGACTGGCTGATGGAATCTGTAGCCAGTTAGTGATGGCTTTCTCTGCTGTAGCCCCTGCCTTCTGGAATATTCTCCCCTCAAAGATTAGAATGGCCCCAACCCTGTTGGCCTTTTGCAAGGCTTTAAAAACTTTGTTAAGGGTGTTAATGTTTTTTAATGTTTAAGTAATTAAACATTAATTACTTAATGTTACTTGATTAATAATCATGGCTGTGGTTGTATTTATTTATTTTGTGAATGTTTTCATTGTTTTAATGTTTTCGAATTGTTCAAATTGTTTTATGATTTTAGTATTATAAGCTGCCTAGAATCACTTAGTTGAGTTGGAAAGATATAGAAATTAATTAGATAGATAGATGCATACATAAATATATAAATATGTATTAGAAAAAAATCATTGATACTAGAAATCATTATTTATTGGCACGCACGTGCACACATGCACACATATATATATGCGAATACACACACACACACACACAAACACTATTTTCCCTAAAATAAGACATCCCCTTATAATAAAGTCAATTGGGCTTTTGAGTACATGGCAATAAGGCCAAGGGTTTATTTCAGGGTTCAAAAAAATATAAGACAGAGTCTTATTTTCAGGGAAACACGATGTATATATATGGTACGATATGTACATTATGTACCATAATTCTGGATGGCTTACAAATCATTTATTTATTGGTTCGATTTATATGCCGCCCTTCTCGGGAGACTCAGGGCAGCTTATAATGCATTAAGCAATAGACTTCATACTTTTGTATATACCTGCTTAGTAGGGCTTTCGCCCCCCCCCCCAAGCGATGTTCTTTTTATACAAAGTCAGCTTATTGCCCCCACAATCCAGGTCCTCATTTTACCTACCTCGAAAGGATGGAAGGCTGAGTCAACCTTGAGCCTGGCGAGATTTGAACTTGCAGTAATTGCAGGCAGCTGGTGCTACTTAACAGCACTTTAGTCTGCTGTGCCACCAAGGCTCTTCCTAATCATAATACATCATAATTTATTTATGATTTATCATAATAAATCATAATAAAACAATGAAAACCATAAAATATAAAATTTCTCACCATCCCCAAAATCAACACATCCCTTTGATCTAAAACTCCTGAAATGAAAAAAAAAATGGATAGTACCACACTCATTTAAAATCTAATGTACTCAAGTTGTTCAAGGTTATGTACTAAGAGAGAACCAGATTATGGAGCTCCGATTCTGTGGATGACTTTAGCACTTGCTGAGTCAGAGATGAACAATGCTTTGGAAATGATAAGATCATTGAGAATTTTCATCCAGCAATAGCAGTGTAGCTGCCCTAAAAAATAATCTAGTTTTATCACTAATGTTGCTGAAATTCAATGGATGATATTATAAAGTTGCAATCCATTATTTTGGAATATTGCAATTTTTAGAGAAATGTAGTGGGGTTAAGGTCTAAAATTGATGGAGGTAGCAACATAGGTGATGGAGCTAGATATTTCCTGACTATAAGAAGAAAATTATATGGGTGGATTGTTGCTGGTGTAACACTACTATATTGTGCAACAAAGAGCCTGGGTGACTTCCTGCATTATATCTTTCGCATCACATAAAAGATATGTAAAGTGATTCCCATTTATTCGGTAATAATTTGTTTTTCTGAAGGAATACCAGACTCGGAATATTTCTTCTTTAATTTCATATTCCATGGACACATGGAGGCTTCCAGGTGTATATGTGATGAATAGTTTCAGGAAAAGAGGCATTGCTGTAGTGAATGTGCTTATTTGATTTTATTTTACAAAACACAGATGTTAGAAGCTCTCAATGAATGCCTCATCTTAATGTCTAAAGTCTTCACATTTCCAACAGACATCAGGTGCAGCTGAAAGCCTCTACCCCATTAAGATGTGTATGACATATTTTTATAACTTTATTGGCTTCAACTTCTGATGTCATTCTGAACTTCGCCAGTGCTTCTTTAGCACGATGGCTAACATTTTTAAAAAAATATCAACTGCTCCATGTCTGATTACTGCAGAAACAACTCCTTCACATGCCAGAGCCTGGCTTTAATAAGAGTTCTCGCTTTACAGTCACATAATTACATAATGAATAACAGTGGTCCAGACATGCTCCAATATGGAGAAATTGGTTTTGTTCCATTTTCCATGAACTTATAGTCGGCAGTGAAATAGTGAAGGTGGTCGATAATTCTTGAAGTTCAGAATAAAGATGGACAGCATTATGCTGAAGAAAAAATTAATTTCAAGGCAGGCAAAGACAAATTTAACAAGAATATAGAATGTGTTATATAAGAATATTTCAGTGACAACAAAGACCAGAATAGCTAAAAAGGTCTTTCTTGAGGTAATATTCAGCTGTAAAAGCTGGTCTTACAGAGAAGATGGATAGCTTAAGTTACCCACTGGAGACAATTACTAACTATTAAAGTCTGCAAGAAAGATCAATCAATCAGACCTGGACCAAATAAAGGCTGACTTATTCCTTGAAACAATGGTCCACAGGTACATCACATATTTTAGGCATATAATATAAATTGATGATGGAGCAGGAGAAATCATTATGTTTACAAAGTTAAGAGAAGTAGTGAGAGAAAAACAATGGATAATATGAATGGCTAGGACAAGGATTCTTGGAACAGGTATAGGTTATTTTAATACAGACAGACCAAGACAGTAAGCATTTGTCCATGCAATTTTGAGGAGTTGAATCTGAATAAAGCACATGACTTCTATACTTTCTATTCAGGGTGAAACATTCTCTTTAATCAACTAAACTTAAGATTCAGCTTCACTTCTTGATTTTTCCATAAAATCATGTTTATATCCATGCCTCCTCCTTTCCCTTTCCTCTAAATTCTGAGGTATAGAAAGAAAACACAAAATGAACATTTTGATTCTATCTATATATGTATTTTGAGATGCGTTTCACTTACTTTGGCAATGTCATGTGAGGAAATTCACTGGAGAAATCAATTACATTTGGAAGAGTTAGCGGTAAAAGAAACCGGGCTGTTGAAGAACATGGTGGCTGGACACCACCAAAGCTGACACCAGCCAGAGCATAGAAAATCTCAAAGAAATAGTGCAAGAGCAGAAGATGTGGAGAGAGCTGGTCTATAGAATCTTCAAGAATCAGACTTTACTGAATGGATAACATCTTCTTCATCATCATCGTCGTCATCAATGTATTTTAGCTTTCACTTCCTACTTCTATTGGAATCATCCTTCTGTCTTGGCTAAAGAATCGTATTTGTAATTACCTGATCGTAATTAAAAAGTTCAGTATCTGGATCCCTTACATTTTTTGTTTCAGAAAAGGTAATGGAGCCATAAATTGAACTTGTTAATTACAAGATGGGTGATCTGGATGGTTGAAGAAGGATAAAAATCTAACACATTTCCGCCTTTGATAAGAGGGATCCTTTAGCACTATAGACATCTGCAGAAAATCAGGCTGGGCAATGGGGACAAAAGATGAAATGTATGTCCCATCATCATGACAGAAGCATCTTTCCTTATTACAGGGCTGTCAAACTCACAGCCCACAGGCTGGATGTGTCACATGCTGGCCATGCCCACTCCCGGTTTAGCGAAGGGGGGGGAAAGTCACAATATGTCACGTGACAACGCCGTGACGATGTGAGTTGTCTTGTGATGTCACAATGTATGCAGTTATTTCAGTATCATCATGGTTAGGAGCAGATGTGAATGCATCACAGGTACAAGCAAATTGCATGATTGCCAAATAACTGCCCAACAGTTTTATTTATAAGATCACTGATAAATCCAGAAGTAATCACTTCCAAGATAGATCAGCTGGTTAGAACCTGATGTTGGCACAATGCTTTTTTTTTTTTTTTTGATACCTTTATCTGGTTGTTTTTCATTCCATAGCTTTGCAGTGCTCAAGTTAATTAGTTTTAATCCAATCAAGCAGATTCTCTCAAACATTGTCTTTCAATCTAGAGGCCAGCTATTGATTTCTTTGTTTTATTATCTCAAGCCTTAGAGATATTAAATTTTTTGTGCAATCTTCCTTCCATGGTCAATAGCTGCTTTTCAATCTGGGCATTAGGTGTACTCCCCCATGCTTCATTTCCATGCATGAATCTATCTAGGGTTTACTTGACTGCCGTGATCCTGTTTTCATAATTTATAGTGCTCTTTTCACTTTATCACAACACCTCTGACTGTAGTTCAAAAATCAAATCAACCATCTTTATACTCAATGGACTATATTAAAATTAATGATTTTACAACAAAATATTAGTAATTTTGAAGTCATCTAATCACAGCAAGATTGTTTTGGGAATAGGGGAGGGAGGACTCCTTATTTATACCATAAGTGCCAAAGTTTATCCTGGACTGATTGGCATGTTTTATCTATTAGCTGTTCTTGTCCAGTTTTGTACTTAAAAGAATATCTACATCGCTTGAAATAGTCATCCTGTTTGAAAAGGCTGAGTACTAAAAGGGAAGCACATGTCTGCTGAGAGTTTCCAAATATTCATGATTAACCAATCAGATTTCTATTTTAGAACAATTAAAAATAGTGCATTCTTCCATTTATATACCATGTTAGTATATTAATCTATCATGTGGTAGATTTATATACTAACCAAAGTATTAGTTATTCTTTGGTAATACATTTACTCTGGGAGTTGAAAATCTCCCCCAATATTAAAGCAATATTCTTTCCCAATAATATTAGAGTAATATTGTTTCTATTTTTGAAGGAAAGTGCGTAAGTCTGCTAGGAGGCTGCCTGTAAAATATTATTAATACATATGTCTTCACATGTGTATAGTTGTGAATTTATATGTGTAGAAATGTGTACCAACTAGCATTGTCCCGAATGCAAAGATTGTAGATCATGGAAAGCCAGCATTATTTTATTCAGATGGACATCATAATGAATATTATGTTAGTTTTCTTCAACAGTACTGCTTTTAATAGTAATATCAAAGGGTAAAATATTTTCAACTTTTCTCTTACGGAAATAGAAACATAGATAATTACTAATTTTAAATGATATTTAGAGGGCGTTTTTTTTTTCATTTTGATCATTTAAATCTTTCCTATATCCTGACCAATATTCAATAAATAACTCTCCAAGAGATAGCCAGTGATTTAAACAGAATTTAACATTTTTTTGAATCCTGCCTTTTGTGAATCCAGAACACACTTCGTAAGCCTTTTCTGTCATCTGAGTTATTAAATGTTATGTGTAAACAGTGATACAATAAAACAATACAATATATCTGTCTGCCACGTCCTTGGGTGAAGGTTTATCTAGAATACCTTGTCAATAATGAGAATGTACTCTCTCTCTATGTTTTCCTTATGCTTCTTCAAGATCCATCTTTCCTTTAACATTTATGCAGATCAACCACCCAGGTTTGCTGTGGTTTGATTGGTCTAAACATTCTTTTTGCCTCTTATTTTGCTTCTTTATTAACACCATCCCTATAGTCAAAACTAAAAATTCATAGGCTGAATTGCTATTTACTTATATCTACCTCGTGCTCCCTTCCCATCTATTTTAGTAAACTGGATTAGGAGGATTTTCTCTGGAGTCCCGTTCAAATAAAATCTCCCACTGAAATTTAAATCCATTATATTTTATGATAGAGATATTTGTCAATACAACGAAAAGGAGAAAGCAGAATTCTCAAGAGGCATATTTTAACTTAATGACTTCTGATTTAACTGAAAGACTTCTGTATTATTTAAACGTGGGCAGTAACAGTCTTATTTTTTTAACAGAAGCATATTGATTATAGGTAAAAGAGAACTACCGTAACTGTTTATTTGCAAAAATACGAATATTTTCTTGAATAAATATTCATATGTAAAAGCTAGCCCAGTCTTCTAAATAAGGAAAGGGGTTAAAATCAGCGTGACTTCTGAATCAATTAATTAGGGATTTGAAACAGTAATGCCACTGATTTATAAAGCAATCTTCTACTTTTGGTGACTGTTCTGACTCTGTTGCATTAACTAAATTAAATCTGAATATTTAATGAGGCAAGCAGAGATTCTTTTTCCTATAGAATGTACATTGCTAGTGAAGGATGAAACCACCTATAAATATGATCTTAATTCATTTCTTTAAAATGCATAAATTACACTATCCATGAAAATGGAATTAGTTAGATGAAATATCCTCGTTAAGAAAGATGGGGACAATTAAAATCCTCATTTTGTCCAATTTCTGGACAATCTGGACTGCAAATAAAAACGGTTGTGACTAAATTATATTGAAATAAACCAAGCTTAAGTTAATCATTAGCTTTTTCTTTCAAAAGATTCAACATAACACAATTTCTACCTCAGTAAGTTTTACTTCCAAATAAATGCATGTAGGATCAGAAAGTGTTTTAGGACCAGCTTTTGCTAAAATGCACTTTTACACTAACAAGCATTTCCTCCAATATTTCCCACACAATTTCAATAGAGTTGCTAAAATGTATAATAGTTATTCCATCCTCTATTGTAGAAGTTTTGAATAATGTGCAGGATATAATGAAAACGTTACTTCTTTGGATTAAGAATTCCGAAATTAAAATGTAATTTCATGACCAAGGTATTATTTTTCAGCCCTGTTGTAAGGACATGTAACCTAACTACGTACCACATGAAAATATTTTATATTTGCTTTCTTTTTAAAATCTGTTGTCCCAAACTTCCTATAAGCAAAATTTTTCAGCTGAAAAGAGTGACAGTATTTTAGCTAGTTATCCTTTGGCATTCAAGGTGCTTTATGTTTGATTCCCAAGCACAAATTCTGTTCCTACATTTTTTTTTAACATGGAGATGTTGTGATGGAAAAAGAAAAAACTTAACCTATTCAGTAGTCTATCAGAAGTCTGTTGATAGTGATTTATGAGTAGGAACTTCTATGCAGATGACATTTAAAATTTTCAATCTACCTAAAAATTAAAGATATAACAATTACACAAGTCCTTTTGAATGTGAATTTTTTGTTCCAAAGGTGGCAAGATTCAGAGAAATTTGATCTAAAGACAAGAGTCTATGTGAAACCAATATATTCTATTGATAGAATAGCCTATTTGGATCTTAGACTAAGATGGAAAAAGAGTCAAAATATATGTCATTCCCCCCATCCCCATGGGATGGGATAAAAGTGTTAGATGGCATTAACCCTGAAAAATTTTGTCCAGAAAGAGTGGCACTGAAACAATGTTTAAAACAATACTTCTTTAAGGCAGAGATAGCAAGAATTAGGAAAGAGGATAATTCAGTAAAGTCCCCATAAATAGTTTTGCACCATTGCAGAAAATATCCTACCCCAATTTAAAAATAATGAAAAAATTATAGTTTTTTTTTTTAAAAAAATTCTCACTTGGCTCTCCAAACGTGCCATGGTATTGAAGAATGCCTAAGAACTTGCTGATGGGTGAGTACAGCTTTGTTGCCTCAATTAATGGCTTAATGCCTCATTATTGGCTTTGGTTGGATGTAAAACTAAGTAAAATATGTTTACAAAGCTTGGCAACTGAGTTAGGATTGTGGCTTGCTTGCAATGTTGTACACGTATTAGCAAAAAAAAAATAAGATGCCATCATACAATACAATGCTGTGGAGAAAGTGACATTCATAGACTCACTCTTCATAGTTTCACAAACAGTTAATTGTTTGAGCTAGAGCCTGTAATCAGTCTGGCTTCCATATCAGATTCAGAACATTTAAGTCTGTCCCATCTATGACAGAGTGGAGATGACAATATTGGACCAAAACTAGTAAACCTCATGGTGAAAGATGGCTGAAAGTCTATTGTAGCCTTAGAAGTTCAGTGAGTGATTTTGGACTGGTCTCTCTCATGTGGGCCATCCTACCTTACAGAGTTGCTGTTATAGATAGAAAATAAAATAAAATAAAAAGAAATGTTTACATAAGTCATCTTGTACTCCAGAAGAAAGCCAGGTCATAAATCTAATGAACCGACCAGATATTAGACTGGTCGGCCTTGTCCCATTTTCAGGGCTGAACTTCTAGTTGTGTTTGCAGGACAAGCATAAAAGTGTAACCTTCTATCAGCACAAAGAAAGTCAAGATAATGCTTGTGTTGGTTATTTTAAGAAACTAAGAAGAAAGTAAATGAAGCCCCAAGCAATATTTGCTACCTTAACAAAATTCTGATAGGTAGATAATTTCACTCAGGGGCCAACTATTTAGGACACCACAGAGAGCAAATATACCATATGAAATTAAACGTGTGACTTCACTTTCTACACATTCTTTGTAACAAACTGAGAAAAGCAGGAATGTTGTATATAAAGTATTTTGCAAATATGGCAAAAATGTTTCAACTAAATGATTTAAAAAGGTAATTAAAAACGGCATTTTTAACTTTGGGGAGGGAAGGGTGTAATAATTGAAAAAACTGAAAGCTGAAGAACTGTAAGTAGAGTGGAACTATATTATGTCAGACCAACTTAAAGTTAAGGATGATAAGGTTAACAGGTTGTGAATGGGGGTAGAATTAGAGAATCACAACAGAAGCAGTAAAACAGATCACAAAGAAGAGCAGAATAAATCTGACTCTGGCTTCTCCCTGCTCAAGCAATCCTGCCTAACAAATTCTATCAGAACAGTGAGAGACAAAAATATTTGACAAAGATGGAAAGGCAAGATTTATGGAAGTAATAAGACTTACTGACCACAAACTTAGTTCAGTATCAGGCAGCCCAGCACACAACTCAGAATCCTTGCTAACTTTGTTCATAAAGGGAAGGAAAATTGCAATGATGTTTGAGGCTCTATAAGTCTATTGAATCGTTTTCAATTCTAGTTCCTGGTTTGATTCAGCACCTCTAAGATTTGATTTCAACATCCATTGAAAGGAGAGTTTGGACTGAATCATCTTCAGACCAAACGATCCTTTTGAAGATCCACAAAGCCCTATTAAAATCACAGCGTAAAGTCTAGTTTTTGAGTTTCATAGAGTTGTTTTTCAAACATATTATAAAAATTAAGATGGCGGCACAGAATAAAAACTGCTAGACTAAAACAGGAGCCACATCTCTTAGCAGTTATCAAGACTCTATAATTTAAACTGCTTTTGCAAAATCATTTTTTCTATATTAGGGCTTGTGACTTTCAGTAGGTCACAGTCATTAGAACAAATTAATGGCCGCTTACTTTTATATTTGCAGAGAAAAATACCAATTACCCCTATGATACTCTACGTTACTATCTGTCTGCTGCCACGTGAAATACTTTGCAATGGGTTCAGTTTATTCTCCCTAATCTAGGAAAAAAATACCCAACTGTTGTAAGTTATCCTCACATTAGCTGAGACAGCTTCTATCAGGCCCTACCCGCTCTCTCATTTTCAATCTCCAGATACGGTTGGGAACGATCTATTTCTCTCTTAGATATTCTGGAAAGATCCCTGTCATATAGCAAAGGAGATAATTTGGAATAAAACAGACCAGGAGCCTGACTTGCTATATCAGACCTATTCTGTTTCTGTTTCCTCACTCTTTTTAATTCCTTTTAATGTTGTACAGGACAAAGGCGTCTCTAAAACACGAAAGGTCACTCGCTCCAGCTTCCCTGTTTGCTGGCCTCAGTAAAAAAAATAATCAAAAACGTCGAGTTTACGCTTTCCCTCAATGAATATTGCATTGGAAAAGGGAGAAAAGGGTGGCTCGGGGTGCTCTGCGGAGCCACCACTTTGGAGTCTCCCTCCCGCCAAAGGCCAATTTGCCAGGCAGAAGGAATCGCAAGGGCGAGCGCGAGGCTCCCGGTCACGCTCGCTCGCGCCTCTCCCCTCTTTCCCCCCCCTCGCCCAGCGCCCCTCCCTTCTCCGGCGGGAAGCACAGCCGCCCGCCCGCCGGCCGCCGATTGGAAGTTCCTCGCCCAAGCTGCCGCGCGTCCTATTGGAGTCGGCTTTCCACATTTCATGCGGGCTTCAAAAATGGCCCTGGGCAGCCGGGGAGGGAAGAGAGGAAGGGAAGCGCTGGCTGGCCGTGACCAGCAGAGCGGCGGAGACAGCTATCCCTCCTAGCGGAGCCTCACACAACCGGCCTTTGCGTAGTGGAGAGGCGGGGGGGGGGCGCTGTCACCCACTTTTGGTCTGACTTCGGTGTCGCTGGAATGGAGCCGTTTTTCTAACGGGGGCCGCCTCCGTCCAAGGGGCAAAGCGCGCCTCCTCGGGGCTAAGTCTGCTCTTCAGCGCGGCTGCCTTTCCCTGCCGGAGATGCTGTGAGGAGTCGGGATGTCCGAAGCAAGAACCCTCGGGACAGCCCGAAGACGCGCTCGGTGCTGAAGGAGCTTCGGGCTGCTCTTTTGAGGCGCTCGCCTCACCTGCCCCAAAGGCTTTCTTCCTCCCCTTTCCCCCCACCCCACCATATGTGGGATTCTCTCCGGGAGTCCTTCGACGGGCGTGAGCGCCGGAGCGCGAGGCGAGGAGCACACCTGCCCATGGAGTTCCCGAGGGGGACGGCCGTCCCGTAGCCGGAGCAGAGCGTGAACCCCGACCAAGCCTGGCTCTCCCCCTCCCATCTTTTTATTAGGAACCCCCCCCCCGCTTTCCGCTGCCCCCACCCCCACCCCGTCCCCTTCCTTCGACAGAATGGACTCTGTCCTGAGGTCGATCGGGTCTATCGCTCCCCTATCAGGGCTGCTGCCATTCCTCGCCATCCTTTCGACGGGACTGTCAGGAGGAGATCATCGTCGGGGCAATCGGAAAGTGCACTAATCGATCGTCCACGACCAGAGTTTCCGCCCCCTACCCTTTCCCTTCCCTCCCTCCCCACATACTTTTTTTTTTCCTTTTCTTTTAAAGAAGATCGGGAGCCGTTTCTCAGAGACAGGTATTTCTGCTGCTCTTCCGCACCCTCTTCCCCCCTCCCCACGTCTCCTCCTCCTCCTCCTCCTCCCCGAAGGACACTAGACGAGAACTTTTACAGGGTTACTATGCAATTGCGACTGGTTTCTTGGTTCTTTATCACTTGGAACTTAATGGAATACGTTGGCGGCCAGGAGCACCCTTCCAGAGTACGACGACAGGGAAGAAGTAAGTGCGCCTTTCTCCAAGCGCCTCTCTCGAAGCGGGGCTGAGCGCTTCGCTATCCTGGCGGAATAGCTGTGGTCTTAAAATGAAGGTTTAGGCTTCTTGGAGTGAAGGGTCACCCGTTAATGATATTTATTTAGGCTTCTGCAGAGAAGGATCCGCCGTTACGTTCGGTGCGGTTTCTGTGCCAGGTAAAACACACCTAGGATTGCAGCGTCTCTTTGCCCGCGCGCAGCGATCCTATAAATGCACTGAAGCAAGTGTAGCGGTGGGGTTTGATGTGGAGGAAGTGTAGGAACACAGACGGGTTTTCAGGAGATTGGCCTCCAAGTAAGTACGTTTATGATTGTTCTGCGTGAGTCTTGTTAAATTAGTGGAAGAAAGCCTTCGAACTGCAAGTCATTCGAAAAATGGATTTCGCTGTATGGTCTGCGAAGGAAAAGCCTTTCTCGGCCTTTCTTTGTTTGTCAAAAGCTTAGAAACGATCCAGGCGAAATTTGATTAACCAAAGCTTAACCTCTTCCTTATGTATTAGTCTACCCCTTTCCTCTAACTGGTGTGTCATTCGGGATCCGGGAAGCCTAACTGTGCCCCACAATCAATTATAGGATGTGTGGCTGATTAGCTTCTCCTGCTCCCGATGCAATGGAGCTCTGGTGAGGCCCAGCTGGGTTCCAGCAAGTGCCTGCTGATCCTTTTGCAGAGCTATTGAAATGAGGTCTGTCTTCCTTCTAAGCTCCTAGTGGTACTGATGTCCCTTTGGTGAATGGGTTACACGCTGTAGCCAGTAAAAAGAAAAAGAGAGAAAAAGAAAGACAGACAGACAGACAGGTAGGAGATGTATTGGGGGGGGAGAGTGGGTAGGCTTTTCTTGAACTACAATATTGGAATGTCAAAATAAATAAGAATGAAGATTCTTGTCAAAAGTTTACCTTGAGGCTGGAGGAAGGCAAGGATCATCCAACCTATCTCACATCTCTAAGGAGGGAGGATAACTGGTCAATCTAAAGGTCACAAAAAGATCCCAAATTAATATTGTACAACAAACAAGCCCAAAAGCCACAACACACATAGCGGAGTACTGCTGAGCAGTGCAACCTCAGCATTTTCGCTGAGAAATAAGTTCAACTTTGTCACATGGAAGTATTTATAGATTTGTGCCTGTCACTGATTTCAATAGTATATTTTCATTTATGCATCATAAATCTCGGTGGCTTAATTTTGGCTGGATTGTGTTTTGCTCTTACTCAGAAATATGCAGAGGCCTAGGGAACTTTGTAGTGACAATGATGGATGCTAGTTTTTCCAAACATAAGCTACATCTAACTTTGGTGTTCCAGTCTAGGATATCAGTTGATAATCTTGCCTCATGGCTTCATTTTCAAGGCAGTGGCTGGGGCAGTCTCAAAGCTAAACAAAATATATAACTTAAATATGTGTCTTAGTTCATTTGTAGTGTTAGGTGGAAGAAGGGGATTTTTTTTAAAAAAGATACGTAAGTTCAGAAGAGTGGGAGTCAGTTTGTTCTTGCTTTTCACTTCTGGTACTATCTTGAGAGATGCTCTTTCTCTCATTATCGTACCCCATTCTGGTATATTCCAACTGGTTTGGATTAAAAGTTATGCACCAGAGGGGACCAGGTTGAAGGAGGCAGAATTACCTTTTCCTATCTTTCTTGTGAATAACAGCAACACTTTATAGAAAATAAAACAGAAAACAAAAATGTCCATCTGGACTAATGCTCCCTCAAGATTTATATTTCTAAGGCCTTTCTGAAAGTGTCAGCAAGCCCTCTGGGACCGCTTCATCTTCACAAGTATTTCTCCCTCTGCCTTCTGACACTGTTTGTACTTCTGAAAAGGGCTACTTATTTCCCTCTTGCTTAATGGCTCTATTCTGATAGGGAGAAGGGAATGTCAGAACACACAGCAGTCTGTATTCATTTTTTAAAAAGTACACTGGGTTATTTCCTAGGTTTTGCCCAACCTTCCCTTTCCCCACTATGGCATGCATATCTCTTGAAAGGCTTCCTTTGTAGCATTGGACTCTGAAAAAGAAGATCTGTCTGATTTCACTGAAGGTTCCCTGGAAACATCACTTTTTGCAAGGGATCTTCAGACATTCTACAATCCAGTGAACTGAAAGAAGAAAAGGTAATCAGGGTTTGACAAACGAATCAGGTGATTACCTTGGGCAATGGACTTCTATGTTTTATGCTTTTCTGCAGTCTAGCTAGAAAGACTGGTCTCTAGATAGGTTTGGTTTCAGAGTTGCTGAAAGGTCACCAAATAGATGTGGGGACTCTTCCCCACACTGTCCCCTCTCTCAAGCAAAAATAAAACAAATCATATCCTATAGGTTTAAATGTATCCAATGAAAATATTTAAGTGTGTATATGTGTTATCTCATTGAATGCTAATAAATTCAGTCATCTGTCCTGGCTGAAATAAACCAATTTCTTCTAATTTCTCTTTTGTTCTTGCACTTACAGTGGAATGGGGAAGTTATTTTGTACTTGCTTGTTGATTGATTCTGACGGATGTCCAAATTGGCAGTCAGAAATCAAACCCCCGAGTCTACATTTGCATGGCAAAATTTTTATCTACTGTTGTCTTATATACACGGACTTGTATTGGTATCTTACTAGCATCCTCTAAAATTACTGCACTGATTGATTACAGTGATATTTAGGTAACAGTCTCTATCACTAATGAGAAATGACCTTGGGGAATCATATCCCCATCGATGAAGTTGGCATAGGATTACCTTTTCAGATTATGCTTGCTTGCAATCAAAGATCCAGACTTAATAGGAAAACTGTATTTTCATACAGAAGTAGCGTAGACACTGCAAGAATACCTATATATGTTTTATTTATATCTCCATGAGATTGAAAAAAGAATATGAACCAAGAAAACAGGTTCTTCAGGATCCATGAGTAAAAAAGTTACAAACTGAAAATAGTTTCATTTTTCCACTTGCCCAAATGAACAGATAATTATTTAAGAAAGAGGAGGGACTTCTCTGGGCATTACCTACTCAATTCAATTTTCTCCAAGGTTTTCCATCTCTCCCTGAATTTTCAGTTGTTTGCACAGAACTCTAAAACTGTGAGAGGTGCGACCTCTGGTGACTGCTGCAGAAATCCATTCAGAACTCATATACACACTTAAGTCACTCTCCCCTTTGCAGATGTGGGCTTGCTTCTTGCAAGTGTGCTCAAAGACCACAAAAGTGAAATGCTACCTGGAACTTTGTGCAATTATTTAAAAGGCCTATACTTTGCTTCTATCAACAATTTGCCTTTAAAAGCAACAATTACAGGCCCTAAACTTGTATTTGGAGGCAATGAACATTTGGGTAGAAGAGAATGATCGGGTGAGATGATGCTGATAAGATCAGCAGACTTTTAATCAGCATGTTAGATAATAGTTTATCATCATTACAAATTAATCAGGTAATGTAAAATTCTCCACTGTTGGACAAAGATTTACTATAAAGGTAGCTACTCCTGTTACTTGGGGTCAGAGCAAGGGAAGAAAAGCATACAAGGAGAGTCATGGGTGCAATTTTGAAAAGTAACTAGAAGAGATTCCATTTAAATGAATGGTGGTAGACATCCAACATTAATATTTATCACTCATCAGCTGCTGGTATTTTCTAAATTCAGCAGCATTGCTAGTGAAACACAACAGTTTCAGCATATGAAAATCCTGGAGTTGTGTGTCTTCTATTTTTTTTATTCTTCCACATAGTATCTTATCTTTATCTGCAAGAATATTTGTACAAAACATTGGTGAGGAAAGTGGAACATGGGAATGTTTCAAAATTGGCTTTGAATTTAGGATGGGATTTATCTTTTTATCCAACTGTAAACCATCAGTTTTCCTGGATATACAGTAGGTGAGTGCAGGAAGACAGGAAGAAAAAGGGAAATGCACTCACTTGTCTACAAGAGTGAGGTGGAAATTGGGGGGGAGGGGGGTGGCTGCACTGTCCTTTCACTGGACCTCTCCTACTTTTTGCAAAACTTCACAATAGAACACAATAATTGGATTTAATATTTCCTCCTTTTTAAATTGGGACAATTAAAAAACAACTTTTGAGTTTCAGACTATGAGGCTTTGGCTTATGGGTGAAGAAACCAGAAAACAACAAGGGAAAAACAAGTTGTGGTGAACAGACTACTGGTATGTGGTCACATTTTATTCTAGTGGGCAGACTTCATGAGAACCTTAAATTTCCTGTGTAAACCAAAAATGATATTTGGTAATGTTCTTTCCAGAAAACAATGTTCATGTATTCAAGTAGTTTATTCATCATGAATAAATTAATGGAACACATTTAAAATGAAAAATGGTTTCTTCTTTTTCTGAAAGAACAAAAGTTTCTTTTGTGGTCAACCTAATAGTCCTGCTTTGCCCTGCATGAAAGTGAAGTGAAGTAATCACCTTACAGTATTCATATTTAACTAATAAAGTATTTTCCTGTCAGAAAGAAGACACTTATCATTTCTGGAAAGATTGTTGTATTAGGTTCATCTGAGGATCAGTTTGAGAAACTTTGAGAAAAATCAGTAGTATAACTGCACTGTCAGCAGAAACACACTTTTACAGCAGATAAAGCCAATATTTCAGCTGCAATTTATTCAGATAACATATAGAATGCAATAGAAAGATTTAAAGACATTAGCAGTAGAGTATTCTGTGTTTTATTCGAGTAAGATTTCTTAAAATTAACACAGTTTGAGAATTTAAAAGGACAATAGTGTAACAATGAAAGAGCCAAAACACATCTTTTCTGAAATATATTCCATTTAATTCAATGTCTTATTTTCTGTCATTTTACTTGGAGAAATAATAGTATATGTTAAATAATTTGAAGAGATCCCCTGTGATAAAAATCAGTCAATAAACAGCTTCTTCTATTTTCTAAGGAATTAGGTGAGAAATAAAGAATCAAGAGACATATAACAGATGTTTCCCTTAAATTTTCAACAAACCAACCAACAAACCAATATGGAAAATAATAACATTGTAGTCTTGAAGTAGAATAATTAATGCAGCTCCTTTTTGTTTGTTGGTTTGCTGCTTTTGTGTGTCTGGTCCATGCATGTGTTAATTTACCTGTGACCCAGTAAGTAATCCTTATCCTGGTCTTGAGACTGATTTTCACATGCATTGTAGTAGAAGCATTAAATAGGATCATTATATGTGATGCAGAATCAGACTTTGTTTTAGGCTATTATGTCTTTTGATGTTTCACCTTCTCACTCATCATCTCATGACATCCCCTAGTTAAATGGTTGGTTACTTTGGATAGAGGGGGGGAAATAACCACTCCTCCCAACCTGTTATATATTACATTTACATGAAACAAATGTATCAAACCCATCATTTTTGCTGTCATCCCTTCTTCTATACCTTATTTTGTTTTGTTTATTTAGTATTATTTACATCGTATATATATCTATTCGTAGGCTTCCTCATGTACATATTTTTAAAGATTGGTTAGCTATTTTGGAAAGTTGAAAACAGACAACCAGTATGAATATATGAATATCTTTCCATATTTTTTTCTTCCTCCTCTATAAATGTAAGAGAAGTCTAGATAATTGGCCTGGACATTACTTGGTTCCTGCTATACATAGCATAGAAACAAACCCACCCATCCACCCCCCAAAAAAGAGGGGGAAGGGGTTTTCTCTCCATGCTGGCAGCTATTTTGACAGCATGAATAAGAGGAAGAAACAAGATATTTATACTGAAAAATGTCCCAAATAAATGTTCTTAGATTTGGGCGACCAAAACAAACTCCATGTTATTCCTCCAGTCATAAGGAATCCTTCTTTAACATACCAGAGCTGCAGTTCTACACCATCAAAGTTCCTTTGTGTTTGTGATCCTCAATCTATAACAGGTGTGAGAAAACATGGCCCTTTTATGACTTGTGGACTTCAACTCCCAGAATTCCAGAGTCATGGTTCCCCACACCTCATCTATATGATTATACATAGATCTTCCTGATTTAAAACCACAATGTTTTATATATTATTCATTATTTATTTATTAGATTTATGTGCCACCCATAAAGGCAACTCTGAGTGGCTTACAAACATTAAAACTGATAGACATTAAAATAACAAAACAATAAATAACAACAGCAGTAATAAGTAAAGTTAAGTGATGAGGAGGAGTGGAGTATAAAGTACACAGGGAGAGATGGGGTTTTTCTTAACCCAATAGCCACCTCCCTTTGGGGCCCCAGAGCCAGGTTTTCAGGCTTTATGGAAGATCAGGAGGCTAAGTGTGGGTCTCACCTCAGGGGATACAAAAGGGTCCTCCAAAGGGTAGGAGCCGGGACTGGATCAATTGGCTCTGGAACCTCAGTCATTGAGCAAAGCAGTTGTTAAGCATTAAACGTGTGTGACTATTTTGCTCAATGACTGCAATCCTGATGCTTCTGTTTTTGGTTGTGGTCATTAAGCAGATGGAGCAAGAAACCTGTCTGCAGAATTCAGCTCCCCTCTGTGAAGAAAGAAACTGCACTGGGTCTTCAGGATCTGAGCTCTGTTTCCCCACTCTGCCAGAGGAGCTTACCTTCCCTCAGTGCATTGTTATTATTGAGTAGTTTCTAGTGGAGGGAAGGAGGGAGGGAGGGAGAGAGGAAGGAAGGAAGGAAGGAAGGAAGGAAGGAGTGAGTGAGTGGTTACAATATTTTCAGAAAATCATTTGCTTGGGTAGGGTTTTTTTGACTTTATAAAACAAAACAAAACAACCAACAATCATAAGTCTTAGGCTTTTCCTATTAGGAAAGGTTATTGGTAGGCAACAGAAAATTATCTAGTTATCATTTCTCCTAACTTCCTATTGATGCTACATTACTAACAACATTAGTCAGATATGACCTGCTATCAGGAGAAATCTACTGACATTGTCTCTGAGAGGATAACAATCTCTCCAGCTTTCAAAAGATTGAAATTTCCAAGGCCACACACAGACACAGACACAGACACAGACACACACACACACACACACACACACACACACACACACACACACTTAAAATAAAATACCCAACCCATCCCCCTCACATACTCAAGAAAGCAACTGATGGTCAGTTTTCCTGCCATAAATAATACTGGGTGAGAGGAGAAAAGATGGCAGGAGACCAGTCTCTGCCCTGAAACTGTCCTTCAGTAAAAACTATAAAGACCGTGTGGAAAAGTAGGCTGCAAAGAATATTGCAGGTATCTGTGCTGCCTTTCCTCCCTTCTATCTGAGTCTTCTGTCCAGTGGCAGCATGGCAGAATTGCTTACAAAAGTTGCAATCTTTGCTGGCTTCTTTTGAAAATAAGGATACTAAGGACAATATCCTTAATATAACATAACATTAATATAAAAAAAACCAATATGATACCAAAATATATAAAACAAATCCAAAATAATTTGTATTATAGTTAGCATGTTTAAAAAATGGAATAGATTCAAATCTAACTTTGAATCATGGTCACATATATCTGCCACGTTTTCTTAGCAACAACATGGAACTAGTTTTCCATTGCCGCCTTCTGGCATTTTTATTTTTATTTTTACTTCTCAGTTCGGCCTATAGGTTGGTAATTCCCTAGAGGTCTATATTCCATAATTAATTAGGCCTGAACCTGTTGGATCTTCTAAACCCATATAAATTCCTAGTAATTTTTGAAAGGTCAATAGAAAATAAGAACTTTTTAAGTATGTCTTAAACAGGGGTGGGTTCTACTTATCTTTACTACCGGTTCGTAATGGGACTGTGTGCACTTCTGCGCATGCGCAGAAACTTCTGCACATGTGCAGATCACCTATGATAACGTCCGGGTCGGTGGGCGGAGCCTCCCACCGGTTTTACTACTGGTTCTTGTGAACCGGTCCGAACCGGGGGCAACCCACCACTGGTCTTAACACATTTCTGTTCTGTTCCTCATTTATTTATTTTCTTCCTATTTTAATTAATTTTCATATGAAATATTAGTGTACCAGCTGGAAACTAATTGTGGATTGAATTCAGGGGAACTATGAATTCAGGGGAACCTAACTATGAAGTTAAGACTAGGCTGGAAGAATCCCAAGGACCACTAGATGACAGCAAAGAGATACAATAACAGGATATCTGGGTACTTAAGTAGAGAATGAGTATCATAGTTTCTTTCTTTTTTCTGTTCTGGTCATTTCCTTTCCTTTTTGTTTTGTTTTTTCACTTGGTACTACTATCTCTTAATATTTGCTTCTCTCCAAGATTACTTCCTTTTCTTGTACCTTCCATTTAAGGAAGTAAGCAATATTGGTAGAATATAATTCATTTATGATTTCATCACAAGACCTTGGAACTTGGCAGAATTCATACCTGGCAGGGAGAGGAGACACGGGGAAACAAAACAGAACAAAATAAAACAATAACAACAACAACAACAAAGAAAAAAATCTGATTCTTAAATGTTGACAGCTTTCTATATTTTATCTAGCTTTCACACCTACTGCCAGGAGCATTCTATAGTGAAGTCTGCAGTAAGGGCTACCATATCTCAACTGTAAAATCTTGATTCCCAAGAAATGGCAGCCAAGAAATACTGAAAACTCCAACTCTTTGCTGCCATCTCATAGTGATCCAGACTTTTGCAACTAGATCTGATAGTCCTTACTTTAAATAGCAATAGCAATAGTACTTAGTCTTATACACTGCTTCACAGTGCTTTACAGCCCTCTCTAAGCGGTTTACAGAGTCAGCATCTTACCCCCAACAATCTGGGTCCTCATTTTACCAACCTCAAAGAATGGAAGGCTGAGTTAACCTTGAGCCGGCGGGAATCAAACTGCTAGCAGTCAGCAGAATTAGTCTGTAATACTGCATTCTAACCACTGAACCACCACACTCAATTACTTAGTCTTGATCTAGTTACTATCAAAATAAAATCAGATACCCATTTTTAGTGTGACCAGCAACTGAACAAATATTTCTACCTTGGTTACAGAACACTTGAAAAACAACTGATCCCAGTTGATGATAAAATTGTAGTCAGAAGAATGTTTCAGAGCTGGGAAGGGTTAATATTTTCTTTTAAACAATGACACATCTCCTCAAATGTATTCCTGCTTTAAAACATTAACATTAATAATGTTTATAATAACTAAAATGTGTAGGCCAATTAAATGGGTTTTACCTGGTGCCAAAAACATAAGACAGATACCAGTCAAGCCTCTTTGGAGAATGCATTCCAAAAACAGCACCACCACTAAAATAACCTTATGATTCACCATCTACTTCTGAAAATAGGTTTCCCCTCCACAATGTGCCATAAAAGTTAATGTCTTAGCAGTTGTGTGTATAATCAAAGCTATCTGAATCTATATAGCAAAGCGGTGCAAACATTTTACAGCCTTGCTTACCATAAAGATTTAATGTGATTCAAAACAAACAAAAATAAAGATAAAAAATGTTGATAAAATCTGGGGAGATGTCATATAGTAAGCGACCACTAACTTCTTGTGAAAATTCTCCTTACTTTTAAAAAATAATATAAAGCCTGTTGTTTTGTGCTACAACAGACTAGCATAATTATCTATTCAGTGAATTTAATGAGTTCAACAATTATCCATACAATTGCTAATAACCACTTAACAGTCCTGATATGTGAGTTCTCACATTCATCTTCAGGTTAAAGTCCACCTCAGCTATGGAAGCTCATTGTCTGATTTTGGGCTTGTCACTAGGGCTGTGTTGTGTGGACAGTATGTAACATAGCATTGACCTGCTACTTCTTAAACAAAGCACTAATTCTCCAGTTGGAAAAATGAAACCTCCTAAGGTTTGTGTGCTTGTGTATGTGTAGCAGCTGCTTTAAGAAATTCAGGACATTGCTGATCTCCATTTTGCTCTCAAATCACAAGTACTGATAGCTCTATCAGCCACCTTCTTTCAGACCAACATACCCCCAGAGAATGATTGTTGTGAGAGTAAAATGATATAGGCCACCTTGAGCTCTTGGAAAAAAAGTAGAATGTAAAATTAAGCATGAATAAATAAACCTTACCCAATATATACAGAAAGGGAGAAAGACAGACTGATTCACTCATAAAACAGACTGTTTCTCAAAAAGATTGCCTTTTCCTTCTTCATGACTACAATAACATCACTTCTGTCATGACAGGCCTATAATTTATGGAGAATTAAAAACTAGCTATATTAAGAATTTGTAGTTTAGGCACTATCCATATAGGTAAACATATTTGACGTTACCTGGCAACACCACATTTTGTTATACTTTGGAGAGTATTTGAACTGAATCCAAATATAAATCACAAATGTAGCAATAACTAGCTAATGTAAAAACACCTGCATTGCATCTCTGAATCCCCGTGCACAAATTTAAGCTGGAAAACCATGACACTTTAATGTAGTTTATGAAATTTATGTGTGTTATCAGCATATTCACTGAACCAACACAATTTGATTCCTATCAGCTCTATTAGAGGAAAGAAAATTTAACTATATTCCATGAAGCAAGTCTCCCACATAGCAACAGTAAACATTAGTCTATTGCTTCTTTATCAAAGGTACAAATGTCAGAATCTGGAAATATTTTACGACTTGCATTACTCCACCTTGACCTTGTCATAATTCATCCACAACATTTTCTCTCATTCCTAAGTAAATTCTTGAAAAAGTTGAACCCTAAAATTACTTAAAAATAGACAATATAGTTCATGGAGATTATTGATACAATGTTAATAGTGTATAATACCATAGTTGTCCGCTTAAAGTAAAACAACTGAATCAAGAAAATGTTCAAGAAAACTTGTAGAGGACTGCAGTATTATGTTGCCGATCTATGCCTGTTTTTTTTTTTTCCATTAGCTTTATATGCTGCTTCAATCACCAAGTGATGCTGAACAGTTCACAAACCTTATTCAATAACACAACTTTTAAAATGGTAAAACCATAATAACAATGACAAAGCAGAAAGAAGATCTAACATGCATTCTCCTGTCAGAAGGAACCAATCTGTCCCTCATATACTAAAAGGTTCTTGAAATAGATTTTTCAGAATTGCAGAGTAACAGAGTTGGAACTGACCTTAGAAGTCTTCAAGTCCAATCCCCTGCTTAAGCAGGAGACCCTATACCTTTATGGATAAATGCTGTCCAATCTCTTCTTAAAAACCTCCAGTGATGGAGTACCTACAACTTTTGGAGGTGAGCCGTTCCACTTATTAATTGTTCTCACTGACAGAAAAGAGGTTGGATCTCTCTTTTTTTTAAAGATTCCATCTGTTATTTCTTGTCTTGCTACCAGGAGCTTTGGAGAATAGGTTAACCCCCTTTTCTTGTGATAGCCCTCCAAATATTGGAAGATTACTATTACCGTATGTCAACCCTAGTTGCCTGAACTGTGAGATGGGCAGCAAATAAATTTGATAAATAAAAAACTTCATTAAACTAAACATTCCCAATTCCTGTAACCATTCATCGTCTAGTTAAGCCTCCAATTCCCTAATCATTTTTGTTGCTCTTATATGACAGTCTCTAAGAGTAGAGACACAGATTTATCAAATAGGCAAAGGCTACTGTGACAAGGCAGTCCCAAAGAAACCAGCTTCTGAGCAAAAAGCTGACAACCAACACTTTGAACACAGGAATAAACTGTAACTACTGCAGCTCTCAGACTAATTGTTTTCCATAGTAAACTGACCAGTATACATAAGTAGATAAACCATTCTGTATTCACCGCAGATTGTAACACCGTTTAAAGGCAGTGCCATGTAGGAGTACTACCATAGCATGAATGACTAAGAGTAGGGCCTTCTAATTCAGAAAAGGTTGTTAATTGGTGTATAAGATGAAACTTTGTAGAGACACTTCTAGGCACAACTGTCCTTGAACAGGAACTAAAAGTCCAGGAAGAGCACCAGATTATGGAGCAGTTCTATCTGACGCTATCTATGACAAAGATGGGATATCACTAGAATCACTAGAGAGTTTCCAAATTCAGCCCTCTCAACTGAATGTGAGCCTGTTTGTCCCATGTGGATTGTAACAGCTTCCAGGCACAGGAGAGAACCTCATTTGCATCTTCTGTTGTGCCTGGGATCAAGATGTAGATGACAGAGATGTTACCAAGTATGAGGGGATTCTACCAAAAGAACACTCCTTTACCCCCATGCTCTTTGCTATGTTTAGGCTATTTTGCTGTAACTCTGCTTCTCTCTTTTTTTTTTGGGAGGGAGGGGAGGGGGCATTGCCTTTGATTGCCAAGTATGAGTTGGCCTGCTCTGTAAAAATGCTATACTGTTCAAAGCTGTAGTAGCTACATAACATTTTTATGAAAAGAATTTAAGGTATGAGTAACAAAGTGGAATTACTCAAATATTGTTTTTAGGAACATGGGGCAAAGAGGACTCTTGTGATAGTGAGGGTGTTTATTTGTATTTTGTGGCTTTTGTAGGCTAAATATTGAAAAGCTAGTTTATAATTAATTCAATCATTGACATTTAAACAAATTGCATGCAGTTGATACAAATGTGACAAGGTGACAGTTATAGTATATCCTGTTGGTTCCTGCCTCAAAGATTGAAAATACTCCAAGATTGCAGAGCGCCTCGATTATGTCCTAAAGTTTACCCATGATTATTTGAAGAGAAATCTGTTTATGTTTAACTGGGCTTACTCTAAGAATACTCCAAAGTAAACTTGTCTAGAACTATAGTGTTCAATTCACAAGAACTCTAGAATTGAAGTATTGTGTTTTTTGGTTTTTAAAATATCAGATTAAAAGAGTAAGAAATATAATTGACCTGTTGAATGGAAATCTGCACTTTTAGTGGAAAAAGGATTAAAAATCTCTCATATTTATTTTTTACTATAGCAATGCTTCTAAGCTGCTTCTGAAAGCAGGACATTCTTATATTAGATGACTATATAAGGATACGCATTAAGAAGTATTGCTTGAACTGAAGCCGTAAAATTAAAATAGGTTGCAAAAGCCAAACATTGTGTTGGTTCCTATTATTCAAGCCTTTTTTCAACAGAACATTTGCTCAGGAATTCACCCATAAAATGGGAGTGATTGTGGTTATATATTAACATTGACAAAAAACATGTTGTAATCAAAGTTTGAAGAAATGTGGACCCTCTAATAACCCAATAATTTATGAAACTCTCAGAATCCTGAACGTTCAATTTTTAACCACTTTTTATACCTCAAATGCTAATACAGTAAATTTGCTCTTATTTCAATAAAGTGCTGTCATTAAGTGAATATAATCAAAACTATGGTTTTCCCAGTAATAAGGTATGGCTGTGAGAGTTGGACAGGGGCATCTGTGGCCCATAGGTTCATGTAGAGTTGGACATGACTTAACAACTGAGCAACAAATCCTGAATAGACTACATTTACACTGAAAATCAACACAAGAGCAGTGACAGAGGAAGGAGAAATAGAAATGTTATTAATAGGGAAACTATTTGCCATTTTTCAGTTGCACAGATGTAGGGAATATCTGTGCTGCCATGTTTTCCCCATTGGGAGGGGGACACCTACAATTTCTACTTATCCCAAGCCATTCAGAGTGGTGTTTCCAGTTTCGACTAGTTCAAGTGTTGCTTTCTAGCTGGCCTACTGTGAGTTTTTTTTATTATTTATTTATAAGGTCACCTATCTAATGATTCTAGGCAGCTCACAACATCTATCAAAATGTAGCTAAAAACAAAAATATTCTTCCCCACAGACACCAGACCAAACAGCCACTTAGCTCAACCTTCATCTTAGCCCAATGCTTGGAGGAAGAGCTGGGTCTTCACAACCTTCCAGAATACTAAAAGCATAGAGATCCCTCAGATCTCAGGTGGAAGCCTGTCCTAAAGGCTGGGGTGGCCACCTAGAAGGCATATCCCAAGGTTCAGGAATTTTTTTTTTACTTTGGATTAGGCTAATCCCTGCACTTTGATTGGCTATTGGGCTGAGGCAGAAGTGCTCATCATAATTTTCCAAGCTTTTCTTAGGTAAGATCTGCTGCAGCTTCTGTTAGAGGTCTTCTCATTAGTGTAAGGATTATAATGCTTATCATGCACATAAAATACATTTATGACAAAGAGGCCCTTTGCAAATTTTTCTCTTATTTGTTTGTTTGTTTTGTCAAGCATGTATTAGATAACAGATATAAATATAGACATAATTATGAATACATGAGATGGATACCAATAAAAGGGAACATTAGGACAGGGACGGTAGGCACGCTGGTGTGCTTATTCACACCCTTTAAAAATCTCTTAGGAATGGGGTGAGGTTGACAGTAGACAGTCTAAGGTTAAAGTTTTGGGGGTTTGGGGAAGAAACCACAGAGTCAGGTAGTACATTCCAGGCATTGACCACTCTGTTGCTGAAATCATATTTTCTGTGATCGAGTTTGGAGCAGTTTACCTTAAGTTTGTATCTATTGCTTGCTCCTGTATTGTTGTGGTTGAAGCTGAAGTAGTCATTGACAGGTAGGACATTGTAGCAGATAATTGTATGTACTACGCTTAGGTCAGACAGAAGGCGGCATAGTTCCTAGTTGTCTAAGCCCAAAATTTCAAGTCTGGTGGCATATGGTATTCTATTGCGGGTAGAGGAATGGAGGACTCTTCTTGTGAAATATCTCTGGACTCTCTCAATTGTATTAATGTCCGATATGCAGTGCGGGTTCCAGACAGATGATCTGTATTCAAGAATTGGTCTAGCAAATGTTTTGTATGCTCTAGTTAGTAGTACAATATTACCAAAGAAGACGCTACGCAAGATTAGGTTAACAACTTTTAATGCCTTTTTGGCAATGCTGTTATAGTGAGCTCTGGCACTTAGATTGTTTGAGATGAGTACTCCAAGGTCCTTGACAGAGTGAGGGTCATCTACGAGATCGTATCCACCCAGGTTGGGTTTTTTTTTTTTTGTTTTTGCCAATGTGTAAGACAGACCATTTGTTGGTTGAGATTTGGAGATGTGAATTGTTTGACCATTCTGACAGATAGTCAAGGTCTTTTTGTAGGGTAGCAGTATTGTCAGTGGTGTTGAATAGTTTTACATCATCAGCAAAGAGAATGCTGTTGCTTATAATATGATTACAAAGGTCATTTGTGTGGGTCCTAAAATGCTTCCTTGGGGGACACCGCTGTTAACAAGTGCAGGGTTTGATAGGGCATTCCTATTTTGACTACTTGTTGCCTGTTTGATAGGAATGCAGTTATCCACTTATGCAGGGTTCCGGAAATGTCATAAGATTTTAGTTTTAGAAGTAGTTTGTCATGTACCACTGAATCAAAGGCTTTACAGAAGTCTATATAAATTACGTCTATTGCTTTACCCTGGTCGAGTTGTGAAGTCCATATGTTTTTGCAGTGTAAGAGTGTAAGAATCTTGTGCATTAATTGTCACCTTTCCCAGAAGAAGAGCTATATTCACTTCCACTTTCACCTTCATCACTCTTAATTGAAAGTGGGAGTGTCCTTGAAGAATATTTAGAAGTTATAGCAACACATAGAATGTGTTGGCTCAGGTAGTTTTGAGTGCCTTTCAGATGGCCACATAAAAAACTCTACTTCAAGAACCCTTTTTTGTTGCCAGTTGGCATTAAGGTGCTGGTAATCATCTTTAAAATTCTTCATGGTTCAGGGTCTGGATATTTGCTAGACTATCTTCTCCCAATGATATCTGTCCATCCAGCATTAGCAACTCAACACTAAATCTATCTAAAGTTAAGTTCTGCTAAATTACCTAATTTTAATATAGATAATAAAAAATAAGTAATAAATTTCATTGAAGTTCATCATTATTGTTCTCCATGCTGAGGATTGATTACCACTGGAATTTAACAAGTGGTCCATTTTGTTTTTCACTTCAGTAGATTTCACTAAACTGGGATTTTGGAACAGTCTAAAATTAATATGCCCAAACCAACATGAAAATTTATAATATTAACACTATAATATTAACACAAACAACAAAAGGAAATACCCAAAGCCCCAGAAGAAATCAGCTGCAGGGGCATCGGTTACTTTCGCGAATCTGAGGGACTTTCCCTACAATATTTTTACTGTTGTCTAAAGTATAATTGCTTTTTCTTAAACCATAAATATATTCCCAATGCTGTAAATAAGTTGTTTAAAAGCATCATAAAATTAATATATAAGAATAAATCTTAACAACCTAATGTCAGGTCAGAAGTATAAATCTTACCTAATTTGCTAGGTCAGATGGGAAACAGACCGGTACTTTTTAGTGAAAAAAAATAGCAAGCATCTTCCAGTAACAATGATACACACACACACACACACACACACACACACACACAAAATATGCTGTTGCCAATAAGATTATTTAAATGGCCTTCGTGTAGAATTTCCAAAAGAAAAAAAACATGTGGAATAGAATTAATTTATAAAACTCTCTAAGGTTTATCTTGGCAGAATTCTTTTCAGCAGTGAGATTTTTCTTTCCCTTCCTTTCTTCCAGCCATACACATTTATTTTCATCTGCTCTTCTCATAAAACGGACATGTTATTTAGCTATAATAAAGCAAGAGTAAATTCTTTTAGACCTAATAGGAGAAGCCTTAGTGTTTCAATGCAGAAAGCTCTCGTTTCATTTGAAATGGAATTTGCTACCACAGGGAGTCCCACCCAGACCAATCTTCATTGATTTCAGTAAGCTTTGAAATTGGATTCATGCTTTCATCTTTCCAAGAAATCATTTCTAATTACAAGTCTTCCTTTGAATAACATTAAGCCCATATTTAAGAATTTTGTGGGATCTGCAAATGGGTCAGTTGCACTGCTGCACCTTCATGTCTTCCCACCTATGAAATTCTTGCCACATGGAATATGTCCAGAGTTTATTTCTTATATTGCAATTGGCATTCCAATGTAAACCTAAAATACGATATAGGAAGAACTGTCTACATTTCTCCTCACATTTAAAACTCTACTGCAAAGTCAATCAATCTACATGTCCATGTCTATAAGATTATTCAGATACTTCAAATGGTAAATCTAAAACCACTATTTTGAAGTTTCTGTTCTGGTCTGATGTAGCACAGTACAAACATACCCATTATGCTATTTTCTTTTAAAGTAATGTTATACAAAGTACAGAAAAGGCCTATGAAATAGTAAGCAAACAAATTAAGTCACACACAATAGGAGAAAGAAAAAGAAGTAGAGATGAAACTAAAACAAATTCTTTGTATTTTCCTTTATTTTTTATGTTTGTAAGCCGTTCTTTCTACTAGGCTGACACACTTCATATACTTTCATTTACATTTATGTTTTTAGAGGATCTTATTAATTCCATTCAGATATGACTTTCTCAGTATTCCCCTTAACTTATTGGCTTGTCTTTCATATACTTGTTTTACAGTTCAGTTTTCATTTATGATCAAATCACCTTAATATATTTCTTTTATGTATGTCATTATTTTCATTCCAATGCTCATTGAAATTTTTCAATATATTCATTATATTATATTATATTTATTATATTACATTATATTATATTATATCATTATATTATATTATATTATAACATTATATTATATTCATTAGAATATAGGGGCCCCATATTCATCTGTGTATGTTACCTGGCTAGGTGGCTCAGTGGCTAAGATGCTGAGCTTGTCGATCAGAAAGGTCGGTGGTTTGAATCCCTAGTATCAGTCTCCTGCATGAGCAGGGGGTTGGACTAGATGACCTCCAAGGTCCCTTCCAACTCTGTTAGTGTTACCTTCATAATTTCATCTACCTGTTGTAGACTTTCCTTATCTCAGAATAACTTCTATAAATTCACCCCATTTTTCCTATTGCACAACTAATTTGATCTCATACATTAATTTTCAGATTCATACTTCTTGTTGTATCATAGAATCTATTTGAGATTTTTTGCAAAATTATTTGGATTTTCAGTTAAAAACATTGAACTGTTTCCATAAATCAATAACCAATGTACCTCTAAAGTCATTACAAGCACTAATTAGTCATTTATATATAAATATTTTAAATATCCAAGGGTATGTTAAACACCTTTGTTTTAATCTCTGCTCAGTATCGAACCATTTGTTCAGTACAGATAGTCCTTGAGTTACAACCATAATTGAGCCCAAAATGTATGTTGCTAAGTGAAACATTTGCTGAGTTTGCCCCATTTTACATTTTTTTCTTGCCACAGTTGTTGTGAATCATTGCATTTGTTAAATTAGTAACATAGTTGTTAAGTAAATCTGAGTTCCTCATTGACTTTGCTCGTCAGGTCGCAAAAGGAGCTCTCATGTCCCCAGGCCACTGCAACCGTCATAAGTATGAACACAGATGCCAAGCATCTGTGACCATGGGGATGCTGCAATGGTCATAAGTGTGAAAAACAGTCATAAATCCCTTTTTTCAGTGCCGTTGTAACTTTGAACGGTCACTAAATGAACTGTTGTAAGATGAGGAATACCTGTATTCCATTTATTCTCATGCATGATTTACAGCCATCATGAATTGTTCTTATCATATTCAACCAAGCTTCTATTACACACTCATAGAAAATATTTCAAAACATGGAACTTCTTCCATTTATTATGTGCTTTCTCTAAATCAACAGACCTACAATATTTCTCAATGAGCTACTTAAGAGCAAAACTCTGCACATCCGTTACTGATATAAACTTTCACTGTACTTCCCAATTTTTTCTTATTGTCATCTCTTGTATCTTTTCAGCTAGAATTCATCCAAACATTTTTCTGCTGTACTTAACAAAATAATCACTCTGTAGGTTTTGCCCTGAAACTTGCTTCCTTCCTTACAGTAATAGCATTCTTCCAATAGTCAGACACAGATACTATCTTCACACACATGTTAAACAAGTCACACAGCACTTAAGAAAACCACAATCATAACACTTCTCCAGTTACACACTCTACACCTGCAGCCTAGTCATTTTTTAAACATTCACTGCATTTACTATTTGTTTTTTGTCCTTTTTTCTTTGACAGTAAAATTTCTTTCAATTTCATTCTTAACATATCACTATCATTCCTGTACTCCTCTGTAAAACATATTTCCAGCATTCTCTCACTTCAGTTTTATTCCAAATGATTTCATCCCTTTTATTTTTAATCCCTTTTACTTTTGCAGAGGCTTCTTGGCTAGTCCTCTTCACCCAATTTCAAAACTACTTTTATTTCCATTAAAACTTCTTGCATTTTTTCTACCTCCTTTCGTCCTTGTCTTCTTTCCTTTGAATACATTCTTTGAAGTTATCATTCATCCTCATGTTCATGGTAATCATTCTCTTATATTCATATTTTTCCTATTCACAGCCTTTTTCATTTCCTTATTTCATCCAGCACTTTTTAAAAAATTCTTCCCAATCTATGCCTTTCTGTGAACTGTGGTGGTCAAACCAGGCTCACCTAAAGCAAGCAGATCACTTTGAAGATTCAACTTAAGATTTCTTTCCCTCTCACTAGTAAAGGTAAGGGTTCCCCTCGCACATATGTGCTAGTCATTCCCGACTCTAGGGGGCGGTGCTCATCTCCGTTTCAAAGCCGAAGAGCCAGCACTGTCCGAAGACATCTCTGTGGTCATGTGGCCGGCATGACTAAATGCCAAAGGTGCACAGAACGCTGTTACCTTCCCACCAAAGGTGGTCGCTATTTTTCTACTTGCATTATTTACGTGCTTTCGAACTGCTAGGTTGGCAGAAGCTGGGACAAGTAATGGGAGCTCACCCCGTTACGCGGCACTAGGGATTCGAACCACTGAACTGCCAACCTTTCGATCGACAAGCTCAGTGTTTTAGCCACTGAGCCACTGCATCCCTTATTCCTCTCACTACTCAGTACTAACTCACTACTATCCCTTCTCACTACTCAGGGCCAAATCAGCTTGCAGTAAATGTTTTCTGACAGAGGCACTAAGCAGTTTCTATGTATGCGGAGAGGGGCATCTCCTAGGTTTGATGCTAAATGCAGTTCATATATGTATGGAAGGGGATAAGACCTTTTCCTCTGATTCTTCATTCTTCATTCTTGGGTGTTGTTGTTGTTTTACTTCTTTTTTTCTTCCATGTCAACTCTTTTTTAAGTATTAATCTTGACACTACCAAACAATGTTCTGTTACACATTCAGGACCTCTCATTACCTTTGCATTCTTCACTATTTTTCCTTAATCTTTCATTATGAACAAAACCAAGCTTTTAGATTTATATTCATTGAAACAGACTTATACTCACACCATATTTTCAAACCTCCATTTTTCTAAGCAGATGCTCACCATTTATACTTGAATCTCTTAATGGCCCGGGCACTTTTTCTATATCTCTGATCTTATTACCATACATCATTTCATGTCATCTAACAGTATTTTCCCACTCCTGGATCACATTAATCCAGAATATTTAACATTTTTTCACTCAAAACTCATTTCTGATCATTTCATTATGGTCATTCATGGAATATAATGTACAACTATCATTAAGCCTATGGATTTCTACTTTCAAGCACCCACAACTACTTAAAATGGCCAAATCCCAATTCAAAATTAAACTTCCACTGTCACAGACTTGCATGTATCAGCTTCATTCTCAATAATCAGTACACTTTCATTGTTTGATGACACTATTCCCTGTCTCTTAATTAATTACAGAGTCATCCAACATAACTATCTTTATTTATTTCATTTTTGTTAATTAATTTCTCTTTATCATGTACTCCTCATGTCCAAGTCACAATCTTCCATATGCTGTGGTTGCCACCTGATGGGCTCTGCTGTCTATCATGATTGCGGTCAGTTGAGGCATTCAACTTTTTTTTAGAAAAACAGATTTGAATGAAAAGAGAATTCAATAAACTGATTTCACTGAAGCTTATTTCTCAATAAACAAATATGACGTGCCTTCTGGAGATGTTGAAATCACTGCCAAAGTTTATTGAGCAAAAGTCAAGACAATTAGATATGTGTCTACTTGAACCCATCAAACTAAACAAAGCCATATATGGTGGATCCCATGGACATGCTGAAGGCCTTTGCTTAGGTTTTCTGTCTGGGGCTTGAAAAATAAATGAGAGCATCAACATGTATCTAAAAGACCATAATACATAGTGGACTGTTTTCAGTTCAGTGGGTCAGACTGTTTGTTCAGTTTCTGTAATAAAGCTGAATGATTGCATTAAGTCTTATTTCTTTAACAATAAGCAACATAAAACATCCTAAAATGGAATTACAGGATTTTGTGGTATAGTATGTGCAGGAATAAGAAAAGAAGTTTTAAACTAAAAAAATGTTCCTGCTATTATTTCTGTGGCTTCTATAAAAAAAACCCTGTATAACAAAAACTTAGAAGGCTGTAAGAGATCCTTGCTACTGGTGTTTCGTAATGCTAATAGTATGAATGATTCCCATATAGTTTGAGAGCTGATGAGGAAATATGTAACATTTAACAATGGAAGTTGTTAAATTTCTAGCCAAATATTCCAACTCAGCTTTTGGTTTCCTAATATTACATTTTAAAAAATGGTGCAAATAACGAATGACATCTGTAAAGTCAATTCAGGCAACAGCTAATAACAATTGATATAGACCTTGATATATATTTTTAGAAATGATCAATGCAAGTAATACAGAAATGCATATTTAATTCAGATTGCATATATATAGATCCATATATATGGATCTATAACCTACGTCTTGTTTTAAACATGGTTTATGAACAATCATCTGTTCAGATTCAATATTTAAAATATAAAGCATGCTTTACAAGGTCATAGTAGCCCAATTCATATATAATGTAAAGCCAAAACTAGTCAATTCATACTATGGCTTGGCATAGACTGTGGGAAATGGTTTGTATCACCTGATCTTTTGATAGATAGATAGATAGATAGATAGATAGATAGATAGATAGATAGATAGAAGCTGCCATGCTGCAAAACAACTGTATTTACTTGCAGAAATACCTTTGGGCCCATGAAGGTCTGACTGGGAGTGTCTGAAGAAGCTAATTCATTTTGTAGTAGATGGGTGTTTGTAATTAACCATAACCACTAGGACAACACTTTTGCTAGTGTGCAGATCTGCCTCAAAATTATTGCACATACTTGGTGTAACATGAGGCATGGATGCAGTCATATGCTAACATCTGAGAGGCTCTAACATGTGACAGGAAATTGTGGTTTGCCACTATATAATTCTGCCTCTTGAAGACCAGACCAACATCCTTTTCCGTATTCCATTCTTTTTCCATGCCTTGGAAGATGACTGCATCTGCTTCTGGTTTGAAACCAGGAGTAAGCAAATTTTTCTGACAAGTGTGCACAGATTGCAGTGCTGGTGATGTGAGAGCACCAAAGTGAATGTTTTCCTCTTTGGGGCTTTCAGTTTTTGGGTTTGTTTTTTTTCAAAAATGCCTTTAAGGTCTCCAACGCTGAAGGAGAAAATTGGATTTATTTTGGATTTTCAAGGACTTAAATTCAAAATTCTAAATTGGGTTAGATAATCTGAGGGGTCATTGGAAGTATAGACTTCTGTTTCATGACAATCAATTTCTCTTTCCATCGATCAAATTGTTTGTTAAATTGGAATTTTCAAAAGTAATTCATAATATAATTGCTACAGAAAAAGAATGTTGTGAATTCCAGAATATCCAAGTATTTGGGAATATTCAACTGGTAGTATACACAGGATAGAAGTAATAGATTAACTGGGCATCTCATGTGGTAGCAGCATTATTATTTCTTGGAGAGAGCTGAAGGAGTTATAGAAAGAAAAACAAAGAAACCAGGTGGATAAACTTTAGCAGTATCCTAAAATCAGACCCAAACTATTCTTTCTGCAGTGCCATAACTGGTGGATGTTTTTTCTCATTGGTTAATGTCATGCTGACAGGACAGTAGTATGGCCAGTAGTACATCCTAGTATAAGTGGTATACTCATGAATCAAGAGAATGCCATTCAGCATTGACCTGGGATGGATACAAATTAAGAATTAGCAAATAGGAAAAAGGTTTTTTTTATGCCAGCATTGTTTGATGCTGCTCAAGGGTGGCTAGATAGCACCTTAACTCAATAGTCAATTTAAACAGTCTTCCCAGTAACATGAGGACAGAGAACAAAACCACTCATTAGGAACATTGGTTCTTAATTAACCAGGTATAGAGATATTGTATGTGTATCATGTCTGAATAGCAACTACCTATTAAAACAAAAGCAGGAGAGTTTGGTACAATCTAACCAATTTCACAATGTGCAGCTGCCAAATGTAACTGAATTAGGCCTTACTAACTAAAATCCCATTGTTGAGTTTATAATCCTTTCTGTTTCTGCATAGAAGATTGTAATCTCATTGAATTTAGGGGACAAATAGCTGTTAAAAGTATACCCAGGGGTACTATATATTTATTTAAATTTATATAGTGGCCCCTCTTTGCCAAAGTGACATTTTGTGCAGAACAGAGCTCTATTTTGTGAGTTTTTCATTCAAATAAGCCCCAAGATACATTGATAAATAAAATACCTTTATCCTAGCCTCCTTGTGCATATATGTATGTGTGCATGCACATAACTTTGCCAAAATGAGTTCCTATAAATTTTAGAAGAACAAGGAGGAATGTACGGAGTGGGGGAAAAGAACTGTTCATTCATTCTTTAGACAGAAAATTCTTCTCAGTTTATTTATATGAAATATTCTTGGATGGAAAGCAAACCACTGGCGGCTCATGTGGCTGATCTGGAGGTTATTTCTGTTGTGCCAAAGAAATTAATAGACTGAATAAATTCTGCATCCTTCCATGGTGGGTTTCTCTTAATCTTGAAACAGTTTCTCAACAAATTCAGGGTGCATGGGGAAGGGGTATAATTTTCATATTCAATGAATCTACTCTTTTCTATTTAATATTGAACGGCATGTGGAATATTCATGTATATTGAATATTATTCTCATAATATTGGATATTTTCAGTTAAGGATCTAATTTTTATGGACCCATACAATATTAAATTCCTAAAACATAGAATCATAGGGATGGAAGGAGCCTCAGAGGTCTTCTAGTCCAACCTCCTGCTTAAGGCAGGAGATCTTATATCACCCAGACAAATGGTTGTCCAATCTATTTTTGAAAACCTCCAGTGATGTAGCACCCACAACTCCAAGAGGCAAGCAATTTCATTGATTGATTATTCTCACTATCAGAAAATTTCTCCTTACTTCTAGATTGGATCTCTCTTTAACAAGCTTCCATCCGTTGCTTGTTGTTCTTCCCTCTGTTGTTTTGGAGAATAATCCAGCCCCTCTTTTCTGTTTAGCCTCCAGACCTTTCATTATATTTGTTGCTCTTCTCTGCATACTTTCTACGGTCTCAGAATCTTTTTTGTATTGTGATATCCAGAACTGTATGCAGTATTCCAAATGTGGCCTCACTAGTACAATGTAAAGTGGCATTATTACTTCTCATGATCTTGATGTTATTTCTCTGTTGATGCAGCCCTGGGCAACATTGGCTTTTCTGACAGCTGCGGCACACTTCTGGCTCATACTTAAGTGGTGATCCATTAGGACACTTAGACCTCTCTATCACAGTTACTTAGACCTCTCTATCACAGGTACTTGAGTCAAGTACCACCTATTTTGTACCTATGCATTTGGTTTTTCATGTCTAAGTGCAGGACCTTACCTTACTCACCAGTGAACTGCATCTTGTTCGACAGGGCCCAATGCTCAGGCCTGTCAAGAACTTTCTGAATCTTCAGTCTATATTCCAAAATGTTAACAATCCCCCCCCCCCCACACACACACTCACACACTTGGTTTCATCTGCAAATTTGATGAGTTCCCCTTCTATCTCCTTATTTAGATCAAGGGTGTCAAACTCACATCATCATGGTGGCATCACATGACATATCGGGACTTTTCCCCCCTTGGCTAAACCGGGTGTGGGGGTGGCCAGCATGTGACGCACCTGGCCCATGGGCCAGGAGTTTGACAGCCCTGATCTAGATCATTTATGAGGCTCTGTCTTTGACTACTGAGTTGGGTTACCCCACTGCATGCTTCCTTCCATGCAGATGTAGTTCCATTAAGGTCTACACACTGGGTATGGTTGCTCAGCCAACTGTGGATCCATCTGGTAGTGGTTCTGTCTACTTCCCATTTTTCTACCTTATTAAGAAGTAGACTGTGGTCTACTTTGTCAAATGCCTTAATAAAGTTAAGTATACTATATCTGTAGCTTTTCGTTGATCCACTAATTTAATCACTTTATCAAAGAAGAGTATAAATTTTGCCTGCCATGATGTGTTTTTATCAATGCTGGCCTCTAGTAAATCACCTTGTTTATTTCAAGATGTTCACAAATCCTCCCCTTGATTTCCTTGTCCAGGATTTTCCCAGGTATTGATGTCAAGCTACTTGGCCTATAATTTTCTGAGTCCAGTTTTTCCTCTTTTTGTAGATTGGTATCACATCAGCTCTTTTCCTGGTAGTTCCCCTGTGCTACAGGAGCTTTGAAAGATTACATTCAGTGCCTCCAAGATTATGTCTGCCAGCTCTTTCAGAATTCTAGGATGCAAAGTATCTGGCCCAGGTGATTTGTATTCATACAGGGTAGATAGGTATTCTCTTATTATTTCCTTATCTATTTTGGCGTGTACCTGTTCTTTCTCCCTCAGTGCTGCTTTTGATAGGTTAGGCTATATCTTTCTTTTTGTGTAAAAAGAGATACAAAGAAGGAATTAAGCAGTTCTGCTTTCTCTCTGCTGTCTATCACCTTCTTTTCATCTGTCCTCATTGAGGATCTGTCAGTTCATTGACTTTCTTCTTGGAAAGAAGGATTTTCTTGGAATTTTCTTCTTCTTTCTTCTTGTTTGAGTACAACATTGAAACTGTAGCAATATAATGGGATCCTTTAGAGTGGTAGTATCTCATAATAGCTATAGAGTACCCTGTGTGATACGTATCTGATAAAAAAATTAGAGCATTCCTAGAGAGAGAAGTATGGATTTACAGTTTAAGATATTCACAAGTGCGCACCTACTCAATGTGCATTCCATTTGTGAATTTTATGATGGACTAAATTTTACATTTGATTAAAACTTTGGTTTTCTGATAGCTTGTTGATAGCTTTCGTTCTGTGCAGATTAAAGCTAGTGCCCTAAATGCTTTCTCAATCCCACCTGTGAATAGACATAATAACTACATAATTGGCATACTGTAATGCTGGAATTGCACAATCAGATAGAATAGTTAGGTGATGATCTAAAACAGCAAGTGCTTGGTTTATTTAACTTAAATATAGATTTAAAAGTTATGAAGCTAATATGTACCCTTTTCTTACTCCTCTATAAATTGAAATGGCTTTGAATAAATATTCCCAAGAAGTACATCAGATTCTCAGGAAAGTAGTTGAGTAAAGTGTTTGAATAAGTCGGAGCAGCCTTTTATCAATATTAGACTGTCTCCGCTTGCTCCACAGACTGTCCCTTGGTATTAGGTCAAAAGCAGACTTAAAATTAACAGAAGTTACAAAAAAGGAATCTCTCTCTATCATCTCTGCTAAATGATGGAGAACCACATATTGATCTAATGCTGATCATTCTTCCAGCCTGTTCTTCAATAATGATATTTTTATTTTGTATGCAGTCTACCAATTCTAGCTATAAAAATCTGGCATTAAGATTACTTACTGTGTTTAATTAACTAATAAGCCTGCATTTGTAGAGCCTATTTGTTTTATTTTTGTGCAATGGTACAACAATAGTCTGATTCCAATCAGATGGAAATTGGATGTGTTGTTAATGTGTGTAAATATATTAACAACTCTGTAGACCAATTGTTAACTAGGCCCCACTAATCTTTGCTTTTCTTTATGAATCAAGGGAATGTAATCACCTCCAGATGATTTACCTGGTTTTAATTGAGCAATAAGATCTTTAACCTCAGCTATAGATACTGGTGACCAATCCAGGAGGTCACTACAAAAGGGAATCACATCTGAGATTATAGCTAATTCTTTTTTTAAGTGTCATTGAAGTGATCCTCTCATTTTTGTGAAAGGGCAAAAACCTTTATCTATAAGGGATTGATTAAGTGTCAAAACCAAATGGCATTAAGTTTTGCTGCTGAAATTAAATTCCTCCAATTCTTTCATATAATCTATTTATAAAGTGCTAAAGTGAAAACCAAACAATCAGAAAAGCTCTGATTTATATTCTTCCTCTCAGTCGATACTTTTAGAAATCATTTAATTTATCTTTGCATTCACACTACTAATGGAAAATAAAATATGAGGACAAACTCAGGAATGTGTAGCCTTCACCACTGGATATCTTGTCTGGTGCTAAATGAAAGTAGTTCAGCAACATCTGGAGCACTGCATGTTTCTGTCACATGTATTCAGCAAATTTAAGCTTCAACGCATATGATGAGAAGACCAGTTTACCATGGAATGTATATTTTACCTGATACTAAATTTCTTTGCAAATTTAACATTGTGCTTGTAATGTATAATTGGTTACTAATTTAGATTGGAGGATAAAAAAATTATCTCTTGTTTACAAATTAATAACTACATAAAACAATTGTATATTATATATCATAAGAGAATATTTTTAAGTGGATACGTTCTTACTAAGGGTAGTTCATAAAAGATACACACATGTCCCATTAATGTTCTTGAGGGACATTTCTGCAAGAGGGCTTCCTGTCATCTCCTGCCCAGAGTTGGAGTCAATTATCTTTATACTTTTTGGAACAGAAGCTTAAGTGATTTTTTCATCTTATTTCCACCTACGTCTTGTCGTTTGCATGATGCTGTACTTTTGCAGCAGTAAAATAGATAATACAATGGTGGGTACTGCCCACCATTTATTGGCCACTTTTAGCTACTGCCTTCTCTCCAATTCATTTTGGTGGGCAAGTAGGGGTGTGACTCATTAAATAACCCATTCTGTTATTTAATAATAACTGTGCACTACTATCCCCAAACCATGAATGTTTAATTCATGATACTCAAGTTTAAATTAAAACCCTTTTGCTGCATGTAGCTGAAGGCATATAAACTAGAAAAGATTTTACATGGAGAATTCTTGTTGGCTTCTTGGGAAAAAAAGGCTATTGTTGCTTGGTCTTCATTTTTCTGTGCTTATGCCCACATAAGCTTTTGGGCAATCTTGTGAAAAAGTAATATTATGGAAGAATTTATCAGCTGAAGTTACCAGTAAATTAGCTACTATCTCAATACTATGATGTTAATTCATATTTGCAGGATTTAGAGAGCTCTACTAAAGTTTTGAAAAGACTATTCTACAGTGGACGGAACTGTATGACACCAAACTCCACATGGTAATTTATACAGGCGGAACCAGTGATGAATTTCAATTACAAAAAACAAACTTTATTCCATCTCCTAGAATGACATTAATACTTTGATTTCATTTGTTGTGAAGACCTTTTTTTAAAAAATAATTGTTTTATACTTGGTAGCCTGAATAATTTTTGAGTCCTTGGTAATGGCAATAAATAAGTCCATATATACTAAAGCCAATGCTAGTGGCAAACCAGTGGTGGCAAACCTGTCATATGGAAATGTCGCGTGCACGCGCTCTTGTCAGGGCCGTGCTTCTGAAAAGCCGAACTTCCGGTTTCTAGTGCGCATGCGTGCCTGACAATCAGCTGGCTGGCGTGCATCCGCTGGCCAGTTTTTGGCACCGCTGTGCACGCAAAGGGATCGCGCTCTGGAAAAGCCAAACTTTTGGGTTCTGGCGTGCATGCGCACCCGACAATCAGGTGGCCGGCGTACATGCACACCAGTTTTCAGCACCAGTGCAGCTGATCATCATGCTTGCATGCGCGCCAAAAACCCAGAAGACAACAGGTAAGGCCGCGCATGCCAGGTGACATGGCTTCATGTGCCTCTTTGGGCACATGTGCCATAGGTTCGCCATCACGGCTATAATCCAATGCTAAACTTACTGGACTGAAACCAAGATACAATTGTGGATCAGGTACCATGCGGTATAAGATCAGGATTGGGAAGCACCTGAAGTCTGTGATATGTAGTAAGTCAGTGTCATCTTTAGGAAGTATGACTAAGTTATCTCTGCATTGACATATTGACTCTTGCACTCTTCTTTAATACTGAAGTATTATTATTATTGTTATTTTTGTTTCATTCAATTACATCTAATTCTTGGAGACTGCCTGGACAAGTCCCTGCAGTTTTCTTGGCAAGGTTTTTCAGAGGTTTTGCCTCCTTCCCAGGGCTGAGAGAGAATAACTGGCCCAAGGTCACCCAGCTGGATTCATACTGAAGGTGGGACTAGAACTCACAATTTCCTTGATTCTAGCCTGATGCCTTCACCACTACCCCAAACTGGCTGTCAAAGTATTCATGTCAAATCTCAAAAACATGCTCTTAAATGCATTCAGAAACCACTTCAAGTCTAAAGTCTAAGTAAAATTGTTAAATTTTTAAAAAACATTGTATATTTTCTTCTTCTTAAGTGCACTATATGTACGAAAAATGTTATGGAGGAATAAGCATATAATAGTTTCAGACAGATATAATTGTGCCCTTCATGAAACATACATTTCACTGATTACATTGAAATTGGAATAGATAACTCTTGGTGATTACCTTTAATGAGTATTATGGAACAAGGAAGATAAGGGCTTCTTTGGTAGGATAATGATAAAAAGAGGATGTGGCTGCAGGGTGAATTTTTATTTTTTTAGAGTATTTTTTCCTAGTGTGAGAGCGTGTGTGTAATGTCTGGCAGTTTTATTTGGTTTGTAAAAGTTGTGTTATCTCTATTTTATTCTAAAACTACATTTTCCAGGTATTTTCTATTTAGAAGCAGCAAACAACCGAAAACTATCAATGCGTGTGGTTAAAAATGAAATTCATTCTATTTTATCTGCTATTAAGATCCTGAAGAAACATAAATCTAGAAAGTATAAATTCACAGTTACAATATTAGATATCAGAGTCCTTCCATATTTTTGCCCTGCTACTTCAACTAAAGATATTGTATTATTTATTTATTTATTTATTTATTTATTTATTTATTTATTTATTTATTAGTCCAATTTATATGCCACCCTTCCCTGTAGACTCAGGGCAGCTTACAATGCATTATAGCAATAGCCTGCATACTTTTTTTGTATATACCTGCTTATTAGGGCTTTCAGGCCCCCCTAAGCGGTGTTGTTCTATACAAAGTTGGCTTATTGCCCCCACAATCCGGGTCCTCAATTTACCTACCTCGAAAGGATGGAAGGCTGAGTCAACCTTGAGCCTGGTGAGATTTGAACTTGCACTAATTGCAGGCAGCTGGCAGCTAAGTGCTAGCACATAACAGCACTTTAGTCTGCTGCACCACCAAGGCTCTGTATTAACTAAAGATAACAGAAAAATCTTATGAATATTTTTATTTTTAGATTGATTGGTACTGATTGAGTGTTCATGAAGAATTCAGGAAGTCCTTACTGATTTTTCTTCATTTTCTTCATTTCATTTTCTTCATTTACCTTCCATGACTTGTGATGATTTACCGAACAAGAATTGTTTTAAAGCAGAATGCATGATATGAAAATAGCAATCACAATCAAGTTTATATTAAAGCTGAACATGCTTTAGATTTTCAAGGATTTCATTCTATTGTAATAATCTGAATACAGAGGCAAAATGCAATAAATAAATACATAATAGATACATAAGACTATGAAATGGGAGCCAGTTTGTTGTAGTGATTAAAACATCAGGCTAGACAGCGAGAAAGTTTGCGAGTTCCAGTCCTACCTCAGGCACTGACCTTGAGTCAGCCACTTTCTCTCATCCCAAAAAAGAAAGAAAGGGCAAACCATTTCTGAAAATCTTTGCTGAGAAAACTGCAGGGACTAGTCTATTCTAGAATTAGTAGACATAAACATAAGCTATGATGACTATGATTTAGAAACAACTAAATATTAATATTTATATAATACAGATGAATTTCTATAACATGTTTTTCCCTCTTTCCATACAGTTATTGGACCTTGCTATTCATATAAATTACAGCTGCAATCTAAATCCTTCTTGTCTAGGTTATTTTGTATCATTTGATATCAGTCTGATAGCAAAGTTGAGCAAACTTGTCTTTCAGAGATATTAAATTGCTGTTTAATATTTCAAACAGCTTAAGTACACTGCTCAAAAAAATAAAGGGAACACAAGCAGAAGACATCCGAGATCTGAATGAATGAAATAGCCTTATTAAATACTTTGTTCGTTACATACAATAGTTTTGTGTTCCCTTTAGTTGTTTGAGCAGTGTATAAGCTACTGTATGTAAAGAACAAAGTATTTAATAAGGCTATTTCATTCATTCAGATCTCGTATGTCTTCTGCTTGTGTTCCCTTTATTTTTTTGAGCAGTATATTTCCTGGAACCAAGTTAAACATAAAGAGAGGAAAATTAAGTCTATACTCTGACAATGCAATAGAAGTCATTTCTACCTATGAATAATATGCATATTTTCTGTATACCATTGAAGCTGCAATCTATATATTGTACACATATTGAAACTAAAGTAAACCTCATTATACCTAATATACAATTTATTTCAAAAACACTGACTTAGGACCAAAATATCTGTATTTTTGCTGTTTTTCTTCTTTCTGTAAAGACATTGAAATTCATTGTATTAAATTTACTAATAACAGTAAACAAATTTTGAAATATGAATAAAAAGCTATAATATTGATAACTAATGATAACACTTGTGATTTTTCTTCTTAGTGCATCGCAATATGAGCCAAGCTTGTCAAGGAGGATGTGCAACATGTTCTGAATATAATGGATGCATGTCATGTAAACCTAGACTCTTCTTTTTCCTGAAGAGGATTCGCATGAAACAGATTGGGGTGTGTCTTCCATCCTGTCCTCCTGGGTATTTTGGACAACGATCCCCAGAACGAAATGAGTGTATGAGTAAGTTGACAGAATGTTGCAACCATTGCTTTCTAAATTTTGTTTAATATTTGGAAAGCTTTGATGTTTGAAAGCACAAAAAAACCCATGAGTTGCTGGTAAATTGATCAGATATGATATCAGATAGATAATAGCAGATATGACTGCTCATTTGAGCTCACTTCAATAAGCTTCGTGCTATGTATTTGTTGTGATTTAAGTATCACCTGATTTATTCAGTATCCTCATATTAAATACCGTGTCTCTTCCAGGGTCCACTTGATAAGAACAATAAATCAAGGTTTATTTAGAATCTGAATCTAAAATACAATGTTTCAAAGATATTATTAGTGGAAACTTAATAATTTAAGTACTAATCAAGGACCTAAGCATTATTAAGTTACTATCTAAGATTTACTATTAAAGTATGTCTAAGAGTTAATATTAAATAATATTATTGTTATTTACATTATGGATCCCATCTCTAGTAGAGTCTAATGTGTATTCAGGGGCTCATCTTCAGTCATCCCTGAAGTTGATACTGTTGCTTATAATAAATTCTAAAATACAACATAGATTTTACAATTAATGTTATGCATATGTGTGTGTGTGTGTGTGTGTGTGTGTGTTTTCTGAGGTTTTCACGGGTATTTGTATGTAGGTCTTTGGTTATTCGGGTTTTCTCCCACGTAAAATTGGAGGTGTCTTGGCAGGTGTCGTGCTTCTAGGAGTATGAAGCCGAAAACACCAGCCTGAAGATGACGAATGAGACTTCGTCGAAACGTTGCCAAGACACCTCCAATTTTACGCGGGAGAAAACCCGAATAACCAAAGACCTACATATATATATATATGTGTGTGTGTGTGTGTGTGTGTGTGTGTGTGTGTAAATGGGATAAAATATTAAAATATTTCTAAGTTGTTGACACCATAAAGCCTATGGTGGTTTATAAATATGTACAATTTATAAAATATTACCTTTACAAAACAACACAAAAGTTTCTCTTTTCTTTCTTTTTCTTTTTCTTTTTCTTTTTCTTTTTCTTTTTCTTTTTCTTTTTCTCTTTCTCTTTCTCTTTCTCTTTCTCTTTCTCTTTATTTCATTCATTCATCACGTTTCTATGCCACTCATCTCCCCTAAGTGCCTCTGGGAGGTTTACAGTAAGAACATGTCTGTTCTTCCTCAAATTAAAATAATGCATGGAACATCATCACTAAATTTTATAGGAAAGTTCATTTTAAAAATATCAAAAATTAATATACATAATCTAAGACAAAATGCAAACCCTGATTTTCTCAGATATATTAGGATAATGTAAATTTCTAGAGATGTTTGATCACTCAATTATGTCTTCATGCACCCAGTTTTAGAAAAAAGCCAGTTGATAAGGTTTTATAAAATTTTATTAAAAGGCATAATTTGATGTTTCTTAGGATTTATTATAAGTAACAGTATCAACTGCAGGGGTGACTGAAGATGAGCCCCTGAATACACATTAGACTTTACTAGAGATCCATAATGTAAATAATTATAGTATTATTTAATATTAACTCTTAGACGTACTTTAATACAGTGGTGATATGTAAAATTTCTCACTACTGGTTCTGTGGTCGTGGCTTGGTGGTGGTGGGGTTAATATGACTGAATGGGTGTCGGCCGAAGAGGTTGTAGAAAAAATGCTTTTAAAAGCCTCTGATGATCCCAGCTGAACCGCGCGATCATCAGGGGCTTTTTTTTTTTTTTTACTTTTAAAAGCATTTTTTCAGCCAAAGAGGTTGTAGAAAAAATGCTTTTAAAAATAAAAAAAAAAAGCCTCTGATGATTGCACGGCTCAGCTGGGCAATTGGGGGGGGGGCAGGGATTTTTGCTATCGGTTCTCCAAACCACTGGCCTCCCTTGCTACCGGTCGATCCAGTCCGAACTGGGAGCATTTCACCCCTGCTTTAATAGTAATATAGTAATAGTTATAGTATAGTATAGTAATAGTAATAGTAATATATCTTAATAATAGACTATCATCATTTAGGATGGTGTAGGACTACCTCCTACAGTGATCCATGTAGCAGAAACCATGTCTCATAGTCATTTTCTATGTAAATCAGATGTATTATGTAGGGAATAGAATATGACCAGAAAGTGATTGGTTATTTCTTGTACTTCAGAATGTAAAGCTGATTGTGAAGCCTGCTTTAATCAAAATTTCTGTACGAAATGTAAAAATGGATTTTACTTACACCTTGGAAAGTGCCTTGAAAACTGCCCTGACTGGCTGGAACCGAACAATCACACTATGGAATGCAATGATATTGGTAAATAAATTGTTTATGCTAATAACTTTATCCAGTAAACAATTCTAGGCGAATACTGTTTTGCTACTGTTGGCTCTCTGTAAAGGCATGCAGCTTAAAGTTAGCAGAAAAGAGCCTAAGTATAAAACACAGTATGTTTTATAAAATAAAAGATGTTCCTCTTTATATTTTAGAATTTTGAACTTCAGAGGGATTAAACTAGAGGGACTAAAGTGAAAGAACCACTGAAAACTACAGGAAGTATTATTTGCCCAAAATATTCTGCTCCTTACCCATGCTAGGAGTGGTTTTGAATATAATATTTTATTATTATTTTCAGACCAGAATTTCATGGTACATTTTTAGCTGAATTAAGAGGCCTCTTTGCTGGTGCAATGCAATGATATAGTCATCATCACATTATTTTGTTATTCATCCTACTTATTGTACTGCTTTTTCACTGCCCAGTATATAGAAAAGTTCCGGAAATCACAATGCAATTTCTTACAAGACAATGAAATTGTCTTTAGATCATTTCCCCATTTCTTCAGGCCACATATTAGTTAAAAAGAAGTCCTGAAATTCCTGATTAAGAGACAAAGTTCTATTGATAGAACACTGGTTGTGTTCAAGATTTTTGTTTCTTTAAAATCTCTGACTTACAGCCTCTTCTGTGGTCCATAAAATCCTTTATTGTGATAAGGACAGACTTTATATTACTTCAGTGATTGCTGGGTGAAGCTATAAAAAGGTTGCATGTCACCAGTGGGAGCTTTGAACAAATAAGAACTGCAACCATATTTGAGCAAATGAAAAAGGCTCTTGGCTTTTGAGAAGGAGTAATTTAAGATGATAAAAATTTATATAGAGAGATTTTTCCTCTCCATATTTAATTTACAGATTAAATATCTGGTGTACATTGAGAGGGGGGGTATCTCATTGGTTATTCACCAATATTTATTGATATCATGTTTTTGTTACAGTGCATTGTAAAATTAATGAATGGAGCCAGTGGAGTCCTTGCACAAAGAATGGAAAAGCATGTGGTTTCAAAAGGGGAAATGAAACAAGGGTCAGAGAAATCCTACAACTTCCTTCAACAAAGGGCAAATTATGCCCACATACAAGTGAAACAAGAACATGTGTTGTACAAAAAAAGAATTGCCAGAAAGGAGACAAAGGTACTTAAGATTATTATTGCCAAATAGTTTTAGCTAATAAAAATCAATTCCATATAAAGTTTATTTCACCAACACTTTTGTTGGGCTTTGAGATAGATAGATAGATAGATAGATAGATAGATAGATAGATAGATAGATAGATAGATAGAGATAGAGATAGAGATAGAGATAGAGATATAGAAATTGACATGATGTGTTGGTATTGCTGATTTATACAATTGCCTCTTCTAGCAAGCAAAAATAGTTTCTGTGTTTGCCAAAATACCTTAGAATTGTATTTTCTCTTTATACTACTATACAAACATGGTGCCACTAATTTAAATAAATAGCTTAGCATGCAGACTGTAAAAGAGTTTCCAACAGTTAATTGATGTGCCTTTCGGATATCTGTTGGCTACACTGGGAAGCAGCAGCATTTGCTATTGAAAAGTGTATGCTTTAATTGTTTTTCAACCTTTTAAAATATGTGCATTTTAGCAATGTTCATGTTTCTTTAATAAAATAAATAATTTTTCAGATTATAAGACACACCGGACCATAAGACGCACCTAGGTTTAGAGGAGGAAAACAAGAAAAAAATAGTTTTTTTCCTCCGCGCGTCCCGTTTTTGCTCTCCCCGGCATCCAAAAGCACTCTGCAGGCCAAAAACGGGACTGTTTTTGGCCTCCCGAGCTCTTCACGCTTCCGGTTTTCAGTCTCCCCGATGCCTGCAGAGTGCTTCTGGATGCTGGGGAGAGCAAAAACAGGATACGCGGAGGGTTTAGGAGGCCAAAAACAGGCCCATATTCACTCTATAAGACACATAGACATTTCCACCCATTTTGGGGGGGGGGGCAAGTGCATCTTATAGTCTGAAAAATATGGTACATGCTGCAAAGAGCCTTACATTTACTGGTTAAAATTCAAATTTCAAAGTAGGTTGCACTGAATGATTGCAGTAAATGAATATTGACTGTTTTATGATGTATTTCAATTTTATTTCATTACTTACAGTAATTCAGCTATATGAAGTTATCTTATTTGATATGCCAATATATCTGCTTACAATTAATACATTTGTTAAATACGATTGGAAAACATGATGCGATCAAGTTATAAAATACCATTTATCACTTGACAATTGGTATAAGAGGAAGCAGATGTTCAGGATAAATCCAGGTTTAATCTTAAAGCATTCAGTGCCTTCCAGGAGACAGACTTTACGCATGAAAGGGCCTTTGTATACATGTAGCAACTCCTTCTGATGTACAATGCCACATTGGATTTCACTGTGTATAGAAGGTCTGTCAAACTGGCGGCCGCACAGGCCATGCCCACAAAGGCAAAAAACATTGCAATATGTCATGATATGGCCTGCAATGCGAGCGGGCTTGATACCCTGGTGTATAGCATAGGACAAAGAATTGTTTACTATTGACTAGTATTGACAATTACAGGTAGTCCTCGACTTATGATCACAATTGAGAAGAGAATTTCTGTTGCTAATGAAGGCAGTTAAGTGAGTCACACCAAGTTTTTTTATTATTATTTTTTGCTGTTAAGCAAATTTCTGCAGTTGTTAAGTAAATCTAGCTTCCCCCATTGACTTTACTTGTCATAAATTGGCTGGGAAGGTCACAAATGATTATCATGTATCCCCAAAATCTATAACTGTTGTAAACAGATGCAGGTTGCCATTTACATAAATTTTGACAACATGAATGTAGAGATGCTGTTATTAATGTGAGGATGAGTTGTAAGTCAACTTTTCAACGTCGTTATAACTTCAAACAGTCACTAAATGAATGTTTATAAGTCGAGGATTACCTGTATACCTGTTAGGTCATCATCTCTGAGAAATAGATGTTAATAGGTAGTCATATCCTCAAAAGTTGTATGTGGAATGTTGGGATCTCATGGGTTGTAATTTGAATCCAAATACTTTTCCCTGAAAGAATATAATTGCTTGCTGAATACTTTTGCAGTCAACCAAAAAATAAAAAAGCGCATATCAGAAAGTGGATCATTACTGTCTTCTGCCATTCACCACAAATTCTTATGCATAGCAGAAAGTTTGAGTGCACCTATCATAAATTAAATATACTTCTCAATTTGAATAATCTCTGAACTAGGTTGAAGAAGATACTTCTTTGCTAAAGGTTGAAAAGGGAGAGAATTTTATTCTTAGACTCACTCTGCCATTTCAGCTAATCTAACAAGATTTCTTTAAATACAATATTTAAATATTTAATATTCACCGCATGAAGCTTCACCATAATGCTCAAAAACCCAGTGGGAAATGGCACTGTAGAATGTACCAAGTGCTATCTTAAAGGTATAATAGAAGGATAGTAATAAAGAAAAAGCTATCTTTCAAAAAGCTATTCTTTCTGATTTTATTGCTCAGAAACTATAATACTCCAGGGACATATGAAAACCATTAATTCATTTATTATGGTACAGCAAAATGATATTCTTAAATGACAGTGCAAACATAAATAGAATAGAAAATGTCCAATTAACCTTCTGCCATTTGTAAAGCCAGGACAGAGAGTGGAAAGATAAGTACAGTATTCTTCTGAAATTCTGTCTGCAAATTTCCATTTCTATGGGTATTTCTCAGACTATGATGGGCAACTATTTTAGTTTGGAAGGGGACTGAAGCAGCTTTTAATTCTGCAGACCCAAAGCTATCTCAGTTTGCCACCACAGGTGGGATTCTGGATTCAGTCTGTATCCTTAGCGCAGGGGTGAAATCCAGCAGGTTCTGACAGGTTCCGGAGAACCGGTAGCGAAAATTTTGAGTAGTTTGGAGAACCGGCAAATACCATCTCTGGCTGACTCCAGAGTGGGGATGGAATGGGGATTTTGCAATATCCTTCCCCTGGAGTAGGGTGGGAATGGAGATTTTGCAGTATCCTTCCCCTGCCACGCCCACCAAGCCACACCCACCAAGCCATGCCCACAGAACCAGTAGTAAAAAAAATGGATTTCACCACTGCCTTAGTGGCATTACTGTGTCTACAGAATTTTCTACTTCATTGGAGGAGGACATCTTCATCAAGACAGAGAGACACTTCCACCCTTCCACCCCTAACAGAAGGAAATTAGGATAACTTCCTGTAATGTTTAAACCATATCTTTGAAATCATAGGAACATTTATATAATTAGTATACGGCGAAATACAGTAATACAATAAAGACACTTTATTTTGTATATAGAATCCAGTAAAATATCCTTTGAGGCCTTTCTAGCAGGGGTGAAATGCTCCCGGTTCGGACCAGATTGCCCGATCCGGTAGCGATGGAGGCGGGTGGTTCGGAGAACCGGTAGCAAAAATCCTTCCCCACTCCCAATGCCCAGCTGAGCTGCACGATCATCAGAAGCTTTTTTTTACGTTTAAAAGCATTTTTTCTACAACCTCTTTGGCTGAAGAGGTTGTAGAAAAAATGCTTCTAAACATAAAAAAAAAAGCCTCTGATGATCAGGCAACTCAACTGGGATCATCAGAGCCTTTTAAAAGCATTTTTAACAACCTTTTTACAACCTTTTAAAATGCTTTTAAAAGGCTCTGATGATCCCAGCTGAGTTGCCTGATCATCAGAGGCTTTTTTTTTCTTTTAAAAGCCTTTTTTCTACAACCTCTTTGGCCGAAAAAAGGCTTTTAAAAGAAAAAAAAAAGTTGGCCACGCCCACCCAGTTACATTACCCACACCACCACCAAGCCACACCCACAGAACTGGTAGTAACAAATTTTACATTTCACCACTGCTTTCTAAAACACTCTTGAATTAAATTCCAATAGCCCAACCATTCATTAATGATACTATAACTGTGTTTCTACATAATGACAATGTGATATAATATAAACAGACTTAAATTATTAATATATGAGATGATTTTATTTACATCTACTCAAGACACCACCCAGATGTAGACATCATTAAAATGTAACACGAAGAAAAATAAGCTACTCATTTAGCGTTTCTTCAGAAACAACAAATGGGTAAATCTGTTCATTTTCCTCTATTTATAATCATAAAGTTTTCTAGTAGTAATTAAGATCTGAAGACACATTGTGAGGTCCATTAAAAGAAGAAAAATCTGGAAGTCTTAAAAAGTAGTTTGCTCACTGTACTTAACTTTTATTGTTTCATGCTTATTTGTTAATAAGCTATTAGTTGCATTGTCACCTTTGTGTTAAATCATGATCATAGTACCGGATTTTGGCTTGAAATAATCTGCTGCGGTTAGCCAGTTCTTCTTGTATTATAGTGTTTGCAGCAGCAAGTTAGTGTGATGTACAAATAAGGTTGCATAGCTTCTTTGCAGATTCTTGGCTTGTTTCTGGTTGGATTTATGCCATGTCCACTTAATCAGAAGAGCAAGAGAAAAAAAAACACATAAAAAAATATTAAAAATGAAATAGGAATTAGCCAAACAAGTCCCAAAACAGGCTTATCCTTTAATTCTGGATTCCTCAAATAGGGTTCCTCAAATAGTGACTAAATAAAAGTTAACTAGAGGAACATATGAACTCATCCCAGTCGTTTCTGCAGTCTTTGCAATTTTTGTCCCTTCCAATATCTCACTGTAAGCTCCACCCTTTAGGGAGCAGGTTACATCATGATGCGTGTAGACTCTGACCCTATCACTCTGATCCCATGTTCACTGCTGACTCAGCCTATAAACAGAGACCTATATGCCATGCACCTGACATGGCATATAGTGCTACAGTGGGAATACTACAAGTGGGAAATTAAAGAGCTTATTTTGCCCTGAACTCTAATGCATCTTTCATAGCTTTGGGATAATGGCAATATTGTACTTTGCAATCAAGAATAAGGCTGTTAACCCTTTCAGATATATTTATATTTATAAACAGGAAGATAAAATGTTTCACTCCCAGAAAATAAATATATTTGTGTCAAAAAGCTTTGACACACTGAAATAAATAAGTAAGTAAGTAAGTAAAATATCTTAAGGATTCTGCAGCTGAAGCATATCATTCCTGCACGATTTTCTAGCAACAGCTTGTGAATCAGTGGTGGGTTCTGTCCGGTTCTATAGAACCGGTAGTAAAAGTGGCGGGAGGGTCCGCCCACCCATCCGGACGTCATAATTGATGATTGACGACATGTGCTCCCGTTACAAACCCAGTAGTAAAGGTAAGTAGAACCCATCCCTGCTGTGAATGACAGCAATATGGTTACAGTTAATCCTCTTTCTTTATAGTTATTCCTCAGGCTGTAGAGAGGATTCAGAATTAAAATGAAAGTAATTATTGTATCTCAGTGTTGACATTTTTACCTACACTGCTGGGTCATCATAACTTGGATCTGCAACTGTAATTCTACTACTATAAATGATTCATTAAGTATTGGGGTTTTAATTGGTTTTTTTTTCTGCCAACAAAAAAAACTTACAGCATGTTTTTTCCTTTCTCTTGCAAGGAAGGTAGCATATTTCTGCTTCATATGAACCACTTTGAAGTAGTGAGGTTGTGAGTTCCCAACATAAAGACATTTAGCTGAATTGGCATTATCAGCATGACTAAAATGCAACCAGAAGGGGAACAAAAAGAAAGGAAAATTATTCTATTGTTCTGGACATCCGTACACATTACATATTATTAACTGTAATTTTAATCTCCTCAATAACCTAGGTTTCTGGGAATAATTACATCAGTGTTTAAAATACATTTTTAAACTCATAAAAAGCAAATGAATGAATAAATAGCACAAGAAATGTAATAGATAAAATAAAATCCATTATTCCAGTGGTCACTTAGGATCAAATTAAATATGCATTTATAGAAATGCCTCAGGATGAGGCAACCTGCCTCATGTGATATTACTTGCATGGATGCAATGAATTTTATGTTTATAAAATGTAAATAGCAACCCTGAAGAAACTCCAGCATTTATGGAATTGCATAGATCAGGAGTGTCAAGTCAAGGCCTGAGAACTGGATCCGGCCCACGGGGTGCATAGATCTGGCCCGCTGGCCTGCCCTGGAAACAGCGAAGGACCGGTCCTCTGCCAAAACAGAGCCTGGGTGGGCCATGCACAGTCTCCCCGAAATCCATTTTTGCTGGCAAAGGGCTGCAGGAGCCTGTCGCAGCTAAAAATGGAGCCTTGATGAGTGATGTTGAGCTGGCCATGCCCCCCTACCCCCACGGCCATGCCCCACGGCCTTCCGACTTCTAACACAACCCTGATGCGGCCCTCAATGAAATCGAGTTTGACACCCCTGGCATAGATGGAAGAGTTGATTAGACAAAAACTGCTTCTCCCCAACTGCTTTTTGCATTAACTGTGTCAGGCTGCTAATCTATCTTAATACAACTGAGTCAGAATATTCATCCTTCTTGTCTAATGCGACTTTCTTACCCAGTAATCATCCATGACTGTAATAATAAATTTACACTATTTCAATAACAAAATTGATCCTTCAGTTTTCTTCTCCTTTGAAAATGTTTCCTGTTTCATTCCCTTTTTCTCAGCTTGAGAATTTCTTTCACATTTCTTTGATATTATTGATTTTTTTTTTGTTTTTTTTTGTTATTGCCACAAAGTAGATATTTGTCCATTACTCTGTAGGCACTCTGCTCTGGAGAGGAGTTCGAAACAGAGAGTTCTGCTTGATGTCTTTCTTCTTGGGCTTCTTTGAAGTGTGCCAGAGTATATTGGCTATTGGAGTGATGAATGTACACTAACAGAAACTCAGGTCTATCTTTTAACTACTTAATCTATCAGAATTCCACTAACATTTATCTTGCAATTTTTAATATTGTTGGAAGAAATGTCCATCTGTGTTCAGTTCCAAGTGGGAAGAAAGACACTGGAAACATGCAGGCTGATTGGAAAGATGGTTTAATGGTGGACAGGACCACATGGTTTGAGGTCCTGGGCAATTGAGCACATGGGTGAAAGAGAGAGATTTATACCCTCTCTTGGGCTTTGCTTCCTGTTCCTTTGAAAGAAATGTATTCTGATTGGTTGTCAGACTCTGATCATGAGAATGCTTAATACAAATAGCTTTTTTGTGATGATTCTCAATGTCATTGAGAAAATTGAACTTTGCAAACTTAGAATTTCCTCATGCATACTGGTGTGAAAAGATGCCAGTGAAAAACAGGAACAAGAAAAGGGGTTAATTTGATGTCTTACACTAGTGTAACAGGGTAGCATCAGTATTTAATGTTTCATTACATTTTGTAAAGTAGGATTTTACCCACCTTCCTTTTTAGAAGTTCATGAGTGATATGGTTTAATAAACAGTTATTTTAGCAACTTTTAATAATGAAGAACTGGTTGAATGTTTTAGGACAGTCTAACTATTCACAGTCTACGTGTGAAATGTAAATTAGACACAAAATAATGTCATTAAGTATCTTCCTCTCTGACTTTGGTTGAATTCAAAAAAGAGCTAAGTATCCTAAGGACTTTATTAGCATTTGAATGGGAAATTGCTAGGACATCCCAGGGCTGTAGGATAGATGGAGATATGAAAAAACATCCTTGAAAACATTTGTACATTGCTACCAAGAAAATGGATATTTTTATGTAATTGCCAGAGTTAAGCTCAACTTGGGGAGGTCTTTACATCTGAGGCACATAATTTTTGGTTTTGTATCTGATCTGCTTCAGCAGAAGTAAAAGATCCTCTTGGTAAATTGATGGTGCCCCTATGATGCAGGAGTAGTGGAATCTATAGTTCATACTTTGTTACATTGCCAGGTCCATAGGGACATTTGTTTGAAGTTGATCTTCTCTCTCTCTAAATTTCTCTGCTTTCTAAATTCCCATTATCTACTAACTAGAAAATACAGACAATTCTGTGTCTTTAAATATTGTGTCCTTAAATATTGCTTAGTTTTTGTGATATAGAGTGTCAATTCTATCCTCCTACTGTGTTTCCCTGAAAATAAGACCCTGTCTTATATTTTTTTGAACCCTGAAATAAGTGCTTGGCCTTGCCATGCGCTCAAAACCTCGATTGGGCTTATTATCAGGGGATGTCTTATTCTTCAATGTACTGCCTTGAGACTCCAAAGTGTGGGTATTGCTCTGCCTTTGTGGGGGTCCTCTCTTAGTTTGGTTGTTTGCTTGCAGACATTTCATTACCAAACTTAGGTAACACCATCAATACCAGAAAGGAGTGGGGATTGCTTTCATTTTATAGACTAGTAGCTTGCCCTTTCAGTCTCGGTGAGAGTGGTCTTGGTGGTTCCTTGATTAGGCTGTTGTTTACTGTGTTTGTTATAGCTTTATAGTTTGCAAAATTGTATTTGGAACTTTTTGAAGGTTCCTCTTCTTGTACCTTCATTATATGTGATAGAGTGCCTGTCAGAGCCATCATCAAGATTCACTTTTGGGAAAGATGTGGATGATACGCTTGGTACCCAATGCTGTTCCACATCCTTCCACTGATCCCTCTTCTATCTATTCCAAGAAAAGGGAAATTGCATATATCCTTCTCAGAGTAAATAAAAAGGCAGTTCCTGTACTACCTTATTGCATTCTTTGGTTCTTTAAGGAAATAAGTAAGTAAGTAAGCAACAGAATGGCTAGGAAGTGTGGCAGCACAATAGAAGAGCTTTCTAGGAAGGGTTCTGGAAAAGACAAACCAAAGTCTAACAACTATAGAATAATAATTTCTATTAGGAACACTCTTTTTTTTGTAGTACTGTAAACAATATTGTAAAACACAATCATATAATACAAATAATATACACAATATTTAAAGCAAAACCATAAAAATTACAACATTGTATCAACTTTGAATTATTCTAAAAAAGATGGAGAAAGAAATCAGTTAAATATCTGCTATATGATTATAACAATAGTATGTTGATGATGCCAAAAATATCCTGGGTTTAGAGTTACATTGGCCAGGTTGTATGGATTTTAATCAAATGAGTCAAAATAAAGCATCCAAAAGTTACATATTCCCTACTAGTAGAAAATGTATATTTATACATCACATTTCTTCCAATAATCTACCAGCTCTATCAGACATTAACTTCACCTGGCATCTTTTCTAAGAAGATAGTGCACCAAGCTACAGAAACAGATGCAAACAACTTAGCTTCCTTCGTATGTTCCCATAATGTATTAGAGCAATGGTCAACAACTGGTGGTCTGTGGACCACTGATGGTCCCCAAGAAAATTTTGGTGGTCCACAGAAAAATTATTTGCATTTTTTTATATTGCACTAAAATCTAGTCACATGACCACCTAGCCACGCCTGCCCAGCCGGTCATTAGGCAGATCATATTAGTGGTCCATGGGATTTAAAATTATGAATTTAGTGGTCCTTGAGGTCCGAAAGGTTGGGGACCCCTGTATTAGAGTATGCTGCCACATAGTGCTGAGAAAGGGAACATGATTAGATGAATGGAAATATCTTTGGTTAGCATTTTAGTATTGGAGTATTGGAAATGCTGTAAGTGAAAGAGAAAGGAAGGGCAGGGAAGAAAAGAAAAACAAATAATATATAAGCACCTCTATTAAGCTCAGCCAAAGTATAGACTTTTTAAATATAATGACAGCACAATTTAATATGGCTTAATTATGTTTCCATGAAATACTTCCATGCATAGAAACACAGTTAAGACATTGTTAATCACCAAGTTCAGGAAAGTTTATTTATTACTCTATTATTAGCCAGGATTTCATGGGACTCTTTCAAAGTGGTATTGAGTTATTAGCATCTCTCTTCCTACAACTTATTTCAAGTATCACCTTCAGTACAGTTTTTATAGAGGAAGACTGCAAAATACAGTCAGTTTTATTTATTAGGAAGTGGCTTAGAAAATGTCCAAGTCAGTGAGGGCATAGGAAAAACTATTCACATCAGATCCAAAATGTTATATCATCTAGCTTATACTCCTACCTTATATAAACCATATTTATCAAATTGTCATGACATTACTAACAGTTAACTCAAACACAGTTAAGCTACTAGGATACAATAAATTATAATTTAGTCTTTCCTTTGTATGATCTCTAAGGCTGAATTAATAGAGAACAAATCTTCATCTTGTATTATGTAGTGGTAAAGTTGTTATAGATTCCTTGTTAAAAAAAAGATTTCATAGGTCTCATATATTTACAGCATTAATATACAACCTCTATTCCTGTATATTGGACACAAAATATTAAAGGCAAATATACGTGTTCCAGGATAATGTTGCAGGATCCAATCTAGAGGTTTTGTCTTTGAACTTCTCTCTGGTAGAGTGTGTGCTTTGGGCTATTCTGTGTATATGGTGCCTTGGAGGTGGGAGATACTTCCAATGTAATCTACGGGATCCCCTGCATGGATTGCTCTTGTGACTATGTAGGACAGATGGGGAGGAAGCTAACTATCAGATTGCAAGAACACAAGTGAATGGTCAGATGAGGAGATCCAAACTCATTGGTAGCCTCACATTGCAATAAACAAGGACATACATTCAAATTTGCAGTTAAGATTGTTGGACAAGCAGGCACAAAAACATCCAGGGACGTGATTGAAGCCGGAGAAACAGAGCCCTTGTCAATTAATAGAGGTCCTGATTTACCCTCGGCATATAAAGTACTTAGGAGGTGAGGACAAGGTGGCAGCACAAGGAAACAACTGTCAATGACTTAATAACCAACAATCAGCACCCCAATCTATATTTAAAAAGCGACACACTACAGGCACCATATAAATACTACATACAGAATAGGCCAAAGCACACACACTGCCAGAGAGAAGTTTGCTGAGAATGGGCTGTAGCACAAGTCCAAAAGCTCAGAAGTCAAAACCTCTGGTCTTTGATTGGTTCCTACAACAAAATATTAAAATTAAACGTAAAACCATGGGACAATGGTGCAATGGTGAAAAAACCAGCAAATGCTGAATTTGGCATTAAAACTGGAAAATAACAAAGGATTAAAGTATTTACATCGAGGTGAAATCTAAAATTTTCTACTACAGATTCTGTGGGTGTGGCTTGGTGGGGGGGTAATGTGGCTGGGTGGGCGTGGCCAACTTTTTTTTTTTTTTTACTTTTAAAAGCATTTTTCCTACCACCTCTTCTACCGAAGAGGTTGCAGGAAAAAAATGCTTTTAGAAGCCTCTGATGATCAGGCAACTCAGCTGGGATCGCCAGAGGCTTTTAAAGGCATTTTTTTTCTACAACCTCTTCAGCCGAAGAAGTTGTACAAAAAAATGCTTTTAAAAGCCTCTAATGATCCTAGCTGAGCCCTGCGATCATCAGAGGCTTTTTTTTTTTAAAGCATTTTTTCGGCTGAAGAAGTTGTAGAAAAAATGCTTTTAAAAGTAAAAAAAACAGCCTCTGATGATTGTGCGGCTCAGCTGGGCATGGGGAGGGGGGCGCAGGGATTTTTGCTACCGGTTCTCTGAACCACCCACCACCATCGCTACCAGATCGGGCGATCCGGTCCAAACCGGAAGCATTTTCACCCCTGATTTACATATAACCCAATTTTACAAAACAGCAAATTTAAATCAGAAGAAAAATCAGCCAGTCTTATCTACACTTGAATTCCAACTTTGCAGCTCACAGAGAGGGATTCAGCTTTAAGTGGTGCATGAAAATACATTTCAAAATATATAGAAAGAACAGTGTTTTAGTAGATATTAACTGACATGTGTTTCAGACATGTTTGAAATTGAAAAAATATGTTTCTCCATAACCCATGCTATTTGGACTATTTGTGTGTATCCTTATAGCAACTAACAATAGCACATTCAGTTGCATCCAATAAAACATTTATTCAAGGCAAACAGAGTCTGGAGACTGATTGAGAAATGGTTACACCACAGCAGTTGTTAAGGTAATATATTATTACAATACTAGTAACCAAACTGCACTTATAAATGTAGAAGAATCGTATCATATATTAGTGTTTTAAGAACAAGTATTTATTGTATCTGGCCCTATTCCCATAAAATACTTAACCCACTCAGTCATTAAACCAGTCAAATTGCATCACTGGTGATTCTGGCAGTGCACAGTAACTAGTGTAAACCAACAAAGTACTTTTTTTTTTTTGAGAATATTGAGATCCCATCCCCTTTCTTCAGATGGCATCAGAAATCTGAACACAGCTGCCAAAGAAGCATTGGTCAACTCTTGAAAATTAGCTCCATCAAATGGAACAATCCCACTACTTACACTGGAATTAGATAATCTAATTAGGCATGTTACTATAGGTTAAATGGGGTTAAATTCAATTTCTTGGAAACTTAACTGATAGTGTTTCTTGTTTCTTTTTTTGGTGTTCTCATATAATACATACAGTTGCTGCTCTCCATTCATCCAATTACAAGTTAATTAATAAAATGAATAGTTGATTAGAAATGTGCATAAATTAATAAATACTAGTGAGTGGTCCAAATCCTAGAACATTGAAATATGGATAATGGCTCACCTACAATTTATTATAATTTCATCATATACCAGTAATTAGGGTTACCAGATCTGGGCTGCAAAAATCCAGATAGATGCTAGATAGAAACAAAGATTTAGCGTATTTTGTATCTGCTGCCATCCAGAGGTTGTCTAGATCTTTGCAGCCAGATAGCATCGTCCAAATATTGGGCAGAACATTTATGAATTTTCATAAATATTGTTATTGATTTATTATGTTATCTGTTTTAAAAATTCAGTTTCTCACACATGTTTTGCACAAGTTCTGTGAGATAGATTAGGCTAAAAGATCATGAGATGAGATGAGTTGAGATGAAGAGTTGAAGCTGCGCCTTCTCATTGGAGACAGTCTGAATCTAGAATAACTATGCAACACTGTTCCATTCTGTCATGCTTAACTTGGCTCTCCTTTAAATTAAATTAAATTTAAATTAAATTAGCTCCCCTTTACAAATTTTAGATGGACAGTTCTAATCTGTTCTATCAAACATTTAATGGTATACGATCCTGTTTTATTTTCTAACTGCAGCTTTGATTCTTGGACTTTATTGAAGTGAATGGTTCCGTTTCTGTTTACTGTTAATGATATTAAAGATATGGTACTTTTATTGTATATATTAGCACTGCCGAATAGACCGAGGAAGTGATTCTTGATAATTAAATGGAGAAATCAGAAATTTGGGTGGGGCGGGGTGGGGTAATGTTTTAAATATAAATTAGACTAGATCTAGATCACCTTTGATCTTAAAAAGCCTATATATTTTATTTCAAGATCAGTACTCTAATACAAAATGGAAAAGAAAGTGATCACACCAAAAAATTATAAAAAGGATTGGTATATCCAAAGCACATTGCATTCATTAGTGAGGTATCACAGAGACACAAATATTGTAGGCTATGTGAAAAAATACATTTGTGTTTTGAATCTCTGGACAAATCACTAGCATGCCAATCCATAATAGGCTTTGAGGACAGAATTATTTGGAATCCAATACACCATGAAATGTGTAATGTAGCTGTTTATGGTTTCCTGCATGCCTAATAGCACTCACAGTTTTAGGAAGAAAGAAAAGGAAGATATAGGACAGTAGAATTTTATTTGTGGTATATATTGTAAGACAAAGTTGAATAGCTAAATCCAAGCAGGATGTATTACTATAGATTCCCATGAAATGGTTACTGTGGCTTTTCTTTGCATGATTTCTACCTATCATTTTCTTGTAATGATCATGCTGAATTTATTTCTAGCAATTTTGCTTTTTAGGCTAGAACAGGACATGTTATCCTAAAGTTTAAACTCTCTACCATCACTTCAGTGCACAGGGTATCCCTGGAATTAACATTATATCATAGTATCACAGGGATGGCTAACCTTTTTGCCATTGCGTGCCAGGAGCGGGAAGGGATGCCCTGCCCCCGTTCATCCATGCGTGACCCCCCATGCTTCCCCCATTCCTGGCACGTGATGGCAAGGTAGGCCCATTTTTTGTTCTCCCCAGCCACTAGAGCCTTTCTAGGAGTCTAGGGAGGGCAAAAACAGCCTTTCCTACCCCCTCAGAGGCCCTCCAGAGGCCAGAAATGGCCCGTTTGCCAACTTCTGGTCCCACGTGAGCTCGCGTGCCCACCGATACGGCTACGCGTGTCATAGGTTCACCATCATGGGTATATCATAATAACACTATAACTGGAATAAGTAATATTCAACTAATCATAGCAAAAGCTTAATATCCATATATATATATATATATATATATATATATATATATATATATATATATATATATATATATATATATATATATATATATATAATTAATTTATATACCGCCCTATTCCTGAGGGCGGTGAACAGTGAACGATAAAATATACTAAACACTCTGGTCCTAGATAATTCAAGACATCCCAGTTTAAAACAAAATCAAAAGCAATATAAAGGGAAAGTTAGGCCAGGCCGGCCTGCTGAAACAGGAATGTTTTGAGGGCACGGTGGAAAATGTGCAGATCCGGAATCCTCTGTATCTCTGGGGGGAGCTCGTTCCACATGGTGGGTGCCCTCACAGAAAAGGCTCTCCCCCTGGGGGCCGCCAGTCGACACTGTTTGGCTGACGGAACCCTGAGAAGCCCCTCTCTATGGGAGCGTACTGGGCGGTGAGAGGCTATTGGTGGCAGAAGGTGGTCTCGTAAGTACCCCGGTCCTAAGCCATGGAGCGCTCTAAAGGTGGTAACTAAGACTTTGAAGCGCACCCGGAAGACCACAGGGAGCCAGTGCAGCTCGCGCAGGAGGGGAGCCACATGGGAGCGCCATGCTGCTCCCATAACTACCCGCACGGCCACATTCTGGACCAGCTGGAGCCTCCGGGTGCTCCTCAAGGGGAGCCCCATGTAGAGAGCATTACAGTAGTCCAGGTGTGAAGTGACGAGTCCCGATCAAGAAAGGGACGCAACTGGCGAATCAGGCGAACCTGATAAAAAGACGTCTTGGCCACAGCCGTGAAGTGTTCTTCTAAAGACAGCTGTGAGTCCAAGATGACGCCTAAGTTGCGAACCCTCTCCGTGGGGGGCAATGACTCATCCCCAATAGTCAGTGATAGCACCAACTGACTATATCGGGATGTCGGAAACCACAGCCACTCGGTCTTGGATGGGTTGAGCCTGAGTCTGTTCCTCCCCATCCAGATCCGTACAGCCTCCAGGCACCAGGACATCACTTTAAGGACATCATTGGGGTGGTCCGGGGTGGAGATGTATAGCTGAGTATCATCAGCATACTGATGATACTTCACCCCAAAACCACGGATGATCTCACCCAGCGGCTTCACATAAATGTTGAACAGAAGGGGTGAGAGAACCGACCCCTGTGGCACTCCACATACAAGGGGCCTTGGGGTTGACCTCTGCCCCCATCAACACGGACTGCGACCGATCAGAGAGAAAGGAGGAGAACCACCGCAACACGGTGCCCCCCACCCCTAACTCTTCCAACTGGTGCAGCATGATACTATGGTCGATGATATCAAAAGCTGCTGAGAGGTCTAATAGGACCAGGACAGAGGAGCAACCCCTGTCCCGGGCCCTCCAGAGATCATCTACCAATGCGACCAATGCCGTTTCCATGCTGTATCCAGGCCTGAAGCCCGACTGGAACAGATCTAGATAAGCCGATTCATCCAAGTACTGAGGAAGCTGTCGCGCTACCACACTCTCAACAACCTTTGCAACGAAGCGAAGGTTGGAGACTGGATGGTAATTAGCCAACACTCTTGGGTCCAGGGAAGGCTTCTTGAGGAGAGGCTTCACCACCGCCTCTTTCAAGGCGGCGGGGAAGGCACCCTCTCTCAAGGAAGCATTTATAATCCCCTGGAGCCAGCCTCGTGTAACCTCCCGAGAGGCCAGCACCAGCCATTTTTAACAATAAGTGGTGCCATTCCATTTCCTCAGTGCTTGTAATTGAGCACTGTGCTGCCAGACTGATTAGCTGGCTTTTCATCCATTATAACCAATGTGATCTTTCCCTTTTCATGGTAGCATTTGTCCTCAGCAAATCTCCTTTATCATTTGTGGCAAAGCGGCAGTAACAAAAAATTTTGAAATGCCTGTTCAAAGCTGTTCATAGTATAAAACCTACAGGCTTCCACAGCACAACTGGGGGATGGCACCAAACAGGGACATTGTAAACACTGCTGTCAAAGTGCTCCTCTTTACAACATAAAAATTGTGGAGTTTGCCCCAGCTGCAAGTCAGCCCCATAAGAGTGCCAGGTACGTGGCTCATTATACCACATCTTTTTGTTGCCTTTCTTCTTTTTCGTTTTGTTTATAATCAAAATGTGGCTGCTTCTTTAAAAGTGGGGGTTTTCTTTACAATGTAATGGTGTTATTCATTTTTCATTATTGTGTCTTACTGAAGTTATTTTGGTGATGCTCATGCATGAAAAAGGAGAGGGGTCAGCATTGCATATTTGTATGTGTCAGTATATATGGCCTGGTGCAAATGTGGACATTATTACACATTAAATATCAGTATAGTACATTTTACCATGGTGCAAAGAATTGTGACTGGATGTCCATGCATCTGCTTTATCTGACCAGCCAGTGTTAATTTTCAAAGAAAAACGTCTAGATTGTTCATCTCTGAACCCTGTTATATCTGAAGAGTAAGTCAGTTGAACCCAAGGAAGTGGACAGAGTCCTCATGGCTGTGAGCTTGGCCATCTATGTTCTACACTTCTGCTTCGACAAGGCCTCTCAGGAGACGGCATGCAATTGAATGCATCCGCTGGTGAATGCCTTGGTGTGGGAGCCATTGGTATCACCTGCCTAGAAAGAAGCAGTGGGCCATTCAATTCTCAAGAGGCCATCCTTGAATCCAACAGTGTTCGATACCATTTGTCCGGTCTCTCCAGCCTTCCTTTTTTAGGAAAAGTTGTTAAGAGGGTGGCTGGTTCTCAGCTACAGTACATGGTCACTTGTGCCTTGGTTATTTCATAGTTGGATTACTGTAATGCAGTCTATGTTGGGTTGCCCAAGAAGACCAACTGAAAGTTCCAATTAGTACAGAATCATCAGTACACAAAGTGAAGGGTATCTCTGGGCTCACCCACATGGCTCCCAGTTTCTTTCTGGGTGGAATTCAAGGGACTGATTATTATCTTTCTTTAAAGCCCTATATGGCATGGGATCAGGTTATTTGCATGCCTGTCCCTAAGGACATCTGCCCGACTACCAGATCAGATAGAATCAGCATGCTCCTAGTCCTTTCCCTTAAATGTTGCCATGTTATGGAATCCAGAAAGCATGCTTTTCTGTGGTAGCCCCTACCCTATGTAATATCTCCTCCCACCCCCAAAAAAGTTGGCTGGTTCCCATTCTTTTAGTCTTCCAAGAAGCAATCAAGACCTGGCTTTTTCCCCAAGCGCTGGGAAAGATGGAACTAAGTTTAGTTATGGCAATAGGTTTTTTTTGGTTTTATTGTGTTTTGGTTTTAATATTTTCATTTTATTTTATTTTTATTGTATATAGATTGGCTTTATCTTTTACCATGATTTTAGAAGCTACATTTTGCTTTCTAGTTCTGTATGCCTATGCTAGATATTAGAAAATAGTCTTCTCTCGATAAAGAGGAAATAGCTTTTCTATCTGTTTCCCCACATAAAGTTTGACTTAATTTTTCCAACTCAGATGGAGTCAGGGGCTTTGAAAATGCTATAGTCACAGTAGCTTGCATATTTCTAATATGTTTGTTTGCTAGACAATGCACACATTATTCATGTTGCCAAAAAAAATTATCATCAGACTTTGGGGGGGGATGGTAATAGACTTTATATCTTCTATTCCTTAAGATCCTACAATTATGGAAACAAAGTGTTATTGGCATAAGAGAAAACTGTATTACATTACAAATTATTTGAAATATGTGTATTTTATTGGGAAGGGATAAAGCTACTTCGATTTTTTTTAAGCGAATTTAAAAAAAACAATTTAGAAGTGTCTGAATTAAAAATCATTTAAACGTGAAATAAAAAAAAATCATCTGGCTGCTCTCTTACTATAATATTGTACTTGAAATAATTTAGATATCTGTGGGATAGGAGCATCTGTACCTTATCATATATAACTTTTCCTGATTATTTCTTGAAATGCAGACTAAACATGCAATTCTGACATAAGGCAGCATCACATTTGTATTCCTAGTTTACTCAAATGCCTTCGGCAGCTGAACTAATGTCTCATAAAGAACAACTATGACCTCAAGGGAATCTTGTAGAAGGCACTAAGCTGTTGAAGGCCAAAAAGAAGTTACAACTATTTATACCAAAATTCCTGATCCTAAGTCATACTATATACATATATCATCCCTATCTTATATTGTATACAAGTCATATATATGCGAAGATTGTTTAAGCAGCAAATCCCACTATCATATTTTAGAACTTTTCAAAATTCCATCACGTTTAATATAAGTTTCAAGAGTATGGCCCATATAAGTATTATTATTCCGCATAGAAACAATAGCTTGATTACAAGATCATGTTTTATAAATGGGTGGCTAAATATGCAAAGACAATCTTGCTTGCAGGGACATTGTGTTAAAGGTTAGGATGATGGGAATTACTAACAAGCATTTTGGAGATGACTGGACACAAAACTGGGAAATCTGATTTCCAAACTCTACTTGAACATGAAAGTTACTGGCTGATATTGACTTAATCCTATGTACCCCGTCACCTTGATCTCCCTTGTATCATTACTGTGATAATAGCATGTAATTAATACTCAGAATTGCAAAATCCAACCCTCCCCACATCATTTGGAAAATATAGATTCTACTTCCTGTATCCGTGGGACTGTTCTAATAAAAATGTTCCCATCATGATAACATTTCTTAAAAGCAGGGAATCTGACATTTACTCTTCAGTAAAAGCACAAATCTCTGTACACTTAAAACATAAGAAGCTGGAGCTGTTTGTTGACAAATGAAATTAAAAGGTCTGGACAGGTACCTTGTAGTGGGATGGATGGAATCCTTAAATTTTTGTTTTGGCCAGGCTCTGTCAAGTTCAGCCTCAGAGTATTTGAAAGTTGACCTGTCTCCAAAAAAATTGGTCATGCTTCTTGGCAATGAGAAGAATGCTAGAAATATGCATAATTTTGCATTAATGGAATGTAAGTGGTTTGAAGTGACCTGGGGGTAATCAAGAATTGTATCAGTACTTTCTTTGAAAAGCTGGTTCTTCAGCTGCATGTCTTCTTGAATTGTTACCTGTTTTCTTTCTTGTTTGTGCCACAGTAGATGGCCTGGTAAGATGGACAACATAAGTCCTACCAGGTATGTAACCTAAGTTAGCAGTTTCACCTGAATTACTACCATGTCCAGACTAAATTACAAACCATTTTTTTTTCAGGATAAAAGCAGGGAAAGCCAAGCAGAAGCAAAAATAAATAAATAAAAATCAGAGAGCTTCAAGTAACATTTTATGCTTCTTAATCCTGTAATTAAAAAGTCAGAAAATATAGTTTGTCAAGTAAGATTAGCTTATTTTTAAGCATAATGCTTTCCTTCCAACACATTAGTCTGTTAAGAAGAAGTAAAGAACTGTTATAAAAAACTTCTATCTGTGAAGGCCCATAATATTGGATCAATATTAAATCATAGTATCCAGTGCATAATTCTGTCCATCTTCTCATTCTTGTATTCAAGAATCATAAAATATAATGGCACTCCACCATTCTCTCATTCTTCATTATATAGCATAACCTATAAGACAACATATTGTGTGTCTTATGTTGTCTGTCCCTTTATGATTATATTGTATGATAAATCAGATGGACTCAGAGAGTACAAACACCATAAAAATGAAACTGAACATAGAATTCATGCACTCAGAATCAGAACAGACTATGTCGCAAAAAAAAAAAAAGAAATTTACAATGTTCATTTAAAAAAATATATCTTTATTTAAAGGCATTTCAAAAGATGGATTTAAAAAGCACAAGGGTGCCCCTTAGTGGAATTTTAGCTCACATAACTAAGTGCAATGCACTACAAAGCTGTTCAGAATTATAGCAGTTGTTCATTTTATTTTATTTTGAGCGCTTGAAGAAATCTGCATTCACATTTTCTCCAACTGCATTAATCACATTGTAAATTATTCTTCCAATTTTGAAGTCAGTTTAGTTCATTCGTTCTTCCGTGTCCACAGTCCATTGGAATAGTTAGGGAACTAAAAAGAGAAGTTTAACTTTAGTATCAGATTATAATTGTGTTAGTTGTATTTACCATTTTCATTAAGAGCAAGTACAGAGTGGTTAATGGTTTAAACTTAATGGTTTTAAGCCCTGGCCTTGGGGGTTTGTCAAGTCTTAACCTCATTTCATTTATTTTAATTAGATAATTTCCTTAATAGGTTGTAAGAATATACCTTGGCCTAAGCAAAGCATATGTAAAGGAAGGTAGAGATGTTCTTTGGAAGAGAGGTTTTCAAGATTCTGTTTCTATACCCTAGAACTGTGATGGTGAACCTATGGCATGCATGCCCGAAGTGGCATACGACACCCGTTCCTCTTTCGGGTTTCTGAGATGCATGCACACCTAGTGATCAGCTAACCTTTGTGCTTACATCAGTGCCAGAAACTGGAAGAACTAGACTTTCATTTTCCAGCATTTTCGTGTGCATGCGCGAACTGCTCCCTTTTCAGCACTTGGTGCTGTGTGCGCTCCCTTTTTGGCACTTGGTGCCAAAAAGGTTCGCCATCACTGCCCTATAACAACAAAGTAGAATTCCAGAAATCCTTATGGCAGTGGTTCTCAACCTTTTTTTCACCATGGTCCCCTTTAAATACCTTTTGTGGTGACCACGGACCCCCCCCAAACTTAACTCAAGATTTAAATCATAACATTTCTTAAGCCTTTGCAGACCTCCTGTGATGGCATTGCTTCCCTCCCAGGGTCTATGGATCACAGGCTGAACCACTGCCTTATGGTATTTGTTTTTTCACCTGACCTACTTGAAGGACTGGCATCAACTTTGAAAGCCAGCAATCCAAGGTGATCTCTTTAACATTCCTTTCCAGGCTTTGACAATACATTCCATAGTATTCTGTTTAGCCACCAAGAGTAATCTAAGCTGGATGGCATTAACAATTATGTGGATATACAGTTGTCCCAAAGTTGTACTAAAAGACATCCTCAACAATTCCTAATCAAACTGGAGCAAACCCCGGCTGAGTTCCAACAAGCTTCAGCCATAGATTGTCTATTTTTTAATATTTTCTTAATCACTTCTTCTTTATCTTCTTTATCGAAGTGGAAGGGATGTTTATTTGCAGATGATACAAAATTAAATGGGATTTTGAGAAAGAGATTTCAGGGATGCTTGATAGGTTAGACAGGTTGAAAAACAATAGAATGAAATAGACAACAGAAACAGAAGCATGCATGTATTATGGACAGAGATACCTGGCTTGGTAATATTATTTATAAAAAAAGATTTTAGAATAGTTGATTGCAAATTGAATATTATTCAGCAGTGTATTATGGCAGCAAAAAATACAAATTTAGTTCTATTATATAAAGTATAAAAGTGTAATTTCCAAATCATTGGAATTAACAGTTACAGTATTTTGCATTGGTCAGGCTCCATTTAAATGCTGGGTCAATTTCTACCCACCAGATTTTAATAAGTTTCTGCTACATAGTTTTTCTGAAAGGTAGATAAGGATGATTTACAGCTAGTAACTAATATGATGAAGACGACTGCAAGAACCTTGAGAAGACTGAAGGGAACAGAACCCTTCAAGTATCTGAAACTTAAGATTTATTCTGAATTATTCCAGAGACCCTTTGAAAGTTTCTTGACAAAGTTCAAAGCCTTTATTGTCATTGTATGTCATGTAAACAATGAAATTGGTTTAGCCTCTACTGGTGCATAGACAATAGGCAAGACATAGACAATAGTCAAAATTTGTTCTGATTTATTCCAGACAGGACAACGAATAGTAATTTAATATTAAAGGGCAGATTCTGGTTGAAAGGTAACAAAAACTTTATAAGAGCAGTTTGATGGTGGAATCCATTACCCAAAGGAATAATGGCTTCTCCCTGAATGTCTTCAAGAGTGAGTTCCAGAGTAATCTGGATTTCTGCACTGAGCAAGGGGGTAGATATGATGGCCTTTCCAACTCTATGATTGTACAACTAACTGGCAAGATATAAATTCAAATCCCTATTCAGACATGGAGCTCTCCATATCTTTGGCTCAGTTATTCTTTCTCAGTGCTGTGTGGACAAATCAGGGAAGATTCCAGGGGTGAAATTCAAATTTTTTTCCCTACTGGTTCTGTGGGCATGGCTTGGTGAGCGTGGCAGGAGAAGGATATTGCAAAATCTCCATTCCCTACCCACTCCTGGGGGAAGGATATTGCAAAATCTTCATTCCCACCCCACTCTGGGGCCAGCCAGAGGTGGTATTTGCCCGTTCTCCAAACTACTCAAAATTTCCGCTACTGGTTCTCCAGAACCTGTTAGAACCTGCTGAATTTCACCTCTGGAAGATTCCTTGTCATTTATGTAGATCAGTATTCCAGAGAAGCAAGATATGACATAAATGTTTATTGGACCCGTGTCCCTCCTGGCTGGTGCTGGCTACCCGGGAGGTTACACGAGGCTGGCTCCAGAGGATTATTAACGCTTCTCTGAGTGTGTTTTACCTCCTGCCTTGAAAGAGGCGGTGGTGAGGCCCCTCCTCAAGAAGCCCTCTCTGGATCCGGCTGTTTTGGCAAACTACCGTCCTGTCTCCAATCTTCGCTTCATGGCGAAGGTTGTCAAGAGTGTGGTTGTGTGACAGCTCCCACAGTACCTGGATGAAGCTGTCTATCTGGATCCGTTCCAGTCCGGCTTCAGGCCTGGGTACAGCACGGAAACGGCATTGGTCGCATTGGTTGATGATCTCTGGAGGGCTCGGGACAGGGGATGTTCCTCTGTCCTGGTCCTATTAGATCTCTCAGTGGCTTTTGATACCATCGACCATGGTATCATGCTGCGCCGGCTGGAGGGGTTGGGAGTGGGAGGCACCGTCCTACGGTGGTTCTCCTCTTATCTCTCCGACCGGTCGCAGTCTGTGTTGGCTGGGGGGCAGAGGTCGACCTCGAGGCACCTTGTTTGTGGGGTGCCACAAGGGTCGGTCCTCTCGCCTCTCCTGTTCAACATTTATGTGAAGCCCCTGGGCGAGATCATCCGTGGATTTGGGGTGCGATGCCATCTGTACACTGATGATACTCAGCTATACATCTCCACCCCAAACCACCCCAACGATGCCCTTGAAGTGATGTCCCGGTGCCTGGAGACCGTGCGGGTCTGGATGGGGAGGAACAGGCTTCAACTCAACCCTTCCAAGACTGAGTGGCTGTGGATGCCAGCATCCCGATATAGCCAGCTGGTGCCATCTCTGGCTATTGGGGGTGAGTCATTGGCCCCCATGGAGAGGGCTCGCAACTTGGGTGTCCTCCTGGATGCACGACTGTCTTTAGAAGAGCATATGACGGCCGTGGCCAGGGGGGCTTTCTATCAGGTTCTCCTGATAAGCCAGTTGCGTTCCATTCTGGATCGCGACTCCCTATGCACGGTCACTCATGCCCTCGTCACCTCTCGCCTGGACTACTGCAATGCTCTCTACATGGGGCTCCCCTTGAGGAGCACTCGGAAGCTCCAACTGGTCCAGAATGCGGCCGCGCGGGTAATTATGGGGGCGACATGGCGCTCCCATGTGACACCTTGCCTGCGCGAGCTGCACTGGCTTCCGGTGATCTTCCGGGTGTGCTTCAAGGTATTGGTTCTCACTTTTAAAGCGCTCCATGGCTTAGAGCCCGGTTATTTATGAGACAACCTTCTGCCATCGATAACCTCCCACCGGCCAACTCGGTCCCACAGAGAGGGCCTCCTTAGGGTGCCGTCAGTCAAGCAATGTTGACTGACGACCCCCAGGGGGACAGCCTTCTCTGTGGGGGCACCCACCCTCTGGAATGAGCTACCCCCAGGAATACGACTAATCCCAGACCTCCGTACCTTCCGTCGAGCTTTGAAGACCTTCCTATTTCAGCAAACTGGGCTGGCTTAAAATTTTAATGGGTTATTTTAAGGGTAATGGGTTTTAATTTTTGGGAAGCCAATTCGATTTAATTCTGCTTTTAAATTATTTTAAATTTTATATTGTATGTATTTTAATTTTGGCTGTTCACCGCCCTGAGTCCTTCAGGAGAAGGGCGGTATACAAATTTAAATAATAAATAAATAAATAAATAAATAAACAAACAAACAAATAAAAATGTTTTATTACTGTTTGATTTTAAATTCTGGCTTGCTCCCCATAGGAAAGACACTTACAAATCTTATCATAATTGTAAGGTATTGCTAATTATTAAAATATATGGAACAAAGCTAAGGCTGCAGTTTTACTCATCTGATTATAATATATGGTATAATAAACAATCTTGACTATAGTAATGTAAAAGCTTTTTATACAAAAAAATAATATATGATGACATTGTGCATAATGCCTCTTAAAGCACTGTTTATAATAAAAAGACAGAGGCTATAATTCATATTTTGAATTAGTTTGTCAAAATGATGACAATAATTTTCTATATATATAAATATAGAGTTCTCTATATTTCCAGATCTTCTTAATGGTGCTCTTTGAAGAGACTAATGTCAGAGGTTTTCCTTTATTTAAGAGTTCAGGATTTGAGAATGCCAGGATAAGAGAAATTGATCATCTCTAAGTAAATGATTTATACCTTGTAACGTACTGTAGTTTTTTATTGCAGAGAGAAAAAGGGACAGACGAAAAAAACCAAAGAGAGAAGAAAGCAAAGAAACCAGTCAGGAAAACAGAGGCCAAGAATCCAGAAGGCAGGGCAGAGATCCAGAGAAAAAAAAGAAAACGCAACCGAAGAAGAGAAGAAACCAGAATAAACAGCAGAAACTAGTTGCCATCAGCACTGCACACTAACCGCCTTACACCACTGTTTAAGACTATTGCTGCTGCTATCACTACCAGACCCCCAGGGTCCGTGTTCCCCAATTATCACCAATAGACAATATTACAAGTTATACTTAAACAACATTCCAATACTTACTATATTCTTCATGCAGTCACAGTTTAATCGGAAGACTGACATGAAGCAAGATTTTGTTTAGTTTTTGTTTTTTTCTTTAAATGGGATATGTTCAACCTTATATTACATTCTTCCATGCATCTCTTAAAGAGGGTCTCAGCAGGTGGCACTGCCTGGTTGATCTTGTCAGGCTTGGAAACTGAGCAGGGTGTGGCCTGGCTAAGTTCTACAAGATTGGCAAAGTGGTAAGCAAAATTGGGAAGTCATAAAAAAAAATCCCAGGAGAAAGGAATGGTAAACCAATTCCGTACTCTCGCTGAGGAATCTACGTGGATGGGTCCCTGAAGTCACCAGGAATCAAGTGGATTCAAAGAGACTTTAGCTTTTATCTCTAAGGGTCAATTTAGAAGCTTGTATATAATTATCAATATGGTATAAGGTATAACAATATATTGGATGACTACTTTTTCTTCTGTAAAATATTTTTTCAACCCATTCTTTATGAAGCAAAAAATGCCTAAGGCAAAAGATACAGTATCCCTAGATGCATCATTACAGTATATATGTTGCATAAGGAGAAGGAAGAAGAAAATGTTTTAAGAACTGAACATTCAATACTGCAGTCTTATCAGAATTACATTCACTGGATTTTGCCACAGACTCATATTTGAAATTCCAGACTGAAGAACTCCAAGGCTCTGAAGCAAAGGCACAAAAGAAATGGAAGCCTCAGTAAACATATTGCAGAGAGAAGCATTAGATTGTACTATTATTTGCAAGATAGCAGAATATTTTCTGTCAAAACCTTGGTAATACAGCTGTTCTATGCTTTATATCATTCTTGTAACTGAAATCTTCCAGTGACTGACAAATCGTTTGCGGGGGAAAAAGCAAAACACTGAGATAATAAAGAATGGAGATGGGAGATCACACAAATCGGACATTTGCACTGATGACTTTTTCATCCCTCTTGTAATTGAACATTGTCACACAGTCTGCTTTGTAAATGGAGAAAAGTATGCTGTTCTTTAGAAATGTTTAATCTAATAAACTAAGGCCACTTTACCAAATATAAAAGGGGAATATCCAATTAACCCTCTAGTTGATGGAGTGATGGAATGGCAGAACAGGCACAATGGTGGTTATCATGCTATCAGCAGAGTGGGAAAGAATTCTTTAGGTTGGACAAGAAGAATAAATATTTGTACACTATATCTGAATTTACAGAGTTTCCACAAGCAGAAAAACAATATCACTCATTTTTTTTCTTCTCTCACATTCAATGAGTGCCAAGGTTGAGTTTATTCACTATGAACACAAACATGCTCTAACATTTTTCTGGTCTGTTTTCATAACGTGGCCTTTCTCGGTCCCCCAACCCATTCCCGAGGCAGCCTTGAATCATTGTTAATGGTACTCTACTAGAGTGTGGTTATCATATCTCTCTTATCTTGACAGACCTTTGCAGGGGACACAATTTGGCTGACTATTTTGTCAGCAAGGTGACCCATGTCTACTAGGCTAATATTAGCATGCGTTCTTCCCCCCGATTCCCAGGAACTGTCTTCAAGGGCTGTTGTGCTTTGGGCAGCAGAACAGTCTGGTTCTTTAAAATTGAGTTCCCCGCATCCCCATTTCTGCCAGATCTCTGAGTCAATCCCTCATTCTGCTTCTTGGAGCACCCTTAAACAGCAGCTAGCCTACGGTAGTGGCAGGAGGGGAGCCACTGCAGGATAGCTATCTGTGCTGCTTCATGGTCTTCACAGCTTCACAGTCCCCCTCATATCTGTGAATTGCCATTCAGGCAGGCTGCTTTAGAACACTTTTTTTCTGAAATAACTCAATCTGCCGATGATCGCTGACCTACTGAACATGACTTTAGCACTCTTCTAGAATAGCACTAAATCTGTCTCCAGTTTCATTCAGATACGGGGTTAGCAGACAACAGCACTAAACTCATCTCTAAAAAGGAGCAATCTGTCACTTCCTTTTCAAAAGCACAGAGACAAAACACTTACTAGTCTGACCACTATCGAATTTGCCTCCTTCCCAGTCTTAGCCCACACTGACCTTCACAGGGGACTCCAACAATGTGCCTTGTACATTGTGAATAAGTGTCAGCCATCTGAGGTAGATCAAGTCAGGAAACAAACCACCACAAGAACACTAGAACTCTATTTTATTTAGACCATAATAATAGAATCTTGAAAGTCTGATATAATTTATCTTTCCTTCCCTCTTTTACCCAAGAGTGTCCAGGTAGGCCAGTCCCAAGTTTCTCCCTCAGACGCTACTGTCTATCTGGGCTTTGTTCCTGTACAATAAGGATATTTCATTTGTTGGCATCATGGCTGCTTCAAAATAGAAATTGCTACCATGGATGGCAGATTGTATGCCAGTACAAAGACAGATGGGTTACACTTCAACCATGAGAAAGAACCCTAAACAAGCTATGAACAGAACAATTCTCAGAATGGAGTTGTCACAGATTAGGAAAATTAATTTCAATTAATTAGTGTTAATACTATTTTATTTTGTGAAAGGCCATTTATTTATTTTTCCTCACATGCTACAGGGCAGCAGATAGGAAATTATTTTTGAATACAGCAAATCAATTGTGTTCTGACAACTAAAAACTGACCAGGATTTCTCTTGAGCTGGTCAGATTTTGCAGTGTTGTTTAATGAAATGTCAACAGTTCCTTTAAAAAGGAACCATATTTTCAACTGTATAACAAAACTAGCACCTACTCATGCTCTAGCCTAGAGCATTCACTTTAAGTTGAAGTATCTTGTTTCAAAAACTATATTACTAACTATAATAATGATACAGTTGATTTGGATACTCGCATTCCTTTTTCTTCCTAGTTCAGTTTAAGTACGAAGGTAAAGTGGATTTGGGAATTACCTGATTTTTGGCTTCCATACTATTACACAGAAGTAATTTCCTAGTTAAATTAACTTAGTCTTGAAATTGAATGAGTTCACTATGATGATTAGGACTTGGCTTTTTCTTATCCTTGCCCTAAAATGGTAAGCACGAATGAGATTTTATAGCCTGGCTGGATCCCAACATTTATCCACCTGACTCAGAAAATCCTCCCCACCCTTCATTTTCAGTATGTGATTTATGCTTCTCATATAGGAGAAGAGATAGTTGCCTTGGCGTGAAACTAATGATGATTATGATTAACAATTTCTAAAAAGAAGTGCAAAGAGATTTCTTACAAGTGATGTCAACTATCACGCTGCCATTGCCCATGGCTGCATTTGTTAATTAATAGCAAGGTATCACAGGAGACGGAACACTGCTGATTAATGCATGACTTGGGTGCAAAAAAAAAAAATAAAAATCATGGCATCTTAAATGTCTCAAAGGTGCTTTTTCAAAAGGCAGCTGGACTGTGTTCCTTTGTTGAGGAAGACATTTTGCCTCTCATCCAAGAAGCCCCTTCAATTCTGATTGTCAGAATTGAAGAAGCTCTTGGATGAGAGATGAAACATCCTCAAGAAAAAAAAAAAGAACCCTAGTCCAGTTGCCTTTTGAAAAAAAACACCTTTTGAGATAACCGTGACCTGGATGACTGAGAATCTCCATAGACATGTTATCATATAGCACTACCAAAGAGTCTGCATCTTGAGAGAAATCCCAGCTGCAATATCTGTAATTGGAAAATGGGCATAAAAGTAATATTATTAACATTAATATTAAAAACATGTATTAAAAACTTAATTTTAATAACTCAATGTTGCTTTTTCATAGGATTTTGCATTTTCTAGTAACTAACCATTGTTTCTTCCATCTCACTTACGGCAATTGTGAATTCCCTAGAGTGGAGGCATGTAATGTACAAACTTGGAAGCTACTGATTTAAAAATAATAAGGAACTATGTAACTATGTATATGTATATGTAACTATGTATAGTTACATATGTAACTATGTTACAGTCCTTTTGTAATTATTTCCGCCACTCAAGGCCACACAGGTAGAACAGCGATGCTATTACTGGTAAGAGAGGAATTCCAGCATTTTTAATCCATTTCCTCCATTTTAGTGGGATTTTTTAAAACCTGCATAGGTGTGCTAAAACTGTCAAAGCTGTGCAACCCCTTAGCTACTAATTTATGATGGCACTATTTGGTTTGTTGTACAGACTGGGGAAGAGGACGGAGTGTTAGAAAGTCCACAAAGCCTACGGTTTCCCCAATCCATGCTAAAACTGGGGAAAGATTTTAAAAACAGCATTAACATCTGTTCCTATACATTTAAAGTGCCAGCTCCACTTCTATAGTATTGTATGGGTAATTAGAAATGGAAATAATTATATGCATCAGCATATTCTTCAAATTATTAATGTACTAGGACAATTCGATTTTAAAAACAAAATTATGAATTTAATTTTCCAAGAAATATTTTATCTTTGCTGTTGTTCACCATACTTCCTAGGGAAACTGGATATTGCAGTTCAGCAATATGTTGAGACCAGTGGTGGGATTTAAGTAATTTAACAACCAGTTCTCTGCCCTAATGATTTCTTCCAAAACCAGTTTGCCTAACTGCTCAGTAAGTTAACAACCGGTTCTCCCGAAGTGCTGCGAACCGTTTGAACCCCACCACTGGTTGAGACCCCTAAAAAGTGTGGAGAATGACAGCAAATTTGTTGTGCTGTTTTGTTTTTCAGAATTGATTATTCTACAATGTTGAGAATTATGACTGACAGAGGAAGTTTACATGTCTCCAAAGTAATACATGAATCAGTGTGTGTGACATTGTAGACATAAGGGATAATATATTATGTTGATAATTATTTCCATTTTTATCCATCCACGCAACCCTGTGGAATTGAAGCTGCTACTTAAAATATATAGGAACAGATATTAAAGCTCTTTATCTCCATCGTTCCACTGTTGTTGAAACTATGTTATGCATCAGATTGTTTTTTCTTTTTGCTTGTTATATTCTGCAAAGGGCCTTATACTTTGATACATGAGGACTTATGCTGCTATGTAAACCTCCATTAAATAATGCCTACTTTGTGTGCCCTAATCTACTGATTAAAAATTCTTCTGATGCCATATCATTTGTCCTTCCAACAACAGTGAAACAGAAGAGATAAAGAAGATTACAACCAAGATGATGTGATTAAAAATAAGCTGATTCAAATGTTAATTTTGCCATATTATTTGTATGAACCAATTGCCATCAAAAAGGCTTAATGCAGCTTTCTACATACTTTTACCTCCATACTCCATACACAGGAGAGACAATGTCTTGATCATCCGACCAGTTCTGCCTCAAACATCAGCAGATCAACTAGCTATCTTCGTTATTAGTTCCTAAAGAAATAGCAATGACAATAAGACTTGCTATTATACACTCTGCAATTTTAGGCCATATAAGAGATCTCAAAATGTTATATATTATTAATTTTGTCAACTTAGATCAGCTGAAAAGCCAAAGGAATACAAAACCAACTGGAAATTAAAACCTTAAATATGACTGGCTTCCAAAGACAGCATTCTGTGTCCCAAGCTTTACAGCAAACAATATGCCAAATACAAGGACAGAGTTTTACTTTGTCATTATGCCTTAGAAACATTACTTTAGTGCCAAACTCATCATATTTCATCACTATCACCAAATACAGATTAGTAAGGATATCAGGACAAAACAATTATGGCCTATTAAGGACAGGAAAATGGACAGCAGTCCATTTCTATCAATGCCCGCGATGAATGCTTCATGATATATTAATTTGATCCAGTAAGTGCAACTGGAAAAAATAATTAAGGTTTCTTGTCCTATTGTGCAACATACTGCATATGCATGAGTGCATCCTAATTAGTCCCACTGAATCAATGTTACAAAGAGACACAGAGCTTGAAAACAACCTCAGAAACAGCCACAGATGTTTCTCATTTTTAATTATAACCAATATAACTGGCAAAACATCATTGTCATGGTTACATGTCACACTATTACTTTTAAAAAACAAGAGCCAGTGGAATGTCAAGGAAATGAATGGACCAAATATCCCTGGATACTTTTAATAATAGTCATTGTTGGCAATTCTTGAAAAGAAAATCTCGGATGCTTTGCTTCTTGCTAACTTTGCTAACCTGCCTTTGATTCCCTTTGGACAAAACTCTCCGGCCTTTATGTCGCTAGACATCTGAAGTGTTATACAGGACTCCAGAGACTGAAACTGCCATTTCTAATTAGGATTTCAAGATTTATTTTGGTAACCAAAAGATTTCATCAGACTTTTTTTTTTTAGAAGCACCATGTCTTATAATTCTTTTCTAAAGAGTGCAAATATGTTTTTAACAACTTAATAAGGTTTTTTTTAATGCACTCTGCTTTTTACATCTGTATTTTTTTTAAAAAAATAATAATTAGACATGTTCATGGAAGTTAGCCTATTAGCAATTTAGTAACAAAATCTTTATGAAATTATTTTGAAAATTCATGCAGCAGCCATAAATTTTAGATTTCCATGGACACTGGAATTTTCAAGCCAACCCACTGATCTGCAGCGATATATAAAATAAAAATACAGACAGAGATGGAAAATGGAGCTGCAGGTAAGGAAACGAACTAAAAGTTCAGAGATCAGGGACAAAAGCAGGTGCTACAGGAAAAAAAAATAGTACAGAACAGGACCATAAAGCATGTACCATGTTTTCCTGAAAATAAGAGAGTCTTATATTTTTTTGAACCCTGAAATAAGCACTTGGCCTTATTGCCATGCGCTCAAAAGCTCGATTGGGCTTATTAACAGGGGATGTCTTATTTTGGGGAAAACAGGGTAGCACCATAGAGGATGAAGTGGACACATAAATTAGAAAAAAATCCAATCCAATCAGAATAGTCAGCATAAGACAGGAGATAGAATAGAATAACTGGGACCTTGGAGGTATTCTAGTTCAACCCCCTGCTTAGGCAGGAAACCACTTCAGACAAATGGTTATCTAATCTCTTCTTAAAAACTTCCAGCGTTAGTAATGAAACCAATGAGAAGAGCAATACAGGGGATATTGCAGTCAATGTGAAAGACTAAATAGCCTGCCCGCTCAACCCTTGTCTGAGCCCAAGGCCTGGGGGAAGAGCCAGATTTTCATGACCTTCCAGAAGTAGGGATACATCAAATGTCAGGTAGGAAGAGTTGGGGTGGCTAAGAGCTTGATACCTCCAAGATTGCAAGAGGTGACAATGTTTAAGGGAGCTCACTCACCCTATTTAACTGAGTAGGATGACAAGATGGAGAGATGGTCCCACAAATAACCTGGTCATGTGCCATGTAGGGCTTTAAAGGTGATAACTGGCACCTTGAATTGCACCTGGAAAGCAAGAGGGAGCCTGTGCAGCTCACACTGTACTGACATAACTCATGTGAACAATGGAACGAGCAAAACTATGCAGCCACTAATTTCTAAACCAAATTATCTTCAAGAATAGCTCTGTGTAGAGCACACAGCAGTAATCCAAATCAGAGGTGACTAAGGCATGAGTGACTGTGAGCAAGGATCCCTTATTTAGATCCCTTTAGTGCTTTACAGCACTGTAATAAAAAATGTACGTTTGTAAAAATGGCTGTTCTATTTTGCTTCCATAAAAAGGTATGCTCCGTAAAATGGTAATGCAGTGTTGGAAAACAAAGGTATTTGCAAAACAGAGCCTTTTTTAAATGGGGGGAATTAAAGAAGGAGCAGATTTGAGGAACGGCTCTTATATGAGAATTATATCTCCAAATTTAGAATTTATACAATCTGGAAAACTGAAGGTCTTAGGGTCTGCTTATCCACAGATGACTTATAATATATACAGGAAACATGCATACTTAACAAAAGTATTGTTTTAGGTGCATTTTGGCATTTAAAATTCTCAGTTTACCCATAAGTTCATATACTATAGAAGACATGTTTCTTATTTCATAGCAAACTACGTTTAAACCAAAGTGTCAGGTTTTTCAATATAAAGGAGTTTGGGCTTTTGGTTTGGCAGTTGGCAGAGAAGCACATATGGGATGTATATATAGCTAGGGCAAGTAAGTAGACCAACACTCAACACAAAGCCTTTGTTACACATTCATATTGATCTTCATAATCATAATCTTCAGCTGATTTTCAACAGCAATGCCAGATTAATTTTTATTAAAATTTATTTTTTTACAATCCCATCTTTATTACCATAAAAGTAATTCACAATAATAAATATATATTAGTCCTTCATACTGAGTTGAGAGAAAACAACTGGACCAAAAGCACTCATTCATTTTTTGTTAATGTCCCTAAGGTGGGAAAAGAACTCAATTTCCTGGTTTCTATACAACACTTTTAACTATTACACAAAATTCTCTCTTTCTCTCTCTTTCCCTCGCCACACACACACACACACACACACAAATATACACACAAGTTTTGTTGCAATAAAAGGCAAAGGAAATTCAACTTGCTTTGTTATTTTTCACCAGAAGAATACATAGAGTAAAAATGTATGGTGATTATTTCTTTGCACCCAATTTATGAGAAAATGGCCAAAGAAATGAAACAATATAATGATGATTGATGATGATATGATGATGATATTAAAAATTAGAATCTGTTGCCAGAAAACCTTCTGGATTTTTCTTTTCAGTTCTTAAAATAAACTAGAAGTCTCAAGTAATCACATTAACATTTTTCTATTTACTAATCATAAAAAACTGTCTTTTCAATTACCACTTCCTGGGCTGAAAACTGGAAGCAGCTTTTAAGTCTTAGTTAAACACTCATTGTTTCCAATAGCTTTTATGTTTTTAAACAATCAACTTTCCTATGAGTTGACAGGCTGCAGCAGTGAATATGGACCCTAATCTTCCTTCGTATTAAACTGAAGTCACATATCTGCCATATCTTTTTGTTGTGATTGTTTTTGGTGCAATCTAGCAACTACTATGCTGTTTGCGGTGCCTAACATTTTATGAAACAAAGGAGCTACTTTCTCCCCCAAAGGAGTGCACAGGTATTACTGCATGGCTAACTCCCTCAATTGTTATAACTATTACACAACAAAGTACTATTCAGTCAAGGTCTGCCTACAATATCAACAATTAAATGCATTCTGAAGGCTCATCAACTACAGCCAACATTCAACAAATCAACCAAAGAAACATAATTATATTCATATTTAAATGCATCTGAAACTCAACAATAGATAAAAGCACAAAGTGATTTCATACTGTGATGTTTAGCAAACCACCCTCAAAACATTTCAGCAGAATACTAATAATGGTCTTTCCAGCTTACACATTTAAGAGTAGCAAGCAGGCAATCATTTTCAGAAGTCCTGGTCCTCTTTCTCCAGCAGTAAAGCATAAGCCACAATTGGTCTTTTAGCCCTCAGCCATGTACTTAAGTAACTGAGGTTTGCCCCAGAATTCCATAACTAACAGCAGCAACTTTTCCCTGCTGCTGTACTGACTAGGTTGGATAAGTTTTTTGGGGGAGGAAATAATGCAACAACTTATAACTTATGCGGCTGCGCGGGGGATTATGGGAGCGATGGGGCGCTCACCTTTGGTGATCACCTTTAAAGCGCTCCATGGCTTAGGGCCAGGGTACTTACGGGACCGCCTTCTGCCACCAATAGCCTCCCACCAGCCAGTTCGCTCCCACAGAGAGGGCCTCTTCAGGATGCCGTCGGCCAGACAATGCCAGCTGGCAACCCCCAGGAGGAGAGCTTTCTCTGTGGTGGCACCTACCCTTTGGAACAATCTACCCCCAGAGATACGAGTGATCTCCGACCTCCGGACTTTTCGTCGGGCCCTAAAAACTTATCTCTTTCAGTTAGCCGGTCTCTCTTGATTTTATGATTTTATGGTTGGTTTTAAATTTTGTTATGGATTTTAAATTGATAAATTTTAAACTATGGGCCAAATTTAATTATTTTAAATCTATTTTTAATCGTACTTTATGTATAAATGTTTTTATTTTGGCTGTTCACCGCCCTGAGTCCGAAAGGAGAAGGGCAGTATAGAAATTTGAATAATAAATAAATAAATAAATAAATAAATAAATAAATAAAATCGTAGCACTTGGAACAGTGGAATGATGCTGCTTGAAATAGCTGGGATTTGTTCAGAGATTAAACAAAACTGCTTTTTGTCCCAACTGTACAAGAAAACTCTCTGAATATGAATGTTTTATTTCAAGCTTGGAGTATGTGAAATAGCGCTTTGAAGTTGAAGCATTTTGTCTCTGCTATGACTCCACAGTATAGATAGAATGGCCAAGAACCACAGGCTGCCATTATGTGCAATCTCTTCTGATCTTCATGCTGCTTTTTTTTTTTTTTACAAATTCTGTTCATGTTCTTTTAACTGTAATTATAGCTACATAAATTTTGAAGATTTTTTTTCTCATCACTTAGAAATATGTGAAGTTTAATATAAAAGGACAAGCTTCCTCAGCAAGGCACTGAGTCTACAAACCAGAATTGTTCTAGCTGCGAGTTTTTGATATCTCATGTACCTTAGGAACAAATCAACCAACAACAAATCTGTACCACTACTAATTCTACAATACAAATCAGTGATTCATCAGCAAATTACTGGTAGTAAGCTGAAGTCTAAATTTAGACATATACCAACAACATTTTTCTTTTTTTTTTTGTTTATTACTATTTGCTCATTAATATTTTTCTTGGAAACATCTAATTGCAAATATAACTTGTATTACAAGCCGAATAAAGATGTAAAAGACAAGAGTACTGACATCTGAATTGCAAAAAAGATACTTAAAACAAATGTTAATGGATATTTTCGTAAATATGTCTTTGTAAACAAAGACATTAATGTAGATGAGACAAAATTATAAGTCAGTTGCCAAATTTATTATGAGAAAAGAGTTGCATGAATATTCAGCTCACATTGATATAGTATTATTTGTTTAATAAAAATGTCTCTATAGTGGACCTGACCAGTGGCAAAGAAATCTGGGCCAAAGTTAAAAAGTGGTTAGGGGAAATAATACAGAATTCAATAAAGGGAGAACCAGAGCAATTTTTACTAGGGATTCCCACAGAAAACTATACAAAGGAAATACAATATTTAATATTGCATATATTGACAGGAGCCCGCAAAGTCTATGTGCAAAATTGGAAGAAAGAAGACTCACCATCAGAAGATTTAATTAAAAATTTTTTAGAATGAGCAGAGATGGACAAACTAACAAAAGAACTTAAGAAGAAAGAGGATACAGAGTATTACAAAGTGTGGTGTAGATGGTATGAATGGTTGGAAAATAGGAAAAATAAGAAAGAGGAATAAAGGAGAAAGGGAAACAAATGTTGAAGATCAAGATATAAGATAGACGAAATAAAGAAAGATGGTAAACAAGGTAGAGTAAGATAAGGTTATAATATGTGTAAATATGTATAAAAGTAAGAAAAGGTCACTTTGAAAGAGCTGTAAAAAAAGTGATATGCATATAAATGTTGTATGTTTGTGTCTTCTTTTAATGTATTCATAATAAAAAACTTTTTAAAAAAATGTCTCTATAGTGGTATTTAATTCTGTGATTTTAATACTGAAAACAAAAAACAAAAACAAAATCTGATTGGCAAACCATTGGTAAATCACTAAAGTAGGACTGTCAAACTCGCAGCCTGCGGGCTGGATGGGTCATGCGCTGGCCACGCCCACACCCAGTTTAGCAAAGGGTCATAATACACCATGTGACACTGTTGTGACGACACAAGTTTGACACTCCTGCACTAAACCATATAGGAGTGGAGAGTGGCTATAGAAACAAAAACAATTCTAATTTTTCACTCAGTTACAATTCCTACCACAGAGTGATGAAATCATAATATTTTCAAAAAAGTCAGACTGATAATGGACATGGCAGCAACCTAATTAAGATACAGCTTGGGTCACAAAGATGACTTCCCACAGAAATATATAGTCTTTGAAAAGATTATAAAAAGCAATTGTAGAACCTTCCTTCTTGAATTTATTGCAGTGGCATAGAAGATCCTTCCTAGTGAGGTCAAAATAATCATTTGTATCAATGCTACTATTTATTGTATAATAGATTAATCAAGTAAACTTTTGTGACATTTTGGCAGATGCTGTATTTTCATAATGAAAACACTATGTAATACAATCAGGGGAGTCTTTCGTGCTCTCTGAGCTTGATTGCAGACATTTCATTACCAAAAGTAGGTAATATCATCAGTGCTTCATGCAGACAGCCCCAAGGACACCTCATTCCAACCCAGAGTTACAAATATTCTTATTTATTGGTAATGCAATCAGGTTCTGAAAATGTACAGCATTTTTACTTTGCATTTACTAATGAAGATTACTTAAAACTAATATTATCTTTAGGTCACAGAGAAGAGCTAATTTTAAATAATGTATGCTTCTTATCCCATTACAGGTTTTAAATATTCATTCTCTTAACAAGGTAGCTCTATTTTTCCCTAAGAGTTGGTATGACAGATAGAGAACCATTTAAGTTGCCTCTCCTTGGCACATCAACAATTATCAACGTGACTCAAAAGCTGTGCTACCAAATTATATCTGTAACTATGGCAGCTAAAGTAATTATGAGACACCAAGGGGGAAATATGATGAGGGAGGGAGGGAGGAGGGAGATCAATTTGGAAAAGGAGGGATTAGTATATTTAAGATCTTACAGCATTTCATTCTCTTGACATCTTCTAATACAAGAATCTATGAATAATATTGCAAAATCAAACCAATTCAATTCAACTCATCAGAACTCTTCTCCAACTGAAAGCCTCCTCACTTCTTAGCAGACTCAGGGGTTAATAAACTCACATTTCCTTCTAGAACACGGGTGTCAAACTTTGCCATTTGACGTTTCACGATGTTTTTGATGTTTTTTCTCTTCACGGAGCTGGGGTAAGTGTGGCCTGCGCGTGATGCATCTGGCCTGTGAGCCACCAGTTTGACACCTGTGTTCTAGGGCAGTGGTCACCAACCAGTGGTCCGTGGACCACTGGTGGTCCACAAGAAAATTTTGGTGGTCCACAGAAAAATTATTTGCATTTTTTTATTTTGTACTAAATACTATTTATCTTTTTAAAGAATTCATATTAGTGGTCCACAGGATTTAAAATTATGAATTTAGTGGTCCCTGAAGTCCGAAAGGTTGATGACCCCTGTTCTAGGGGATTGTCAGATTCCCTAAAGAAAAACTTAAACTTTGATGAAGTTTTTTAGTAACCTGATACAGCAAGTCTATAGCAAGAAAACATTAGGGGAAGACCGGAAATTAACTGTTGCCTATAGCTGCAGTTCCTACACTTACATTTGAGGCCAAGTCCCAACCTTAGTTCTTCTCTGGTTCAGATCTGATGCCCTGCCTATCAGGTAACCGGCTTACATTTTTTACCCTCATATCTAAGTGGCAGTTGTTTGTTTACATTTTCTTTATTCCCACCCTGTGAAACTTCAGGTCGTAATATGACCCTATTACTATGCTACTCATCGGGGACTCAAGGTTGGCATACTAATTTTGTTTTTTCTTTTGTGAGTCTTTTATTCACTCATCACCTGAGAAACTGTCCCTGAATACAAACGTCATTCAAGGTACCATACTAACAATGAACTTACAAACATGAACTCAATTTGGTTCTTATGACTGTGATATAACTGTGAGTTCAGGCAGCCATAAAATATCCCCACATTTTTGCAAGGGTCTAAATACAGAAATGCCTCCCATTGTAGGCAAACCTATATGAAATTAACATCAATACCGCAAAACTTAGTATTCTAGTTATAAAAAAACAAGATCTGGAAAATGTCTATGGAAATTCTCAGTCATCCAGGTCATGGTTGTCTCAAAAGTGCTTTTTTCAAGAGACACTGGACTTTCTTGTTTTTCTTTGAAGATGTTTTGCTTCTCATCCAAGAAACTTTTTCAGCTCTGATTGGATGGTGGAGAATGGAAATGGATTTATACTCCTTGCAGACAGCTGGTCATTTGCATTCTTTTAATGAGTCAAGTTGTTAAGGCCACCTGGAGATTTATCTGTCAGGGTCACCTGAGTGGTGCAAGTGAGTATGAAGCCTTCTTGGAACTGTTGAAAGGACTGTGTTGTAGACTTGAGATAGATGATGTCGTATCCCTCCTTCTTTGTTGAGAAAGGGCGGTTCAATTTTGACATAGATGCCCTCTTTGACCCTTCTTTCAAACCAGCGGTCCTCTCTGTCCAAAATGTGGACTTCGCTGCCTTCAAAAGAGTGGCCTTTGTCTTTTAAATGGAGATGGATTGCCGAATCTAGTCCTGATGGGTTTGTTCTTCCTGATGTTGTTCCACGCGTTTGTGAAGTGGTTGTTCTGTTTCCCTAACGTACAAGGCATACATCCTTTCATTCGCCCTCCAGTCAGAGCTGAAGAGGCTTCTTGGAAGAGAAGAGAAACGTCTTCCCCCACCCACCCACCCAAAAAAACCACCAGAAAGTCCAGTTGCCTCTTTGAAAAAGTACCTTTGGGACAAGATCTGGAAAAACAACACGTGGGCAAACACACACGCCTGCTTGCAACACGTTGCAGCTAATTTGCAATTTATGCATCCTTCCTGGAAGACTGGTCGTATCCAGCTCACGGGTCCTTCTAAGGATGCCTGCAGAGACATTCGAGGTTAAAAAGTTATTACATCTCTCCTAGGCCAGGGGTCTCCAACCTTGGCAACTTTAAGCCTGGCGGACTTCAACTCCCAGAATTCCCCAGCCAGCAAAGCTCGCTGGCTTAAGCAAAGTCCGCCAGGCTTAAAGTTGCCAAGGTTGGAGACCCCTGGCCTAGGCTGCATTTAAGAAAAGAAAGCTTTCGATTCCTTCCCTCCCCCACCCCCCACCCCATTCCTTGGGGTCGCATCGCATAATAAAGGCTTCCCGCAAGCACGAGCGTCAGCTTTCCCCAGGGAGGGAGGAAGAAAGCTCGCGCCAAAAACCCTCCGCCTTCCCCGTTCCAGCGTCGCTCCGAGCCACTTATACATAGATATATATATATATATAACGAAAAAAAACCTCTTCCTGGCTCCGCCTCCAACGCGTTTTTCCCCCTGCCCCCCCCCACCACTCTTCCACCACCTTCTCCTCCCTTTGCGTCCTGACGTCAGCTCGGGTTCAAACGTTTGCTCGCGTCCTCACGCAAACGGGGGGTGGTGGTGGTGGGAGGGGAAAGCAGGGAGCACGCGCGCGCGCGCGCGCGGCGGCGGCGCAGTTTAATCACCGAGCGAGCGGCAGCGGCAGCGGCAGCAGCAGGTTCGGAGGTATTGGCCGGAGTCTTGGCGGGTGGGGGGGGAGGAGAGGAGACCGTTGAGGAGGGTGGGAGGAGGGGAGATGACTGCGGGACTGATTAGTTGATGGCCGCCTTATACGGGGAGGGGGGGGCAAAATTTCCCTGAGTAGGGGGGGGGGGGTGGACTCCGGCAAAGGCGACTACCACTGTGGGGCAGCCGAGGCCTCCTTGAAAGGAAAGCCGCTTCTCGCTTCTGCCTTGCCCCCAACCCCCTTGCCTGGTCCTTCCGGGCAGCGGCAGACAAGACTCAAACAAAGGCCCCGGCGTCGTCGTCCCGCTCCGCGCCCTGAGCCGAGAGGACCAGGCCCGCGCGAGTCTGCCCCGAGTGCCCCCCCCACCACCACCACCAGTTTGTGGGTCGCTGATTGGGAGTCCAACCTGCCCTTCTGCTTCTGCTGCATCCTTCCCTCCGGCCAAGCGAACCTGGACGGAAGGGCGGGCTCTTCCTCCGCCTCCAAGCGCTCTTTTCTGGACAGCGGTTGCTTTTTTCTACCCCCCCCCCCCCACCTCCCGTCACTCTGCGCCCGTCTTAATTTTTGACTTTGCAGGGGTGAATTTGCAACTCTCGCAAATGTTTTTTCTCTCGGTGTTTTTTGGGGTGGGGTGGGGGGTGGAAAGAAGAGTCGGATGGTGGGTAAAAGAGCTTTTGTTGAGGGTTGTATATAGATGGGGATAGGATAGGATAGGATAGGATAGGATAGGATAGGATAGGATAGGATAGGATAGGATAGGATAGGATAGGATATAGATAGATAGATAGATAGATAGATAGATAGATAGATAGATAGATAGATAGATAGATAGATGAAAGAGAGAGAGAGGGAGAGGAAGGAAGGAAGGCAAGATTGGCAACTTGGTCGGATGATTGACAGTGTGCGATTTCATTGGAGAAGCTTTTACCTCCCGACCTTTTTCTCATTGTTGGTACATTAAAAAGAGATGAGGGGTGGTTCACCTGAATAGTGTATAGATGGTAGTGGTGGGGAATATGTCCTGATTCTCCTGTTATCCCTGGCACCACCTTAGTGAAACAGGATAGAACAAAGAACTGCATTACCGAGAATGTTTGATATTCCACTTTTAAGATTGTATGTTCCCTTTAGAAAATGGTTTTATGGATTTGCTACAGTTGCATTTTTCTTTTAAGGCTAGAAAATATTTGCAATATGAAATAATGCTGTCATGTATGTATGTATGTATTTGGAAACATCCCAAATTGAGAGAAACTGGACTGCATCTGTTAGTATTTGTATGAAATAAGTTGAGCTACGATTGAAAAGCTGTTTGAAACTTGAAGCAGTAAATATTAGGTAAAAGTAACAAAATACTTAACAGCATACTATAAATGCATTTTCTCCTAAGTGTCTAGAAGTTAAATGAAAGCATCATAGGGAGGGATGACTTGAAATACATATATAATAAGAATTCCCTCCCCCTCCCTTGCCTCCCTTCATGCAACAACATATTTGATTTTATATTTACATATACATTCGTTGAAGAAATCAGGCTACTCCATGACGTGGTATCCTCCATATAATTGTCAAATTACCTCCCAGATTTCCCAATGAGTGTGCATCAAAGTCGGACACTTTTGATATTGTAGTTGAGTAACTACCATGTTTCCCTGAAAATAAGACCCTGTCTTATATTTTTTTTAACCCTGAAATAAGCGCTTGGCCTTATTGCCATGCGCTCAAAAGCCTGATTGGGCTTATTATCGGGGATGTCTTATTTTGGGGGGAAACAGGGTATGAAGGCTGGGGAAGACTGCTATAACTTTAAATATGCATGGGTACAATGGACATGTAGAAAGGATCCACACCCTGCCTAAACCATGGTTGTCCAACCTTTTGCCTAGCTTGCATTGAGTGAAGAGAAATGGTCTTGACCGCATATAAAATATAAAATATAATTAATATTAAGAGCCTTGATAGTACAGTGGTTTGGTACACCCTGTCATTAACACAGCTGCCTGCAATTTCTGCTGGTTCGAATCTCTCCAAGGCTCAAGGTTGACTCAGCCTTCCATCCTTTCTAAGGTAGGTGAAATGAGGACCCAGTTTGTGGGGGCAATAAGCTGACTTTGTATAAAATATACAAAAGAATGAAGGCTATTGTTTAACGCATTGTAAGCTGCCCTGAGTCTCCGGAGAAGGGTGGCATATAAATCAAATTAAAAAAATAAAATTATAAAATTATATATATATATATATCATAATATTAAAAGTTTACGATCTTGTGGGGAAACATTATTAGCTGTCCAGGGCCACATGCAAACCATGGATTGTACATGCCTGACCTAAACATAATCTGCTCTGGATTTAGTTTGGGATATGAACCCAGCCTCTCTGGTTTATAAATATTGTTTTAGGTTTAGGTATACATAGCCATTGTGGTTTATTCAGTAATAAAGATTGATATAAGATGAATTGGCTTATACGGTTTGCAAACCCAACCATGCTCCCATTGGTAATGAAAATAAGTGCTTAAGTATCAAATTAATTAAATAATAAACAAGGAGAAGGTTATTATGTACTCTGGAAGCTATTAAAATGATTTATTATCCACTGTAAGTACTGGATGAAGACAAAAAAAAATGGAAGTGCCTGGATCCATAATCATAGATTTGACCTATATGATTGAAGAAGCCTCTATTATGAGAGGTTTGTCTGTTTGAAAGGAAAGAAATGACCTTCATCTGTGTGGTTACGCAGCTATGTAATATACTCCTTTGAGAGTTTTATTTGGTCCCCATCTATTGTTCAGGAGATCTATAAAGCTGCATCTCTTTCAACAGACTCTATCTTTTTATAAATGGTTATATAAAGCTAAATATTGTAAGGCACTTGAGTGCTTACCAGAATTAAAATGCAGATTATTATCAACTAGATCAATAAAAATAGAAAGCATCTGCATGCCTACTGCAGACCTTAGCTGTAGAAAATATAGTTCATTCTTTATATTCTATTTTCCTAGTTTATGCAGTACAGATATGCTAATAGAAGTTCCATATTATTGCTGGATTACAAAGTGTAAATTAGTTCCAGTCTTTGATGGCCATATCCTTACAGAACTATGAAAATAGAATTTACAAGAACTACTAAATTTCCCTTTTAGTTTAATATTTCCAACTTTGTAACTTGGCTGTTGGCCTTATATTCTCTTATCTTTTTAAAAATATAGATAGGATAATACTGAGTTAGAGTTAGTTACTAGAACCATTTGTTAGTACGCGTTACAACATTAAAATATCTCTACAGTAGTGTGAGGGAATAGGGGGAGCTGTTCCAGGAAGAAAGTAATCCCATTTAGTGCCAATCTTTACTTCTAATCCTGTGGGCCCATCCTAGGGGCCAGGTTATTGGACTGCTGGGGCAAGTGGCCTCAAGATGTTGATGGTGAATACCAGATGTGTCTATAAAGTCACAGTTTGGATGAACTGGCAAATCTGGCATGTATTATCAAAATCTGATTGGGTTGGGGAGCCATTACTTAGAAATTTACATCATCATGTTTTGGGCCCTTCACTCTCCATACTGTGACAGGGTAGAATAATGACATTGATAATTAGGGACCCTTTTCTGGGATCAAGAATGCTCCTGAGGTATTAAAGTGAGAATGGGTCATAAGAAGAAGGTAAGGATCTTGCTGTTTGGATCTGGTTAAGCTTAGGAGTTTATGGCATGTATCACAATTGTGGACTTACATGGCCCCAAACATGTAAGTGATCATATATTAGATCTCATATTAGCCTTAAGAGATGTTAAAATTATTTGGATATTAAGAAAATGTCCTTTGCTTTTTTTGTGGTCATCTCACATACTGATTCAAGTTAGTTTGCCTCCCATGACTTATGTGGGGCAGGAGTGATTTAAATAGTCTGTCTCAAGTGCCTCATGATTTCAACTGGTTTGCAGAGATTGCTGATCCTCAGATATTGAGCAGGCAGATTTGCCAAGTGTTTGGTGAGCCACAGACGCAAGAGGCAAGTCAAGAACTACATACGATTTCTTTGAAATTTTGGGATTTTATGGAACCTAGGAGGCGCACCTTTTCTGTCATTGCCGTTGTTCTCCGGAACGATCTCTGATCATGAGAAGCCCCAATTTTGCTTGTTAGAAAAGCCATTAAGACCTGGTTCTTCCATGAGGAATTAGTGACCAGTTTAGTGACAGATTGCTCTGTTCTGTTGCTTAGTCAGCCTTATATTACTTACATGTTACAGATGTTTAATGTTAATGCATTTTTCTTTTTATGCTGTTTGCCACTTAGAATTACATTGTTTCAGTTGAGTGGCCTTATAAATCTTATTAATAAATAAATGAATTATTTCCAGTACCCTTCTTTCCTAAGCTGTTAACCTTAGGTTTGAAACGGGCAGGTTTCAAAACCTGTTGCTACCAGCACACACGCGACTACCGGTTCGCCCGATCCGGGGTGAACCGGTAGCAACCCACCACTGGTTTGAAAGTATTACTTGAATATCTCAATACAGCATATTTATAAAAGGATGAAAAACTAGGAATTGGCTAAACAAGTCATTATTGATTTGGTCAACTTCACAACTGTGATTGGTTTTTACTTTGAAATTCTATAATGTGTTTTTCTGATCTGAATCTCCAGCACAGAGATTTTAGAAAGAGAGCAATGTGAGACAGAAAAACAAAACAGCAACCAAGAGCTATAACTGTACTGGACAACAAATCATTGAGAAAGTGCTAAATATTAATGAGAAATACTGTAACTGCTGTCTCTGCTGAAAATAATATAGAATTGAATTTAAAAAAAGAGAGTAATGTAAATTATATGATACATAAAGAACAAAGTGTTGCATTAAAAAATAACATAACAGTAGGTCCTATTTAATTGTATAAAAGTAGTACTGGATGATTTGAGTTAGGCTTTTTTTTTTTTTTTGAGAACAGAAATGCCTCAAGAAAAATATATATAACATTTGTTTGCTTCATACTAGTTATTTAAAACACATACACATACATGATTGTTAAGTAGTTCCATATAGTACACAAGAGACTTTAGCATGGAAAGCAATATTAAAGGGTGTTTTTAATTATATATATTTTACAATTAACCTTTCTGTAAGACTCATCAGTTTCCTAACTTTATTTAGCTTCCTACATATGAGATAAGCTTAATTTATGCAGTAAAAATTCACTTAACAAATCTGACAAGGCAATTGAAAAACTTCATCCGAGAGAGAGGGGGGGGGGAGGGAGGGAGGGGGAGAGAGAGAGAGAGAGAGAGAGAGAGAGAGAGAGAGGCAAATGAAATGTACTATTTTTAGTTAGCTGTATTAAAAATAAGAACTACAAAAAACAGTAAATGTTTCAATTGGTAGAATAGGTTATCATGTTTTCCAAAAGAATATTGTGAAGGTAAAGCAGATGAAAGATAAGTAGTGATCAAATTAGAAAGGCATGAATATTGTACATTTCTGATCTGTTCTGTTCTGATCTGTAGGCACTGAGGTCTTTTGCTCTAATATTACAGTAAAATATGTTAAAGAATGGAGCTTCTTCTTATTTTTTTCCTTATTCAAGTTTTCTTTTGCCTGACTTTTTTGTTATAACCATAAAGTATAAACCACTGAATACATGCATAGAAGATGAAATATAAATATATTTATAAGTAACTGGTTACTTTTGTTTTAATAATACTTTATTTTGCTATTCTTTTTCAGTCGAACTGCAGCAGCATGCAAGAATAAACTTATAATTGGAAAACAGAACATTCTGCTTTGATTAATGCATTCAAAGATGGCCTATTAATTTTACAACATGTTACAAGAATAGCTAATAATAGTAAGAAAAGGTAAGAATGTCAATATATTGTACCTACATTTTATTTCAAAACATTTTCCTGTTTTTTTGTTAAAAAAGATTTTCATTGCTGTTTTCAAATATGAACCATTAAACATTGGCTTCAAGATTTAAATTTAAAAAATCCCACATAAACAAGATGCAAGGGTATATGATGAGGATAGAATATAGTAATGGATAGTTCAGTTTTCTGAATGAATGAAAAATGTTCTGTATGTGAATTGGAGAGTGTGTCAAAGCACATAGCGACACTTGTCCTGTCTTGGTTGATTGTGAAAAATTACCATACTTTTCGGAGTATAAGACAAACTTTTTTCCTCTCTAAAAGAGGGTGGAAATGTTGGTGTGTCTTATACACCAAATACAGCCATTTTTGGCCTCCTGAAGCCCCACCCTGCACCTCCTGTTTTCGTGAAAAATGGGCCCGTTTTTTGCAAAAATGGGGCACGCAGAGGCTTTGGGAGGCCTGCAGAGTGCTCCTGTGGGCTGGGGAGGTCAAAAGTGTTCCTGTTTTTACAAAAAACAAGTGAAAAACGGGGTGCACAGAGGCTTTGGGAGGTCTGCAGAGTGCTCCTGTGGCTGGTGAGGGCAAAAACACCGCCATTTTTGTGAAAAACGGGCCCATTTTTCGCAAAAATGGGGCGCACAGAGGGTTTGGGAAGCCTGCAGAGTGCTCCAGGGGGCTGGTGAGGCAAAAACTTTTTTTTTCTTTCTTGCTTCTTCGAAATCTTGGTGCGTCTTGTACACTGGGGCGTCTTATAGTCCGAAAAATATGGTAGTTAGTGTTGGCCTGATTAGTACTTGGTTGGCAAGTACCAAGAAAACTCATATAGGCAAGAAAGGCAAATTGAAAAATATGTCTCAAAAGACATGACATTTGAAGAATTTTAATTGCTTTACACAGCTCTAATATTTATGATGTACTATAATATATATAGATGACAGATAGATAGATAGATAGAGACAGAGAGAGAGATAGAGAGAGAGATAGAAGAGAGACAGAGAGCGCTGTTTGAACTCAGGTTTACACTGCATCTATAATCTGCCAGGGCTGTGACTGTTTTTGTTCAGGTTTTTTTTTCACCCCAAAAGTGTTGTGACTTGAGGATTCATCTGTGACTTTTTATGATACTGTGAGTTAGTGGCTAATTATATTACTTCTCTCATTAAAGGTATATTGCTCAGCACTGGAACACACAGCCAAAATTAGATTTTTTCATAAAATCAGGTTTTCATAGGAAAAAGATCATTGTTCAGCTACACTTACTCAGGTTTTAATCAATCTTGAAACAAAGGTCCAGATACAAAACAGTCCTTGAACTCAGAGCAAGGAGCAGACCTTATCCAGTTGATCTGGATATTGATATCCATATATATTAAAACTTCAAGTTCACTACTTTTTCCAGAAAAAAAAATAGAGTCTGCCAATGGAAAATAATATTTTGTGTAGAAATGGATTAGGATTATTTGGAGACTAAATAGTTTTAGTATTTATCCTAGTTACAGCTGTACTTATTTTTAAATGTTCTTATCTTTAAGTGTTATTGAAAATCACCACCACAGACAATAATCTGTTGTCCTCTAATGCAAATTACAAATGGAATTACAGTGTTTTTCTATATAGCTTTCATATAAAGAAAACTTTAGAATCCTCAACACAAAGACAAACGGCATTCTTTTTTCCAACAACAGGCAAGAAAAATGTTCAAGTTAGCTGTTTTCCAAATTGACAGCTAAACAATATGAACAGTTTGCTTAGCCATCTTACACATTTATTTCTCCATCTTTTATTGTTATATGCTGTCATTCAGTATATAATCACACAGGTAATTTGCAAAATAAATATAAATTGTTAAAATACAATAAATATGCAAAAATAAACCCCCATGACCTGAAAGGACTTTAAAGTGTTTGACAAGCCTTCCTGAGGAGATATGTCGATAAGTAGGATGCCCCAAGCAAGGGTAGGGAGCTTTTAACTAGTTTGCCATCTAAGAGAAGCCTTACCTAAGAAAAGGACCTTTGAAGATTTTATTGCACTCATAAATGAACATGGAATGACATACTTTTTCATGTTCAACATTGTGTAGGTCTCCAAAGATTAGTGTTGCAAATTGCATTTAAATGAACTGTTAATCAGCAGAAACCTTTTAGCAGAGGCAAGAATGTTTCTAATCTGTCCTAATTTCTGCTGTATTTTTTATTAGTTGGAACTTTGAACAGTTTTTAAATAAATCCTCAAATGCATTATATCTATAATAGTCTAACCTAAATATTGTCAACACATGGAAAATTGGGACTAGTTTATATCTGTTCAGCAGTTGCAGCAGATAATCTAGTCTTCTGTCAATAAGATGGGTTATACAAAGCCAATAAATTGCATACCTTTGACTTTAGGCAGAGAAATATTCAACTCCTCCATTCAGGATGGCACTGCAGGCCAAAATAACTAGATGTAGGGACAGTTTTTTCCTTCATGTCATCACTCTGCTGAACTCCTAATTCTCACAGTGCTGTCTAATGTCTCTGTATATTTAGCCATATTGTATGGCTGTATTACAGGTAGTCCTTGATTTAAAATCACAATTGAACCCAAAATTTTTGTTGCTGAGAGATTTGTTAAATGAATTTTGCCCCATTTAAAGACCTTTCTTGCTACACTTGTTAAGTTGTCACTGCATTTGTTAAATTAGTTACATTATTGTTAAGTGAATCGGAAATCGTCACCATTGACTTTGCTTGTCAGAAGGTTGCAAAAGGCGATTATGTGACCCTGGGACACTGTAACTGTCATAAATATGAACCAATTGCAAAGCATCTAAATTTTGATCACATGATCATGAGAATGCTGCAGCACTTGTAAGTATGCAAAAACAGTCATAAGTCACTTATTTTAGTGCTGCTGTAATTTTAAATGGTCACTAAATGAACTGTTGTAAATCAAGGACTACCTGTATTATTATTTATCTTTCTTATTATTTTCTTTATTCCCCTCTCTTATTGGTACGATTAGGGTGATTATTATCATTACTTGGTTGCTTTACACGTACACTGAGAGCTTCTGCACCAGAGACAAAAGTCCTTGTGTGTCTAAACTTACTTGGCCAAATAAAGTATTCAATTCAATTCAATTCAGTACTACCTATGTGAACTATCCACTAACAACATTTATCTAGTCCATCCTTTATCTAAAGCATACATTTAAAATGTGAAATTTCTACTTCATCTGAATCTAAATTTTTTTGTTGATTTAGGATTTAGGATTTATTAGATTTCTATACCGCCCTTCTCCCGAAGGACTCAGGGCGGTGTACAGCCATATTAAAACACATATAAATATATAAAATTTAAAACAATTTAAAATTGAATATATAAAAATTTGGCCCATAGATTAAAACACACATACACCCATTCTAAAATTCGTATTAGGCCAGGCCGGCTTGTTGGAACAAGAGGGTCTTCAAGGCGCAGCGAAAGGTATGCAGGTTGGGGATGAGATGAATCTCAAAGGGCAGCTCATTCCAGAGGGCTGGTGCCCCCACAGAGAAGGCTTTCCCCCTGGGGGTCGCCGGTCAGCATTGTCTGGCCGACGGCACCCTGAGGAGCCCCTCTCTGTGGGAGCGTATTGGCCGGTGGGAGGCTGTTGCTGGCAGGTTTTACCTTCAGGTTACATTTACCTGCTAAAAATAATGTGGAGGGTAATGAAATCCTTTTCAACCCATATAGTGTAACTCCCAAGAGCTGACTAGGCCTATTATTAGGCATACAAATACTGAAACCACTTAAAAATATGCATTGTTGCCACTTAAGTAATATATGCTGAAAGGTCCTGAGAAGTCCCAAAATACCAGTCTAACTAAAATAAGGAAAAATAGGGCCAACCAGTTGTTAACTCAAGTAAAAATGGGTAGATAATCACATCATCTAAAAGAATTTGATGATATGATAAAAGAAATGGTTAATTTTATTAACCATTTTTACACCAGTATATATATTTAATAATGTTCAGGTAAATGTTCTCACTATTTTATAACAGTACATTTTGAGATTCCAAATCGAATTTGTTCAACTAGTAAAACAAAAATTGAAGAAATATTAGTGATACTCTTACTTGTCATGATTAAGAGTACCTTTAGCTCTTCGTTGCTCGAGAAAACATCTTGGTCTTTCTGTTATGCCAAATTAATTTAATACCAGCTTCATTGATGGTATTAAATAATCAACATTAACAACGGGAATAGGGAGTTTCTAGGAAGAAAACTCAATGTCTTAAAAGTGTGAAAAGAATCCCAAAGTGTGCCAAAATTACCAAATTGAGTGACATGGTTTTCCAGATTTTGTTAGCTTATTTTCTTTTGGGGAGAGTTTTTAGAGCTAGCATTTGAAAGCTGTCTGCTTATTAGAAGTGTCCTGTTCTTACTGCCACGCTTACCTCCTCCCTACCCTGACAAAGCAAGAAAAAAGATGTCCGTGCCATCCTTTCGTATATCATTATCCCTACCCTTCTGTGTCCCACTGAAAGGTTTGGTAGCCATGTTTCAGCTTCTGAAATACTGTTGATTTCTGCTTTAAAAGCTCTTGCTTTTGCGGTTTAAGTAGATTTCTATTTACAGCAGATTAAATTTGTTTTCTGGCTGCTTTTCTTTTCTGAATTCCCCTATCATTGAAAACAGAAACTGAAGAGTTTTATTTCTTTTTAGCAGTTTGCTTTCAATATTCTGTGGTGAACACTATTTTCCCCCCTCATACTAAAATTAGTCTCTGTGTAAATGAATCATACTATCTCACAGAAGGAACTATGCATCTTGTAGCTGAGCAATTTTTGCTGCCATAGAAAGAGATAAACAAGCGTTACTATGGCTGATTTTGATTTTGAGTATTTGGTGAATATGCAAGGAAGCAAATAGGGAAACGGTAAATGGAACTGGGTAATAACAATTAAATGTTCTGAGTTAAAACAGTTAACCAACAAGAGGCATAAGCCAGCATTAAGTAATTTTTTCATTTGTCTTTTTATCTAAAGAAATGTATATGGCCCCTCCCATCTTTTGGACTACTGCCCACAATATACAAATATTGTTACGATGGCAATTATGGCTGGGATTTCCTTTGCTAAACAATGCTGTTGTAAACCACTTTGACATGTGACTGCATTGTATAGCAATGACAATTCTTTGCGGCCCCCATTGTTGCTAAGTGACCACCTCCTTGCAACTATCTTCTGGCTTTCAACGACCAAAATTGCCACACGGGAGAGGGAGTGCCTGGTGGTACGGATGGCTAGGGAAGCATGGTGTAAGCACAGTTATGGCTGCTGCCTATTGGGAGAGGGCGTGTGAGTAGGTGGGGAATCGTGGCAACTTGCAACCTTCCCCTAATGACTTCCCTATTGACTTTGCTTGTGGGAAGCTAGCAGGGAGGTTGCAAATTGAAATCATGTTACTGCCAAACTCCGTAACTGTCGTAAGTGCAAACCAGTTGCCCACCTTGTATGACAGTGGACACTGGAAGCTGGAACTTTGAGGAGCAGTCATAATCACCACTCACTTAGCGCTATCTTTGAATGATTGCTGACTGGTGGTTATTCAAGAACTATTTGTAACAACTTTCTCCTTGCCAGTAGATAGCATCACAGTCTAGAAAGTTCTGCTTCATTTTCAATCTTTTTAAACGATTCAGGTATTCTAAAACGGGATAAACAAGTGATGTTGTATCTCATCAAATTAATGTATTTTTGATTTTCTGTAGGATGGCTGGTTGTGGTGAACTTGATCACTCAATCAATATGCTTCCAACGAACAAAAAGACAAACGAATCATGTTCAAATGCAACCCCATCTCTTATGGTTCCTGAATGTGCTATCTGCCTGCAAACATGTGTCCACCCTGTGAGTCTGCCCTGCAAACACGTCTTCTGCTATCTGTGTGTAAAAGGAGCTTCCTGGTTGGGAAAGCGGTGTGCACTCTGTCGGCAGGAGATTCCAGAGGACTTTCTTGATAAACCAACTTTGCTTTCGCCTGAGGAACTCAAAGCAGCCAGTAGAGGCAATGGGGAATATGCTTGGTATTATGAAGGCAGAAATGGCTGGTGGCAATATGACGAACGTACTAGTAGGGAGTTGGAAGATGCATTTTCTAAAGGTAAAAAGAGCACTGAAATGTTAATTGCTGGTTTCTTATATGTGGCAGATCTTGAGAACATGGTTCAGTATAGGAGAAATGAGCATGGACGTCGCAGGAAAATAAAACGGGACATAATAGATATTCCAAAGAAGGGAGTGGCTGGGCTTAGGTTGGACTGTGACTCTACTGCTATCAATCTAGCAAGAGAGAGCTCTGCAGATGGTGCAGACAGTATACCACCGCTAGGTGCTGCTGCTGCTGGGCAGCCTCCAGCAACTGTTAGACCCCTTCCTACACTAGATGGTCAGCTGACGAGTCCTGCAACACCATCACCTGAGGACAGTACTCTAGAGAACTCTCTTGCCAACTTGCAAATCAATGGAGACAGTTTGGTTGAAAGGAGCCATAGGGGTGAGGGAGAGGAAGACCATGAATCACTATCTTCTGGTAGGATGCAAGTTATTGACACCTCCATAGAGGAAACAGAATCGGATGCTAGCAGTGATAGTGAGGATTTGTCTGCCCAATTTCAGCTGCCTGTACCCTCTGCTCAGCAGAGACATCTGAATGGAAATCAGCCAGCCTTGGATAGACCAGTGGCAGGCAGTGGGGTGGGAAATACCACTGTGAGATCGAGAAGGCCTGATGGACAGTGCACAATAACAGAAGTCTAATTCTAGAGCCATGGTTTTAAAATTCAGTCTTATACCTGTACATTTTGTCTGTATTGACATTGCGCTCCAGCCTAGCAGTCTTATTTTAAAGTGTTTCCGTATGAGAAGAAGGGGAAGAAAGGAAACCTGATCATCTAACATTAAAAGCTGTCTCTTAATTTGTCTGGAACACTGAACATTTAAAAATCTGGGCATGTGTTAATGGATTGGAAGCTGTTTAGCAACACTCAGTTTTGTAAAATGTCTGCTTTTATTTTGTAGTATATGCCCTCTCCATATTAAAACCCATCCTCCTTTTTTGACAAATGTATATTCACTGTACAACTTGGAACTGTTATTATTTGTTGCATTAAGTATCTTAAGTAACTATCTGCATGGATTGATGTATGGAAGGAATATTAAAACTGGAAATGATCAAGAGTCTGGAAATGTGCAAGATGCTTAATTTTAACATAAAATAGTTGTGACTCCTGAAATTCAGATGTTTTACTGAAGCTGAGAGATAAATCATCCTGAAAATGAAATGTAAAATAATTTCTGTTGCAGAGTTTTGCTTGTAAAGAAGTCATGGTGTCTTCATTGGCTCTCTGTCTAGTCCCTGTAGCTTGTTTGCGTCTTTCTTGTGTCGTTTTTGTTACAAGATTTATAATTTAATAAACTACATTTTATCAACAATCTTAATTGAACCCATGTCACACTAAAGACATGTCTTGAAAGAGGTATATGCACTGCCTTTGTTTCGTTAATAGAATAACAAAATGCACTGCAGAACAAGATGACTAGAATAAATGTTGAGCAGAAAAATAAAGATGCACAATAAGCTCCTATGGAAAGATGATTATGATAGTTGAAGAGAACGATAGAAAAGGCACTGTAACATTTGCTTCTCCTAGTTTCTCTAAAACAGGATGCTAGAAAATTATTTTTACATTGAAATTATCAGAATTTTGTTTTCACTTAGCGTGTTATTTAAATTATGTTTTACCAGGAATTGTTTTACATGTATTTACAATAGAACCAGATTGGTCTAGTGCATTGTTTCCCAAACTTGGGAACTTCAAGATGTATGGACTTCAACTCCCAAAATCCCACAGCCAGCCATGCTGGATGGGGAATTCTGGGAGTTGAAGTCCACACTTCTTAAAGTTCCCAAGTTTGGGAAAGACTGGTCTAGTGGTTAAGACACCAGGCTAGAAACTAGAAGACACTGTGTTATAGTCCTGCCTTGCATATGGCTAGGTACCAGCTGGCTAGGTAACTTTGGGACACTCACACTGTCTCAGCCCAGCCCACCTCACTGAGTTGTTGATATTTTGAAGAAAAAAGGAGGAAATATTAGATATGTTCACTGCCTTGTATTAGTTGTAAAAATAATAAAGGCAAGCTAAAAAATAAATTAAAAACCCTCTAATAATTCAGCAGCATAATTAAATGATTTTTTTTAAAGTAATGTAGTTGAGAAGTCCTAGCATGCAATGGGCCACCTGATTATAGCTTAATCTCAAAGTACTGTAGTTGTAGTTGCTTTACCGAGATATATTGCAATACATATAAAAATAGGTACTTTGTATTACGAGCCCATCAAACGTAGGTTGAACAAAACTATTCCTAATAACTGAAAGTAATAGTGTCTGAAGCTCCATAATTATTTTTTTGATGCACTATGTATGCTACTTCTATCCTAAAATTTTGTTTAAGATGGCAATCTGGTAAATGTATTTAATTCAGGAATATAAATTTCCAATACATGTAGATGAAAACAGGAAAAATATAAAATTATTCAGACAATACAATAAGTTCCTATTAGAGTAGCAGATCCTGAGTTCCACCCATAATTACCTTACAGCAATAGCAGTAAACCAGAATTTAATGACTAGTCTGCAGATTTCTAAACACTAATCACCTACCCCAAAATTTCCTTACCCAACTTGCCCAGTTATTACACCTAGAATAGTTGGCTAGTGCAAACATCATTTACTTTAACCTCTGCAGTAATAAGGAGAGATACTCCAGCCTTCTCAGAGACATCAGGCTCAAAAAACACAATGTTTAGATTACAACATTTTAACCCTTAAGAAGTGAAAATATTGGCCTGGGATACACTAGTATCCCAAATCTGAATCTACACTTTTCTTATTTTGTATCTTCCTCCAGGTTGATGCAAAATTATCCATGAAGATCAAGCAGGGCAAAGATCTCCCCATAAAGATACAGTATGTTTTAACCCATATATTAAACAACATAGTCTCTCACACACATCTATAAAAGCTAGTCTGGATTTCAGGCACGGGAAAGCAATTGTCACATACCAAGGGACATGAACCATAGATCTTAAAAAGTTTAGCCAAGTTGCTTCTAAACATCTTAGAGTTTTGTAGATACAAGATGCAATAGATCAAGATGCTCAATACTTTAAAAAACATTAAAACAGATACATAATTATTGTTTCTGTTATTAGCAAGTTTGGCTCATCAAATTGCACCAGTTCCTGCTCTACTTGCCAATAACCAGGAAACCTGAGCAATGGAATTATTTAAATAATATATTTCTGCCCATAGATCTCCTTTACAGAATTGAACAAACATTTAAAGGTTCTGAACAATTACATAATTCATATTCTTTTTTTGCTCACATTCACAAGAAACTTAAATTTTAATATTTAATATTAATTAATTATTGTTTAGTTAATAACACATGTGAAATAGTTTTATGAGACTAGAGACATAATGGACTCCAATTAAAAATAGACATCCCAATTATGTATTTTACCAAAGAAAATATCTGACTCGTGAACAACTGGATGTGCTTAACTGATTTTTAAAATTCTCCTTTCCATATCTCAGTTTTTACTAGTGAATTAGTGAGTATGCAATCAAGAAATAGATGCTCAAATCTGCTTACGAGATAGTACCAGGCCTTAATTTCAACAGATTCATCAAGGCTACTGCAATAAACACAAGTCTGCAGAGATCAGTTCCCAGCTGTAGATGTTCCCAAATTGCTCTAATGTCCTTAACTATATGTTCAACTTTTAATTAGAATGGTGACTGATGGAACATAGTCCTTCCCCCCTCCCCCGCACCCCTGTCCAGAGGGAAGGTTAGATTTTTTTATTTTGGTATCACATCTTGTGAACTAAAAGAACAAAATCATCTGCTTCGGAGGCCTTGCCACTTTCTTCATGCTTCTGCCTGCAGCTGGGAAGAGCACCTACTCTGATCTCAAGAAAAGTATAGAAATTAGGTACTTAATAAAGGCAAGTTCAGCAAAGAAGTCCTTTTCTTCAGCAAAAGCAGTTAACATAGTTTAACAGAGGTCTGTTAAGGCAATCTAGATTGATGAATTCACCCACTACTTCAAACTTTGATATCTAAGGACTAGAGCACAGCTGTAATCTTACATACCCTTTTACCTTTTAGGAGGAAGTTAAATGGGATATACTGATACATCAGGGTAGATAGGTATGTGGCTGTGTTGTATGCTGTGTCAGCTAATAAGCAAAGACATTACTCCCTCAACAGGTGCCTAGATTGTTGAATGTACTATTCTAGTTTTAAGCTTATTCATCAAAATTAATTTTAAAGTTATGCAGTTGTTTGGATTTGATTTCTGAGTCCTTCAGAAAACAGGAACCCAACTGCTGCACTATGCTGGGCAAATGAACTTCTGTTGGAAAAATTCATATTCAAGTGCTCTGTTTACTACGACATGTATTCCAAAGCATTTTGGGAAGTGCATCAGAAATATTGCAAAACCTTGTTTACACTATTATGTCTGACCAGCTAACGTAAGTTGAACATGGTGTATGTAGAATGTGCTGAAAACTACAGCAGGTAACTTTATTTCTACCATGAGATATGTCGAGTAAATATGTGCATATGGACATCTGAAAAACACTGGTTCATCCAATATGCTTCATACAAGCTAATTAGCAAGGTAAGGTCAATAGAATGTTATCTTTAGATTGTTGGTACTATCCATTGTGCTGCACAGACTTCAAGCCATTAAATAAATTTCATAGTTGTGGCAACTAGTAGTACCGATATAAAAAATACCAAATTTTGCCATACATCTGAGTGAATATTTCCTCCGTACTTCAACTTTATAAATATATAAAGTGAAGGTAAGAAGTTCACAATGAAACGGAATGTCTCCAAGAGCTCTGTTCGTAGAACGAGAACCCAGTAATTAGATGTGAGATTGAAGGCAGGAGCTTTGCTTAGAGATAAATATAGAAGGAACGATTTATAATACAACGAAAAAGCATTTGGCATTTTTCAGTTTCGATTTTAGGTTGTGAGTCAATTCACAGTGAGCTAGTTATTCAAAGGTATGACATGTACGAATTGTAAATTATTTGTGATCATCTGCAAGACTTTAAGAGTTGAGGTTACCAATGTCAACTAAGCCTGTCTAAAAAAGGGGGGCAGCTTCTCAACACAAAATCTATATATACAAACCACACATAATGCCAGCATTTAAAAATTCTGAGGAAAATTATTTTCTCAAGTCGTATGGTTCTTACACATGCCACTTTATGCACATTAATTTTCCAAGTGGGTTCATATCAGGTGGTACCATCAGGGTGGGAGTCTTTGTAGAAAAAAAAAAAGACCAGAAAATGAGAGTATTGTTTAAAAAAACCTGGGGTGGCACCTCTAGTTAATTGTCAGTGCAATGCCAGTGGCATTCCAGGAGAGCTGTCCTAATAAGGCTAACACCTACTGAGTTCATAATGTTTGGAAGGTTTCCCAGCAGTTGTTTTTGGCAGCAGCTGTTTTAGTTGAAGAAAGTAAGATGAAAATTGTCTCATTTATGTTTTGTTCTCTGAGCCAATGCCTGCAAATTAGCAGGACCACCCCAAACTCTTCCAAGTATCTCTTTTTCTCTCCTCAAGGCAGCTTCTAATTGTAGCTCTCTTCCTGCTGAAACAACTTTCTTCACAGCCTGAATGACTTCAGCAGGGCCAGTGGTATATAGCTTAAGCCATGTGTGCATTTCTCTCAGAGACTCGTGTTCATCAGACGAGGACAAGATGGAATCTACCAAGCCAATATGAAGGGCATTCTGTGGATCCAGTTTCACAGCACCACTCAGCAACTTGAGGGCAGGGCTGCTGCCAAGGATTTGGATAAGCCTGGCAGCTCCCCCCCAGCCTGGCACTAAGCCCATCTGCTTGTGGACAAATCTAATTTCACTCTCTGGAGTCATTAACCTGTCAATGAAAAAAAAAAGATTATGTTTGAAAGTGTTGCAATGATACCATCTTAGCTTCATTTCAATGCAAATCACAGTTCTGGATAAAAGTTGCTGACAATGAACACCTTTTAATACTAGACAATCAAGTATCAGAAAATTGATTTGCTGCAATTTTATCCTAAGTAATACAAAACAAAGAGATCATTTAAAGTGAATATCTAAATATTCTTTAGAACTAATGTTGACATTCTGGCTGAAAAAATTAGAAAGATCTTACAGTTCATGTTCATCATAGCATATCTTGCTCAAATATTTCCCTCCTGCTTTACTTTTACCTCTGCAAATATTTAAAAATTATAATTGCAGCGGACAAACACATATCACACTGTTAACAACAAAGGTGATAATTAGGTATTGGGGGAAATTACAATTTTATCAAGCATCTCTTTTTCAAATGAAAATTAAAAGATATGCTGGAAATAACGGAAGAAAGCATGCACAATACCCATCCAAAAGTTTTGGCTGATCTTACAGACAAGTCAGAAGTTGTGGTTGGCAGTGGAGCTGTGAAGACCTAAATGAAAACCTACTCAAGTACTCTTGCCAATCAACTACTGTTTTACTCCCAAAGTAAATGCATACAAACCGGTCATCATGAAGTGTCTTGAGAGGTCAGGTATAAACCCTTCCCTTCCAGATTTAAACTTAGAATATATGAAATCATAGATTGTATTTCAAACCACTGGTTGCTGGACTGCAGACAATTTTGTCAGAGAAAAAATTTATCAGATACCTCTTCCATGGAGCAACCTTTCACATGCATTTATAGAGTACTACCACATCTCTCCTTCTTTTCTCTTTTATGAATTAAGTAGCTTTTTCCGTTTCTGTACTGTTTGGTTTCCAGATCCTTTATCATTCTGATAGCTCTCCTTTGAATTTACTGTAACTTCTTTATGTCCACGTTAAAATTATTAAAGATCTGACTTCTCTCCTAGGCTTGGAAACTGGCTGAAGATTAAATCCCTGCTTTGGGGGTGGGAGTGGAGGAAATTGATTTGTATTTGCTATATTGAATTTGGGCTACTCATGGTCTTTAAAAAAATACTTTTTCAATTTTAAACCGCTTAGAGCTGTCAGGAATCAGGCAACATATAAATAAATAAATGTAGTCCAAGGGAGCTATTACCTCCAATGAACTGGATGCAATCCTGCTGATAAAACCCCAAAATAGACTTCTTACTCATATTCTGCTGCTGGCCCACTAGCACTTTTTGTTCCTGCTTTCACATGCACTCTCATTAAGCCAGATTTTCCCAATCCTATATCTATGCATTTAAAATTAAAGGGACCAGACAACACATATCACAGCTAAACATCATCCTACCAGGTCAATTTGGCTCAGTGTTCAGATCTGTCAAAATGATTTTGAATTGTGTTGTTGCCCTCTAATGCATTAATTCCCCCAAATGTCATCTGTAGATCTGATAAGCATCCCTTCGATTGTATCAGGTAGATCATTTTTAAATATGTTGAATGACATTGGGTAGAATACAAAGCTTTGGAAAACTCAAAAGAGTCCTTTCCTTCAGGTAAATGCAGATCCATTTATGAATCTTCTTTGGATGTGGCTGTTTAAACAGTTTCAAATCCACCAGATTTAGTACTATCTACTCCACATTTATCCAGTTACTCCACAAAAGCTTCTAATATTTGGTTTTCACCAAAATTCATGCACAGAGGCAGGCTATGCTTTTAAACAATGGATTGTTTAGTACCATGATGGTGAACCTATGGCACGTGTGCCACAGGGGACTCGCATAGCCATATCAAGCTCAGCTCCGGCACGCATGCGCACTCCAGCCAACTGGTTTTCAGGGCTTCTGGGCTCACCAGAACTAGGGAAACAGGCTGTTTCCTGCCTCTGGAGGGCCTCGGGTGGTGGTGGGGAAGGCCCGCTTTTCTCTCTCCTCAGCCTCTAGAACCTTTCTAGGAATCTGGGGAGGGTGAAAACACCCCCCCGGAGGCCCTCTGGAGATCAGAAATGGCCTGTTTGCCAACTTCCAAACCGGAAGTTGACAAACGGGCCATTTTTGGCTTCTGGAGGGCCTCCGGGGGGACGGGGAAGGCCGTTTTCACCCTCCCCAGACTCCTAGAAAGGCTCCAGAGACAGGAAAGCAAAAAACGGGCCTATTGTGCCATCACGTGCCAGGAGCGGGGGGGTGGGGTGTTATGCGTGCATGTGTGGGGGCAGGGCGCATAGAATCTATTATTTATTCATTGAGGTTTTTTTAAAAGGAAACCACATTAGACTTTAGGAAAAGAGTACAAACTTTCAATAGACAGATTGTTATTAATCTCTTTCTTCAAAAAGAAGTTGGCACTCTAAAATATCAATCCAATTCATTGTTGGCTACACTCAATAAAGCAAGAACAACTCACTGTGTTCAGCAGCAAACTAAAAGCCATGTTCTACTGATGAAACCTACAATTAGAAAATATTTACTTTCATAAACTTAAGAAAGTGAATAGTATTGAAAAATATATCCAGAAAACTATAGGATCACTAGAGTCTCAAAATCTCTCCAGATATATAGCATCAGAAATCTAGCATAGATAGGGGAGATCCATAAAACCAAAGTCCTTAATATAGTATGTGACATGCGTAACACACACATACAAGAATTGTAATATCACAACAGCAAATGTAATTTCTTGGTCTTGAATTAATTTTAAACTGACCCAGATAGTGATGTACACTGAAAAGAAGGCTAATGTTTCATGTAGTTAATAGAAAAAAAAGTAGGCCATACAAAGCATTTAACTGAAACAAATAAGTGATACTTGAGAGAGGAAACTGGATAGCTTGCAGTATTTGTAAGTAGGACAGGACAGGCAAACTTTAATAAGAGTGATAATGGATGGTGATATTAATCTACACCTTGGAAAAGTAGTAGGAAATGGCTAATTGCAACTGTAGTCAAGACTGCTATTTATCACATCTTTGTGGAAATATACTGTCATTCTTTATTGTGCTTTTTTAAAAAAGGGGCGGAATAATACAGCCTACCATACATTCCTGAAGCTAATATCACACTGCAGAAGAGAACTAGCACAATTCCCAGGAAGCTAATGACACTGCTAAACAGTGTTGGAATAGAACTAAAGACCTGAATAGGCATGCCAGTGTAAATATCTACTTCTGACAGTAGCTACATGTCTCCACAGTTCGTATCTTCTCCAACATTTGCTTGTGTGGTGCTTGGTATTGTGGAGTGGTGTAGTTTTATGGTGAAAAGGGGAAATGAGAAGGGCATATGGGCCTGAAAAAAGTGAGGATACACATTAAGGGACGGGAAGAGGCTACACATGGGAGGCAAGTATAAAACTATGGGACCAATGTGAAATTCATCAGGGAAGAAGACAAGCCTGAGAACAGACAATTGTGGCATGATTTGACAAAAGAGTCAGGCAGGACAAACGCCTGCATCCTGTCACATTTACTATTCAAAGGCCTCGCCACAGACTTCCTGTTTGGTTTGTTCAGACCCTTTCTTTCTTTTATGCAGGGGAGCTCAATGCATTTTATAATAATGATGACTTATTTTAAAATAGTAGACAAAATATCAATATATGGGTTCCAGGTGACAAAAACAGATTGCAGGCAGAAATGTATGCTAACTGCTACATCAGGTAACAATGACCTGAATAAGGTAATCTCTCTACATTTTAAAGGCCTCTAGTGATGGATTTTACCTGGTCTTTAAAAAAAAGGAGAGCCACAACTGAAAAGACTATCATCTGTCTGTCTGTCTGTCTGTCTGTCATCTATCTGTCTGTCTGTCTGTCTGTCTGTCTGTCTGTCTGTCTGTCTGTCTATCTATCTATCTATCTATCTCTACTTCTATAGTTGCTCATTTCAAAAAGTGACTCTGGGCAGTGTACATCATAGAACTATGCTTTGCACTTACAGACTGTTGTAAGACAAATGGTATCTCTATTAAATCAGTGAAAATCAGTCTCCTGCACCCCTTTCTCGGCCTCCTATAAAAAAACAGTTGGGCCAGAAGAGGACAAGAAACCATTGGTATGCTGAGCATCACTTCTACGGTTGGCATGGATACACAGAGCTATGCCTACATATGAATACACCTCTATTCAAATCTTCCTTTCCTACCATTCTTGCCAAGTACATTTGCCATAGACAGTATACACACACACATGTATAAATGCACATAAAATCCTCCTGGTCTTTTTCCAGTTGTGGGAAGATTAAGACACAATAAAAAAAAGAAAAAAGAAATCAGGAGAAAGATAGCGAGAAGAGCACACAATTTAAGTATATGTAAATTTAGGATTTGGGAATGGGAATTAGTAGAATGTGCCAAAAGTTTATACAAATCTCTACCCTATTTCAGTACACATCGATGATGTTATTTTAAATAGAGAGGTGCAATTTTCTGCACTATAAAAAAAGAAGAAGCATGAACTGTGATGGGTCCCTGCCACAGTCCATCCTATTTAAATTGTACTTCCAGCAACTAAGACCCAAACTGGTATATCTTACTACAGCACCAAAGCCTTCAAACTTGGATTATAATGTAGGCTTTGGGGGGAGGTGGAGAAAACATATAGCTTGCCTGAACTTCTATATTAACTATCCCACACAAAGTATATGGATGTGCCCATGAAGATTAATTAATTAATTAATTTTGTCAAGCATGTATTAGATAACAGATATAAGTATAAACATGATTATGAATACATGAACTGGATACGAATAAAAGGGAACATTAGACAGGGATGGTAGGCATGTTGGTCTGCTTGACTCAAGCTTGACTCAAAGGAGACTGTCTTAAAACACACACAAATATAGATAATTTGGCAATGGAACAAATTAGCTAGAGGAATAGTGTTTTCTTTTTGTTTTCCTAAACAGTTAACACTGTACAATCATCATCTAGAGTTTTCGGTTGGTATATACTTAGGAAATATGAAGGGAACCTTATGTAATGGAGAATATTAGTAGGTGCATTACTTTTAAACAACAAAGATCAGGCCTATAACCACAATGAATGAACCTCTATCAAATAAAAATGGTAGGGGACATTGCTTAACATTTTTAAACAGTTATAACTAAATGGAATATGAGTTCTGAATTATATGATAGCCCAATGAAATAATACACATTTTGTTAAAGTTAGAGTTTTCTTAGGTCAGTGTTTTACAAAATAAAATTAAATAATCAAACAGTTAAAAATAAAGTGCATACATTAAAATATACCTTGCGATAGATAGATAGATAGATAGATAGATAGATAGATAGATAGATAGATAGATAGATGAGAGAGAGAGAGACAGAGAGAGAATAATAAAGCTAAAGAAAAATACTACAATATATCATAGCAGAACAGGATTAGACAGGAAGGAAATAAGAATTAAGATAACACTGGATTTGCTACATTTCCTCTTGGGACAATTTGGGGAGGAAATAGCATCTGAATGGAGCCCCAGAATTATGAGTGATACTTTGAAGCTTACCTGAAATCACATGCAGTAGTTAGTTCTGCTCCTCCACCTAGAGCTTTCCCTTGAACTAATGCAGCTGTGATTAGAGGTAACCTACATAACAGGAGAAATCAAAAAGAAACAATTCAAACATTACAAACCTGAAAACACAGAACATTATATAAGCAGAAATCAGCCTATTCATCTCGAATAAATTATCAAGCAATTCAAGCAGAAGACTAGCAACTGCACAAGATCTGTGGAAATATTTCAGTGAAGTTGAAACCCCACTAGAAATCCAGAATTAGTACCAAAAGTCTGAATGGGGCTGTGCAATCCAAACCAACATAATTAAGAATTTCTTGAGAATGTATTTGTTAAAGGAAAAAAACCTTCTCCATGCTTCTGTGAGGTCAATTAGATATATTAATTTTATTCAGCGTGGGAAGACAAAGGCATTAATTGATATAGGATAAATGATCCCAAGAAATAATATCCTTATAATATATACAAATCTTGCATTCACATTTCAGTAATATTTCCTATGAGAAAACCTGTTTATATATATTTTTTTTCAAAGTCCATTTCATCAAATACATTCTAAATATATGCTGCAATAATGCACAATTTTTCTAAACATACTCATAATTCTGATGTGTGCACTAATTAATCCAAGGAAGAATGGAAATGCGTCAGGGAGCACTTGAACCATCCAATCAAAGTTTTATATAAATAGAGTAAGTCTACTGAGGATCCCAGCCCGAGAGTTCAAAAGCAAAGTAAGCCAGTAGTAACCCAATAGTCACTCTTCACCAGTCATCCCAAAACTCTAAAAATGTACTGTTATAAGAAAGCCATTCTTTATTATTGTTGTTTTAATATGCGTTACGGGTTTCTAAGGATCTCTAGTTGTGCTTCTCCGAGTCCCTATTAATTTGAGCAGAATATAAATACTGTAGCACAAGTAAATAAATATGAGAAGATATCTTCTATTGTTGAAGCCTTTAGGGTACTGTTCCCCTAACCTAAATTATTTGTGAATATATCCAGAAATTAATATATTTTCCGCTGCCATTTTTAAATCACTGGAGTGCAAATTGACAAAAAAAATGTGACATAGCAACAGATACAAAATTCAATTTTAGGTTGTTTCTTTCAATGTGCTTATTAAACCTAGTCATAGAAAGACATTAAGAATACACATTTCTCAGAAAGAAACTGGATCAATCCTAGACAGTGTTAAAGGAACTTTCCAATGCCAATTCAGATGGCTTTTATCCTTGGGAGATTGAGGGTCATCTTGTCCTTTGTATATCATTGTAGGTCTTGGCCCAGCCCTTCAGCACAGCACAAAATTAATTTACTAAGCATTTTCTCCTAATTCTCTTCACTGTGTGCTGTCTCTGTGTACTTCATTGCCCCATTGTATACTGTCTCATAATTCTTGTGTGACCTTGAACAGGAATTACACAATACTTTTATTAAGTCCATGGAAGTGATAAACCTACAGCTTGTTAAAGAAATGTTCTAAATGATGGGAATGGGATTAAATATCAAAGACTCACAATGTTATCCACAGCTCCAAGTGACCAGATCAAAACCTTCTCCAACAGCCTTTATAAAACTGAAGTCAGAAATATGATATAAAGTATAATTCAAGATAATAGGGATCCCTGATCACCACAATAGCTAGTAAAATATGCTGAAGAGTAGAATCTACTTATGTGGGAGCCTAGAGATAACAGATGGTGGATTAAATTCATATTTTATTCTCTGCATGTGTTCCATTCATGGATTTACGTAGGTTGCAAAAAGATGGCTTGTCAAATTTTCAAAATGACTGACTTCTATGACAGGGAAGATGGATTTGTAGAAGTTGGGTATGTATATGTTACAAGACTTAGACATGTCTTCGTTTCTGGAATTTGATGTATACAAAGGGCATATTCCCAAGTAGTTATTAAAAAAAAAAAGACAAATCAACAAATCCTAAAAAAATTAGACATTTTTTATAAGAATCAATTATTCTATTTCCAAATATTTCTGGATCTACCAAAGTGCACCATAACATTATTAGATGATGCTGAAATTTCATATATACCTTCATATGTTTTGAGGGGGAAAAATACACAAAACAAACACTGAACATAATTACCTCATCAGTCTTGTTAAGTTGTTTTGCATGAACATGCACATGTTCATCCCATCCTAGAAAACAGAGAAACAAAATATCAAGAAATATTCTAATAATAAAAATGGAAGAAGCTGCTTGGTATATTTAGTGTTCCAAGTATCTTGATTCCCAGTGAACATGCAAAGAATAAGTTTCGCAAACAATCTGCTCAATTTATCCATCCTTTCCAGAATAACTTTTCAAGGAGAACTGGGTTCTTGTTGAAAGAGAGGTATGGAGGGAGACTCCCCTTTTCTTTTCCTATTCCTATTGCGAACAATTTGAGAAAAATTAGGTCCATCGGTTATCAGAGATTCTCTATTCTTGCACAGTTTTAGAAGTATGTACAGAAAGTGGCACAATATCATGAAGGTTTGCTAAGCCCCTGCTGTTTTTCTTTGAATTTTATTTCATAATATTAATCCTTTTTTCTTTTCTTTTTTTATGTTGGCTTTTTCCCTGATTTGGTTGTTATTTTGTAATTCTGCAATATTATGATCAGGATTTATTAACTTTTCCAAACTAATGTTTGATAATTTGCAGTGAAATCAAGATATGAATCTATACATTATGTAGTCTAAATTTAAAAAATACAGTTTTCAAAGAATTTCAGAACATTTTCACATATACTATAGTGCTGTTCTCTCTCTCTTTTTTAAAAGTAACCCTGTACAAATAGAAACTTGATCAGAGCGAAGTCCTACCTAGTCTGGCATTCTGTTTTCTGTATGCAAGGTGTTTCTACTCTTCATTATAATATTTGATAATAGGTTTATCTCCACTCCCAGCCTGAACTCTAAGCAGCTTAGAATAGAAATCTTTATCCTAAATTAAGAACAGTCATATTATACATACCCGATCCGGCAGTCATCCTTCACCTTGTGCCAGTGGTGAAATCCAGCTGGATCTATCTAGCTTGTGCGAACCAGTAGCGCTGGTGGCAGGAGACTCCGCCCACCCACTGGGACGTCATTACGTCCCGTTTTTGACCTTCTGTGCATGAGCAGAAGAGGCGCGTGCAAGCCCATTCCCAAACCAGTAGCGAAGGTAAGTGGATTTCACCACTGCCTGGTGCTCTAAAGTTCTGTGCAATCAGAATGGGGACTGTAGCCTAATTTGGTTGGAAGGCAACCAAGTTGAGAAAGGCTGCAACATAGCTTCTTTGCAATAAGCCAAATTCCAAGCTGCAGAAAGAGTAATGAACCTATAAGCTCCCTCATTAACTCCTGAAAACAACACTCCTGTCAGTGATTTCCTGTACCATTATTGCTTTAGTGGCTAGCAAAGTAGTCAAACAGGCCAGTAGGTCAGCTGTCAGTGTATGATATGGGTGAGTTCTATGTAATATGCTTTTTTGCTCCTATGTTTTCATGTAAACTATGGTCTGATGTTAAATCCAAACTTAATATGTTATATTCTGCCCTTACTTTTGAAATGGGCAAACTATTCTGAACATAATTTTAAATACAAATTTTAATCTGTTTAAATTATGGGGTATTTTAAATTCAGCCAAATTATTTAATCCGTTTTTAATCTATTTTAAATTTTTGTATTTCTGTGTTTTATCTTCTGGCTGTTCACCGCCCTGAGTTCTTCGGGAGAAGGGCGGTATAGAAATTTAATAAAATAAATAAAAAATAAATAATGGCCAAGCAGTCTACGAGTAGTTATTGGGAGCTCTGTCGTAAAGTAAAGCAGTCGATAAGTGGGAAATCATACAGTATGACTTCAACTATGCTTTCCATGCCCTCGCTCCTGCATCCTCTGGAAATCTCACATAGATGCTGGGATAATTAGCAAAAGGGAATTAATGTTTCTACAGGTAACTCCTCAACTAATAGCCATTTATTCTGCAACCATTTGAAAAAAAGGGCTTATGATTGGTCCCCAAAGTTACAACTACTGCAGCAGCCATGGTCACCTAATCAAAATTAGGGTGCCTGCCACTCACTTAGGAATGCAGAATCACTTCAACTCCTGCCACTGTCTATCTCTCCTCTCTGCTATCTAAGCATTTTTGGTTCCCTGTGCTTTATGGCCCCTGCCACCCTAGTTGACCTTCGCCATCTTCTTGCTCATCCTGCTAAGTATGTCCGGTCTGGTCCTTTCTGAGGTAAATGCAGGCCATGCCAGGCCTTCCACAGGCCATATGCAGCCTTGTCCAAATCATGTGCAACCTTCTCACAAAGCTTTGTTACAGTAAATGTAGTAACAAAGTTCCAAATTTTCTTTCAAGCTCTTTACCCGTCAAATCTTAAAGGAACCTTAAAGGAATTTATTAATAAATTGAATGAAATGAATCCTTCTTGCAAGGCTCTGAAGCCTTCCAAAGAGACTGCACGTGATTTGGACAAGGCCATAAGCAATTTGAAGAATGGCATAAATAGCTTTGGAAATGAGGCTTGACATGGCCAGCAGCTGCTTTGCAAAGGACCAGGCCAGGCAGGCCTTAGCCACAGTGGCAGGATGAAGAAGCTGGTATGGCAGAGAGTGCAGGGCAGTGTGCCCCCAGGCTGGGGCTTCCTGGGGCAGTTGGAGCTTCCTGGGGGGAGGAGGCTGCTTTGCACCGTGCCATTGGAGCTTCCATGACATTTGGCAGTCAGAGAGTATTATGTTGCACTACTGGGCTAGATTGGGCTAGCTGAAGCTTCTGGGGGCAGCTGCGGGCTTTTTGCTGGCTACTGTTTAGGGAATTCTTACAGCCCCAGAATCACAGAAGACCAAAATGTCCTTGAGCTGCAATGTATTCTTTCCTTGGCCTCCTTTGGTTACATCGCACTGCAGCACCGCAACTCATGCCAGGCCTGTTTCGGTCCTCCCAAGCCCTTCCCCATACTCCTGCATACCTCCCACCCTCTGTACTCCTCACTTGGCACTCCCTCTGCTTCCCACTTAACCATCTGTGTGTCTGGACATACGAAGGCAACCAGGGCTATTGGGATTGCCATTGCTAGGTGAAATGGTCACATATGTCTCATTTTACAACTGCATTGCTTAGTGATGGAAATTCCAGTCCCAATTATGGTCATAGGTCAAGGACTACCTGCAGTTACATTCATTGGAAAGAGAGTGCGTGTGTGTACATGAGTTTCAGTGAAACTTGGATGATGGTAACTTAATGAGTTAAGGGAGCATATTTTTATTAACTCTCATATTTTGCAAACTGAGCCTAAAGCAGGAGGGATCAGAACAGACTGAAGCCAAGGCTCAGAGCCTCTCTAAACAAATAAACAGAACAGATTTATTTTTGCTCAACCCAACATTACTGGCTTCAGGAAAAACAGCACTTTTCTACATAGCTTGCAATCCTTTGTTAATTGTCACATTACAGCAGAGGGTGGAGCATTCAACAGCAAGAGTATCTTTCAGCTGTCTAAATCCAAGTCCCTCATTGCTCCTGCAATTATGTAAACAAAAGACAGTGGCTGAATATAGTTGCAGAAAGAAAGAGGTGCTTGAAAAGAAAATTGATAAAATACCTGCTGGGTTCAAGGACAATTTCTCCTGGATTTATGGTATTTGCGAAAAAGAAAAAAAAATCCCCAAGGTAGAACTTATTTCCAGGTATGCTTAGGGCTCTAATTTTAGAATTAACAAACCTTTACAAAACTCAGAAATCAGGTTCCATTCAGCTTAATGGAGCTGAAGTAAAAGTCACAAGATTATACTCTAACTCCATGTTGCCCCATGGAGTTCCAAAATATTAAAAGTCCTACTGGCCTATCCCAGACTTTATATTTATTGTCCGATCCTGACTGATGTTTCCATCTTTCTTTTATCCTATTACTACAAGCAATGGGAGAAAAATAATGTACACCAATCCAAGACATAGATCTGAATGCTTTTGGGGAGGATTAATAGTATTCTTGTTTGAAAAGCTACTCCATGCAATCTCAGAAACAAGGGGTCCTTGGTGCTCTCTGAGCTTGTTTTTTTTTTCTTGCAGACGTTTCATTGCCTTATCTAGGTAACATCATCAGGGCTAGTCTGATGATGTTACCTAGATAGAGTAATGAAATGTCTGGAAGAAAACAAAACAAGCTCAGAGAGCACCAAGGACCCTCGTTTCAACCCTGAGCTACAAATATTCTCCTTTATTGGAATCTCAGAAACAGCCACCAAAATTGTCTATGTCATCTTTTCTCTCACTTCAGAACACCAAGGATTGACTGATACAGTAAAGTCTGTGGAGGTTCCCTCAATAGTGCGGAAGGTATTCCAAGATTCTTTTTGAGGAAAAATTATCTCTCTCTTCAGAGGGAGAGATCTCCCTTTCTCCAATATGCTTTCTTTTCCATGAGCTGAATTGCAACTTAAGGAAAACAATCATCTTTGACAGCTTGGGAAATCAATCATTTGATATGCAGAGTTTTATATTTCTGAATGGTATGAGAGATTAAACCAAGTCTGTCTGTCTGTCTATCTGTCTGTCATCTATCTATCTATCTATCTATCTATCTATCTATCTATCTATCTACCATCTACCTGTTTCTATCTAAATTAAACACACTGAAGAAAAGGGGCAATAACTCAAACATTTTTGCAGTTGGTATGCCAACTGCAAACTTAGCAAACCAAACACAAAATCAGGGCAATTTTTATGTTTTGTTCTGTTGTTATTATCTTTTGCAGAACGATGGGGCCAACTTTCTTTAAAGGGAAAAAAAACGTGTCCAAAGTTTAAGGTCTGTATTGTAAATTAATTTCTTAAACTAATCCATCACTTGCCTGAGAGGTAGAAAGTGCTCTCACTGCGTTCAGATCAGATCCTGAGCAAAAAGTATTTTCTGCACCACGGATAATAAGTCCTTTCCCATCCTTCCAATCTTCTAGTTCAGTAATTCTCTCCTGTAATTCTATCATCATTGTTCCTGCCATTAAGAGGGGGAAAAAAGCAGTCAAATAACATCTTTAGGGTACAGCTTTATAACAGCCATTGAATATAAATTTATAATTTATCCTTTTATAAATGCAATTATTATTCCTGGGAAGGAAAGTTGCAAGGCAAAGTTTAAATCAAAGGGACAGAGGAGAGCTTCTCCACCAAAGCAGTATAACTGTCGGCTACATCTACATCAAACAACATACTGCCAGCAGCAAGTGACACTGCTGAGATCTGGGTATGAAAAACAGATGCTCTTGCAAACTCCAGAAAGTTTGTGAGTGTGTGTGTAAGAGAGGGGGGAGGGGGGGATGGAGAGAAAGAGGAGGGAGGGAGGGAGGGAGGGAGGGAGGGAGGGAGAGAGAGAGAGAGACTTTATTCTGTCCTTGTTCAAGTCAGATTGCCACCGCACAACTGAATGATTAAATCCCCCCCCCCCATAATTTATAGGTGTCACTTTTCACAAAATTTGCCTGCTGTCAGATTTTGTTATTACCTGTAAATGCATTCATAAACCTTGGATTGTTCAGCGTAAGTACTCCAATCCCATCATCTTCTTTGGACAGGTTGACAGAGCCACCCATAAACTGCTGAAGCTTTATCTTTATTTCATCTTCTTCAAAACCATGAGTATTATTATACAGACATAGCATTCTTTGCTGGAACGATCTGCTCTTAGGAACCCTGTGGAAATTCTTCCATAATAAAATATTCATATCTGAAAAGGAATACATAGGCAGGCAGTGGCAATCTTGTGTATCTCAAATGTATCTCCAAATCAAGCAACTTGATCTGCTGAAGAAAATCAACATCTCCTTCAACTTAATAACAAGGTCTCAAAACAGTCCTAGATACAGTGAACAAAGAAGAAACAGAAACTGGTACAAACTAATAGGGAGAACTGATTAGGGGAGAAACAAGGACTATCTTCTACATAAGCAAATGGCTAAGGATAAACATGCTAGGAATAGGCAGGTTTCTGAGTTCTTGGTCACCAATAACAGTACAGCTTTTACACTGTTGCTGCCCTTGTTGTTATCAGTTGAAACAAATTCAGCCATCAATGGAAAGGACTAAGGGAAAGCAAAGCCCTTTATAATCCACACAATGAAGAAAAATCTATATAGGAACCCTCAGTCTATTGAGTGCATGGAAGGATGCGATCAGCTTTAATAACTCCATACTTGACCTCTCTGTGAATTCTTAGTACAGAGAGCTGTACACAATGATAATTTTATATACAAACACCTGTTTTTGTTTAATGTTTAAAATTCAGGTGTAAATTCCCCTTACAGTAATGGCCAAAATTGTGGAAACCTTTTGGGAAAAGTGTATTTTTGAGGTTTGATGGCTAATAACGCCACTTTTTTTTTTTTTTTTGGAGTTTCAAGATAATCATATTCCACTGCTGGAATGGCCTGCAAATAGCCCAGACCGTAACCCAATTGAAAATCTATGGAGCCGACTAAAGAAACTTATTAGTCAGAAGCAACCCAGCAATAAAATCCAGTTAATAGAAGGAATTGTTCAATCTTGGTTTCACATTATAACAGCTGCAGAACTAAAAGACTTGGTTCACTCCATGGGAAGATGTTGTAAGGCTGTGATTCATGCTAAAGATTACCCAACTGACATGGTGATAATTTTTGTATATCTCATTTTTTCTAGCTGTTTCACTTTTCTTCTTTATACTGTAACTGCTATTCTAATAGCAAATCCTTCATAAAAGTTATTGCATTATGTTCTTGATTAAATTATCTTTCCATTGATATATAATTTTATGGTACTACTCTGAAAAAAAGTGGTGCTATTAGCTAGTTTTAGAAAATACACTTTCCCCAAAAGTTTTCCACAATTTTGGTCACTATTGTATGTGGCTCAAACCCACCCAGTCCCAACCCATGCAGTTTTGTCACCATGGCTAGAACAAAGCTGGCTAAAATCCCACTTTTACAGTAGATGAAACTGTTGTGACTACTTTCACTGTTTTGCTTCCTGTTCCTTTCCAGGAGGTCCTGAGTTTTATGTGGACTGCTTTGACCTGTAGAACTGGCTGCTCAGATATGTCTTCCCTGCTGTCAAATACTTTCTATTATCGTTCCAGCACAAGCCTGGGTCAGAGAGGCTGCACTGTCTGTGACATGGACAGGTCAGACCCCTGTCTGAACTCAACAGAAGCTACCCAGATTCATTATTTTCATTGGTTTTTATTTATTTAAACCAGTGGTAAAATCCAATGTTTTTTACTACCGGTTCTGTGGGTGTGGCTTGGTGGGCGTGGTGTGGCTTGGTCGGTGTGGCAGGGGAAGGATACTGCAAAATCCTCATTCCCACCCCACTCTGGGGCCAGCCTAAGGTGGTATTTGCCGGTTCTCTGAACTGCTCAAAATTTCTGCTCCCGGTTCTCCATAACCTGTCAGAACCTGCTGGATTTCACCCCTGATTTAAATTATTTCTATGGCTCTCCATCTCACTACTGTGATTCTGCTGGTTAAGAAATATATCATTCCATCTTACAATTAATGAGAAACTACAGAAAACAGCATTCCTTGTCCCTTTGGCGTATAGCCATGCTGGCCATGTGATCCCGGAAATCGTCTTTAGAAAATGCTGGCTCCCTTGACTAAGAAACTGAGATGAGCACCGTGCCTTAGAGTCAGACACAACTGACAGGGTAACCTTTATCTTCACTTTTACAGCAAATCAATCAAGGGTGTTTACCATCCTGGCCCAAATACCTGAGGAACAACCAAAGCTTTAGCAATGTCACAGACATCACAATCTTTAGAAGTATGTTGTTCCACAGACAAGCACCATGGCAAGGAAGATACATCTCCCAAATCCCACAAAATGATATGGAATGACTAAAAACTTTACTAGGCTGAAGACACTTACACATTACTTGCCCTCTGTCAACATGGAGATCCTTCTTATACCTATAGCACTCGGAGCTAGGCTATTTCTGACTCCTATCATAACCATAATTTCTACCATGAAAAACTCTAACTTGCAACATTAATTCTACACATCATACTTATAAAGGAGTCTAGGTTGAACAGACAAATCCAGGAACATGTTATTCATGTAAATAGAATCCAATCCAAAGGAGTACCTGAAAAACGGTAGGCTAAATCTAGTCAGAAGCCTTCTTGATTTAGGACGAGTTCACAATTATCTGAATCAAGAGTTCAGACATCAGAATTCTGAATGTGTCCCTATGTCTTCCTCTAGCTGAAGTTTTCCCCAATATTTAAATAACATGAGAATATTTTTCAGTAACAAGTCAACTGGAACTGCAGGCCAGATGTCACTGTCATAGGGTATCCACCTCCACACAATGTGTGGTAATAACTTAAAAATCACAATTTATGTGCATATGGGTGAACACAATGCATATAAAAATTGTAGAAATATTAAAGAGAGACTATAGTAGAATCAAAAGTCCTGCAGCAATGTTAGAAAATTGGTGTAATAAGAACCTGATAGTAGAACGCAATTTTATTGAAAACTAGAGACAGAGAGTAAAAAATGCAGTCCACAGACTTCCCATAACAGCCACTGAGAAACATAAAGATTCAAATTTCCAACTCTTGTTTCAGATTAAATCCCATATTGAATAGGCTGATCTCTGAATCTATAGAGGTCGGTAGGTTTAATTGCCAATAATTTGCATCAATTTCTTGTGAAATGTCAGAAGTCTGTCAGTTACCAAGGTATAATAAAAGTTCCCTAATTCTCTGGGGTTGGAGAAGTAAAAAGGGGCTATAGGAAAAATTAAATCCAAGAATACTCATTCTATGTTTGGAATGAAGCTCAATTTCTATGAAGAATTCACTCAACTGCACAAGGCCAGACTACTGCAGCCTGCAACAGAGGAGGGCTCTTCAAAATGCACAGAGTTACAGTGATTCACAGGCTTTTTAGCAACATCACTATGGTAATCACTATGGGAATTGAAAAGGCAGATGATAAATTGGGCTTTACACCAACTGATACTATGAATCACAATGAAATACTTTAGACCAGATTCTACTGCTGAATTGCCTTTTCCCACTATTCTATTATGCTAGTCGCTGCACGGCATTATCTAAGTTAAGACCCCACAAAGAGAGAGCAAAGCAAGCATAATGTTGAATCTTATTCCTTTTCAGTTTAAAATAAAGCATTTTTACAATCACATTACCTCTGAGGGATATTAAGATTAGGAAAAGTAAGTATAACCACCCTTTCTAGCTCATTGTAAGGTGAATAGTGGAAATAGACACAAAACCAATTTGTCGGTTGTTCAGAAAAGCAGAGGGAGAGATCCTGCTAACGCATTTCTGCAAATTCCTGCTAAGCGCACCAGCGTGCCTACCGTCCCTGTCCTAATGTTCCCTTTTATTCATATCCATTTCATGTATTCATAATTATGTTTATACTTATATCTGTTATCTAACACATGCTTGACAAAATAAATAAATAAATAAATAAAAATAAAAATACTGCTTTCAATTTCAGGAAGCCAATTCCACAGGAAGATCAGAACTACATTTTATTAAGATAAGCTACAGTACAGATAGTCTTCAAGTTACGACCACAATCGAAACCAGAATTTTGTTTGCTAAGCAAGGCAGTTGTTAAATGAGTTAAATTTTATGGCCTTTTTTGCCATGGTTGTTAAGCAAATCACTGCAGTTAAGTGAAACATGAATGGTGTGAATGAGTTTTTAATGTTTTTAATTTTTCAATGTCTTTTTATAATGATTTTTTAAATGTATTGTGAGCCGCCCTGAGTCTTCGGAGAGGGGCGACATATAAATTTAATTAATTAAATTAAATTAAATTAAACATGTGGCCATTAATTAAATCTGATTTCCCCCTTTGATTTTGCTTGTTGGAAGCTGGCTGGGAAGGTTGCAAATGGTGATCACGTGATTCCAGGATGCTGCCACCATCGTAAATACATGCTGGTTGCCAAGTGCCCAAATTCTGATCACATGATCGTGGGGATTCTGTGGCAGTCAGTAAGTCATTTTTTGGACAAGCCATTCGACCAGTCACTAAACGAATGGTTGTAAGTCAAGGACTACCTGCAATAGAATCCTGCAGGCCTTATTGTGCTTTATCTCCCCTCCCACTTACACCCTAGCGCCATGATGGCGAACCTATGGCACATGTGCCATAGGTGACATGCAGCGTGCCCTCTCTGTGGGCACACGAGCCATCACCCCAGTTCAGCTCTGCCGCGCATGCACACGCCTCCCACCGGCCAGCAGGTCTCTGCCACGCATGCGCGGTGGGCTGAGGCGCATGCAGGGGGGCCACGCACATATGCATGGAGTGCATGCACATGCACGGGGTCCTGGGCACATGTGCAGGGCAACGTACACATTTCATTTGGGGGGTTCGGGCGTGTGCGCATGCTTGGACACTCGGTCCAGAAAAGGTTAGCCATCCCTGCCCTAGCGAATCAGAGAGGGGCTTGACTGAGCCATTTTTGAATACTGGCTCAGTATTGGAAAGAAAGCCTTTATCATTAGAATATTTAAAGAGGTCAGATGGCTACTTATCAAGAAAATTGTAACACTGGATTTCCTGTATAGGCAGGAAGTTGGACTAGATTATCTTGCAAGACTTTTCAACAATATAGTTACTTTAAAAACTATAATCTTTCAGTTGTTTTCCTTATGATTTGTTGCTATCATTTTTAATTGCTTTTATAGATTCAAAGCTGTGCTGTTGTTGTTTTTTTAATTTCCAATAATGGAGGAGAAAACTGCCTTTTTGGTAGCCATATAGTTATTTAATAATTTTGTGGATGAGAGGCTTTTTATTTGAAAAATGTTAAATCACTTTTACTACTCATATTAGTTTCCTTCTATTTCCATCTCATGACATGGAAACATGTTACCAGGGTTTTTTTTTTTGCAAATATGGTGAGAAGGTATACCCTCTAACCATAAATAAGTGTTAAGGGGCAACATACAGCTCTGGTTGCCCAGTCTCATATTAAGAAATAAAGAATGGGAATGTTATAATCAGTTGAAGAAAGAAAAACATATTGATGAAATTTGAACTTATATAGAGCAGCCCTGGTCTAACTTGTTTCTTCATATAAAAGAATATGTTCTATCAAATGAGAAACTAGTTGCTTTCAATTGTTACTGGATTCTAATTCCAGCAGCTCCTAGACTTATGGGCAGCGGTGATGGACAACAGAACCTTGAGATATAACTGTTGTGGTCCGCCAGCAGCCTGTGGAGTCGGCAGTGGAGTCAGACAACGATGAGGCTGAGGAAGAACACAGGCCAGTCCTGGAGGCTAGGGAAGACCCGGATGAGGGCTCTGCATCGGAGGCAGAGATGGGACTAGGGCCATCGGGGAGTGATGGGCCGACTTCGGAGCCTCCAGAAGTTGACAGTAGAGAGGCAGAGGAACAGGAGGAGCCTGTTCCTAGTACACGTATGAGAAGAGCTTCCACAAGGCAGGAGCAGCTAAAGCAGAGAGGACGACTCGGGAGTAGGGCCAAGAGATGATTGGCCCCTCCCATAAGGCTTAAAAGACCAGCAACGGCTCTTGGCCTCTTTGCCAGAAAACAATCGTTGAGAGAATTGCTTCTTGTTTGGCTGTAGTTATTTCTTCTGCTCCTGAACTGTTGCCTTTGGCAGTTTCCCTAATTATCCCAAGATCAGAGATAAACTAAAGACTGGTATTTTAAGGACTTTGTTTTCATTTCATTTAGAATACGCTGAGAATGAGTTAATTCTCAGCTGTTTTAATAAAATCTGTTTGTTTTTTGGAACTGTTTTGCATTTAGTATCAACTACGTGGGCCTGGGTCACAACAATAACAATATCTAACGGGCTGCAAGTGGTCACCCTTATTTCATACCACCATGCCTTCTCAGTTTCATACCTATCTACAAGCAATATGAGTGGAATAAAAATAATCAAGAAGAAGAAAACAATAAACAACACAGAGATATTTTAGAGAACAGGAAGATTAAGTGTATGCTCAAAGCCACCTCCACCTTAATTAACATTATCTCAAATTATAACTGAACAATTAGTTACTAATGAAGAGCATAATTCTGTTCCAGCCTTATGCTATGAAATACCTTAAACTCTCAAACCACCAAAATACTTTTTTCTAAAGCACTATATTACTGTTTTTAACAGAAATTACATTAGAAGGCAGCAAAACTCTATCTTTCAACTCCCATAATAAAATATTTAAGCTCTTAGACAAATAAGAACTGAAATGTGCAGAAGTATATATTTTTTTACAAATTCAACCTTTCTTTTGAAGTAAGGGAGAGGGATACTAAAATAGTAGTAATCATAACCAGAATGAAATCTGTGTTCTTTACAATTTTTCTTTCCTTCAAAACTTATCATGTAAGTTCATTTCTCTAACTTCATATGATTTTTGTTCTTCAAACATTACTTTGAAGAGCTCAATGTTTTGGTTGGTTAATCAAGTGTTTTCCAATTTACACTAAATTAATTGCTTACCATATTGCTTATGATGGAGAATATGTATATGGTCATTGAGTTGACAATTATGATGCCATATAATCAATCAATCAATCAATCAATGCTTATAATAGACCAGCTTTTTTCAAGACGGTATACTTTAGTTATATTGGACTACAATCTTCATGGATAATGGAAGTTATAGTCCTTAACGTCTGGAGAGCACTACCTTGATAAAAATTAATATATACTGTAGCAGAGCTTCTTAAACTTCACTATGCCATAATTCCTTAAAATGATAAATGAATCTGAATGATTTTATTAGTGCTAGGGATGGACAAGAAATAAATATACTACTTAATTTTATATTTAATGTTTAATCAATATATATATTAAAACAAAATGAGGCATTTCTACTTTAAAAGATGCAACTTTTCCATTGAAAATAATCAATTCAATCAAATTTAAAATCATTATTGCTAATAGGAAGGAAGGCCTTGATTAATTTTACATAATTTCTGAAATATCTCTTCTAAAGTCATTCCAGTTTCTCATTCTACATTTATCTTAGATTGATATTTGCTCTCTAAAGTAGAAATTATATACAATTTTGACTTTATTATCAACTTCTGCAGAAAAAGCAGGGCTGAGTTCTAACAACAATACAGCTTTGAGAGCATATACTGTTTGTGTACCCAAAGCGGAGACCCTCTTAATATACATTCCAAATTTTGTGCCAGATAAAACAGGAACAAGTTCTGACAGGAATCCTGCTTTGTGAGTGCAAGCCCCCAAATTTTGCAATCCCCTTCAAATTCATTTGGGGCTTGAACTCAATAGTTTGAGAACTTCTGGATGATGCCCTATGTTAGCCAACAGAAATAGTTTACACGCATGGCCTACTTTTGGGAATGTTAGGCGCATAATATTCCTTATGAGAATGCTATCTTAAATATGTATTTTTAGAAAACAGTTCCAGAGTTCAACTAGGATTGATTCTTGTTAAGCCTCTAAAATCAACTTAGATATTCTTTATATGATGAAACTTATTAAACAATCACTTATCACTTATCACTTATTAAACAAAAACAGCAGCCAAGTCATTAATCTCCCTCTAAAATCTACTTATTAGAATTCCCAAGAAAATCAATATATATAATATGCCAATGATTTCAGTATTGTCAGCTTTTTTCTTTCTCTTAAAATTGTCATGTTTATAAATCTCTACTTTCAAAAACATCCAAGGTAAAATGCAATTTATGTTTTAATAAGTAAACATCACAAATGTTAATAGAAAATGTTAGTTATTATCTACCCTTCTTTTCTCTTTTGTAAATTTCAGCAACGCAACCTTTCAGAAATTCTCATTTTTATAAATATAAAAATATATTCATACACTCAGTAAATGATGAACAATCTTATTTTACTAAGAAACAGATATATTATTTTTGTGTATATCCTATTATATTTTGAACAAAATATTTGCCTAGATACCGGTATATTATTTTCAACATCATCTCCCTGCCCCTGATATTTATAAACATACGGTAGTTTTATGATGAGACTCAAAAGCACGGTCAATTCAGAAATAATCAGTGCTTTATATGGATTAGACTGACAGTAAGTTGGATAATAAAATTCAACATTAGAATTTCTTGCCAACAGTGATTACAATTCTATGCACACCACATGCAGACATTTAACTGTCAAATCCTCCCACATTAAACTCCAAGGAAAAGGATTTTCGTTAACAGCCTCAGGATATGCTTGAAGAAACCAATTTTTGCACCATCAACTCTAATTATCTTTAAACTAATAGACAAAAGAAGTATAAAGAATTCCTGAGCAAATGACAAGACAAACTTCAAATTATAAAGTTATCCCATCTGCATTTATTTTTAAGTAAGTTCCACTGTGTCACTGAAGCTTCCTAAGTACCCTAAGTCTATAGATCCTTATAAATGTCCAGCCTTATTACTGCATCTTGATAAAACATCCTATTACAGTACATCACAACCTGATAACATGTCATCAAATGGGTTCCAAGCTGCTATATACCTCATTGTCATTAGGTTCATCAGATTCAGAACATCAGGTCTTCACAGACTGTTCCATGCAATCTATTCTGTAAAAGTCTCCCCATGATCTGCAGGCAAATTTACCTAGTACAGACATACTTCTGAGTTAGATTTAATTTGGGACTGTACCTTCCAAAGCAAAAAAGACTTTATGTTCTCATGCAAACCACTTCAGAGCTCCATGCATCTATCATCTGTCGATCATTAAACTGCATAATCACATTTTTGTAACCAGAAGCAAGAAGCTTCAAGAATAAAAAGCACAACAATAATATAGGGAAATAAACACACCAACGCACACACACACAGCCCAACAGAGAAAAATACTCAATTCTTTCTCTTCCTTCATGAATACAAAACTTAATTTGGGGACACATATTGTACAGCGGTTAATTTTCAACTATTTCCCCGAGTTTATGCGGAGTATGACTTTGCCAATCTAGTCTCCTTTATTAGACTAGGACTCACACAGACACACACACACGATTTTACTACAGGAAACAAATTCAAAACGAAAGATAATAAACTTTGTTCCCCTCCGGGTCTAATCGATCAAGTTCTTTTCAACCTCCCACCAGAAATGTTTCATGCATTAAATCAGAGGTCTTCAAACTTGGCAGCCTTAAGATTGTGGACTTCAACTCCCAGAATTCTCCAACCAGCTATTGAGCTATGCTGGCTCAATATTGAGCTACGCTGACTGGAGAATTCTGGGAGTTGAAGTCCACAAGTCTTAAAGCTGCCAACTTTGAAGACCTCTGCATTAAATGAACTACTGAACGATCCTGCAAAACTACTACTACAGACAAAACAGAGAATACAAGTAAGAAAAGGCAGCTGAGACTCAATCTCCAATAATGCCCAAAAGAAAAAATAAAATCTAAGCTGCCCAGTGTCTAGCAACAAGGTGCTAGCAACATGGGAGAGAAGAGAGGAATCCACCATGGGTGGGGGTGGGGAGTGGGGTGGGGGGAAGAGCCCAGATCGCTAACCTTCTCTAATACACGCCGCCGCTTCCCAGAAAGCAAAACTCTGGTGTTACAGGGAATAAGCTCCGGAGGGGAAACGCCACTCCGGAAAAAGAAAAGATCCTCAACCCAAGAGACCGGGATCCGTATAGTGGATCGGTACGATGAGAAGAAAATAATTATTTTGATTAGAAATGAGACATTTGAAGTTATATCCATGAATTATTTATCCCCGTAGCCCTAGCCAGTATTGCCTAGGGCTAGGCTGATGGATGCTGGGAATTGTAATTCAGCAATACCTAGTAGAGCTCCATGAGTTTGTTCAAAATTCTTGTCCATCGATGTCAGCGGGACAACTTTATAGACATCCTTTCAGTAGATCGTGGAATTTTGCCCCTTACATTAATTAAATCGCAGCACCAAAAGGGAACATAAACAATTGTGGGAAGGTTCCCTTGAGCTCTGTGATTTGACATTTGGTAATAGCATGCTATGTACAGCCTTTAAACACAAAAATAATTGTGTATCACAGTGCTTTTCCAAAAACACGAACCGATTTCCTCATAATGGGAAAATTACAGATAATTTGATAAGCATTGTTAGTGTTTTCCATTTAATTTCTATTCCATTAAAACAGTTTTAGTAAAAACTAATGGATTTAAGCAACTTGTTTATAAAATTCGCACATACTTTCTCCATAGAGGAAAAAGAAATATATATACTTATTATATGCAAGCAGGTTTTTACAGTGTGAACTAAATTAAAAATAATGTCACTGGATGTATAAAAGTAATTCTGTCTGCATGAGATGCACATAAATAATCTTTAATCGTTTCTGGAGAAGCTTTTAAGATATAGATTTCACATGGAAATCCATACCATAGTCACTCAGCATTTCCAACATTATTACAGAAATTCCTACAAATGTCAAAACTCAATTTGTTGATTAATGGTGTTAGTTGCTTAGTTCATATTATTACTTCAGGATTATATGCGGTTTTGGTGGTTTTATAGACCTTTTTTCCTCCCCTTTTGGTGCTGTCAATGGGGTTAGTGTCCATGGGGACTCATTGGAGAAGACCCTAATGTTGGGAAAGATTGAGGCAAAAGAACAGGATGACAGAGAATGAGGTGACTGGATGGAGTCACTGAAGCAATAGGTGTGAGCTTAATTCCAGAGGATGGTAGAGGACAGGAAGGCCTGGAGGAACATTGTCCATGGGGTCGCGCTGGATTGGACACGATTTTGCAACTAACAACAACATAGACCTTATGTCTCAGACAAGAATGCCATTGATTTCAGTGGTATTTACTCCATTCTAAGACTATTTTAGACTGCAGTTTTAGGATTGAGTTCTGAAATAGATCCTAGTGACACAATTAAAAGGATCATTACAAGGGACATTAGTGAGAAGGAAGAAGCAAGAACTATAGCATTAAAGGTAAAAGGTAAAGGTTCCCTTGCACATATGTCCTAATCGTTCCTGACTCTAGGGGGCCGTGCTTATCTCTATTTCAAAGCCAAAGAGCCAGCACTGTCCAAAGACGTTACCATGGTCATGTGGCCAGCATGACTAAACGCCAAAGGCACACAGAATGCTGTTATCTTCCCACCAAAGTGGTCCCTATTTTTCTACTGGCATTTTTACATGCTTTTGAACTGCTAGGTTGGCAGAAGCAGGGACAAGTAACGGGAGCTCACCCTCTTACGCGGCACTAGGGTTTTGAATCACCAAATTGCCGACCTTTCGATCGACAAGCTCAGCATCTTAGCCATTGAGCCACCACGTCTATATATTTCTATATTTCTATAGTATTAGAAATTTACAAAAAGAGAATTTTGTAATCTTTACATTACAAGAAGGGAGAAACAAATGTTGTTCCATAAGAAACATTATCCTGCCCCTCTTCTGAGAAGAACAGTTCAGATTCACAGATCTTTTCATGCACAGATAATTGAAAGATGTTTGATTATACCCTGTTTCCCCCAAAATAAGACATATATGTTTTATTCCATGGCTGTTCACCGCCCTGAGTCCTTCGGGAATAGGACGGTATACAAATTCAATAAATAAATAAATAAATAAATAAATAAAATCTCCTGATAATAAGCCCAATCGGGCTTTTGAGCGCATAGCAATATGGCCAAGCGCTTATTTCAGGGTTCAAAAAAAATATAAGACAGGGTCAATAGAAGTGGGGGGAAAGGAGTTGGAAAATACGGAGGTGACTTCCAGCAATACCTTTAAACAAGTTGGAAAACAGAAAACTTTCAACTGAACTGAAAAGACAAGACTCACAAAGAATTAGCATATTTAAATAATGGATCATATTCTCCAGCTGTTCTCACAACCAAGTTGTCAGGCCTGTGGTGGAATGTTACCTCGATTCCCAAGAGGGAGGGATAGCATTTGAGGCCAAAGATGACACGGTAACATCCAAATGGGTCCAGTTTTTCATTGAGTCCAATTCTTCATCACCTAATAGAAAGAATCTTGCCAGAGTAAAGCTATAACCTAATTCATGTGATTAGAAGATTCTAATGTGCAGGTACTCTGAAACGTTTCTTCCCACCCGCACCCATCCAGCTGGAGACTGCACAGTCTCTTATTTGGGGACTTTTTTGGAATGAGCTGTTTCTCTTGGGAATGTGTTTCCCTTGGGAAGCCAGGTGATTGCCGAGATTTTACACACACACACACACACACACACACACATTCCTACTCCAACTGCACATTCCATCAATATTGTTTATTTTCAATACAGCTCTGTCCATGAGGAAGACAAGAAGTTGATTTAAGAAGTTTTGATGTATAGATATGGGATAGTGTATGCAGATTTTGCTATCTATTAGCCATTGGTAAATAATAGTCTTGTGGTATTTCATTTTAGTATTCTTAAACTAATAAGAATTCCACATACAGTCATTTCCTGTCCCACCTGAGTAATAAAAGAGACAAGGCTATAGCTTGCAAACTTCCAGGGAAAAGGGAAGAAGAATGGCGCAACTTGGGTGTCCTGGATTCACGGCTGGGTTTGGAGGAGCATATAACAGCCGTGACCAGGGAGGCGTTTACCCAGGTTCGCCTGGTGTGCCAGTTGCGCCCATATTTGGACCGTGATGCCCTATGCACAGTCACTCATGCGTTAGTCACCTCCCGGATTGACTACTGCAATGCTCTCTACCTGGGGCTGCCCTTGAAGACCACTCGGGCTTCAGCTGGTGCAGAATGCGGCTGCGCGGGTTGTAATGGGAGGATCCCGATACTCCCATGTTACACTTCTCCTGCGCGACTTGCATTGGTTGCCGGTTGCCCTCCGGGTGAGATTCAAGGTGCTGGTGTTAACCTATAAAGCCCTTCATGGCTTAGGCCCAGGATATCTGTTGGACCATCTGCAACCAGCATCGATTTCCCATCGCCCAGTGCGTTCCCACAGAGAGGGCCTACTCAGGGTGCCATCGGCTAGACAATGTCGGCTGGTGACCCCCAGGGGTATAGCCTTCTCTGTGGCCATGCCCTCCCTTTGGAATCAACTTCCTGTGGGTCTTCGGCTGGCCCCCGACCTTCGTATCTTCCGCCGTGAGCTTAAGACCTGGCTGTTTAAACGCCCCAGCCAGGACTGATGGGATCTACTGTTTTAAATTGGTTTTTAGTCTGTTTTAGTCTGCTTTAATTTGTATTTATTGGGATTGTTTCGTTTGATGTAAGCCACCCTGAGTCCTTCAGAGAGAGGGCGGCATATAAATCCAAATAATAATAATAATAATAATAATAATAATAATAATAATAATAATTTGAGAGAACCTCATCTTACAAATACATATGCACATTTTGAGCACCAATTATTATCAGTGATTCTATTAATAGTGTTACAAATATATTTATCTAGACTAACAAGTATAATAACAGTTGCTCACGACAGTTGCCACTGTCGTGAGAGGACAATGGGCTTGGTGGCCTGACCATGGACTAGAATTTTCCCTATGTTTGTAACATCGGCAGTACCCCCTTCCCTTGGACTTTGGCTCCCCTGATGATGTTTGTATTCGGTGTCGGAACTCCTCGCCCTGCGAGATTCTCCCCTCTCGCAGGTTTGGCCCTCCACATTATCGAGGGCCTATCTCGATGACGGACTTTGGAGTCCAGAGAGATGGCATGGAGCAAGGAAGAATTTGTGGGGTTTTTTAGGGAAATTTTTTAAAGATTTTAAGGGGTTCTGGGAGGGGGGTTTGTAATGATCTTTCTAGAGAAATTGGGAAGAAGACTCTGGGGGATGGAGGGGGGGAAATCCACCAGGGTCAGAGCCGAGCCCAGCACAGGGTAACGACTTGGGAGGTGCTGGTCGAGGGACTGGGAAAGGGATGGGGGACGATACCTATGAGGTCTGTACCATCAGCACGGTAGATGGGAGGGGCAGATATGGCGGGAGCAGGGGACAATATCATGTGTTGGGGGCTCGCACTCGCTGTTTGAGAGCAATTGCTTGCCCCGGTCCCCATGGCTCCTCTCGGAGACTAGGTGGCTTAGACACTCAGGATCTGGGCCTTCGGCTGATGTTATGCAACGCTAGGTCCGTGGTAAATAAGGCCCCCCTCATTCACGATCTTATACAAGAGGGAGGAGCGGACCTGGCGGGTATTACGGAGACCTGGTTGGGCCCGGAGGGCGGTGTCCCTCTGGCTGAAATGTGCCCACCAGGCTTCATAGCATTCCATCAGCCGAGGGCCCAGGGGCGGGGCGGGGGGGTGGCGGTTATTATTAACGAGGATCTGGGTCCTAGGGAGACCACTGTGCCTCAGATAGCCAGATGTGAGTCCCTCCTTGTGAGGTGGGGTCATGGGGTTCAGATGGGCTTGTTGCTTACGTACCTGGCTCCCTGCTGCGTGGCAACAGCCCTACCTGAGCTACTCGACATGATAGCCACGGTGGCAGTTGATACACCCAGGCTTTTAGTCATGGGTGATTTCAACTTGCCATCCATTGGTGAAACGCCTGAGTTGGCTCGGGAGTTCATGGCTTCCATGACGGCCATGGACCTGACCCAGTTAGTTCATGGCCCTACTCACAGGGGAGGTCACACTCTGGATCTGATTTTTGTCTCTGGCCAGTGGTTGAGTGGTCTTGTTATTGGGGATATAGACGTGGAACCCTTGTCATGGACAGACCACTCACTCCTTCGCCTGGATTTTCGAACCGCTGCCCCCCGCCGCAGGGAGGCAGATCCAATTAGATGGATCCGCCCCAGGCGCCTGATGGATCCTGAGAGGTTCCAGACGGAGCTTGGGCCATTTCCTGAGGTTCTAGCACATGACTCGGCCGAGGAGCTGGTAGCCGCCTGGGACCGGGCGGCTGGTGGGGCCTTGAACCGAGTCGTGCCTTTGCGGCCTCTGACCCGGTGCCGATCCCGCACGGCTCCTTGGTTCACTGAGGAGCTGAGGGAAATGAAGCGCCGGAAAAGACGCCTGGAGAGCGGTTGGAGGGCCAGTCTCGCTGAATCTGATCGAACACGGGTAAGGTCGTATATTAAGGCCTACCTAGTGGTGATAAAGACGGCAAAGTTTAATTACTTTTCCGCCTCTATTGCGTCATCAGGGAATCGTCCGGCCGCCCTGTTCAGGGTTACCCGCTCCCTGCTTCATCCGGGAGTGCGGGAGGATCCCTTGGAAGGCAGGGTGGAGGATTTCGGACAATACCTGTATGACAAAATCGCTCAGATCCGGGGGGATTTGGACTCTGACTGGGTAGATCAGGGCAGGGTGACGAGGAATAGTTTTGAGAATGTTATCTGGGAGGAGTTTGATGCTGTGACTCCTGATGATGTGGACAGGATTTTGGGGAGACTTAGTGCGGCCACATGTTTACTGGACCCGTGTCCCTCCTGGTTGGTACTGGCTTCCCGGGAGGTTACACGAGGCTGGCTCCAGGGTGTTATCAACGCTTCGTTGAGTGAGGGTTACTTCCCCACCGCCTTGAAAGAGGCGGTGGTGAGGCCTCTCCTCAAGAAGCCGTCCCTGGATCCAGCAATATTGGCCAACTATCGTCCTGTCTCCAACCTTCGCTTTATGGCGAAGGTTGTTGAGAGTGTGGTCGCACGACAGTTTCCGCAATTCCTGGAGGAAACATCTTATCTAGATCCGTTCCAGTCGGGTTTCAGGCCTGGGCACAGCACGGAAACGGCATTGGTCGCGTTGGTTGATGATCTCTGGAGGGCTCGGGACAGGGGTTGTTCCTCTGTTCTGGTCCTATTAGACCTCTCAGCGGCTTTTGATACCATCGACCATGGTATCATGCTGCACCGGCTGGAAGAGTTGGGGGTGGGAGGTACCGTGTTGCGGTGGTTCTCCTCCTTTCTCTCCGACCGGTCGCAGTTTGTGTTGGCAGGGGGGCAGAGGTCGACCTCGAGGCCTCTCATTTGTGGAGTGCCACAGGGGTCGGTCCTCTCGCCCCTTCTGTTCAACATTTATGTGAAGCCGCTGGATGAGATCATCCGTGGCTTTGGGGTGAGATACCACCAGTACGCTGATGACACCCAGCTGTACATCTCCACCCCAGGCCACCCCAACGATGCCCTTGAAGTGATGTCCCAGTGCCTGGAGGCTGTACGGGTCTGGATGGGGAGGAACAGGCTCAAGCTCAACCCTTCCAAGACTGAGTGGCTGTGGCTCCCGGCATCCCGATATAGTCAGTTGACTCCATCACTGACCATTGGGGGCGAGTCATTGGCCCCCACAGAGAGGGCTCGCAATCTGGGAGTCCTCCTGGATACGCAGCTGTCTTTGGAGGAACATCTGACGGCTGTAACCAGGGGGACCTTTCGTCAGGTTCGCCTGATTCGCCAGTTGCGACCCTTTCTTGATCGGGATTCCCTGTGCACAGTCACTCACGCCCTCGTCACCTCTCGCCTTGACTACTGCAACGCTCTCTACATGGGGCTCCCCTTGAGGAGCACCCGGAGGCTCCAGCTGGTCCAGAACACAGCAGCGCGGGTAGTGACGGGAGCAGCATGGTGCTCCCATGTAACACCGCTCCTGCGCGAGCTGCACTGGCTCCCGGTGGTCTTCCGGGTGCGCTTCAAGGTGCTGGTTATCACCTTCAAAGCGCTCCATGGCATAGGGCCTAGCTATCTTCGAGACCGCCTGCTGCTACCGACGACCTCCCATCGACCCGTGCGCTCCCACAGAGAGGGCCTCCTCAGGGTGCCATCAGCCAGACAGTGTAGGCTGGTGACCCCCAGGGGGAGAGCCTTCTCTGTGGGGGCACCTACCCTCTGGAATCAGCTCCCCCCAGAGATAAGGAGAATCCAGGACCTCAGTGCCTTCCGTCGTGCCCTTAAAACCCATTTATTTAAACAAGCCGGGCTGGCTTAAGATGAAATTTTTAACTGTTTTAAATGTTTTAAATGTTTTAATTGGTAATGAGTTTTAATTGGGCCAAATTTATATATCTTTTAATTGTTTTTTAATATTTGTCTTGCATGTCTTTTTAATTCTGGCTGTACACCGCCCTGAGTCCTCAGGGAGAAGGGCGGTATAGAAATTCAATAATAAATAAATAAACAGTTGAGATTGGATTTAGACAACACTGGATTAAATTCTTTTGATTGCATTTTGATCGTTTTTATCTTGTATGTCAGCTATGAGTGGTGCAGCTATACATTTGTTAAATAAATAAATGATTTCTATGGCAAAAATGAACCATTCTTAGCTTCAAGATATCAGCAAGAGGTTACTTCTACTATTACACATCATGCAGAAATCAGTCAGCTTTGTAGAGTTCATTTCATAAAGTAATTCCTATAATCAACCACTTTATAAGAGCGTGGTGGCTTACATAGTTAGAATGCTAGGTTGACAATCAGCAAGCCACATTCGAAACTAGAGTGCTGCTGCATGATGAGGTGAGCTCTCGTTATTCGCTCCAGCTCCTGTCAACCTACCAGTTTGAAAGCAAGTAATTGCGAGTAGATAGATAGGTACCACTTTGATCAGCACATTAACGGGGATGTGAAAGGAGCCCCCAACTGGGCATCCCCTGGGCAACAGTGATGTCACCGGCTAATCCTTTCAACCCAGATATGCCTCAGTACTTCCAACACAAACAGGAAGGGATCAAATACCTTTTCCTGCACAAATACTAGCTATCCAGCTATCCAGAACTCAGAGCTTCATTAACTTAGTACAATTTATAAGGAGATATACGAACCTTAAGGGTGTTTTGAATATGCCTACAATAATAACTTAGTATTTATTAAAGCTCTTTCACAGTCATATTTCTGGAATGTTTGAACAATGCCTCACCACTTGGTGGCATATGTACATTTCTCTACAACTTTATAAGTGCAATAGTTTGCTAGCCCACAGCCAGCTATGATCTTTGCTAAAATGAACACTGTTGCTCTTGTTAAGCAACCAAAGTGTATTCTTACAGAGTATTAGAAAACAGATCTTTGACCCCCAAGGGCATTTTGGTCTGTAATTCTATAGGAGATAAAACAGGAGGAAGGGAAGAAAGTGAGGCAAAGATGAAAGAGGAATGAGAGTTTATAGTGTGCATGTATTTAGATTTAGTTCCAGTAAAGCAGAATAGAGAAAATAATGGGTAGCGCCAAAAAGCTGGGGTTTAGGAAACAATTTGGAGGTTGTATGAGAAAGCATCAGAAAAATATGCAGGGAGGTGAGCACTACTAACAGTGGAAAGAAAAGAACAATAGAGAAGACAAACTTCTTTGACAGCTGGAAGTTCCAGAGGAGGGGTGAAGATAGAGGGCTTAGAGGTTATCTTGGATCTAGAAAGTCAGTGAAAGAATTTTACACTGGGTGGGTAAGGAAAGTTAAGCCATAAAAGATGCCACATGTCTGCCAAGGCAATACCAATACAACAGTCAAGAACTATGTTCCTCTTTAATTAGGCACACATCCTGAATATTCTCTAAAAATACGCATTTCACACTGCTCTTCACGAAACATAACAATTAATTATAAATAGGTCAGCAGATAATCAAGCACTTCTACATTCTATTTTTACACCAGGAAATAGATCTAATCTTGGTAATCACTTATTTCTGTTTTAATTGGCCACACACATTCTTTCAAAGAAAAACACTGAAGAATTCTAGAAATACTGCTTTCTTAATTCCATCTGCATAATTTCCAGTTAGGAAACGCTTGATTCTAGAATGTACAAAAGAGGTATTTGATATAGCTTTTTATAGGAGAGTCGATAAATAGATTATTGACTTGACTCAGCAAACAGCCACTTCCTGGTCATTCATTAGATTATGTTACCCAGCCTTGTAAGAATACAGGGAAGGCAGATTTGTTGGATCTATTTTGTTTTTTTGCTTCAGATTGCAGGTGTTATTTTGCTTTGGTGGTGGTTGTTTTTTTTTACTAGAATTGTGAATCAATGGCATCTAATTACAAAAGGCAAATCTGGATAATGAAAGCACATACAAATTGAAGAAAAATCAAAGTCTTTCCTGATATAATCTGCTCCTACTGGTCTGTAAATTTTACTGTGACCTTTTCCACTTGGAAAGAATATATTGAAAAAAAAACTCACAAAACTATTGATTTTGGTGTTAAACTGACCCAGGATTTCGCCACACGTTCTTCTAAAATAAGTGAGCCACACATGGCAGTAGTGAAGGATTGCAGGAACTCTTAGGAAAAGGCCTACATTGCTTCCTATGACACATTCTTGTAATGATATGGAAATCTACATCAGTCTAAAATTATTACAAACCCAATAGTGTCCATGAATGTTTCATATTTTTTCTCCTTTGCTCAGACTGAAGGATTATAAGAATTGTGGTCTAATACATCTGAAGAGTATCAAGTAGGGTAAAACTGGTGGGTGTGCTTGGAAAGGGTGGGATTTAATATCCTTTCATGCAAAAATAACTTCTGTTGTAAGGATTTAGTCAGTAGGCTTTTGTCAAAGTCTCTATGGTAGCAGGAACACTTTGAGATAAATGCAGACTGAAAACATCTCATTTCAGTGAATTTTTATAGCAGAAGTAATTTATTAGGGTGCCTTCAAGACAAAATATCCTAATGTTACCAGGCAAACAGCATCGTGGAATAATTCCAGTTGTGTCTTCTTTTTGGATGGCTCCTGGTGAAAAACAAGAAAACAGAGGAAGGTTTAAAAAATGGAAATTAGAAGCTATTTAGCTATGAAAGTCAACTGGGTGATTTTGGACCAGTCACTCAACTCTCAGCCCAACCTACCTGACAGAATTGTTGTTGTAGGAAAAATGGGAGAAGGAAAATGTGGTCGCTGCCTTGAGTTATTTGTAAAAATAATAAATGACAAAAATAAATAAATGAATGAATAAATAAATCCCTCTGTATAACTGAGATGGGCTGATGGCAGTGTAAAAGCTTCATTTTGATTTAAAAGGTACTTCAGGTGCAAAATGCTATGCTGATGCACTTAAAAGCAAAAATCCAAAATCATGATGGTTCCCCTGGTTGGGGATCAGAAGCATTCACAGAAGGGAGGGAGGTTCAAGAAAAAAAATCAAGATTTGGGGATTGGGAGGGTTGAACACATGGTCCTGCCTATCATCTTGGATTTTTCTTAACCTCTCCAGTAGGGATAATGAGATTTCCAATCCAACACATCTGAAATGTGCCAAAATATGAGAGGAATATTAGTCCTGCTGGAATTTCGTTTTCTCTCTGTCCCGAAAAGTATGCTTGCTCATGTGTTTAAAATGTATTTCTCACACCAGGAGGACTTAAATCATTTGAAATAGATAATAGCCTGGTTGATATTTAACACTATGCCATAATGTGTGCATTATCTGTGGTTTCACAGATAATGCTAAAATAAAAACAAATTGCCTTCTGGCTGAGGAACTCATCTATAGAACAATACAGAAGAATGCTAATTTTCATTAACCGTGCTCCAATAATTTAGTACTACAGGATGAATCCCAAGCTTCGTGTCTATCTTTAAAGTTTCCATGAGATTGGAAAACATTTATTTTTTGCTGCAATTATTACTTTGACTGAACCGGAACAGTGTGGGGCTAATTTTCAGAATAGTTAATTAAACATTTGGGGATCGATCTCCCCAATAAAACTAAGCCACGATTGATCTCCCCAATGAAAACTAATAATGGTTCTTTGTTTCGAAAAGAGCAAACTATTGGTACAGTTTACAGCATAATGGTTTAATAAGCATAATAATTACAGGAAAACATATTCCAGTAAAAACAGATGACCAATGACAGAGATCACCGAGAGGAGTAGTGAGTTCCCTCTGCTGGTTATGTTTAAGGAAATGCCAGACAGCCATCAGTCAGGAATGTTTTATCTGGATACGTTCATCAAACAGGGAGTTGAATCCAGTGCCACAAATTATTACATGATGGTCCGGTTTAAAAGGTGGCAAATGTAAGAAAGGATGAAGAAAATCAAGCATATAACTTTTTTTCAGGCAGTATACTCATTGTTTATTAAATAGGGATTGTTATGTCTGAAATTACTGTGTTCTCTTTGCTGATGACGTAAAACTATTTAACACCACCGACAATACTGCTGCCCTACAAAGAGACCTTGACTATGTGTCAGAATGGTCGCGCAATTGGCAATTCCAAATCTCAACTAACAAATGCTCTGTCTTACATATTGGCAACAAAAATCAGAACACCAAATAAAAGCTGGGTAGATACAACCTCGTAGACGACCCTCAGTCTGTCAAGGACCTAGGAGTATTCATCTCAAACGATCTAAGTCCCAGAGCCCACTGTAACAGCATTGCCAAAAAGGCATTAAGAGTTGTTAACCTAATTTTGTGAAGCTTCTTTTCCAGTAACATTGTACTATTAACTAGGGCATACAAAACCTTTGCCCAAGACCAATTCTCGAATACAGCTCATCTGCCTGGAATCCACAGTGTATATCTGACATTAATACAATTGAGCTGATCCAGAGGTATTTCACAAGAAGAGTACTCCACTCCTCTGCTCACAATAGAATCCCTTATGTCACCAGGCTCGAAATTTTGGGGCTGGACAACCTGGAACTTCGCCACCTACAATCTGACCTAAGCATAGTACACAAAATTGTCTACTACAACATCTTACCTGTCAACGACTTCTTCAGCTTCAATCTCAATAATACATGGGCAAACAATTGATACAAACTCAAGGTATTGGCCTATTGGTCTTCCGGAAAGCGGTGAAGACCTGGCTTTCCCGGCAGGCTTGGGGCCGTTGATCTCGCTGTTGCAATCTTGCGAGATCCAGCCATGAATGGTGTGCATGGGCTTTTAATGTTTTTAAAATGTTTTTATAATGTTTTAAAATAATTTTTCTATGTTCATTGTTCGCATTATTTTTGCTGTAAGCCGCCCAGAGTCCCTCGGGAGTTGGGCGGCATAGAAATGTGATAAATTAAATTAAATTAAAATTAAGGTAAACCGCTCCAAACTCGATTGCAGAAAATATGACTTCAGCAACAGAGTGGTCAACGCCTGGAATGCTCTACCCAACTCCATTATTACATCCTCAAACCCCACAGCTTCAACCTTAAACTGTCTACCATAGACTTCACCTCATTCCTAAGAGGTCCGTAAAGGGGGCGTGCATAAGTGCACCAGCAGGCCTACCGTCCCTGTCCTACTGTCCCCATTTATTTGTACTCATTTCCTATGTTCATGTCCATGTTTATACTTATACCTGTTATCTTGCACATGTTTGACAAAATAGATAGATAGATAGATAGATAGATAGATAGATAGATAGATAGATAGATAGACAGACAGACAGACAGACAGACAGACAGAACAGAGTGTAAGTAGATATCTTCTCAGTTCAGCAGCCACTTTAGATGAAATGGCTGTTTCCAATTCAATATCCACATGTTAAAAGGAGTGCTACATGTGCTAAGAAACAACAGGATGCATTCGTCCTTTTATGCATTAAACAATGCTTAAGCATATCTGATCAGCTCCTAGTTTCCAGGTTCCCCACCTATTTGCTAAGGAGTTTTGCTATTGCAGAATTAGGCACCTGTCCAACAAGAAGCAGAAACATGCCTGTTAATATTTTAGCCAGGTTTTTTTTCTTCTTCAAAAATAGCTCAACTGCCTGCCTGCTGTGGATTTCCCAACTCCGACCCTGGTCTGTGACCAGATGGCTGTTCAGTCCGTACAGCTGTACTCTGCAAATGGAAACATGGCAGCACGGAACTTTCTTTCCCTGGACAGTATTATTAACATTTCTTTCATCTCACAAAGAAGGCTGCTGCTGTGTTCTTTCCATATATAGTAAGGTCAAGAAAGCACAGGAGCAACCGAAGCATTAATTATAGGTGACAGGTTTGCTGAGTGAAAGCAGAAGGTAAGCTGTAGACAGGAGAAGCAAAGCAGGGAAATTGCTTTAGCATTTCAAAGATTTGCCTGAAGCTGGCAAAAAAATATCACTGCAGCATTCACTCTTGTTTTTCCTAAGCTACCACCACCACCAAGTTCACACATCATACTAAACCATAAGGTAGTTCAGTTGCTTGTTGGCGAAGTGTGATGTGTCAAGCCACACGCTATGATTAGTTATAAATTTATAGTATGTTATCAGTTTCTTGACAGTATTCTGCCATATCCCAATGAGGTCTTTTTCATTATTATTTCTTACATTTATTATCCATTTATTGTTCAGTGTCTTTGGGGCAGCTATAGTGAATTAATCATTTAATACATTGATTTTTCAGCCCATGAGTTAGATCAGGAGTGTCAAACATGATTTCACAAACACATCAGGGTTGTGTTTGACTCTCGAGGGCGTGGTGGGCGTGGCCAGAGTGGGTGTGCCAAGCTCAACATCACTTGTGTCAGAGGGTGTCACCTGTGGGAGCCAAGTGCTAAGGCAGGACTTCTCTCAGACCCTCCCTCCCTCTCATTATAATCTTCCTTCCCTTCCTTTTCTTGTTTTTCCTTCCCTCTTCATTCTCCTTTCTTCTTCCTTCCCCTCTTTGCTTCTTTTTCCTTCCTTGCTTTCTTCCCATCTTTCCTTCTTTTTTTTTTTTTGGTCTTTTCTCTTTCCCTTTCTCCTTTCCTGTCCCTTCTTGGATTCTCAAATGTAAACGGGGAAACATTTCTCCTTTTGTTTTGTTTTGTTTTTAGTTTATTTTGCTAGCCCTCTGCCAGCAAAAATGGAGCTTGTTTTTGCTGGCAGAGGACTGCAGGAGGCTGTCGTGGCCAAAAACAAGGCCTGGGGGGGCTGTACTTGGCCTTCCGAAGCTCCATTTTTGCTGACAGAGGCACCGCGGGCCGATCCTTTGCTGTTTCCAGGGTGGCCCCGTGGGCCAGATCTAAGCACCCCAGATGTGGCCCGCAGGCCTTGAGTTTGACACCCCTGAGTTAGATAGGCTTAAGTTATCCTTAGCAGTTCTGTTTTCTCTAAGACAACAGTTACCCAACATATTTTTGACTGTATGTATAATCTGATGCACTTTCTCAGATTTTCTATTGGTGAGGCAGTCAGTTAACTCATAGAGGATGGGAAAAAACTGGACTCTAGTTATCTCTTAAAGTTGGCCCATCTATTTAATGTGCCGTTTCTCACCCTATCCGCCATCTGGTGAGCTTTTTTGTTTCTTTGTATTAGGTTTAATGCTTCTTCTGTTTTATTGGGCAGTCCTTCATCTCCCAGAACAGCAGTTCAGTAGGCATGGATAGATACTGGGTTTTGACAGATTTCTACCCAAGTGGCAAGGCCATCTGCCAATCACCACGGTTTTGTATTGGGCAGGTGGTTTCTCATGGACCAGTGACATTTGGAAAGGGGAATGGCAACAAATCTAGAAGGTTTCACAAATGGCTTTGCTTAACATGCTTTGCACACCTGAAATCAAGAGAACTTTCATCTCATGACAAACCATAACTGGTGTTATAAGGCAGGATAGGAATCAGTAGTAAGGACAGTAAAGTTAAGCTAGTAGTTTTATGCCAGATCAAGGACAATTAAATAGTCATGGGGGGGTGGGGAGAGTGCTAACTTGGTTGGGATTTCACTGATACTGCACCAATCCTAGCAATGCATTCACTCCAGTGATGAAATCCAGTTTTTTTTAATACCGGTTCGGTGGGCATGGCTTGGGCGTGGTGTGGCTTGGTAGGCGTGGCAGGGGAAGGATATTACAAAGTCTCCATTCCCATCCCACTCTGGGACCAGCCAGAGGTGGTATTTGCCAGTTCTCCGAACTACTCAAAATTTCCACTAACACTATGCAATCAGATTAGATGTAGTGCTGATCCTAAACTCTTAATCATAGAAAAATGCTCACAGGCCTCTTAATAGATTAAAAAATAAAAATCAACTAGGTGGTATTATAGGAACAAAATTGAAGCTAAGATAAAATACTAAGAAGAAAGAATTGAAGGGTTATTCTTCAGAAAATATAGATACAATATTGATAAAATAAAACTTTCTACTTCCACTCAGTGTCAGAATGTTCCTTATAAGGCCAGGGGGGCTTTTTATCAGGTTCGCCTGATACGCCAGTTGCCCCCCTTTCTGGATCGGGACTCCTTATGCACAGTCACCCATGCCCTCGTCACATCTCGCCTGGACTACTACAACGCTCTCTACATGGGGCTCCCCTTGAGGAGCACCCGGAGGCTCCAACTGGTCCAGAATGCGGCCGCGTGGGTGACTATGGGAGCAATGTGGCGCTCCCATGTAACACCTCTCCTGCGTGAGCTGCACTGGCTCCCGGTGGTCTTCCGGATGCGCTTTAAGGTGTTGGTTCTCATCTTTAAAGCGCTCCATGGCTTAGGGCCAGGGTACTTACGAGACCGCCTGCTGCCACCAATAACCTCCCACCGGCCAATACGGTCTCACAGAGAGGGCCTCCTCAAGATGCTGTTGGTCAAGCAATGTCAGCTGGCGGCCCCAGGGGGAGAGCCTTCTCTGTGGGGGCACCCGCCCTGTGGAATGAGCTACCTCCTGGAATACGACTGATCCTGGACCTCCGGACCTTCCATAAGGCCCTGAAGACTTATTTATTCCAGCAAGCCGGCCTAGCCTAAAAGGTTTTTAATGAGATTTTTAAATTTTATAGACTTGGGGTTTTAAAATGGGAGGCCGATTGATTTAATCTTTTTTAATTATCGTATTTTCCGGTGTATAAGACGACTGGGCGTATAAGACGACCCCCAACTTTTCCTGTTAAAATATAGGGTTTAGGCTATACTCGCCATATAAGACTACCCCTCTTCCAATGCACACCAAATAAAAATTAAAAAACATCAACTGGCTCACCTACAATGTAAAAGCAGCTGTGCTAGTCCCAAAATGGCCCTGCGACAAGCAGGAACCTCACACAGCCACAAAAAGCCCCCCAAAAAACTTTCACACTCTACACACACACAACACAACTGGCTCACCCACAATGTAAAAGCAGCTGTGCTAGACCCAAAATGGCCCCTGCAACAAGCAGGAACCTCACACAGCCACAAAAAGTCCCAAAAACCAACTTTCACACTTTACACACACAAAATTTCACATACAGCTTTGTGAGATTTTGTGTGTTTGTGTAGTTAGAGTGAAACACTACAGAAACACACTAAATCTCAGAAAGCTGCACAAATATTATTTTATTTTATTTTATTTTTATTTTTATATGAAAGCTAAATTTAAAACTTCCTAAACTTTAAATGGCTAGGTCTAAAAAAGAACAACTAAAAAAACCCCAATTGACTATTTTTTTTTAAAGCTCCCAAAGGGGAAAAAACTTACCCAATAGAACAGGGGTCTCCAACCTTGGCAACTTTAAGACTTGTAGACTTCAACTCCCAGAATTCCTCAGCCAGCTTTGCTTTGCTGGCTGAGGAATTCTGGGAGTTGAAGTCCACAACTCCCTGCTTGCTTGATTGCAGGCAGGGAGTTGCTTGCTGATGGAATAGATTCAGGCAAGCGAAGCAAGGCAAGCGTTGCGACTAGCAGCTGAGGTAAGCAAGCTGGAGGGGGAAAACTTTTTTCCTTTTACATGGTTTCTGGCGATCCCAGCTGAGTTGCAGGGAACTCAGCTGGGATCGTCAGAGCTTGGATCGTCAGAGTAAAAGGGAAAAAACTTTTTTCCTTTTACATGGTTTCTGGCATCCCAGCTGAGTTACAGGGAACTCAGCTGGGATCGTCAGAGCTGGGATCATCAGAGTAAAAGGGAAAAAACTTTTTTCCTTTTACATGGTTTCTGGCGATCCCAGCTGAGTTACAGGGAACTCAGCTGGGATCGTCAGAGCTGGGATTGTCAGAGCTGGGATCGCCAGAGCCATTTAAGGCTCGTCAGAGCCTTTCGGGCTGGTCTGCCTGGTTACAGGAGAATGACACCCAGCGTATAAAACGACCCCCGACTTTTGAGAAGATTTTCATGTGTTAAAAAGTCGTCTTATACGCCGGAAAATACGGTATCTTAACTTTTGTATTGTATGTATTTTAATTTTGGCTGTTCACCGCCATGAGTCCCCTTGGGAGAAGGGCAGTATACAAATTAAATTAATAATAATAATAGTAATAGTAGTAGTAGTAGTAGTAGTAGTAGTAGTAGTAATAATAATAATAATAATAATAATAATAATAATAATAATAATAATAATCAGCCATTATATTGTAAATGGTCACTGTATATATTGTGATCACCATGCGTGCATTTTTTGCATTTTTTTTGTCCAGTCAGCATTGGGCAGATGTGTTACTTGATCACTTTCAGTAATTCCATCCCATGTCCATCTGTGCAGCTCTGAAGAATATTTCAGCACCTATGCTTGTTTGTGAGGAAACTATTTTTATTGCAATGCTATTGCTATTTGGCATTTAGTTTCAGATTACAGATAGGACAATAGGGAAGTTACCCTGAAATATGCCCTGATTATTTTATGGTATATGTTTAAACTATTCTGGAAAGTCAAATGGGATTTAGGAAATATGTTTGGGAAAATAAAGCAACAAATACTGAAGAAATCAGGTTGATTAAACAATATTTTGCCATTCTTCTTCTTTTTTTCTTATGTAAGCCTCAAGCCTGTTATCTGGCTAATCTTTTAGCAGAGGTATCAATGGACATTACTAAAGATCCAGACATAGAAAGTGCATACACCAATAGGCCAAGGGCCTGAAAGAAATGGGAGGCAATACACTAAATTTTATCAGCCAGTTTATTTATACTCTATGAGTAAACACTACTTTGATATCAGTGAAGCTGACCAGTAGTGGGTTTCAATTTAGTTTGCTACCGGTTCACTTGTGCATGCATGAGCGCATGCACAGAAGCGTCTGGAGGGTGGGCGGAGCCTCCCGTCGCCACCGCTACCAGTTCGTCCAATCTGGGGCAAAACGGTAGCAACCAACCACTGACATTGACCCTATGCTTTAGTAGTAACTGTTATTATTCATTAGATTTATATCCCTCTTTATTTCTAGCAGTGAAGAGGCTCTCCCTTCATTTTACCACCAAAAGAAGTTCCTGGTGTGGTAGAAACTGGACTGAGAGAAATGGCTGATTTAGTCATGGCCCAGCCCTCATCACACTGGCACAGAGATCTTTTGTGCGCATTTGCTTACAATAATTTCACAGTCTGTAGCACTTTTATTTTTAAATACAGGACTGTAACCTAGAGTGCTGTCTAAAATTACTAACATAATTAAAGAAAGGCCTACATGGTTGGTAAAGTTTGAGCCAAAGTTAAGGTCAAATAATTATGGAGGCATAGCTGTGCAGTAAACAAGGTTATTTCTGATCAAGTAAATGTTTTACTTCAAGACCAACAGAGGACACACATGGATAAACTACTGTCCTGGTGGTGACAGTGGCTGTTACGGAAGCTCTAGTCTCAATGTATTTAAAGGATAAGCAGTGAGAGAAGGTTATACACCAATGTTTGGTTCTTGTTCCTAATAGTTCCTCAAGTCTTTTGCTTGGCTGCTTCTTCCTGAATGTACATTGAGGGGAGAAATTGGATGACGCACAAAGGGAGAAGAAAAAACAAAGCAAAATCAAGATAGAGAGCCAGTATACTGCCCCCATAAACTTGGTTTATTCTTCTAAGGGCTGAGTGGCAGTGGTGGGTTCCTCCCAGTTCGGCCCGGTCTGGTTGAGCTGGTAGTGGTGACGATATGATGTCACCAAACCGGTTCTGCCCCCCCTGTGTTATTCTTACCTTTTATTTGGCCCCACTCCCAATCTATGGCTGCCTCCTGAGTCCCAGCTGATGGCTAGAGGGGAAAAAACTGTTTAAACTCTTGCCACAGGGTTTCAAAGGGCTGCCCTACAGCTGATCAGTGTTAAAAGAAAACAAATGAGTAGACCGGTGCCTGCAAAAATAAATGGGTAGACCCAGTGGTGGGATTCTACTTCGGTAGAACCGGTTGTTAAGTAGTTAAGTAGTTAAGCCAGTGGTTCCCAAAGTGGGTGGTACTGCCCCCTTGGGGGGCGGTGGGATGCCTTACGGGGGCGGTAGGAGGCAAGGGGGGTGGCAGGGAGGTGCTAGAGGCAAAAGGGGGCTACGGGAGGGCTAAGTGGCAAGGAGGGTGGCCCCCACCCTTTGACCTGTGCTTCACAGCAGTTACCTCCTTGCAAGCAAACAGCAAAAAAAAACAACTCCTTTCAGCTTCACCATGGGCTAATTAGCCCCTTGATTAGATTTGCCTCCGGACTCTCAGCTGATTTGCACAGGGCTCGGCTGCTTGCTGCAAAGAGCTAAATTGCTGCAGCAGATTTTTTTTTCTCCTTATGCTGAAAACGAAACTGAAAGTAAAGCAGGCTGTTGGCTGTTATGTTGGAAAATTAGGCAGAGGCAGATTTCTTTTCTTTTTCCTCACCAAAAAGGGTAGGTGCAAACAATGGGAAATTTAGGGCAAAAGAGGAAAGTTCAAGATTTTAAAACACAAAAGAAAATAAGCTCTATTTAACTAGGGAATTGTAATAATTGAGATACTATTAATTGTATATTGTGTTGAAAGCAGAAATGGTTAAATTGTGGTTTGGAGGAATATATGGGGTAAATTATTTTGTTTGTTATTATTGGTAAATATAATTAATTGATTTGTAAGAAATTGGATTGCATGGAAATATTTGGAATATTCATGTTCATATTGATTAATATACAAAAAAGATAGTTATATAACTAATTGATTTATATTAAAATGTTGAATTTGTATTAAACAACTGCAATATTACATAATTAACCAATGTGAGGATGGATATAAAAATAGATGACAATGGGAAGGGATATAATATAGAATAGAAGGGAAAAATGAATTTGATTAAGATTAGAGATGAGGATGAAGGGTAATATTGGTTTTTTTAAAAAATAGATGAGGAATAAATATGGCAAAAAGGAAATATAAAAATTGTAAATTTAATTGAAATGACTAAACACTGTTTAAATTTGTGAACCAGCCAAATCTCTGTTCAAAGAAAATACATTGTATATTTGTATGTGTTTCTAATTATTGCTATTTATTCATATTTGTTCTCTTTTATTCTTTAAAGTTTAACAATTCATTCTTTATCTTAATATCTTTATATTTGTTTGGGGTTGCCTTTCTTCCCTTTCATCTTTTTTATTGTACAGCAATCTTTCTCCTCAAACCTACCACCTCTCTTTCTTTTCTTTCCTTCTTACTTTCTCTTCCCCCATCTTCTTCTCCTCCCTACTTCCTCTTCCTTTCTCCTTCTCCTCCTCTCTTCCTCCCTCTCTTACCCTCACTCCTACTCTAATTTCCCTTCCCTTCCTTCCTCCCTTCCCTTCCTTCCCTCTCTCTCCTTCCTTCTTCCATCTCTCTTCTCCTTCCTTCATCCCTCTCTATTGCTGTATCCTTTTGTGCATATGGACTACTCAGAGGGCTGAAAAAGTTATTTTTAACTGGTTCTTGCACTTTTGACCAGTCCTCGAACTTACGACTGTCCTCACATTTTACGTTTTTTGCCCTATCTTGTCACCATGGTGAAGAGAAGCAGTTGTGAATGAGTGACATGGTTGTTAAGAATGCTGCATGGGCATAAATGTGAGGATGGTCATAAGTGTGAGGACCAGTCAAAAGTGCGAGGACCTGTCAGAAATGACTTTTGTCAGCCCTCTGAGTAGTCCCTATACCCATAGCCATGGCCATCCAGCCATGACCGGATGACCAGCCAGCCACGCCAACCCAGTCACATGATCTCCAAGCCACGCCCACAAAATAAGCCACGCCCACAGAACCGGTAGTAAAAAATTTTAGAACCCACCCCTGCTGAGTGGAATGACAATTCAAAAAAGATTGTGGGAAGAAAGATTAACGTGATGCAAATCTTTTGAAAGACATGCTTTCTGTATCAAAATGGATACAAAAGAGTGGGGTTTTGCTCATGCTGTCACACTGCTGTCTGGTATAGTTTCACCTCATCATCATTGGGGAGACTAACTCTTGTTTATATTTTGATAATCATTAGAACTCTTTCATTTCAAGCTGAAAATCGTAATTTACCAGCTGTTATGTGCATCCTGAGGAACCAAAATAACATGTAACAGAATATCAAATTAAAAGTAACTTTTGGACAAAGAACAACTGCTTGATTAATTAGCTATGTCTGTTCAATTCTATGTTTGATAAATTGTTTATATTATTTTGACTTAACTGAAGGCATTTTTAAAATGGGAAGGTTTCAAGTTTCCCTGCAACCTTTCTCTTAATGTTGGTTCTCTTAATGTTCCCTGCAACCTTTCTCTTAATGTTGGTTCTCTTAAACCAACATTAAGCAGAAGTTACACCAGAACAGATGAGCTGGTCCATGATCACTATCATATGAGGACATTTTTAATAGATTAGACTTCCATAGCAGGAACAGAAGCAGCAGCAAAACTTCAGTTACTGCACATCGTCTGTGGTTGATACGTGTCTGTGACTCAGTAAAGTCAGTGTTTCTAAACATTTATTCTATTAACTTCTGTAAGCCATTTTCTATAGCTCTGAAGAAAAAGTGCTTTTCAATGATGTGTGTTTGTTTTCTTGCCATCATCTATCTTCTATCTTTCATGGCGTGTGGGTCTCCTGCTCTACTTCAGATACTAATAAAAAGAGAAATACTATTCAGCAATTGTGGAAATCCACCAATATTAAACACACTTTTACACTACATTGTTATCTGTGAAATAAATCGTGAAATCAATAGCTTTTAAATATGATTGATTTTGTCAAGACTATCCTTTGTTTTAAGTTAGGTAGCATATGCACAGCCAAAAAATTAGCTTCAATACTAACTTTAGATTCATTACATGGACTTGTGTTTGCTTATAACATGCAGACTTAGAATGCAATCCACCAAGGAAAAAATAATTTACAATGTTTATATCATGAAGGTCTGCTCTAAATCAAAATACAGTTTATCTGTAAATTTCAGAATAGCTTTGATTTCCCTGTCTGCACACCTTAGCCTGATCTGTCACCAAATGGATGTTTAGTTTTATGGAAATTCATTTGTTTATAATGAAAACAGCAGTATCAGCTAATTTCCAAAAACATATTTCTTCCAAAAGCCATATCAGGTTTAATCTCCAGAAGAAAACAGTTTTCATATTGTCTTAGAAAGCTCAAGTGTGATGCAGTTCTAAAGCTCAAGTATGGTGTAGTTCTATGTATGTTTATTTTAAAGTAAACTTCACATTGTTCAATTGGACTTTCAAGTAAGCACATATATGAGTCTAATGTAGATAGACTGTTTTCCTAATTTAGTGATCCAACTTGAGCCACAGCCAGAAGCATAATCAGGCTACTTTTAGCCAGCATTCTGTAGCAAGTTTGTTTATCCTAAACTTTCTGAGTCTTTGGAATACTAGCTTTACTCAAATAGTCAGATTTTTCCAAACTGATCATCCTTCAAATTTGGGACTTTTAAAAATATCCAGTACTGAATGGAACGAAGAAAAGAGAAATCCTGCCACTAATATATAACGTTGAAGCTGCTTCCTAGAAGGAATGTGTATGTTGAAGCATTTCTGCTGTGGAATAGGTTCAGCTAAAAGCCCTTGAGGAAATGCTCATTGAGGAAAGCTAGGACCAGTATGCACCCTAATCTAAGGAAAAGCTTTGCTGCCTTCATTGATTTTATCCTACAAGGAACCCAAGTTCACCCTCTGCAGATCATAAGAAACACAGCTTGAAAACCCCAATATGATTCCTTGTATTTCTGCCACTGGCACAAAATAGTAAGCAGTTCCATGCCATCTCAGATTGCTAGCTCATTTGAATCAGTAGCCATCAACTTGCACGAAAAGCATGACTTTACAGAAATGAACTCATGGCTGCTCTGAAAGAAATTTCCACAAGCAGAGTTTCCTGCTACTTTAGTAGGAAACGATGCACGTTATGTAAAAGTCAGCAACAGATTTTGTGTTCTGTGCAAATATGGGTACGGGCCATGATGGCGCAGTGGCTAGAATGCAGTATTGACTGGTTGGTAAAATGAGGACTCAGATTGTTGGAGGCAAGATGCTGACTCTGTAAATTGCTTAGAGAGGATAGTGAAGTGCTATGAAACAGTATATATGTCTAAGTATTATTGTTATTACTATCTGTATACACATAATTGAAATACTTTTAAAAACATATGCAATGATTGGAAGTTGTAAAAGGTTTGCAATATCAAGATGAGCATTTGCTACACATTTAAATGATTGAAGAACATATCTTTCCTAATAATGCAGAATTGAAGGCTTCTACTATTAGGTATATAAGGAGGCTTCTACCATTAGGTTTTTGGAGGTACAGGAAGACCACTGTCTCATTGATTATTAAGAATTCTGGTTTTCTTCCTCCCAATTCAATAAATGTATTTTTGGAAAGAGGCTATGACTTCCTGTCCATATAGTGTGGCATAAACCTAATCGGAAATGTGATTAAACTGCTAAACATTCCCCTTCTGTACATATTTATCACTCATCAAAAACACTACATATACCAATAAAATATTGTTTTGGTCGCTAATTCTGAAGATGTGTTGATTTATTTTCCTTTTATTTTATTTGTATTTTTTAAAAAAGCATTGCCAAATCATCCTCTCATGATGGTCTGGATAAGATACATATATTTAGTCTATAGTGCTAAAAAGAATATTTCATACAAATATGTATATAGTGGAATTTGATACTTTCCAGGATTTGGATTTAACTTTACTGATGACAACGGATAGAGAACTTTGGGAATTATCCATAATATTTAAAGGATACCTCATTGCCTGTCTCAGTCATTCCTGGGAAAGAGAATAAACTCTTGGCTTTTCATGTGCTTTGAGCATGGAATGTCTGAAAAACCATAAGTTGGAGCAAATAATTCAGCTGTAGTTTGTATCTTGCAAAATTATGTCAAAGGGCACAACTGCATCCTTTCCATCTGGGAATATATCTGATCTCTTATTTAGGTTGGCTTGCTGGTTAATGGGAAGTATACAAGGAGGACATCTGGAAACTCTGTGGGTTTTCTTTCCTAAGGGCTCTACTGAAACAGAATTTATTAGACAAACCAATCTACGCTTCTCGTTTTTATCCCAATTTGGCATTGCCTCATCTGTTGCTGCCACTATTGAATTTTCCTTCCATGGATCCAGCACTGGGACCACCCTTTAACTCCATATGGGATATGTCTGACATCTGCAGGAAACCAAATGCCAACTGCAATATGCTTTTGGCAGCAGCTGAAATTTTGTCTCTTTTCTTGGCAGTCTTCCTGTATGATCTTTCTTTTCTTCAACTGCTCAGTGCTGCCATGCCTGCGACTTTGCTTTAGAGTTAATCAACATGGTCACATAGCAGAGAAGCTCTAGTCACTTGGCTTCATAAAAGCTAACAACTCACATCATTTTTGGCTGCTAGGCAAAAGATCAATTGCACTGGCATATAAAACAAGGGTCGTTTTCTAGGATTCTTCTGCCCTATGGCAGCAAGCCAGAAGCCGTAGAGATAAATGTTCTCTTGCTGTTACATATCTATTTTCCTCCCTTTAAGTTAAAAGAATGTGGTTTCAATTAACAAATGTGGTTCTTATATGTAGGGGAATATCTTAAGCAGATTCAAGCAGCAGGAATGCAGTATGGTGTTCCCATGTTTTCTTCTGTATCCTCACAAGTCAGAGCTTGATGCTATATTTTTAACTAGGTGATTTCAAAGTCTATTCAGCCTATGTTTTCTTTTCTTAGAATACTTTTCTAGCAGCAGTTTAAGGCCATTCAGAAGTAATTATTTTGATTTTGTGTTAAACATTATAGATAGGAATTCACACCTTTGTTTTATTTATTTAAAATATATATTACCATCCATGAATGTTGATTTCATAATTATTTACCATATCAAAACATATGCTTTAAGTAACCAAACCATCCAGGGGTGGGTTCTAAAATTTTTTACTACCGGTTCTGTGGGTGTGACTTATTTTATGGGTGTGGTTTGATGGTCATGTGACAATTCTTTAGGATTTAACAGAGGTACTGGTCTACCAGGCTTTTAACTGCTTGTAGAGCTGTACCGGTCTACCCATTTGTACTTGAAGTGTCCTGGTCTACCCATTTTTTTTTCGAGTGTCCTGGTCTACCTATTTGTTCTTGGAGCATCCTGGTCTATCCATTTGTTTTTCGAGCACACAGGTCTACCACCACACTGCCTTTTAACACTGATCAGCTGTAAGGCGGCCCTTTGAAGCTCTGCGGCAAGAGTTTAAACAGTTTTTTTCCTTCCAGCCGATCAGCTGGGACTCAGGATGCAGCAAAAAATTGGGGCGGGGCCAAATAAAAGGTAAGAATAACACGGGGGGCGGGCGGGAGGGTCCAGCTCCTGAACAAAAAGAACCAGTTCGATGACATCATATCGTCACCGCTACCGGCTTGGCCGAGCCAGGCCAAACCGGGAGGAACCCACCACTGAAACCATCCCCTTCCATCCCACCATATTGATAGATAAAAGCTAACAGCATTATAAAATAAAAGAGGATATTTTTAGCTCAGGTTGAAATGAAGGGTTGTTGCTATCTGAGCTTGGTTGTTTTCTTGCAGATGTTTTATTACTCAAACTAGGTAACATCATCAGTGCTAATAGAAACCAAGCTCAGAAAGCAAGAAAACAATCAAACTCAGAGAACATCAAGGACCTTTCAAAATGATTAAACACCTGAAAAAGCAAAATGTATTCAGCTGGAATCTGAAAACTTACAGTGTCGATGGCTGGTATGTTTTCTTAGTGAGGTGTTTCACAATTGATGCACACTTTTAAAAAGCTTGGAATTGAAAATGGACTTTCCAACATTTTCATTTGCCTTTCATTTACCATCTCCACAATCATGTGAAATATTCTAGAATGATTTGCATTTTTTAAAATGAGTTGTAATGATATAGCACTTATCTGATATCTACAATATAAGATGATAGTAAAATCCATTATGTCCCCTCTCAAGTTCTCATAAAGAACTGGGTATGTTATGTTATGCACTAGATAAATATTTTACTTCAAAATTGGCAAATCTGTATTGAATTTAAAAGCTATACATTAAAAAAAAATCATGCTGAGAAACTTCTCAACACATGTTAATTGGAAACATATGACAATAATTTCTCAATCAGAACATTGTCCTTTAAGGGCACGCCATGCTTTTAATATGAAGAATGACTGATGACTAGTGGGTGGGGAGGGAAGTGAAAGCAAAAAGATTGCCAAGGAAATAAAGCTGGGGGAAGTTACCAATACATTTGTAATGGTCAATAATTGCTAGCCTTTATTTGTTAGAAATTTGTCACGTCCTATTCTTACATGAATCACACTCAAATTGGCTCACAACAAGACAAAAAGCACCGAAGCTATTAATATAGCTTCGGTGCTTTTTGTCTTTGTTGTGAGCCAATTTGAGTTATTATATTTATATAATATATAATAAATATCTATAATAAATATATTTATTAATATATTTTTAAAAAGACAAAAAGATAAAATTCAAAATTAGAAAATGATAAATTCTTTCTCAAAAGTAAGCGGGTAAAATGCTAGTAGGATTGTAACAATAGTGTGAGCCAAACAGACATACAGTTCAAAAGCTGGTAAAAGTCTGTTCCCAAGTAAGGAGTTTTCCACTTGGCACTAAGCACTGCCAGAGAAAAACATGAGCTATTCTAGCGTTCTGCATTCTGGCAGAAGGCAGGGAAAAGTCCCGTTCACTTGTTTTTACCAAATGTCTTAGAAATTAATAAGAACGCCCCTGCCAAAAATCAAAGATGATGTGTTGGTAAATATTCTATTTGATTAGCTATTAAGAGCCTTGATAGTACAGTGGTCTACGCACCCTGTTATTAACACAGCTGCCTGCAATTTACTGCTGGTTCGAATCTCTCCAAGGCTCAAGGTTGACTCAGCCTTCCATCCTTTCTAAGGTAGGTGAAATGAGGACCCAGTTTGTGGGGGCAATAAGCTGACTTTGTATAAATATACAAAAGTATGAAGGCTATTGCTTAACGCATTGTAAGCCGCCCTGAGTCTCTGGAGAAGGGCGGCATATAAATCAAATTAATATATATATATATATATACATACATATATATATATATATATATATATATATATATATATATATATATATGTAGGTCTTTGGTTATTCGGGTCTTCTCCCACGTAAAATTGGAAGTGTCTTGGCGACGTTTCGACGAAGTCTCATTCGTCATCTTCAGGCTGGTGTTCTCGGCTTCGTGCTTCCAGGAGCAATGTGAGATCGCAGCTGTCTCTTCCTTTTAACTGCTAGCAGTTAAAAGGAAGAGACAGCTGCGATCTCACATTGCTCCTGGAAGCACGAAGCCGAGAACACCAGCCTGAAGATGACGAATGAGACTTCGTCGAAACGTCGCCAAGACACTTCCAATTTTACGTGGGAGAAGACCCGAATAACCAAAGACCTACATACAAACACCCGCGAAAACCTGAGAAAACATATATATATATATATATATATATATATATATATATATATATATATATATATATATATATATATATATATATATATATATATATATATATATAAAACAATATAATTGGTTAAAATCTCTTATGGTGACCTGCGAGGAACAAAATTGATCACTGTCTTAGCATAGATTTCAATTTCTTTTTAATATGGACAACCTTAATCTTTTATTAAATCACTTTGAATATGTAAATTGAGAACGTAGTCTCAATTCATGGTCATGAGATAAAATAGTCATGAAATAATGCCATGAGATAAAAGATCAGATAATGTCTTAGCGGCATAGAAAACCTTGGAAACTACAGGTGACCTTTACTCAAATATTCTGTACTACTAGTTTAGTAAATTGTAAGGGCAAAACATTGAACTGACAGAGCAAGGAATCATTGCAAGGAAAATAAAAGTGGCATATCAGTTCGGTTGGTGAGAAACATTGCACTAATTCATGGTTTATGTAAATGTGGTTTATTAAATAAATCACAATGACATGAATACTACAACATGCCAGCCAAAAAAGAAGCAAATATGCAAGTTATTCATGGTATTTGACAAACATTTTGCCACAAACTGTTTGGTTTCTGTTAGCAATTAACATTTTTAGAGCAAGGGTGCAGAGAACATTCACAGTCATCTGTTATCATCAAGTGAATGTGAGAAACAGTCAATTTTCACTAAAATTCCACCTTGCCTTCAAATCTAGCCTTCTGTTTTGGAAAATGATTTTTTTGTTTTCCACACAGAGTTACATCTGGCAGTCGCCTGTTCATATACTCTACATTCTTGTTCTGGAAATTCATTGCTACTAACAAAACGTCAACAGAAATAAGCCTATGATGGTCTCAAAGATCATCATCTCCTAGGATCAAAAAAAGAGACTCAGAATATATTAGGACACATATGCTTTCCTAAATAATACTTTGTTTTAAACAGTTTATTTAAGCCTAAATTGTCTGGATTCGTACAACACCAAAATAAAACAAACCATATTAGCGTTTAGCCTAATTGGCATAATTTTTCCACTGAAAAATTATAAACTCAGGGGATACTGTCTTTTTTCTGTCATTATATATCTTTTTTTCAAGCTTGGTGCTCTCCAAATATAATAACAGAACACAATAACGGAGTTGGTAGGGCCTTGGAGGTCTTCTAGTCCAGGGGTCAGCAACCCACGGCTCTGGAGCCACATGTGGCTCTTTCATCCCTCTGCTGCGGCTCCCTGTCATTGGTCGGCTCCAAAATTGATAGGGCTTTCGGTTAGGACAGGTAGAGGAAAAAGGATGCTGCGCTAGGAGGAGACTCTATGGTGGGGGAACTGGACTTCTGGTCAGCTCCAGAATTGAATGGGGGGCTTCCGGTTAGGACCTTTGTGGCTCCTTGAGTGTTTAAAGTTGCCGACCCCTGTTCTAGTCCAACGCTCTGCTCAAGCAGGAGATTCTATGCCATTTCAGACAAATTGTATTTCAATCTCTCCTTAAAAACCTCCAGTGATGGAGCACCCACAGTTTCTGAAGGCAAGCTGTTCCACTGATTGTTTGTTTGTTTAGTTATTTGTTTGATTGATTGATTGATCGTTCATCTTATTTCAAATTACTTTGATTAATTATTCTGTCAGGAAATTTCTTCATATTTCCAGGTTGGTTCTCTCCTTCATTTGTTTTCATCTACTGCTTCTTGTTCAGCCTTCAAGTGGAGACTTGGTTGACCCCCTATTCAATGGATTACAATTCCTATAGTATACCAATTACCACAATGACAATTGAACTGTCCAATTTGGCAATAATGGAAATATTAAGTGTAAGGTAATAATCAAGTTCAGCTGTAAGATAAAATGATTGGAAAGCTAGTTATTCAGAATTAAGAATGCGCTTCATAGCACAACTGGAAGTCTGTAGAGATTCTCAATCATTCAGTTCATGGTTGTCCCAAAGGTGCTTTTTCAGGAGGCAACTGGACTTTTTTGTTTTTTCTTTGAAGACATTTCGCTTCTCATCCAAGAAGCTTCTTCAACTCTGACAGAATAGTGGGGAAAGGAAGGATTTACATTCCTTCCAGACAGCTCGGCTGAAGAGCTGAAGAAGCTTCTTGGACGAGAAATGAAACATCTTCAAAGAAAAAAACAAGAAAGTCCAGTTGCCTTCTGAAAAAGCACTTTTGGACTACAACAATGAGTTGAAAATGCAGCATGAGGCAAAAAAGAAATAAGGCCAGTAGAACTATGGCATCACTGAAGCCATGTTTGTCATCATTAGAGCAATAATGTTCTTTTTGCTCTTAGAAAAGAATATGTAAAACATTTTCTGCACAATCTGTGCCTGAAATCGAAACATATTTCTGATGTTTTGATGGTTTATGCCATAATGAGACAAGGCAGGCAGATGAAGAGAAGGAAGAAAGAGCACTAGAAGAGCAGACAAAGTAATTCCGATGGCTGCTAAGGGAAGACAGTTATGATACGCACTAGACTTGTCCTCTTGTTGATCTGGATTTCATTTCTTCCAAATCCTGGAACAATCCAAAAGTTCTAAGTTTATTTCTGCCAAATTGCAGTTGATCCAAAACAGTTTGGCAGAACTGCTAAAATGAGTTGTAGTGTTTCAAGTTCAAAATAAAACGCTGTTTCCATTTTATGGACACTCTGCTTAGAAAATAGAAGCAACGTTTTGGCATAACTACAGAGTTCTCTGCCTGCCATTAGTTAACATTAAGGAAAAGGAGAAGGCCAAAAATGAAAAGTTTGAGGAAAATCACCATCATCCGTGCTGGTAGAAAGTTTTGGACAATTAATAGTAATAGGGTATTATAGTATGGATACTATCCATACATTGTTTTCTTGGTTATCAACCTAGTACTGCATTTTAATTAACATAGTGGTAATATTGACTATGTGGATTTAGGTTAACATCTGAATGACTTTTTGTTCTTTTCAGAGAATATTGGGAAGATATGGCAAACCAGTAAACAATATGCCATTTTTATGTTTACAAATTGCTTGAGGTGGCTAGCGCTGTGGGGAGAAATACCTCTCTAAAGTTAAGCTACCTAGGCTTTTAGAGGCCGGATTAGCCAAACTGAGACCTTAGGGTCTTCTGCAATCTTGCATTAGCCGAATAATAATAAAAAAGACATTACTCCCCAAAATAAATAAAAAGCCTAACTCTGGTTTGTTAGATGAGAAATGTCTTTGTAAGATGGCAGAAAATGAGCAGAGACAAAGCCTCTTTCCCAATTGTTTTCTTATCCTCTCACCCAATTTGTCAGAAATAGTTATTGGAAAATTGCTTCCAATAAAAACAAACTCCTTTTTGTAGTTTAATTAGACTATGATATATAGAACTTTTGCAGATCTTGAAGCTCCCAGCTTTTTTTAAAAAAAAGTCTGCGCAGCTTGATTCAAATCCCATGAAAGGCCATTAATATGATTGCAATTGTTATCTTAGTTACTACTGTTGTTGTCAAAGTTCTTTATTCCATTGTTCTTTCAGTGAAAGGTTGGTTTCCTTAATCAAATGTGCATTTATAAAGTTACATCATTGGAAAGGAAAAGGTATAATTCAAGGGTGTCAAACTCGCGGAGTCACATCGTCACGTGATATATCATGACTTCTCCCCTTGGCTAAAACGGGAGTGGGCGTGGCCAGTGCATGGTGCATCAACCCGCGGGCTGTGAGCTTGACACTCCTGCTATAATGCATGCCATAAATAGTCTTATATTAAAAAAGAAGCTTGCTAATTGAATGACTTCTGATCAGTCCCATCAGTCTGACTCTCAACCCATTCCATGATATCAGACAAATCCAATTTGGTTTGAAAATGGTTAAATGGTAAAATAGTATCAGGGCCCCTATTTGTTTTCAGCTGAATTTCATGGAAGTTAGGTCTGTCTTCACTCAACGCAATTTACTAGATTAAATGAACATTCCACAGAAGGATTCAGACATCACTCTGAAGTCAGTTAAGGTTAACCATACAGTAGTGAACTTTGTTGGCATGTTGTGTGGCTTACCAGGTTGTGTGGGCCGTTTGTTTGGATTGTACGAAGCTCAATATACCCTGAAAAGAGATAAACCCTGTAGGCAACCTAAGCATGATGCATGAATGCAGCCTTGTTCTGAGTCACGGTGGCATAACGGAGGCAATCCAGCTCATTGGTTTAGGTGCGCTGGCTGAGAATCAGTCATCCAGTTGTAAAGCTCAGATGAAATATTACAAATCCATTCTGAATCTTGCTCCCAAACACTGTCTACCTCTTTTCTTTTTTATTGTCAGTAAGTCAATCTTATCTGAGGAGCCTATACTAATCTCAAAGCTTCAGAACACCAACTCTTTCATAGAAGATTTCTCTTCCTTTGCATATGAACCACAGGTTCAATATTGAACCCTGTAGGTCCAATATTCACTCTGTCAAGGACTTAGGAGTACTCATCTTAAATGATCTAAGCCCCAGAGCCCACTGTAACAGCATTGCCAAAAAGGCATTAAGAGTTGTTAACCTAATTTTGCAAACCTTCTTCTCCGGTAACATTGTACTGCTAACTAAGGCACACAAAACCTTTGCCAGACCAATTCTCGAATACAGCTTGTCTGCCTGGAATCCATACTGTATATCAGACATTAATACGATTGAATGGATCCAGAAGTATTTCACGAGAAGAGTACTCCGCTCCTCTAGTCACAATAAAAATCCCTATGCACCAGATTTGAAATTTGGGCTTGAACAATCTGGAACTGCGCCGCCTGCGGTGTGATCTAAGCACAGCACACAAAATTGTCTGCTACAACGTCTTACCTGTCAACGACTTCTTCAGCTTCAACCTCAATAATACACGGGCAAGCGATCGATACAAACTCAAAGTAAACCGTTCCAAACTCGATTGCAGAAAATACGACTTCAGTAACAGAGTGGTTAACGCCTGGAATGCCTACCCAACTCCATTGTTACCTCCTCTAACCCTCACAGCTTCAACCTTAAACTGTCTACTATGAACCTCAACCCATTCCTAAGAGGTCTGTAAAGGGGGCGTGCATAAGCGCACCAGTGTGCCTACCATCCCTGTCCTGCGGTCACCATTTATGTGTATTTATTTCTTTCATTCATGTCCATGTTTATATTTACACCTGCTATCTGTACATGTTTGACAAATTAATAAATAAAATATGCATACTTAGCATTATCAGTTCTGTCCTGGCTTGCTCCCTCTTTTGCTCTTCCAAAAGGCCTACAAGCACAAAATATTCCTTGTGTGAAGAGAAGAACTTGACTCAACATGCATTCAGATTCAACCATACCCAAATACAAATCTTTGCTGGGGAAGGCTGGTCACTTTACTGACTGCTTTGTATGCAAAGGCCCTAACTTTAATGATTCCACTAAACCTGGGGAATTCCTATGTTTGTTAGAATTTAGAATTAGAATAGAGCTGGAAGGGACCTTGGAGGTCTTCTAGTCCAGCCCCCGCTCAAGCAGGAGAACCTATACTATTTCAGATAAGTGTAAGGTGACCAGATGTCCCGCTTTTGGCGGGACAGTCCCGCTTTTGAGCAATTTGTCCCGCGTCCCGCGGCGTTTTAAAAAAGTCCCGATTTTTCATTCTGCCTCCTGAATCCCCGCTGATGGCTAGAGGGAAAAAAAACTCTTTAAACTCTTGCCGCAGGGCTTCAAAGGGCCGACCTACAGCTGATCAGTGTTAAAAAAAAAAATGAATAGACCCATGTCTGCAAAAATAGAAAAAACAGCCCCTGTTAACAGCTTCCACTAGGTTAATTAGCTGCAAAAAGCTGCAAAAAGTTCCTGGAGCAGATTTCCCCCCCCCCCAGCTATACTGAAAACAAAGGCGAAAGTGAAACTAAACCTGCAACATGACAAAATGAGGCAGAGAGAGATTTCTTTCTTTTTCTTTTTCTTTTTCCTCACCAAAAAAGGTAGGTACAAAACTGCAAACAATGGGAAATTTTGGGCAAAAGAGGAGAGTTCAAGATTTTAAAACACAAAAGAAAAAAAGCTCTATTTAACTAGGGAATTGTAATAATTGAGATACTATTAATAATTGTATATTGTGTTGAAAGCAGAAATGGTTAAGTTGTGGTTTGGAGGAATATATGGGGGAAATTATTTGGTTTATTATTATTGGTAAATATAATTAATTGATTTGTAAGAAATTGGATTGCATGGAAATAATTGGAATATTCATGTTCATATTGATTAATATACAAAAAAGATAGTTATATAACTAATTGATTTATATTAAAATGTTGAATTTGTATTAAACAACTGTATTACATAATTACATAATTAACCAATGTGAGGATGGATATAAAAATAGATGACAATGGGAAGGGGTATAATATAGAATAGAAGGGAAAAATTGAATTTGATTAAGATTAGAGATGAGGATGAAGGGTAATATTGTTTTTTTTAAAAAATAGATGAGGAATAAATATGGCAAAAAGGAAATATAGAAATTGTAAATTTAATTGAAATGACTAAACGCTGTTTAAATTTGTGAACCAGCCAAATATTCTGTTCAAAGAAAATACATTGCATGTTTGTATGTGTGTTTCTAATTATTGCTATTTATTCATATTTGTTCTCTTTTATTCTTTAAAGTTTAACAATTCATTCTTAATCTTAATATCTTTATATTTGCTTGGGGTTGGCTTTCTTCCCTTTCATCTTTTTTATTGTACAGCAATCTTTCTCCTCAAACCTACCACCACTCTCTTTTCTTTCCTTCTTACTTTCTCTTCCCCCCACCCTCTTTTTCTCCTCCCTACTTCCTCTTCCTTTCTCCTTCTCCTCCTCTCTTCCTCCCTCTCTTACCCTCACTCCTACTCTAATTTCCATTCCTTCATCCCTCTCTATTGCTGTATCCTTTAATGCATATGGACTACTCAGAGAGCTGAAAAAGTTATTTTTGACTGGTCCTCACACTTTTGACCAGTCCTCGAATTTATGACTGTCCTCACATTTTACATTTTTGCCCTATCTTGTCATCATGGTGAAGAGAAGCAGTTGTGAAATGAGTGACATGGTTGTTAAGAATACTGCACGGGCATAAATGTGAGGATGGTCATAAGTGTGAGGACCAGTCAAAAGTGCGAGGACCTGTCAGAAATGACTTTTTTCAGCCCTCTGGTTAGTCCTTTTGTGCATATGGACTACTCAGAGGGCTGAAAAAGTTATTTTTGACTGGTCCTCACACTTTTGACCAGTCCTCGAACTTACGACTGTCCTCACATTTTACGTTTTTGCCCTATCTTGTCACCATGGTGAAGAGAAGCAGTTGTGAAATGAGTGACATGGTTGTTAAGAATACTGCACGGGCATAAATGTGAGGATGGTCATAAGTGTGAGGACCAGTCAAAAGTGTGAGGACCTGTCAGAAATGACTTTTCAGCCCTCTGAGTAGTCCCTATACACATAGCCATGGCCACCCGGTCACATGACCAGCTAGCCACGCCCACCCAGTCACATGGCCTCCAAGCCACGCCCACACAATAAGTCACGCCCACAATGGTGTCCTTCTTACCAATGTTAAAATCTGTTCACCTTACCCTATACGCATAGCCATGGCCACCCGGTCACATGACCAGCTAGCCACACCCACCCAGTCACATGACCAGCTAGCCACGCCCACCCAGTCACATGACCAGCTAGCCACGCCCACAAAATAAGCCACGCCCACAATGTCCCTCTTTACCAATGTTAAAATCTGGTCACCTTAGATAAGTGGCTGTCTAGTCTCTTCTTAAAAACCTCCAGTGATGGAGCACCCACGATTTCTGAAGGCAAGCTGTTCCACTTGTTAACTGTCCTCATTGTTAGGAAGTTTTTCCTTAATTCCAGGTTGCTTCTCCCTTTGGTTAGTTTCCAAGTCCAACCATTTTTTCTTGTCCTGCCCTCTGGTGCTTTGTAGAATAATTTGACCCATTCTTCTTTGTAGCAGCCCCTCAAATACTGGAATACTGCTATCATGTCACTCCTAGTTCTTTTCTTTAGACTAGCCAAATCCAAATCCTGCAGCCATTCTTCATATGTTTTAGTCTCCAGGACGTTGATCAACTTAGTTGCTCTTCTCTGAGCTTTTTCCAAGGTCTCAACCTCTTTTTTTTTTTTTTTTTTTTGTAGTATGGTGACCAAAATTGGTTGCAGTATTCCAGGTGTGGTGTTACCAAGGTTTTGTAAAGCGGTACTAATATGTCACGTGTTACTCTGGATCTAGAGCTAGTCAATAAATCAGAGAGGTGAATCAACAGTTTGACTCACAAAACCATTACCTATTTTGCTGCAAGTTCCAACAGCAGTACCTCTAGATCTTTTAATACATCAGGGGTGCCTTGCAATTGCAGCCTTTTTTTAAAAAAATCTTCTGTTAATCTGAACTGGCATGAGGTTGTTTAGGGAAGAAGGTCCACTTTGATTCTTCACTGGTTTCCTGTGTTTTCTTCTAGATTTCTTCTCATTTACTTTCTCCATTGTCCCTGCCGGATCTGTACCAGCAGGTGCTTCCTGGAAATGTATGGGAATTTCTTCTTTCAGACCATTTCATTCACATGTTCTATCAATACATTGGACTTTTTAGAAAAAGAGGTTTTACTTTGAAGGCATTTTAAGATTTTTTTGCGGTGGTCTTCGCTGTATTGAATTTAACTGCTATTTTATCCTTGTTCCTCCTCTGTTTTGGAACCCAAATATTAGAGCTAGGACACCTTCCTTCTTCTCTGGTTAATTGGAGGTGTCTTGTTTGCCACCATCTCTTCTCCCACTTTCTCCACCATCAATCACTTGGGAGGGAATTGGAATTGGTTGCTAGTACGAGATCAAATTGCAACGCTTGAATTCTAAAGATAATGAATTTGGGATGTAATCAGCTGGTGGGTGGAACCTCCATTAAACAAAAAATAAATGATAAATGGGTTGGAATAAATAGCAGTGCAGAAACCCTCCAGAGTAGGGCTGAGGAGCTTAACTCTGCAAGATCTGTAGGGCAGGTTAATAAATCCTGCAGGAGCAGACAAGGCACAATTAAACAAGGCTGAAGAAAGTCAGAGAGTAAAAAATGCTGTTAAATGTTTAACACCTAGTCTGCTCAAATTTAATATCACTCTTCCTCCTTGTCTTGTAATTGGCAGTGTTCTAAGCTTAACAAGCAAACATTGGCTCTCAGAGAATTCATTATTAGTCCTTTTTGAACCATGAAAAGTTTTTTCTTCTTCTTATTTCAGACCATTTCATCCATATATTTTTCTTTTTAGAAACAGAGATTTTATCTTGAGTGCATTTTAAGATTTTCTTGCAATGCTTTTGGTTGATTTTATATGTGGATGTTATTAGTGTTTCTCTTGTAGGTTGCCACAAGAGCTTCTAGCTATAGGTCAAGTAATATATTCTTAAAAGTAATAGAATGGTTTTTTTTTTATGACTTGTAGCCAGGCTTGATACTGCTGAGTGGGAGGTGGGGGGTGGGGAGGTGAGAGGGTTACCATTTCCAGAAAACACATTGCAATAAAGAAATTTTTTTTCCCTTGTTGTCTGCAACCTGATCAGGTTCTCATGATTCATTCGAAAGTAAAATGACTGGAGATTGGAGAAGCAAAGGTTTTTTTTTTAAATTTATGTACAGGTAGTCCTAAATTTACAACAGTTCACTTAGTGACCGTTCAAAGATACAACGGCACTAAAAAAAGTGACTTATGGCTGTTTTTCACACTTACGACCGCTGCAGCATCCCCATGGACATGTGATCAAAATTCAGATGCTTGGCAACTGACTCATATTTATAATGGTTGCAGTGTCAATGATCCCCTTTTGCAATCTTCTGACAAGCAAAGTCAATGGGGAAAGTCAGATTCACTTAACAACCGTGTTACTAATTTAACACCTGCAGTAATTCACTTAACAATTGTGGCAAGAAAAGTTGTAAAATGGCGCACAATTCACTTAACAAATGTCTCCCTTAGCAACAGAAATTTTGGGCTCAATTGTGGTCCTACGTCAAGGACTACCTGTATTGATGTATTTATTTATTTAATCTATAGCCACCCAATTCAACCAAGGGATTCTAGGTGGCTTCTTCTCTACTTCTACATTTTCATCATGAGCAACTTTTTCCTTCTTTCTTTCTCTCTTTCTCTCTAGCAGGGATTATTCACTGAAATACAATTGCCAGGAGAAAACAGAATTTTAAACTTTGCTTTTCAATGTGTATGGGGTAATGGATATAGATGGGAAATGCTCCCTCCCCTCTACTTCAAAAACAATGCTTTTATAGGATGTCACCAACAAAGCCATTCTTCATTCAGGAATGCTGCCATTGCAGTTAGTTTCATTCTCATTCCAACCATCCTTTGGGTGCACAGATCAGCATGTATTACCAGTTCCCAGAGGACAAGAGACTTCTGTTCTTTTTGCAGAGGAACTGCCATGGTCCACTAAGAGCTTTTGTTAGGTCAAAAGATTAGCCTACAGAGAAGATGGTACACTCATCTCTGCAGAATTAGAAGCGGGAGCAATTCTATTCTATTCTATTTTTACTTTTGTCTCAACATACGCCCTCTCAAAAATCATCATAATGATGGGATTCCCAGTTATAACTTTAAAGAAAGCCAACTATGATCTAATAGACAATGAACTCGCATATCTTGATTGGCAAAATCTATTCTCTGACTGTAATAATGCTGATGACCATTACAACTTTTTCTTGTGCGAAGTCAAAAGAATCATTAAACTTTACATACCACTAATATCCCACAAAACCAGAAAAAATAAACTACCAATAACAATAAGGAAATTACAATCCAGAAAAAAATATCTTTTGCAAAAAAACAAAACAAACTACGTAGCTAACTTCAAAAACCGCTACAAAAACTTATGCCAACAAATAAAGACTGAATGCACCAATTATCGCATCAAGCAAGAAGAAAACCTATGCACAAAATCCATCCGTGCCTTCTATAATTTTGCAAACAACAAACTTAAAGACTCGAGATCCATCCCACCCCTAAAAGGACCAAACAATGAAGATTGTATTGACAAAACCGTTAAAGCCAATCTCTTTAATACATTCTTTGGCTTAGTCTTTGTAAACAGCAACAACACATACCCAATATTTCCCAGTTGTACCAAAAACAATTACGATTACAGTGATCTTATACATATTGATTTTACAGAAGACAATGTTGAAAAGGCACTATGCAATCTAAAACCATCTCTCTCTATTGAACCTGATGGACTATGTGCATACTTCTTAAAAAAGCTTTCCACTGCAATTGCTGAACCTCTAAGCATAACTTTTGAAAAATCTTTCAGTACCAGCACCTTGCCCTACCAATGGTCACAAGCCAAGGTCATCCCTATCTTCAAAAAGCGAGACCCTAGCCTAGTTGAAAATTACAGACCAATCTCTTGTATACTGACAATGCAACTAACCTTCAAAAAAACCTTGACTATGTGTCAGATTGGTCTAACAAGTGGCAACTTCAAATCTCAGCCAACAAATGCTCTGTCTTGCACATTGGCAAAAAACCCAAAACATAAAATACAAATTAGATGGACATGACCTTGTAGATGACCCTCACTCTGTCAAGGACCTTGGAGTACTCATTTCTAAAGATCTAAGTGCCCGAGCCCACTGTAACAACATTGCCAAAAAGCATTAAGAGTTGTTAACCTAATCTTCCATAGCTTCTTCTCTGGTAATGTTGTACTACTAACTAGAGCATACAAAACATTTGCTAGACCAATTCTTGAATACAGCTCATCTGTCTGGAACCTGCACTGCATATTGGACATAAATAAAATCAAGGGAGTCCAGAGATATTTTATGAGAAGAGTCCTCCATTCCTCTAACTGCAATAAAATACCTTATGCCACCAGACTCCAAATTTTGGGTTTAAACAACTTAGAACTATGCCGACTTCAGTCTGACCTAAGCATAGTACATAAAATTATCTGCCACAATGTCCTTCCTGTCAATGACTACTTCAGCTTCAACTACAACAATACATGAGCAAATAATAGATATAAACTCAAGGTAAACCGTTTCAAACTCGATTGCAGAAAATATGACTTGGGTAACAGAGTGGTCAATGCCTGGAATGCACTACCTGACTCTGTAGTTTCTTCCCCAAACCCCCAAAACTTTAACCTTAAACTGTCTACTGATGACCTCACCCCATTCCTAAGAGGTCTGTAAGGGGCGTGCATAAGTGCACCAGCGTTCCTATCGACCCTGTCTTAATATTCCTTTTTATTTACTTTTCTTTTCGTGTATTCAAATTATGTTTATACTTTTACCTGTCACCTGATATATGCTTGACAAATAAATTTATGATTATGATTATTCGCTGTCTACCTTTTATTTTACTACATTAGATCCAGAGATACAGCCAAGTAAATTAAGTCCCAAGGAGGTTTGTTGGCTTGTTATACTGTTATCTCATTTTCCCTGAATATCTCAGAACAGCTTCAATGAAGGATTCCTTTTACTTTAGCCTACTGTCTTTAAGTTTGGGCTGAAAGAGTATGATCATGCAGCTAATGTCATGCACAGAGCTTTAGGTCCAGATGGAGATGTGATCCATCACTCCAAATCCAAAACTTTAATCATTAGACTACACTGTTTCTTTGTTGCATCACTGTTGTTGGCTTATTCCTTTTTCATATGGCCTCTGTTACAGTCAGTGGAACAGGCAGATGATTTGCTTTCAAAGGAGGAAGGCCCCTTTATTCTCTGGCTGTGACTGCTCTGAACCCACACATTCATGGTATACACAACAAAAACACACCGAATGGGCTTGCAGCTGTTTTAAAATAACTATGTAAAAATGCTCTTTTTCTCCATATTTATTTTGGCTAGTTCAATGAAGTTTCGTTCTTGAAATAAAACCAAACCCCACTCCCGTAGAACTGAGAAACAAAATTATTTCTACAACCAATCTTTTCTAAACGATAATGTGGATGGACAATATATGCCCAGACATAATGATCATAAATATATCTGTGATAGGAAAGAAGTTCCAAAATTTTGTATTGTATTCCCGCCAGCTGGCTGCTGCCTCCGGGCTCTCCCCTCCTGATTTATTCAGCTTCAGATAACATAGCATTGTAAAAAAGAAAAAAAAAAAAGATTGCCCCTCAAACAGCAGACAGGTGCTCAGTAAAGAGGTAAGAAAAAGGTTAATAATAGATAAAACATTTTCTGTTTTTTTGTTCTACAGTGGGAACAAATGCTGGTTCCTTTTGCATCTCCTTCTGAACTCAGTTCTCATTTTTAAAAGGGGGCTTAGAAAAGTGCCTGAAGGAGGCACCTACCTCAGGCCCTCATCAAAGGCCCTGTATAAATTCAGCAGTCACGGATCAGAGAGCTGATCCCCTTGTGAATGGCTAACAGTTGAAAGAACGTAGAAATAAATGGATACTTTTCAAAAAGGAGACAAGTGCAGCGTGCCTTCACCCAGAAGGATTATGCTGGTACTTTTTAACATGTTTACAAGTGTGACTTGTAGCTACAGATGATGGATGAGGTAGGGAGAGATCCTTGGTGTTCTCTGAGCTTGCTTATTTTCTTGCAAATGTTTCATTACCCAAACTTGGTAACATCATCAGCACTGATGATGTTACCTAGTTTGGGTAATGAAATGTCTACAAGAAAATAAGCAAGCTCAGAGGGCACCAAGGGCCCCTCATTTCTTCAAGACCGCCTTCTACCACATAGCTCCCAGCGACTGGTGAGATCCCACAGAGTTGGTCTCCTCTGGGTCCCATCAGCTAAACAATGCCGGCTGGCAGGCCCACGGGGGAGGGCCTTCTCTGTGGCTGCCCCAGCTCTCTGGAACCAGTTACCTCCTGAGGTCCGGACCACCCCTACCCTATTGGCCTTCCGAAAAGCGGTGAAGACCTGGGGCCGTTGATCTCGCTGTTGCGATCTTGTGAGATCCGGCCATGAATGGTGTAGATGGGTTTTAATGTTTTAATGTTTTTATAATGTTTTTTTTTTAATGCATTGTAAGCCGCCCTGAGTCTCCGGAGAAGAGTGGCATATAAATTGAATTAATAAATAATAATAAATAATAAATTTCAACCCTGAGCTACAGATATTCTCCTTTATTGGATAAGATAGTGTGGTGAAATATCTAGCAAACTCTGAGAAAAGAAAGAAGAACACAGTACAACTGTGGAAGACAAATCCAACCCAAGTGAGAAGGAAGGGAAGTGTGGAGAAAAAAAGAGCAACTCTGCCTGATTTATGCTGAGCATAAGTTAATAAGGAGAACTGCTCTGACAATCCTTCAAACTACAGTTCCATATTGGCAATAAATAACTTTCTACAAGTCTAAGAGGTTCTTATTGTTGCTGTTTTTTTTAAATTTGATTTATATGCCGCCCTTCTCCGGAGACTCAGGGCGGCTTACAATGTGCTCAGCAATAGCCTTCATCCTTTATACAAAGTCAGCTTATTGCCCCCACAACTGGGTCCTCAATTTACCTACCTTAGAAAGGATGGAAGGCTGAGTCAACCTTCAGCCTTGGAGAGATTCGAACCTGCAGTAATTGCAGGCAGCTGGTCTTAATAACCAGCTTAATAACAGGGTGCTTTAGACCACTGTACTACCAAGGCTCTTAAAATTAAGGTTTCTTAATTTTGCCAGACTTGCAAGGTTTAAAAGACCTCCAACTAGCTGAATGGACTTTAAAATGGCAAACTGAATGAAAGCAAGTTTATGGCAATAAGAACAACAACAGCAATGGTTTTCCTAATGGAGTTGGAGATAGCAGTGCAATTGCTATAAAGGGAGAGTACGTTCCATAATAAGTTGCAAATGTACTCCAAATTGCTACCATATTAATGCTATTCTATAAATCTATGGCGTGATAATAGTTGTATACAGTATACAGTTTTGGTCACTGCACATTTTATAGTAAATCCTTGAACTGGCAAAATGGCAAAAAGAAGTTAACCAAAAGACTAGAAAACGTGTACAGCAAGGAAAAAATGACATTTTTGTTTCTGTTTTGTTGTTCTGCTTAGAAAGAAGTTAACTACTGTATATATAATGTTTGATATAAAAAAAAAGGAGATAAAATTCTTTCCCCCTTCCTATGATTTCAACTCAGAGTAATCCACTGAAACTAAATGGAAAGGACCATTATTAAAAATAAAATAATGAATAAAATAAATGGAAAGGACCAATTAAAAGAAGTGCTTCGCAACCACCTCATACAAATATGGAGATAATTCTTCTGATAGCCCTCAATTTAATCGCTTTAGAAGGACACAACAAATCTATGATAGACTGATAGACTGATAGCAGCTACTCCACTGAAGAAGTATATTGCTCCTTGAATCACAAACTGTATTCTTAAATGCAACTACTGTTGACCCACTGTGGAAGTGGATTACCACTATCATATCCTTCTCATTAGCTTCTTGGCCCCTCAGAGAATGGGTTTTGATCTGAGCCAAGGAGGAATAGGTTTCAGTTCTCATAGTTTAGTTTTCTTTAGTTCTAGATGTAAAATAATACTGGCATCAAATTATAATAGTACTAGCTTCATACCATGGTCCAAACTTTTGTTATTTTATGCACAAGAATGGAAACATTGACTTCAGGCCATCAACGAGATGAATCATAGCACAACCCAAGACCAAGTTTTGGTCTTTGTATCAGGCCTCAGTCTAGCATTTGTTTTTATTGCTAAGTCTCAGTTCTACAACTGTGAATGGATGGAAGTTGTCAACAGCAAAAAGCACATAGATCTAATTCTTCTCCCCCCTTGCTGCAGATGTCATATTTTATTGCAGAAATTGCAGTCACATCTAAGCTGTGTAGGGGTTTTCTATTTCAACTCAGACAAGGTGACAATGTCTGACAACTTCTATGTAAGGGACCGTGAAGGAGCCATTGCACACAAAGATTAGCTAAGATTAAAGAACACTCGATATGGACAGTGTTTATAGGGACTGTTGACCCCCTCAATCATACAGGCTATATACCTTGGCAAAATTTCAAGTCACTCTTCCAAAAGAAGAAATAGGATAGAACATTTCAACAAAACAAATAGAAAAATGTAACTGTGGACAAAATATTGTTTTTTCATTGTACCTTTTGTATTTTTGATTTTTAGAAAAAGAAAGAACGAATTGCTGGAGGGGCGCAATATCCTTTTAAATTTCTTCTCTGTTATTTTTCCATATTCAGTCTTGGGAATAAAATTTTACCATGCTAAATTAATTAGTTCTCATCCTTTGGTAATTTGTCTTTGTTTTCTGCTGGGGCTGGCATTAAAATGAGCTGTTGCAGTTGTGTGATTACCGCCTACACAAGGAATCCTAAACACGGTTTGTAAAATACTCACAGAACAAGGAATATTGCTCTATGTTCCTAGAAACAACCCAGGATTTGAACAGATTTAATATATTCTGTACCAAAATGCAGACCTGTTCTAATAAATGACACTATAACAACCAACAGCTCATTATAGGTTGAACAATAGAGATTTAATCATGTAAGGAGAAATGGGCAGCCATTTGGTTGAGACTTTACAGTAACAATACCTTTCCAAGATACTATTAACTGAAAGTAATTAAGGCACAAACCTCAGTTTGATGAATCCTCAAGATATAACAGGGACATAAATATTAGATGATATAGTATGTCCCACCATCCTATGGAGATTTATTTCTAAGGTGACCTGCCACAGTTCTTGAAGTAATAAAAATCTTCATCTCCTCTTTCCACATAATAGAAAAATGAGTATTGAGGTATCACTGTACTTTGTACTCTGGCATTGTGCAGAGACACACAAGCATTCCAGAACAATCCTGTGAGGCCCGAAAGCCATCTTTTTCATTGGATCTTCAGGCCTGCCACATTTACTACTGTGGGAAACTGGGAGGGAGGGAATTGTATGGAGGCAGGGTGATATGTAGTCATAATAACGTTCCTTTCTCAGAAAGTCAAAGACATCTTGCCCTGCACCTAGATGGCTGGAACTAGGAGGCATCTCCAGTTGGGACGGTGCTTTGATTGGACCATGTGATGGACATGTGGGTGTTGGGCAGGGACTTGAACTTTCCTTTGGGTGGGAAAATCTGGAAGCTTTCAGATTCGGGTTTTCCCAGATGTGTCAATATGACATCTCTAATAAAATGGAACTTTGAGGAAACTCAAGTCTTGGAGTTTTCTTTGGTTGGGGGTGTTACTTGGAACCCTGACAAATACTTTCTCTTCCTAAGTTTCTGTTCCCTGCAATGTTGGAAGAGTGTGGTTGCATTTTTGCAACCATGAATTTTCATGAAAGGTCTAGTTATGACTACACAAATGATTGCCTCAATACATGTCTGTTGATGTGTGTGGGGGACAGTAATAAAAACCAGATCTAGAAGATCCACCAAGCAGGAATTCAATCCTTATATAAGTGGAGAAAATCAGGCCAGGCTGTTTTAAAGGGGATCCTGAAGCAACTAGAAAGATTCAGACTGAGTTTACAGTTCTGATAATGCTGCAGGCAATTCCCATCTAATATTACAATAACAAATAAAGGTTGCTAAGTAAGAGTTCAGTTGTAATCTGAAGCTAGAAAATATGGAGAAGCAAGAATAATGCCAACAAAAATATAGACTCCCAATACCAACAATAAAACAAAATGCAGTTTTGTTCCGATATTACATAAATCAGCCAGGTACACAAGCTCAGATTTGATTTCTAAACAAATCCATGTGATATTGTTGGGCAAATCCAAAACTAGATTCAATAAATTTCCATATGTTTGACAAATGAGCAGAAGGAGTTTGTTTTTTGCAACAGTTGCAACTACTATCCCCAACAACATTTGTGAATGCTCAGATTAGCAAATTGTTCTAGGCTTCGAAAATAATTTCATCTTTTACTGATCAGGATTTGACAACGGAACGTGTATGTGACAAAAATTTGGGGTGAACTTGTATCATGTTCTAAAGCTGCTAAATTGCAGCAGTATGGATGTGACTTGGGAAATGCAGAGATTGTTTTAAAAATTATCTTTCCCACTGACTGGAAATTACTGTGAGGGACCCTGGTGGCACTTTTCTGGGCCAGTAAATGGGGAGGCTTCTTATACCAGCAAAGCTAGATCATATTGAGATCCCCATGTAAGAACAGGAAATCCATTGGTGGAAGGCATTCTGTATTTTCTACATTGCTACAATAAATTGTTATTTTGCCAGTATACAAATAACAATGGAGTTGTAAGAGAACAAAAAGAAGCAAATATATTACTATGCAGAGCAGTTACACATGTAAAAAAATAACTTGGAATTTATAGGAATTGGAGAAGCCCACATCCTTAGAATTTTAGTTCTCCCTTGAAGAAAAACAAAACTTGTCACTGGAGTTGGACCTGATGGGCAATTCTTCATGAAATGTCCAAAGCTTATGGGGGAAGAAAAAAGACTGAATAGTTTGCAGTATTTTTTGTTACTCATTAAAGAAAGGTAAAGATTTCCCATGTCTGGTCATGCCAACTCCAGGGGACAGTGCTCATCTCCATTTTTTAGCCGAGGGAGTCAGCATTGTCCAAAGACACTTCTGTGGTCATGTGCCCACCATGACTATATGCCAAGGTGCACGGAATGCTGTTACTTTCCCAATTAAGTGGTGTGTATTTATCTACTTGCCTTTACACGCTTTCAAACTACTAGGTGGGCAGGAGCTGGGATGAGTAATGGGAGCAGCTCACCCTGTAATATGGTACTTGGGTCTTGAACTGCCAACTTCTGGTTGATAAACTCAGCGTCTTAACCGCTAGCCACCATGCCCCCTATTTTGTTACTCACTATGAATAGCAATATCATAAAACATGGGAATGTGAAACTGAATCATTGACACGGGGCTCCACATCAGAATAAGACCTATGGATTTCTGTGAGAAGGTTCAATAAAATTAATTACTGCATTATACATGCCAAGCAATTCTGTCCGGGTGTTATGGCAAGGCAATAATAATATAATTTCTGTCTGAAAAATACAACAATTTTCTTCAAGGTTTCATGATTTCTTCACAAAAGCAATTGAAGGGTCTCCTTTTCTTTGCTATCCTAAGAACAGACCCCTTAGATATGTCAGAGATGTTATGGCCCGAAATGCTACTTTTTCTGATGTGTGGTGGAGGAGAGATTAAAGACCAAGCTGATATAACAGAACTGACTCTTTGTTCTAGCTCAGCCAGGTAATTGCCATTCAATGATTGGATGGATCCCTAAAGAGGAAGAAGATTTTTAATGACTTTTAATAAGGCAGTTTTGCAGAATTGATATTTCATTCAGTTGCTGGTAAGAGAAATAAACCAGGCTACATACATAGCATATCAACAGCCAACAACACAGAGATAGATTAAGGGAAATACATGCCTGTAATGGCATTCGTCTAGGATTTCTGGCACCACAGCAATCCCATCTGGACGCAATATTTACACACACTGTCAAGCTTGTGCCAAAATCAAGTGAACTCATAACTGACAGCCATTTCTATCAGTCAGGGAGCAGAATTACGGAGTTGCCTTGGCTATCTGAAGTTCAGTAAAATAAAGCCTTCCTTAAATCAAGCTCAACTTCTGACAGCTATGTAGGCATGACTCTTTGTTCACTTAACAAACCAGAGTAGAATGATTTGCCATTGATTTTGGTAGTGGGTTTCAATTTCGGCCACTACCGGTTTGCTCATGGGAGCGGACGCGCTTGTGCACACAGAAACTTCTGTGCATGCACAGAGATGTCCGAGTGGGTGGGCAGAGCCTCCTGCCACTGCTGTTACCGGTTCGCCCGACCTGGGTCGAACCGGTAGCAACCCACCACTGATTGATTTTTTTCTGACATAGTTGTTTTGGATTTCTCATCTAATATAGAGCGCTGGGATTCCTGGTGAGCTTCCATCCAAGTACTCGCCACAGCTGGTTCTATTTATTATGGTAAGATGGTAGCTGTTGTCTCTGCTGAGTACAAGTCCAAAAAAGTAGGTTCATGGCAGATAGCCATAATATTGCTTATCTATCTGCCTCCATGCTTTATCTTTGCTTTACTAAAGACCAGAATCTCTAACTGCAGGTAGGCAATCAAATAAGAAAGTAATTGAATCCATATGAAGAAATCCTGATCCAGGAAAATCTTAATGTTAATTCTGTATGTGATTTCACTATTCCTTTAAAACATACTGGGTGTCCCACAAGGTGGACCAGGCTATGAAACCAATATCATATAGATCAAGACTACTTTTATTGTAACAGCTATAGTAACAGAATCTTGCAAATATGAATGTGCTTCCCCTTTGCTCATTTCATCTGGATGAACTAGGGAGAAGCTTGTCAAAAACATTTTCTCAGATTGCTTTATTAGCCTGGGCTCAAAGACCTGATTATGTGGCCGTTTCCTTGTTGACGGCTCTTCCTCCTATCTTTCAAGGCTATTTCCTATACTTTCACATTGAGGCAAATGGAGAAAAAGGCTAATAAGTGGAATTAAAAAACTACGAGCCATCATGCGATCACAAGTATCATTTGTAAAGCTTGTCTCCATGCCATTAATTTATCTGTTTGCATGTCTAGACATTGTTATAATACACATTTATCTATCCTTGGGTGCAGCTGGCACAAGTGGTCATATCAGGACAAGGGATAAGTTGCATGGAAAGATCTGTGTCTCTTGATAAGTTTAGCTTTGCTTTTGAGATGCTGAGTAGACATCTGTCTCCTTCTTTCCCCAGACTCAACCCATGCTGCTGATCAAATAAGCTTCCCAAGGCTGTCAAGAACTACTGCATGTTATCTCCAAGTCCAAAAACAGACTACTTGAAATACTAACTGCTAGGGGTGTAAAGAAGAGGCTTTCCACTTCATGTCCTACTGCATAGGGTTGGTCACAGGGACAGGATGGGCATTTTGACACGATCCAACAAGTTTCTTCTGATGCTATTATCTGAGTCTAGTTTCTAAGACATATACAGTAATACTGAATGAAATAATAGAAGTTCTTTTTAGAAACGCTTGTACATTCAGGAAAGCTAATAGTTATAAATAGATGCTTTGAATTGGGGAAAAAAATGTTAGTAAAACATCAGATTGAGCATTGCAACATTTCAAGAATGGCAGATTAAAAGTGACACGTGAAGCATGAATGAAAAACCAGTCCATTCAGCTTCTATGACATCATTGCAAATAATTTTCTATCTGCTAGCATGCATTTTTTTTTTAAAAAATGCATAAAGTTAATTTTTTTTATATTAAATACTAGACCTGTAAAGCCTATAAAAGATATACAGAATGTAAGTATTGGCAGGAATATATTTCCCTGGGATGTATTGATCCCTGGGAGACATAGCATGTTGGACTAGATGGGCTTTTGCATAATCCAGCAGGTCACTTTTTATGCATTCTCCCAGGGACTATATTGATATATTCATTCATTCATTCATTCATTCATTCATTCATTCATTCATTCATTCGTACCTTGAAACAAATCTCAAACCTTGAAAACTGCATGACTATATGTAGGCATCTTGGTATGGCAATAATCTTTTCTATAGTAGTTACAAACTAAATGCACTTGCTATTTCAACACATGCATCTAACATGACATGATCATGCACACAGCATTTTTTCCTACCCTTTGTGGGGGAAGTCAGAATGTACAGCACTCAATTTAAATTAAAAACAGATTAAGGAGATGAATAATGACATGATATTCAAAGAAAAATTACTACGAGTAATATATGTATACATATACATACATACACATACACATTCAGGGAAAAGGGAATCCTTATCTAACTGATAAAACACTGAAGACAGTAAGAATGATCCAAGAATCCAAAGAGTTTTTCAGCAAGTCAAAAAGATAGTTATTATTGACCGATGTAGTAGAATTGCATAGAACTAGTTCTGGTTGTGAATATGGAAAAGTGTGTTTAAAAAAACATGGTACTTTCACATCAGTCCTGAATCCAGAAGTACGTTCAGGCCCACTGAAATGTCTCAAGCCATTTCGTTCAAAAGTGTTCTTCTCATTGCTGGTGGTGCTGATGGAGACCTGGAGGCCCATCTGGAAGGTAAGCGTCTGTTTGCTGGGAGAGTTGGCCGCGAGAATGCCTTGCCATTTGACTGCTTGGCCGCCAGAGATACCTATAACACAAATGTGTTTGCTTGGGTTAAGATCTCCAAACAAAACCCTTCAAAAGTATCCAAGGAATCTGAAGAGAATGGCATGGTGAATGTGGTTGGCTTTAGAACAGGTGGCCTCAAGCTATTAAAAGATCTGGAGAATGTATCTACCATTTACATAGTAATGTATAGATGTAATGACCAAAGAACTCTTGCACATGTCAAAGAAGTATGTGACATGTAAGTAAGACACAAAATGCATAAGTGGCTTTAATTTAGAATGAAAGCAGATTACCCTCTTTTTGCCCCGCCAACCGCTAGAAAGAGCTGAGCTGCAAAGTAAATGGCCATTTGATGACTTTGTCATGCATGCAAATCCTCTGTCAACATGTACTCAGGATCTTAAATGCGTAAACAATTTATTGCAACCTAAAATAAGGCACTGAAGGATTAAATGGCAACTTGTCTGCACATTACCCATTAGGATCTTTGAAGGCTTCCTGAAATTGCTTTTGCTGTATTTAAGTACTTTATGGATAAAAAGTCAGGCAAGGTATGCATGTGTGCATTACACTTACAGCCTTTTCACCCATACAAATAGAGACTGAGTTTCACAGTTGTCATCTCCCCTTAAACAGCTTCCATTCAAATTATGCAAAAAAAATCTGTATCTGGCTTTACTTGGGTTAAATCTGCATGTTATGTTGAAATGCACATAATACTAGATGTCTATGGAGATTCTCAGTCATCCAGGTCATGGTTGTCCCAAAGATGCTTTTTCAAAAGGCAACTGAACTTCATTTTTCCCTTGAAGTCGTTTTGCTTCTCATCCAAGCAGCTTCCTAGATGAGAAGCGAAACTGCTTCAAGGAAAAACAAAGTCCACTTACCTTTTGAAAAAGCATCTTTGGGACAACCATGACCTGGATGACTGAGAATCTCCATAGACATCTAGTATTATGTGCATTTCAACATAACATGGAGATTTTAACCCAAGTAAAGCACATAATACTAGCTCAATTTTACTTTAAAAGATTTGCCTCAGGTAAGAACATTAAATATTATGTGTGTATTCTTAAATCTCTTCCTTTCTTCTTTCCAATGAAAAATGCAATAAAAAAAAAGAGCAGCATTGGCTCAAGGGTATTATGCTGCTCCTAAGCCACATTGATTGATAGTGCCAACTCCTGCCAATGCAGAGATGTGGATATTTAAAATAATTGGGAAGGATGGGCAGCATTGGTGCCCTTTTAAGTTTTGGTGTCGTAGGTCAGTGTCTGGTTAACCTTAGTTTAAAACTGGCCCTGCTAATATAGGTTTACATACTGAACATACTGCCAATCCAAGGAGACTGTATATATTTTCTTGAAAGTATATCCATGACAAGTTAGTCATGGAATCACTAAATAACTGTATGTATATTACAACTGTAATTTACAAGCAGTTTAGAAATGTTTGTGTTTCTCTCCATTTGTAATTATCCTCACTGTTTCAACACAACAGTAGTAGTTGTTGTGTCTACCTACACACTGAGGTATCCCATTTTCCCCAAAATAAGACATCCCCTGATAATAAGCACAATCAGTCTCTTAAGTGCATGGCAATAAGGCCAAGCGCTTATTTCAGGGTTCAAAAAAATATAAGACCGGGTCTTATTTTCGGGGAAACACGGTAGACAGCTGCCTACCTCAGAAGATCACACTCAATTCTGGAATTTCTCTTCTGGACAGTTTATAAATCAGCAGTTTGACATAGTTAATCAAGCATCCATCCATATAATCAGGGCATCTTATATTTTTTCCACAAACCATATTTTCCTATAAGTACAAATGCTATCTTTTTCATTATATTATGTATGGTACCCTAGATATACCAAAATGATTATCTAAAAGTATTAGTGCCACTGATCCTTTTTTGTCCTGTTTCTGAGGAGAAAACAGTTAAAACCCTACATCGTTTTCTAAAAATTTGAGGATATTGATTAAAAAGAATGATGCCATAGCAATTTATACTGTAATAACATAAATAAGGTTAATTCTTGCCGTAATCAAGACTATGTTATCTTCTTGGAATAGCAGTTTTACAGTTAAAAATCATTAAAAAAAAAACCCTAATTACTATTTTTTTCCAGTTGAATTCCTACAGAATGGTAAAGCAGCAGCATTTTTCATAGCAGGCCTAGCTTTTACTTACATTCCAAACAGTTGTCTGTATTTATCAGCTGTGGAGGATCTGAGGAGAATAATTAGAATAGCATGCTGCTTGCGCCCTGAAGAATTCTGACTTTGTTCTATGCATATTTTTTGCTGGCTGCCTAGACCCTCGACCAGAAGTCCCAAAGATGCAGTCTGGAAGCTTTATATGACTTACTTGCATCCTTTCTGTGGACTTCAGATCTTATTTCCCATATCTGGGGGAGTTTGGGGGAGTTTTAAGGGGGAAATTTAGGTGCCATTCTGTTGCAGAATGGCTTATGGTTTAAGGGACCATTTCTTCCCTCAAAAAATCCTGAAACTTGTTCCAAATGTGAACCTGGCTCCCACTCACTTTTAGAGCAAGCAAAGCAGAGCAATTTCATCTACCTACACTTTAGGTGGTACAAGATTATCCAAATAATCCCAAAGAGTTGACTATGTATGAAATATCCCTCAACTTTGCTCAGTTTTAGGCATCCATCTTTGAAAGTGGCAGTTCTGCCTTAAGAGACTCCGTTTCCTCTGTTTCATATAAACAAAAAGCCCCCTGGGTTTAGGCAGAATTGTGTTTTAGTAGATGCTTCTGTAGTGCTTCTTTTAACTTCTGCACTTCCATCTGTACTGATTATATATTTTGGTTGGGTTTAATCACTGTAATTCCTCCTCAGAGTATGTAAATATCAGAATTGCAAATTAAATAAATATTAAATTAAAAATAGAATAGAATAGAATAACAGAGTTGGAAGGGACTTTGGGGATCTTCTAGTCCAACCCCCTGCTTAGGCAGGAAACCCTACACCATCTTTAAAACTTCCAGTGTTGGAGCATTCCCAACTTCTGGAGACAAATCGTTACACTTATTAATTGTTCTAACTGTCAGAAATTTCTCCTTAGTCCTAGGTTGCTTCTCTCCTTGATTAGTTTCCACCTATTGCTTCTTGTCCTGCCCTCAGGTGCTTTGGAGAATACCTTGACTCTCTCTTCTTTGTGGCAGCCCCTGAGATATTGGAACACTGCTATCATGTCACCCCTAGTCCTTTTTTTCATCAAACTAGACATACCCAATTCCAGGAACCGTTCTTTATATGTTTTAGCCTCCAGTCTCCTAATCATCTTTGTTGCTCTGCTCTGCACTCTTTCTAGTGTCTCAACATCCTTTTTACATTGTGCGACCAAAACGGGATGCGATATTCCAAGAATGGCCTTACCAAGGCATTATAAAGTAGTATTAACACTTCACTTGATCTTGAGTCTATCCCTCTGTTTATGCAGCCTAGAATTGTGTTAGCTTTTTTGGCAGCTGCAGCACACTGCTGGCTCATGTTGCCCAATGGCAGCTGGCTTTCTCAGGGACTATCTATACAAAATGAGTCTGTCTGGTCTGTTAGTCATCAAGCAATGGTTCTGCTCAGGGAGCCACCCCAGCATGAAGTGAGGAGGCAGGAACCAGAAGACAGGCCTTTTTGGCTGTAGCTCCAGCTCTATGAGATCAAGAGAGAGCTGGCCTCCTGCCCTTATACCTTACAGGGGGCTCTTAAAAACCTTCACTGTTAAGCAGCCCTTGGAGACCTTGGAAACTTAGTGGGAGAGCAACATGCCTGTTTTATTAATGTTTTCATTACTTTATTGAATTAATGTTTATACTATAAGATTGCCAAGAGTGGGACAATACAGATGTTACATTAATACTGTAGATAAATGAAATATTATATTACTAATTGGAATGCATTATCACTTTAGCCTAGTCCTAGAAGTTTATTCCCAAGAAAAGACTGTGTATAGTTAATTGTACAACTTATCATAACTGAATACACTATCTACAATATTCTTTCTGCATTTATTTTAGAATAGGCCCTTGGACTTATTTTTGTTTAAACACACATCTCTGCATCTTCATGTAGTTGGTCCAGATTGTGTGCGTTCTGCTCTTTTTAACAACTCTGCTGTGGTTTTAAAGAATTTAGGGATCAAAATTCTGTGCAGAAGAAAAATAATAAAGAAACCTGGACAACATTTTTACCATGGTTGTCTATGTAAAATGCATATGGAATACAAGTGTCTTGCATCCGATATTTAACTTCTAACACCCAGTTACACAGTTTGCTTTATGACCTTGACTTGGCCACTGTGTCCTCCTACCACCTTCCTGTTTAGATCTCGGCTTATTAAATCACTTTCTCAACCTTTCTTTTCATTTCTGTCCACCGTTATTTTTATTTCAATACTTCTGAGCCCTAGCTGACTATGGGCATCCATCCTGGTTTGGAGTTGGGAGTTTTAATTTTGTTTTCTATGTTTTTGTCTTTGAAACTGTTCTGTTTTCTGTTTCTTTGATGTTGCACATTGCCTAGAGTTCTTTGGAACTGAGAGGAGGGGTTATAAAGTAAAACAATAAAATAATCTTGCTCACTCCCGTCCCATACAGTTTGATGGTTAATGGGAAAGAATACGCCTTTCCTTTTCTCACACTTAAATCCAGGATGAGGAAATTGGTGCACTGCTCAGTGAACACCTCAGAATTCTCACTTGATTCATTTCTCAGGGACAGTGTCTCTTCAGGGATCTACAGATAGTAGTCATGCCTGAATCTCAACTTGACAGCTTTCTGAACAGGCGCTAAGCCATCATCCTTGGATGTAAATTTGAGATAGGAAGTGGCAGCAGAAAAAGATACTTGGCAACCAGCATCAGCCCCCATAGATCCTGCCCCAATCTTCATGACTGGAATTCAGATTTAGGTCCTGAAGTCCAGTTTAACAGCCTCAATGATATGTTTCAAAATTTTTGAAGGATAACATGTGCAGTTTAAAGAAGTTAAAAGTAGACCAATGTCATGTTCAAAGCATACCTCAGGAAATTTCTGCTTCTCTTTTCCATGCTTGGTATACAGTCCAAGGTGTCTCACTGAACTCTTCTGCTGCTCCTGCTTTCCTTGCTCTGTCTGGATTACTGGATAATGACCCATTTTTTTGCAGCTGCCCTCAGTAAATTCAGCCTCAGACTGCACTTGTTTTTCATAGTTTTTCAGCAACTTCTCAACAACACCATAGTTGGACCTTGAATCAGCTGATCGTGGACGACCAGACAAATTACTTGGCCTCCAGTCATGTTCATGAAGCATGTGCTGGTAGCCACTTAAAACTCCATTTATTTGCTTTTGTTGTCGTTTTGTTTTGACATCTTTACTGGGCCTGTTTGCTTTTTCTTCCTTCTTTGAAGACAGCTTGGAATTCAAATCGTAAGTCGACTCTTCATTTGGTGTCCCATTGTTCAGACTGTCCAGCAGTCCACAGTGGGCTTTAGGAACACCAGGCAGCTCTGTTTGGTTCTGCAGCAAACATTTTTTACCTTTATCTGTATGAAATACAGTCCGGTTGAACTCATCAATTTTAGCTTCCAGTGTTTCATTGCGTTGAGTTTTTCCAGTTTCATACCCAGAATCTTCCAGTGTATCACATGCTACAATGTAAGAATTACTGGTACCATGTCCACTACTTTGAAATTTGGGATGCTGTTTTGGGGTCATCATATATCCATCAGAAGAATACTTCTGGAGAGCATGTCTGGAAGAGCCATTTTCAGGTCCATTTTCAAATTTGCTTGCCTCACAAGACCACACACTGTGAAGAATTGCTGCTGGAAGTTTGTGGTCATTATACTGGTCCTGATTTTCGGTAGGCCCACTAAGAGATTTACATTCATCTGACATTGTCAGTGGAGCAGCTGGATAGATTAATGGACTTCCATCTGGATGTTCTTGGGTTGTGCAGCTATTTCTTTGCTCAACATGCTTAGCTAATGCTTCGGAAACATCTGCAAGAGAGCTTGTCAAATGCCGAGAGGTGCTTCTGGGGGGAACAGGAGGCCCTTCTTGTCTTTGCCAAGGCAAAAAACTGGTTTCCTCAACCTCAGAAAGAGCAGTTGATGGAGTTTCCTTCAAATGCCTGTTGGTGCTAATCAGATTCTTTCTGTTATTTTGCTTTTCTGTCTCAGAGGCAACTGCAGCCAGTGATGGACTCTTATAATATACATGACTTGCCTCTTGGGTGATCGATGCATTCCCACTTTCAATGGATTCTCCAAGGAAAGGAAACATTTTTTTCCTGTATGGGGAAGAAAAACAGTTAAATAATAAATTATTTGAAATTAATAGAATTTATGATGTTAGCATCATAAAGCCGCAATTTTCCCCCAACTGATATCAAACAAGTACAATTAAAGATTTGACCTGTATTTCTAAAAGTACCTTTCATGCCACTCAAAAAACTCAGGAAGTCTTTTGGCAGTTTCTCAGTCATTTCTTGGGGAGAAACAGGATGTTCTTGGAGGGGACAGTGGAGCTATGTTCATATCCCATGCTTATCTTTCATTTATCTAATTATGCTTCCTGACTTAATTAACTAACTCAGTGATTAATATGCACAGCTCTTTGAACCATAACTAGTCCTGCTGATTGGGTTTCTATCACACTAATCAATCTAGTCCAGTGATGACTAACCTTTTCCAGACTGAGTGCCCAAAGCGTGTGCGGGCACGCACAAATGCATGTGCGCCCAAATCCCCTAAATGCAATGTATGCACAGCTCCATGCATGTGCCCCACCCCCGTGCATGCGCTCGCTGCCTCCTGCACATGTGCGCCCATGGCCCCCCACATGCTCCCCTCATGCATGCACTTGCTGCCCCGCCACATGAGCCCCGCCCCTCCATTCATGCACGGCAGAGACCTGAAGACCAGCTGGCTAGCGGGAGGCGCACACACATGCACGATGGAGCTGAACTGGGGCGACGGCTCACGTGTCATCAGAGAGGGCGCTGTGTGTCACCTCTGGCACGTATGCCATAGGTACACCATCACGGATCTAGTCTATTACAGAAATGTATTACATGCTCATAAGTGTCTGTCTAATTTCTATTGTGGGATGAATGCTTCTGCAAAAGAGCTGACAGCTTTCAACTCAGGAAACTTAATTTCAGGCAGAAAGTAGGATTTGGGGTACTTTATCTTCTTTCATTAGAACAGCAAATCTTTTTAAAATAAAATTGGATCATTTTACCTTCTATGGTTGGCTTTCTTACGGATTTCTTCTTGGTAGGTGCACAAGTCTTCACTTACTTTGGCAAGTTCTTTAAGGGCCTTGAGAAATAGAAAGTGCAATATCTGAGTACAATTCAGTTCCTATAGAATATGTAGAATAATGTAGAATTATGTTATTGGGAATGTCCAATCTTTCTAAATATAGACAAGCAACTAAATTATGGCTTTATTATGTTCATGATTTTGTGCTACAGCATTTTCTTGTGAACCATCTTGGTACTTATTGTAGAAAAGCAAGATTTAAGTTACTGAAATAAATCAGAAGTAACTTTTTATAATTCTTGGACACCAGCTCAGGAAAACAAACAGCAAGATATTTGGAGAATTGTAATTCAAAATATATATTTGACATCATACCACTCATATCGGCAAACAAGCTAGCCCACTACATTCTGCCATTTGCAAATCATGTGCCAATTCCTAGCTAGAAATTCTAGAAATTGTGGTCCCAACACAGCACAAGGACATATGAAGGGGAAGACCCATACTTTCACTGTGTTTACTCCTCCCACTGCCGTTGATTTCAAAGCATAGGAAATATTCTGGGAACTCTATGGGCTACTCAGCACCAATTCTCCAGCATCAACTAAACAAAAAAAAAAAAAAAATCCTCAACTGCCTAGTCCTCAAAAATCAAAAATAAATAGATAGATAGATAGATAGATAGATAGATCGAAAGATAGGTAGATAGATAGAAATATTTGACTTTTGTGAAGATGAAAAATTATATTGGGGATGGAGGGGTTCAAGTTTTATAAAAAGGGGATTTTGATTGGATTATATTCTGTGGAAGTCCGGGGGGGGAGGGGTGGGTTAGGGGGGGTTGGGGAGGGTTAGGGGAGGTTGGGGAGGGTTAGGGAGGTTAGGGAGGGTCGGGGGGGGGAATGGGGAGAAAATGTAATTGTAAAACTTTTTCAATTAAAAAAAAATCAAAAATCTCCTCTCCCTTCGTCTATGCAAAACATAAAATAAAACAAATGGTTTTTGGCCCTTCCACAACTTGCAACAATAGGAAATTACATGAGAGATGATGGCTTGTTAAAGAAAATCCAGACACACCCACATCACCTTGCAATGATCACAGAGTTGCATAGGAAAGGATCTGAAGTTATCATGTCTATTAATAGTTTGGCAACTAAATTATTTCCCAATCCTTTAACAATGGATTCAGAGAGAGAAATAGAGGCTGAACAATGGGTTTGTGAACACTTACACAATCCTACTACTGTCAGGTTCCAAGAAAACCATTTTAAAATGCAACTAGGACTGAAACAGACTGTTTTCAGTATTTGCAGATCTTCACTTTTTTTTTTTTTTTGCATATGCATGATAACCCAATTCTGTCAGTTTCCTCCTTCTCTGTTCTTTAATACCATTCAAACTTAGGGTATTTTCCCCCTAAGCAACCACTTTAAAATGAAATTGCTTACTTGAATCCAGGAACTAGGAAACAAAGGGAAGCAAGGATTTCTGCTTATAAGGGAATGGGTAGACTGCAAGTTCTATTACTGCAAAAGAAAATATCAGTTTTGTTCTGGTTTTAAATGAACTGGCCCAAAGCCAGGAAAGAAAAAGAGGATTCAGCATGAGAATCAAGCGAATATCATCTGATCAAACATATACAGAGCCAGTTTTGAGCTGTCACAAAGTCTTTGTGAGGAGACACCCTCTTTTTCCATTTCTTTGAGCTCCCCCTCCCCCCACCTTTTAAGCATTAGCTGGCTTTGTGCTACATAATCATTGGCATAACTGTGATTACTGAAAGTCCAGATCCTCTTATTAATCAGGGTTTATAAACTAGATTTTTGTAGCATCACAGTGATGGAGTCTGGCTTACCTTAGCAATGATAAAAGACTGGGCCTTTGCATTTTTAATTTCCAATTCATATTTCTTAAGCAAATTTATATATATATATATATATATATATATATATATATATATATATATATATATATATAAAAGTGAATGTGTTGACTTTCTTGCAATTCACAAATCATTAGAGTAATGGAACAAAAGATTATAAGATCAGAAAAATCAGGGAAAAAAATGTAATAAAAAAAAAAAACTATGATTAATGCAATGAAGAGAATGCTTTTTTTTCCCAGAGGTCAAACTAAAAGATGGAGGAGAAGCATTTTACAAGGTTGGTTCCTGCTTCACACAGACCTAACATAATGACTATATCATGCCACCAACTGCTTAAGAAGTTCCATTAAAATAGCAACAAACTAAAGGGAGTAGAAAAACATTGATTGACAAGTTCCAGAAACCTCTGCATTTAGTGAAGATATTTTTGGTACAGAAGACCTACATTCATATTCATGCAGCTATAGTTAGCATGTTCTCATACTGATTTAGTTCCAGTTAGGACAGTCAGCTGACCCACTCTTGTTACTTTCTAACTGGTTTAGAAAAGATGAGCTAACCACATTTAAGTAGTCAATAATAAAACTATTGCAGTGTTACAGGGTGAAGCTTGGTTAACATGCAACCTCAGTGAGATCACTCACAATATGAATTTACTCACAATGTTGAGATCCTGAGTGTAATTCTTGGTTGTTTTCAAATCTACACAGTCTTCAGACTCCTTAGAATTTTGAAAAGTGAGATGATCTTTTGCAAAAGCATGGTTTCTCCTTTTGTTTTTCGCACACTTGCTTTCCTTTTCGGCTTGGCTTTGCAAACTCTCTTTATCTGGCGAACAGCTGTACAATCCTGGTGGGTCACTCCATTCTAAGGTGGGGGAGCAAGCCTGTTGCTCTGCCTTGTTATGAATGGGCTTATTCTCTGAGATACTCATATTGTTTTCACGCCTTAATTTTACCTCCTGGTAAAGCTGGAAAAGAAACAAAACGTCTCTCATAGATAAGCGATCATACATATGATCATACATACATCTGATTAAACAAAGGAAGTCATCTGTTTTCGGGGCATGAAATCATTGATTGGCTTAACTATCTGGAAATTTTTCTTTTACTTAAGAAATAATATTACAAGAAGGGCTGCAGCACATTTCCTTCTCATAGACTACAAAGAAAATCCCAAAACTCTTAAAATTTCGGTTGTTTCAAACATATAGCATTGGAATGTATGTTTTCTGCCAACCACAAGGAGTTCTGACCAGACTCCAACTATACCCCTAATACTGTATCAAATCAGCTCTCAAACCGAAGTGTTTCTGAGTTACGGTGGAATAATTACGGTGGCTACAAATGAAAATAAATGTGCTGAAATGGTACACAATCATTTGGAGAAATAAATAGCATCCGTTACAAAAACGGTGGCAATTCATAAAATGCCACCATAGATAAACAAAATGCCCAATGGATAAAGCACCAGAAATATCATTACAGTAAGAATTTTTTGTGGATCTAAGAAAAGCAGTAAGGGAGATGACTAGGGACCAATGAACCTCTAAATATGGGATGAAAATAATTAAAATTTTATCAGCAAAAGACATGCAAAATGCATGCCAAGAAACAGTCAACCATTTTGTAATTTCCGATCATTATCTACTTACACAAATAAAAAGTTAAATGCACCTACTGGTTTATCTGTGTTTATCTGTTCCTCAGTTTTAAAGAATGTGGTTGACATGAAATACAGTATCATGTTTATTTAAAATAATGTAGGGAATGTTAGGTATTAGTTCTGTTGCAACGAATAGCTTTACAGAGCAAGACACAATGGATCTACATAGAAAAATAGCCAGTGAACCCTTTTAAATTGTAATTCCAGGTTAGTAATGGAACTAACAGCTCAGAGTGATTACCAAAAAAATGGTTCCATGGTGGTTTTCACTACAGTATGTACAGCCATTTGTCAGGAATGCTTCAAAGTAAGATAGAGTTAATATAGAATAGGATAGAATGGTGCATATGCTCTCAGTGTACATAAAAGAAAAGATACATATATGTCCTCAACTTCATTATCCTACCTATAATTCCCACATAAAGCAATCAGCAAAAAGCACGGCTAAGAATTTTAAAAATTGAAATCTAGAAAATATTGGAAGCATAAGATCACAGTATCATCCCCCAACTTTAGAAAACAGTGGGCTGATAAATACTAACCAATCCGTTGCAATGTAAAGTCTTGTGACTTTTTTAAAAAAAACACAACAGTATCACCACATTAGTTTGGACATTGTTAGCTGATGTTGAAAATAATCCACAATACCTCTTCTATTTTCTTCTGCATGACCTTCCACTGGCATTCCCATTCTTTCCTTTCACTGTCGAAACGTTCCAACAGTTCCATCTTCTCTTTACTCCAGTTCTTCTCAGTCATGTGCTCTAGTTGGGTTTGAAGATCCATAGCGTTGCTGGGTCAGTAGAGGAGAGGATGTATCCTTCTCTCTTCTCTTCTGAGCTTTTCTTGGAAAGTGGGGATGATGATATTAGAGCAAGTTTTGTTTGTCTTGGGTTCCACCTTCTTTTTCTGGGTGAGAGGAGTAGAGGAAAACAGGGAAAGGAACAGTGAAAAACTAAAAGATACTATTGCATTAAAGGTTAGTTTACAGACTGTATTCTATAAATTCTGCTTGCTTGTTTATATATTTACTTATAAAATGTAGAATGCTATCCCTCTGATGGCATTCTATATTTTGATGATTCTGAGAAGCTTTCAAAAGAAATGTTTAAAAATACAATAAAATATCAAAACAAAAAAAACCCCAAAATAATTAAAAAAACATAATCAATATACTGTTGATTCTTGAATTTTAAAAAACACACACACAAGCAAACATTACAAAATAGACTCATATATTGTCCCAGCCCAGTACACAGGAAAAGAGATAGATCTTTATAGCTATATGAAATAGGGTTGGGACACAAGATGAAAAAGAAAAAAAAATTCCAAAACATTATATTGGAATTACATCTATGAAAGAGCAGATGTTCCTCTCCATAATTGTAACACATGCTATTTATTTTTTTGTAATGCAGTGGCTCTGTATGTTCACAATAATTCTTCTAAAATGTTCATCAGGACCTTTTTTTAATCATCATTTTGGAAAAACATGCGAAGTATGGAAAGCTGTTTTAATTATTGTCTGGTTTTTTATTTCTTTTAAAATAACCGTTTTATATTATTTTTATGTAGTTTAATTTTATTTTAAATAATTTATTTATATTTACTCATTGTGATCTACTCAGAATTATATATTTAAAATGAGTAGCTATATAAATCGAAATAAGAACTACAATACATTTAAAGCTGAAATAATTGCTCAACTTAGTTAGAAAAGTAGTTTGATTAGATATGTAGTAAGAACATAGTAATGTGCAAAGAATGTGATAATAAAAACTGACTATGACTATGAAACAAATCTTTCTAGAAGTATGATTAATTTTTTGATAGAAAAGTATGAAGTATACTGAAACAGATATAATCTCGGAATAAATATACACATATCATTATTAAACAATAACCCTTTGGTCATTGTCCAAAGTGATTAATATATTTTCAACATTCTAGACTTTTGTAATATTAGAATTGGATTTTTAGTCACCTGCTTGCACCATCATTTTGAAAAGGGAAAATATTTTTTAAAGCTGTGCCATATAAAGTATGTGAACAGCATTGAATTAATTACTCTGCTATCATATTATTAAGCAACTTCTTAAGAAGAGACAGGTATACATAAAAATACAGGGTATATTCCTGTAAATAAGAAACACATGTTCACACTTCAGTGCCTTTTCAGTATCATGATGTTCAACCTTTCAAAATAATGTAAGGTCCCTAAAGGTTGCTGAGCAACCTCTATTTTCCCTCAAGGATTTGGCAGTGAAACTAAGGCCTTCACAACCTTGCAGGGCCTGGAATGCTTAAGACGCTTGTCCACCACTGTGTTCCAGATTGTTGACAAGACAGCCTATAACACAAAAATAAACTGTTTGCTAATATGCTTTTACAAAGTTACCCAGTTAAGCTCTCCCCCCGCCTTCAAACAAACATATATAGAAACATAAACAAAGTGTTCTACAACTGTAGTAGGCCAGCTTCAGAGTTACACAGCCTCTCCTTCACAAGGTCCATCCACATGTATATGTATTTACAGCACAAGAGAAAAATCACACTGGACATCTATGTCTAAGCAGTTTTGAAGCAATTTAGGAAGTATCTTGCAAGATGAGACCAAGCTCTTTTTCTTTGTAAATGTCTCATCAAGCTGCAGATACCAGCTGTTAAATATAAACTGGCCAGTGAGCTGGTTGCTGACCCATGTTCTACCTTCAATAGCCCTCCTGCAATCAAGAAACTTGCAAGATAGATAGTATATACTTAATTAGGATTTAATCCAGTAATGGGTTTCAATTTCGGCTGCTACTGGTTTGCTTGTGGGTGCGCAAGCATGCGTAGAGATGTCTGGGTGGGTGAGCTGAGCCTCCTGCTGCCTCCACTACCAGTTCGCCCAATCTGGGGCTAACTGGTAGCAACCCACCACTGATTTAATCCAAAATGTCTGTGCTTTATAAAAACACCTTAATCTCTAAAGAGGATGGCTTGCCAAAGTCCTGTTCACACAGCAAGGAATGTGAATTCAATTCACAGGGGTTGAGTCAGGATCACACCCACTGTCCCTGTCTGACTTACATACATTCTATAAAATTTATAGGCTGAACTCACAAGTGTGCAACATGACACTATTTGTTCAAAAAAATCTACTGCAGACAGTGAGGCCAGTGAATATACTTCTAATTGCCTATGTTGGCCCATTCATTCTGCATGCCATATTTGTGAACAAAAATGAAGAAGGCCTAGACAGATGTTACAGAGAGCGAGGGCCCTTGTTTTCCCCAATCCTCATCATGCTGATGGACTTAATGCTTCCTGGCAGCCTTGAATAATCCCAGTTACAAAAATACTAACAGGTGCCAACAAAATTATCAGTAATTTCCTTTCCATCTGAAGGGTTTTCTTTTTACTCCTTGAAAAATAAGAGGTAGTTGTCACAAAGGAAGAAAATCTGTGATTAAAACTATATCATTGTATTTTGCAACTTTTGGTAATTTTTAAATAATTTGGTTTCTTCCATTTATAGTTTCTCCTGACGTTCTCACTGAAATGCTATAGAAGGTACATTCATTAATGTGAGCCAGCACTTGTCTGACACTACAGGGACCAGCCATAATAACAAAGACTATAAGACTTTTCTATCTTGGAGAAGCAAAGTAATAAAACAATCTTCTAATATAACTGACACAGGTTTTTCTGACAATAGGTGACTTGGAATAAACAATAAACACTCAGCCAGTATTAAGGATCTTCATCAGGGCAAAGTTTATGAACCATGATTTGTTCCTATCTTAGAATAAGAACCTAGGCTAAAGAATTTAGCTTGAAGGTGTTAGTGTTAACATTTTCTTTAATGTTTATACCACTCTGCCATCATACTTTGTTTAGGCAAAACTATTTTCCATTTGTCTCAAATAACAAAAACAAGGCATCTTTGGAAGATGCTTCTGTCAGAATTACAGTCCAGTGATTATTTCAGCAATGCTGTTCATAATTTTTATTTATTTATTTATTTATTTATTTATTTATTTATTTATTTATTTATTATTCAAATTTCTATACCGCCCTTCTCCTTTCGGACTCAGGGCGGTGAACAGCCAAGATAAAAACATTTATACAAACATCAGTTAAAAAATAAAGTTAAAATAATTTATAAATTTGGCCCATAATTTAAAACTTGTCAATTAAAATCAATATTAAAATATTAAAACTAACCCTAAAATCAAGACAGACCGGCTAACTGAAAAAAATAAGTTTTTAGGGCCCGATGAAAAATCCGAAGGTCGGAGATCACTCGTATCTCTGGGGGTAGATTGTTCCATAGGGTAGGTGCCACCACAGAGAAGGCTCTCCTCCTGGGGGTCGTCAGCCGGCATTGTCTGGCCGACGGCACCCTGAGGAGGCCCTCTCTGTCGGAGCGAACCGGCCGGTGGGAGGCTATTGGTGGCAGAAGGCGGTCCCGTAAGTACCCTGACCCTAAGCCATGGAGCGCTTTAAAGGTGATCACCAATATTTTTATATCAATTAAACTCCCTTTAACACTTCTATACAATGCAAAGACTAAGCAATGGATTCAATGCTCCAGGGATCTGTAGCTCATTCTTCAATGACTTAATAGGATAACAGAATAACAGAGTTGGAAGGGACCTTGGAGGACTTCTAATCCAACCCCCTGCTCAGGCAGGAAGCCCTATGCTATTTCAGACAAATGGTTGTCCAATCTCTTCTTAAAAACCTCCAGTGCTGGAGCATCCACAATTTCTGGAGGCAAGTCATTCCACTGATTAATTGTTCTAATTGTCAAGAAATTTCTCCTTAGTTCTATGTTGCTTCTATCGTTGATTAGTTTCCATGCATTTCCTCTTGTCCTGCCTTCAGGTGCTTTGGAAAATAGGTTGCCTTCCACTTCTTTATGGCAGCCCCTTAGATATTGGAACACTGCTACCATGTTACTCAGGGGTGGGTTCTAATTTTTTTTACTACCGGTTCTGTGGGCGTGGCTTATTTTGTGGGCATGGCTTGATAGTCATGTGACAATTATTTAGAATTTAGCAGAGGTACTGGTCTACCAGGCTTTTAATTGCTTGCAGAGCTGTACCGGTCTACCCATTTGTTTTTACAGGCACTGGTCTACTCATTTGTTTTTGCAGGCACGGTCTACCATCACACTGCCTTTTAACACTGATCAGCTCTAGGGCGGCCTTTTGAAGCCCCGCGGCAAGAGTTTAAACAGTTTTTTTCCTTCTAGCTGATCAGCTGGGACTCAGGAGGCAGCAATAGTTTGGGGGTGGGGCCAAATAAAAGGTAAGAATAACAGGGGCGGGGGGGCCACGGGGGGGCAGAACCGGTTTGGTGACGTCATATCGTCACCACTACCGGCTCGGTGAAACTGGGCCAAACCAGGAGAAACCCACCACTGATGTTACCCCAGTCCTTCTTTTCATTAGACTGTACATACCCAATCCCTGCAAAAATTCTTCATATGTTTCATGGAAATATGAAGAAAAATCTACAAATAATAAGGGAGGAGGAAAGAACCAGCTTTTAATGTATATTCTTGGGATGTCCCATTTTAGAACGAGAATGCTAATTATTTTACAGAGCCCAAAATGAAAAGGAGTTGAGAAGCGCTAATTTTATTAAAAGGCCAACATTGTTGTGAACTATAACTAATTAGAGTAGTTAAACTGAAACAAGATTTAGACTGGGATGAGGTCAGGGTGAAAGTAAGACAGGATGGTTATGCAAATGTAAATTGGACTGTTCCTTCTCAGGCACTAGCTGGCAGGTCCATATTTGCATTCAAACAACTTCCCAATCCAAAACAGATTTTTACAAGCAAAAAGAAACAACCAGACACTAATGCTAACACAGGAACATATCATGCAATAAACACAGCTATCTACTTTACCCTCACATCTAAGTGAATAGCATCATCATAAGGCCCAACAAGTACACCCATAAGATTAGAGGTGCCTTCACATACTCTTCCTCCTATGAAATATAAGCTATCATCTTCCAGCATCTCCCCTTCTGGATTCTACATAAGACAAATTTTGTGCTTAAGAATGAATGGTGCAAAGTTTGACCTCAGCACTCAGAACAACAATAAAGTAGTATTAGAGCATTTCCACTTTCCAGGACACTGTACTGCAAATCTTAACACGACCATTTTGGAAAGACCATTTTAATTGTATGATTAAGCAAGAGATTGCGGAACTCACATATCTCAAAAGTTTGGGCTATCTCAAAAGATTTCAACAAACACAATGGTTTTTAACACATTACAATTGAAAATTGTTAAGGTAGTTTTAATCTGAGTCACAGATAACCTGCATCAGTATAACCATCCTGTCTTCCTCACCCTTCTCACTTCTCATTTCATACCATTTGAAATCCTACTTTAGTTTAGCCACTCTATGTATTTGTAGGTTCTGTGGTAGCTAAGGTGGCATCTATCTTGTGGAATGCTTTCTTTTTTCCATTTTTTTTTTCATTACCATGGCTAGTTTTAAAAAAATGTATATTTTGGTCACTGGAACCATACAAATTAAGTGGAATGAATTACAAGCTTTTGCAGCAAAGTTGTCTTTGCTTCTTAGAAAATTCCAGTTGACAGATTTCCCTCTGCAGCCCTCAACACCTTTTCAAAACTATTTCCAGAGAACTCATTGGACAGAAAAGAGGGCAAACAATCTGAATCAGTAACTTCCTGCTAATGAAATGAACACTTCTCTCTGACAGATCGAATCCTTTGTTTTAAATCCATTTATTTTTTTCCTTGAATTCCTTTTCTTAGCAATCAGGCCAAATGAAAGGTGTTTTTTTTTAATTGCAACTAATAAATAAACTTTACTGCTTCTCAAAATCAGGTGGGTTTAGATGGCAACATACCATTACCTGTTTGAAGCTCCAGGTAGTGCAGGGTTTTTTTCTTCCCAGCTTTGCTATAAATATTTGCTCCAACCAACTTGGGGTCCAGGAACCTTTGGGGGGTTTATGCCTGTCTGGATAAAGTAAAGACAGTTTTATTAAAAGTAGTGTTGCTGCAAATAACAGAGCTGCCCCAACATTCCCAGGATACTGCATAAAGGAAGACAAAAGCCGTTGATTATTTAAGCAAATTATCTTGGCTTGAAGGAGTAAGAAGGCAAGCAAAATGAATTTTCTTCACTTCTAGGGCCAAAGTTCTAGCTCAGTGCCAGAGACTAAAATGATGATTTCTCCAAAACAACTGGCTTAACTTTTCCACTCTTCTGAAAGCTTGTTTGCATTCCAAGTGCCATCTGAAGATGATCATGTGCAACCATTTCAATATTTTTAATGAGGATCATTTGGTCTCGCTTTTTTATTTTTAACTTTTAATGTACAGTATTTGGAGGCTGCTACATTTGAGTAGATTTGTTCAGAATGCAGGAAAATTAAAAGAGTCCTCTGGCTTGAATATCTTTCCAGCAGTCTTTATGAAAGGAATCAGTAGAGAAGCTGGAGAAGAGAAAGTACCGTTCAGTCTAGTAATTCAAGGAGAAGCAAAAATATAGAAGTACTACACCCCAAACATGAAAAGAAGACATTTCCACACCAAATGGATATTGATTTCTCTCTTGTAATGGACTTATTAACATGAGTGTTAAAAAGCAAAAGAACTCAATTATAAAATTGCTTGGTTATTAAAACCAAATTCTGCAATGTACAGTTGGTTTCTCACTAAGCTATTTTTCAGAAAGCCACACTGAAGGCAATCAAAATTTAATCAGATTCTGGAACAGCGTTGCATTACATGTTGCACAAAATGAAAATGACCAGAAGAGAACCGAGGCTCCCACAATTTAATCACTTACCTTATGGTAGCTCTTTACCCAGAGGGTCCTAGCAAATTTGCATGTATCTGCAAAGTTGACATGTGGTTTTAGGCAACAAGGTTGAGGGGTCAGAATCCAGAAAATCTGAATTTGCAGTCCTTTTTTTCCTGGATTCAGTCTGTGGCAAGTCACTTCCTAGCTTCAGATTTCCCCTTGATAAAACAAAGACAAGAATTGTCTTAATTCACTACTGCAGTGTTTAATATCAATAAAGCATATAAGCAACTTTACAAACTATTCCATTTAAACACTAGAAAACCTAAGCAAAGTGTTTCTAGTACTGCCTATTTGAAAAAGCAGCCTTTTTCAAAAACAGAATGTCCAGAAAATATGACTACACCTCCCATCAAGGACAGAGAGCATTAAATTGTAGAAGTAATCAAAACACACACTGACTTTCTCTAGACTGCCTGCTTTGTCTTCTATTCATATTACTGCTATCCTAATATCCTAATATCATTTTTAACTGTTTCCTTGAGGACTGAGCCTCAAGCTTGATATTTACACACAATGATATCACCTACAGTTCAATTTTAACCTAGATGCCGAAGCTCATTTTATAGTGAATAAAATCCTTGCAGGTGCTTTGCTTATTGTCTTGTCTCTTGTTAATCTTTTCTCCTTTAGAGACTAGAATCAAATGTTAGTTCCCTCAGATAAATAGGACCAGTGCAAGAAAAACTGAATTAGTAAATCCTTGGAAGCATAAATACATCGGGTGCATGGATACATGACTTCTTCGTGTAAAAATCAAGAGTATGCTTTTAATCCAAAATCATCTGTCCATTTGCTGTACCGGCAACTTCAGTGTGTCCTAGACAAGGTCAGGATCTCAATAACAATGTAAAGTTTCCAAGAACGAGATCTATGTCATCTGCATTGTTCACAGTGCCTCTCTTTCTCCCCTCTATCTTTACTAAGACATACAAGCTTTCCTTAGAAACACAATGTGAAATACCCTTTTGCTCTCTTGTTTCTCGGCACATGCACAAATATACACCAATCCAATTTGAAATACATACTCTCTGGAATATGGAAAGCAGCTACTAAAAATACAAAGCAATGATATCAACTAAGAAGGTTATATTTTAGTGGAGATGAACAAAATGGGATGCCAAAGACAGATAAACAGGGTCACTACAGCAGCAAGCTTCTCTGCTATTGTGCACAACAGTTGTACACTTCCAAGAAACTTTCATGTTGAGAAACCTGAAAGACTGTTTGAAACTAGGCTATTTAGCTTAATCTTTTCCTTAAAAGTCTTTTTTTTTTTTTTTTTTTTTACAGTTACTGCCTTTATTCAAATCCAGAAGAACTAACCAGATGCAGAAATAACCTTTTGGGCATCGCATTTACATTCCTGCTTCTTTTGAAAATATTCCAACCCATTTCAGTATTTTTTTTCAGGGGGACAGGGGAATAAAAAGCAAGTGGTAAACTTACCCTTTGCAGTGGAAGAATCCCTTCCATCCAAGTGAAACCAGGAGTGAAAAGGAGGTGAAAAAAAGCCTTTCCAGTTCTGCAAAGAATGACCCTTCAAAGAGAGATGAAGCATCAGCGTCTCTATCAAGACAAAGTCCTTAGAGCAATGTTAGTTCAACTTTGCAATTTTCTGCAAACTGACAAACAGTTCCGTTTAGCATCATCCCAGCAGCTGGTTTCCACGTGACGTCAGCCTTCAGAGGTTGGTTTTAAAAGCTCTTCCAATCCCAAGTCCTGTAACCTTAGATCTTCTCATATTTTACATAAACAAATTCATCGCCAGGACATTTTTAGGTTTTATAGTGGAGCAGAGTTCTTAACCTTGTCAAAGCAGCCAGGGTAAGCATTCGACAATAGGCAGTTTTAGATTTCTTTTATAAGATATACCGGTATTTGCCTTTTTCTATATAATTTTAGTATGCTTTGTTGAGTCAAGCTGCACAAATAGCACTGCTGCTGCAGCTGTTTTAAAGAACAACAAGTATTATCAAACTCTGACTGACAGAAAGATTAATTTTAAATAAAAACCAAATCTGGTATTTTTTCCCCCTACCGCCTGGACAGAATGAATTCTGCCTATGCCTATCTTTTAAGGCACGTCAACAGCTGTAGCTGCCCTGGAATGCAGTGACCCCACCTCAGGATGGGTGGGGCATCAGGCTGAACTCTGAGCAATCTTCCAAGGCTTTTCTGGCTGCCTTTGGCCAGCTACATCAGCACAATTTAAGAAGACAGCATCAGTGCATGAGGAGCCAATAAAAGACCTCTTCTTTTAAGGACAAATTGTAGGTTTTATATTGGAACCATTTTGTAAGTCAATTACAAGCCATCGAGTCAGGCCCGAGTTCTGGTGATGACAATGACCAAGGCCTTCCGTTTTGACCAGTATCTAGTGATAATCAGAACAGTTCCAAGATTATTCTATTGATCTCTCTAATTCTGTCAATCAACCCACCTTACCTGTTATCTTCCTCCTCTTCTGCTTTCCTCAGCCCTGCCAAACTTAGTCATTTTTTAGTCCATCATCTACTCAAATACATGCCCCCAAAACATGTATTTCCATTTCTGATCATTGCCTTTATTTAATTGATTGGTTTTTCTTGCGACTCAGGAAGTTCTTATTAACCATCAACTATTCTTCACTTGTTCTTAATGTCCAGCTTTTGCAGGTATATTTAACCGTTCTAATATTTCGACATGCTCTTCTCTGAATTTGCCACTGCTTTCCTCCCTAAAATTAAGTTTTTCCCCTTTCTAGCGCATTGCCAAACTTAGTATTTTATTCAGTTTTAATAACATCCAAAGTATTGACTACTTTCACTTCACCATTACTTCTGAATCAATGGTGGGTTGCCCCTGGTTCAGACCAGTTCTATAGAACCTGTAGTAAAACCAGCGGGAGGCTCCGCCTACTGACCCCGACATCATCAGGAAGCTTTTGCGCATGCGCAGAAGCACACACGGGGCCCCATTGCGAGCCGGTAGTAAAGGTAAGTAGAACCTACCCCTGTTCTGAATGCACTAAGCATCCTAATTATCAGTATCTTTGTCTTCGTTGTATTTAACATTAACTGACATTTTTACATTCCATTTCTAGTCTCCTAATGTGCTATATCTTTTTTATTTCAGCTAATGAACTAGTATCATCTTGATTAGTATTTAAGCTCCCCTTTCCATTCCAGCTGTCATATCTTCCAATTTTAATCTACTGGTATATGCTATTCTTGTTAAAAATAATTGAGACAATGTGCATACTTATCACGCACCTTTTAGAATCTTCAAACAGAGTTATTACAGGAAATTCTTGTTTATTGCAAAGGCGCCTCAAAAGAATAATCAGGTGTTCTGACATGCTCATTAGCTATAATATGTTCCACATTCAGGAATGTTCTATATAATCAGGCCTTCCTGTAGTCACTAAAGGAAAGGTAAACTTCATTCTTCAATTCTCTTATAGTCATCCTTATCCAATTTATGTTAGTTGTCTTTCTTTTTGAAAAACTGCTTGTTCATTTTGTAATTCTCTCTCTGTGTGCAAATCTGTTCTTTTTTTTCTTTTTTTCTTTTCTTTTTCTTTTTTTGTAAATCTTTAAAATAAACTTTTGGTTGTGTGAAAAATAGGAGGGTAATGTTCATTAAATTGCACGTTGTCTTTCAAAATATCATTTTCTTATTATTGGGACTTAGTTCTCCTGTCTGTTAGTTATCAGACATTTTGTCAATTATGCACCTCTTGGAACTAAAAATGTTCCTAAACTGGATGGAGATAATTAAAAGAATTGTACATTTGGTCTGGGAAGTTTAATCGATTCTCTGCTTCAGAAGAAGGAAAATTACAGAATTGTTCTTTCTGTTACTCAAGTTCAAAGAATATGGAGACAAGAGGCAGCTTTGCTAAAAATAGCACTTTCCCCTTCTGATAAAACAATTCCAGTCAATCACAGTAAGTTTCTTCTAGGCACCATCAAGATTAAGATAAAATACACGTAGGATGGCTGCAAAGGGTCAACCCTATTGTTTCCATAAATAACCCTACATTTGAAGAACTAGGGAAAGAGTGCAGAGATAAGTTGGAGACCACGAAAGCATGAGGCATAAACAGAAAAACAGGGTATAAATGCATTAACAAATTATATACAGGAAAGTGAGGTATTTGATAGAGGTCCCTCGTCCTTTAAAATAGTAACACTCCGAACATGTAGCATGTCAAGAAAAAGGAAATGAAGTCTCTGGTAAAGAGAAAGGGACAAGCAGCATTCCAATTTGAGACATCTAGAGCGATCAGTATTTTCTGCATATTTGGTAGATGAATGATATACAAATGTAATAATTAAATAAATAGATGTTCAGGGCAGTGGTGGGATTCAAAAATTTTTACTACCGGTTCTGTGGCTGTGGCTTGGTGGGCCTGGCAGGGGAAAGATACTGTAAAATCTCCATTCCCTCCCCACTCCAGGGGAAAGTTACTGCAAAATCCTCATTTCCTCCCGATCAGCTGGGACTCGGGAGGCAGAGAATAGATGGGGGACGGGGCCAGTCAGAGGTTGTATTTACCGGTTCTCCAAACTACTCAAAATTTCCACTTCTGGTTCTCCAGAACTGGTCAGAACCTGCTGAATATCACTTCTGGTTCAGGGGCACTGGAGGGAGGCCGGAGGGGTCAAAAGTTGCAAAATGTACATTGATAACTTTACAATGCAAACTTCACTCATTTCATGAAAATATGAAAGAGGTGGAATTTGCTTTGTCACATCGCAACACACATTTTGACATCATGGCTTTGGATAATGAGATGGGTGACATTTAATAAATAAAATAAATTTAAAATTGGCTAGATGAAGTGGTCTCTGCATTACAAATTTGCTTTTTATGCAAACATTAAGGATTCTGCTTGGATTTTCAATTTTTTTCTCAAATATATTATGTGCTATTCTGTGCATTACGTGGCACATTTTTTTTCTTTCATAGGCTGACAACTTAGTTTTAATAGTACTATCCCAGAATATCCAAAACCAAAGTCTACAACAACTAAGAAAAACTTGACATAGATTATCCAACAATATCACGTTTTAAATATCTATGAATTAATTTGACCTGGCTGCCAATTCACTTCTGACTACCTCAACAGGTTGGGCAAGCAAGTGACCATCTGGGAGTCTAAGAAATGAACTTTTACCACACAAGGGACAACATCTAAATCACATCTTTGAAATGCTGGGGAAGAATGGAAAGGAACAGGCTGAAGGATCATTTTAATGTTTCCAATTTGATGGTGAAAAATCCATGAGCCACAATGCAGCTTTTAAAAGTGTAGGTTCTTTGGTACACATTTTATTATGCTAGATCCTAATGAACAGGGGTGGTTATTCTTTTCTGCTTATTTTCAGACCTTGCATAAACAGTATTATGTCCTGATAAACTTGCCTAGGTAAACGATTTAATCCTACACTTTTTCTCCCTTTGTCATAGCATCAGCCGAAACTTAATCATCTCTGCTTCAAGCCAAGCAAAAGAACTGGAGTGTGATGTTCTGAAGGCATATTGCACATGTTGTAAACAACTCCTTAAGGTCGTCTAAAGTTCATTTTTCTTTTATGACATATTCAGGCACTGTTTCTGGATTTTTAGGGATGGAGCATATTTCTGCTTTAGCATGGCAGCTATTTTCTTCTGCTTTGACTTTAAGGGTAGGTGGCATGTGTCAACCTGATTTTGGCATTTGAAATAGAACTTTCACATTGCTGTTTAACTTACGAAATATTATTTCAGCAGCATATCTATCCTTCAGATTCCCATTTTTTTTTTACTGTTGAGATTGGAGATGATTTACAATCCACAGATAAAGCAAGAATAAGCCTAGCTTCCTCTTATTCTGTAATTATTTTGAGATAATACAATGGTCTCAGCTTACAAGAAATGATAGAGAACCACGGACTCTGCAGATGCTGCCAAACTGTGGCTCCCAGCATTTCTTGCCATTAACTCTATATCCTTCAACTGAAAAGTCTAAGGCTGAGTCAGGTAATGGCTCCCAGCTGTCTTTACCCATCTGTGTTGTTTCAGTAGATAAAAAAAGACTTTTCAGCGGCTCCTTAAGAGCCATACTTTATTACTGCTTTAGAGGAGGTATCTTAAGAAGCATGAAAACCGATAGTTTTTGGAGGATGCTACTCCAAATTTGTAGTGACAGGTTTAAGAGCAACATAGCACGTGTGAGTAATGTAGCAGAGTTAGACAGAGCCCCAGACCATAATTGCACTAGACAAATATCACAATGTTCTATCTTCATACAGTAAATCAACAGCTACTTTTGTTTTTGTACAGAAATTTGGTCAGTAATATGTCTGTTAGCTACTTCATTTCTTGACAGCTTTTACTAAACGGATTTTAGTCCCGTAATGCATTTCTCCTTAATTGTTCCTATACCAATGATATCCTGAAAGGTCTGTACACTTCAAATATGAGATGTAGCTGGACAAAATTGAGAAGCAATCATGTACGACTATAGAGTATCATGTTTATCTTTAAAAAGAAACACAGATCTGACCACAGAATCAACTTACCAAAAGAAATGAAGTTTCCCCCATTCTCCTGGCTGATGTTAGTGCCCCCCCAGGAAGGTTTTCTTTCATGTCAGAACTTTCAAATGTACCTCTCAGGATTGAGACCAGTGCAGCTGTTCGTCTCCACAGAATAGTGGTAATCCATTACTATCTAAATCTAATTGCAGAAAATTCTGGAATTCAGTATCGTCATGATTCAGTGTTTTTTTTTCTCTTGAAGACAAGCTAGATCATTTCGTAATTTTAATCTGTAGGAAGGCATAGTGAAGAAAGTATTCCTTTGACCACACAAAGAGATAAACTGTTCCTCAGCAGCTGTTCCATTCAATCTCTAGACGGACACTCCAAATCCAAATGAAGTTCTAGAACCTGGAATAAAACATCAGATTGTATTAACAGAGTTCATCAAGATTGTCAATTCTGCCAACTTGGAAGACCATGGTTACTGAAGAGGGTGAGAAACTGCCATCCTTCTGAGGTAAACCAGGTCAGGAAAAAGACACCACAAGAAACCCTAGAATCCTATTGTATTACTCTACAATAACAGAATCTTGAAAGCCTGACAGTTTTTCCTCTTCTGTCCCACTTATAACAAAGAAAGTTGAGAAAGTCATGAAGACGATCTAAGAGAAACCAACCAGAAGCTATTAAGATTCTGTTCCTGTAGCTTATCTCAAAAAAGTATAATTCTCTTCTTAATATGGAATCAGTTTCCAGATATAAGTTAAAGCAAGGCAATTTTCTCACCTGTACTGACATCATGTTTAACATATTTTCTCCAAAATCATCTCTCTGTTTCTCTAGAACAGGGGTGTCAAACTCAAGGCCCACGGGCCGGATCCAGCCCACAGGGTGCTTAGATCTGGCCCACGGGACCAGTCTGGAAACAGCAAAGGACAGGCCCACGGTGCCTCTGCTAGTAAAAATGGGGGTGCGGGCGGGGCATTCGCGCCTCCCCCAAAACCACTTTTGGCCTCCAGAGTCATTTAGGAGGCCTTCCAGGCTCAAAACGGGGCCTCCGCTAGTAAAAATGGGGGTGCAGATGGGGCACTCGCGCCCCGCCAAAACCACGTTTGGCCTCCAGAGTCATCCAGGAGGCCTTCCAGGTCCAAAACGGGACCTCAGGACTGCTCCAGGAGGCGTTGCAGGCCCAAAACGGAGCCTCCACTAGTAAAAATGGGGGTGTGGATGGGGCACTCGCGCCCCACCAAAACCACTTTTGGCCTCCAGAGTCATCCAGGAGGCCTTCCAGGTCCAAAACAGGGCCTCGGGAGTGCTCTAGGAGGCGTTGCAGGCCCAAAACGGGGCCTCCAGAGTACTGCAGGAGACTGTCCTTGAGTCAGAAGGTTATCAAAGGGAAGAAAAGTAAAATATTTTATCTTTCAGGCTTGCAGGATTCTGCTACTAGCCTATGTCAATAATTTATAGTTCTAGTCTTCCTATGGAGTCAGTTTCTTGATCTGGTCTCTTTCTCATAAGGCGATCAAGTAGATAAAGTATTAAAAAACAAAATCACAGAAATGTATGCCTCCCTATTTTTATAAATTTACTTTACAACCTCAATGAAATTGAGTTTGACACCCCTGCTCTAGAAGAACTATCAAAACGATCTAGGCCCTCAGTTTTATCATGCAGACTATACTGCACTTATTGCAACTTGGGAGGCAGGGTGACATTGGTGTTTAGTTTCTCAATTGTGTTGTCCTAGAAGCAGTGGGAGGCTCATTTCATGATGATCTCTCAAAAAATATCTCCAAGGCAGTGAGATATATAACACTGACTCAGCAATTCGCTGTGACATCTGAAGAAGCTTTAATATATTCTCTGGCAGCACTAAACTGACTTTGGCTGACCTCAAAAAGTTAAACAAGTTTGTAATTTGATGGGATGCCATCAAAAAAAAAAATCCCAGGGATTTGAGCTAAATTGGGAAGTAAAAAAAAATATCCTAGAAGAATGGAATAGCAGAGCATTTCTGTACCATTGTCAATGACTATTAGTGTGCATATATCAGCCTTGCAAGGTAGACCCGATAGGAAGCACAGTCAAGTAAGTTAATTCTACTTTACTGAAGGTTACATTAACACAATATTGCAAGTCTGAAAGTATCTTTCTCCCAGGGGTGAAATGCTCCTGGTTCGGACCGGCTTGGGCGAGTAGGTAGCGATGGTGGCCGGTGGTTCGGAGAACTGGTAGCAATGGCAGCTGGAGGCTCTGCCTACCCACCCCAGTCCCCAGAGTCGGGGAATGCGCCATTCCCCGACTCCGGCCTTGCCACGGAGCCACTGCCTGCTTGGCCTTCGCCATGCTGTTTGTCCTACTGCTCACCTTTCTCCCTTGGCTGGCTGTCAGGGAAGGCAAGCGCCTGGAGTCGCTCACTCTCCTTCTGGAGTTACTGGAGTCGCTCACTCTCCTTCTTGAATAAGCCGCTCTGGTCCACGCGCCGGCTGCACAAGCACACACTGTTTATTTAATTCAGCGGCAGGTTGGGTGTGCGCTTGCGCAGCTGGCTCGTGGACCAGAGCGGCTCATTCAAGGAGAGTGAGTGACTCCGGTATCTTTTGGGTGCTTGCCTTCCCTGACAGCCAGCTGTGGGAGAAAAGTGAGCAGTAGGAATCAGGGAATGGTGCAGTAGGAGTCGGGGAATGGGGCGGGTGAGCGGAGCCGTGGGAGAAAGGTAAGGACATGCCGGCAGAATAGAAAGTTAAAAAATTTTCCCTTCTGGTTCTGTGGGCATGGCTTGATGGGAAGGGGTCTTGTGACTGAGTGGCCGTGGCTGTGAGTGACATCGAGCCCACTCACCCACATTCCTGCTGTGGGCTAAACCACCTTTAATCTGACCTTTCTCTTGACTATCTCTCTTCACCCTGTCTCCCACATATCATTATCGCACCTTAAACTAAGATTTCTTGAATTGCAGCAAAAGCCCAATGAATATGAGATGCCTAGCCTTCAAATTCAGATGGTTTTATGGAAAATAATATTCTGGTATGACTACTAAACTTTAAAAGAAAAGAAAAAAGCCTGGCACATATACTGATCTGAATCCTATGGGTTCCCTTGGTAGTATACCCTGTTTTCCCCAAAATAAGACATCCCCTGATAATAAGCCCAATCGGGCTTTTGAGCGCATGGCAATAAGGCCAAGTGCTTATTTCAGGGTTGAAAAAAATATAAGACAGGGTCTTATTTTGGGGAAAACACAGTAGATTAAGTCAAATTGGAGGATATTAGCTACTTCAATAGGGAGATGGATTCTGCTAGTGATTATAAAGATTGAAAAGGAAGTAGCAGCAAACTGAAGTGAAACTGAGCCAGTGGGCGATCTTCATGCCTTGCAGATGAGGTGGCCCTGTCAGATTTGGCTGTTAATGTGAGAGGAAGTGTCTAACACATTTCTGTAATTTGATCAATCATTCTTGCAACCAAAATAGTTTCCACCTCATTCTTGATCAGAAGTCTCAAGTTCAGTATTCATTAGGATGAAACTAAGCAACCCTTGGTCACACTCCCTGTAAATCCTAGAAACAACATAGGATGGGTTGCACAATAGAAGTTTTGCCTATGGAGAGAGATCTAAAGAAGTCCAAATATACATAGTGCTTCCTTTGCACAACGATGTTCCACTAGGGATGCCATAACTGGTGAAAATTCTGGCATTGAATTGAAACTGATTGTTGCAGACAAACTTGAACTACCTTCTATGAAATGGACATATGGTAGCATGGAGTTTCTCCCATGCTTGCTGGATGGCAGCAAGGAAATCATCTGGGAGAATCTATATTCTAGTTGATCTCAAGGTTTATATCAGGAATATTCTGGGTCTGATGAGACCCTCCATAATGACTATGTTTGTTTTTTTAAACTAAATTCAGAATGCTTAATCTGGCAGAGAGAAAGAGAGAAAAGAGAACAGCAAGTGCAATGAATTAATGCATGTTCTTTTGGGAGAACGGAATAGGGGGATTGAGGTCCTACTTTCTACTTTCAACTGAAGGAATTAATACTTGGCTGGTTCCACTTGAATATTACTGAATGTGCCTTTCATAACAGATGTTCCATCAATCAGCATGTTAAAATGTGCAGTTATTGTAAGTCAAACAAGTGTTAACATTAGAGATATTCTACTTGAACAGTTTGTGAATGAATCTCAACAGCAACACATCTGCCTGCTCATTTCACATAATGAAAAGCAACAACTTCAGTTCGTCATATTTCATCAGCCAATTTTGTAACATAAAATTTCCACTGAGTTCCTCCATAACTTTGTCCACCAAATTTGGTGTAACCATAATGTACGTTGTTTCACTTTGGTTATATAAACTAGTGTATTTGGCATTTTAGGGATCTTTATCACAATTTATTATGAATATGACCTTTCATGACTAAGGAAGGACTAGAAACTGTATTTCATTTGTATTAATCCAACACCCTAACTACCATACACAGTGTCAAATGATGGCATTCACCTTCCCTGTATCTGACATCTAAATCCAAAATTACATTAAGGCAATAAGGTAGTTTTTGCATTCATTTGTTTCTACTTCAAAGATATATACAAGATACTTTTCCTGGGAAAGAGATTAAGTAACAGAAACTAGCAGTCCAAAATTTCAAATGGAGAAACTCAGTTTTCCTTTTTGACTGGAGTATTCATTAAAATGTAAGAATCTGTCAACTGCAATTGCCAGAAACTGACTTAAGCTAGGCTTCAGGATCTCTCCAGACATCTCTCAATAAGTAGTAAGCTGTCAGAACTCAGCACTACATCATGCATAATAGTGTTGTGGTAATTAAGACCACCGTACTTCACAAGTGAAGAAGCTTCATGATAACCTCTATGGGGACAAATCATCAACATCCCCAGATGATCAATTCAGAATGAATGCATTCTTCTTAACACTGGGTATAACTTCTCTTCAGGTAAAACATGGACTTGAGGGTCTAAATAATGTTGTTTCTACATTTTCTGCATTGCAGCTTTCAACTCTGATTCAGCAACTGATAAGGAGTTGTAGGCAGCTGAACAACTTCTGGCCATGAAACACAATGACTTTCTGGTAATTGCTCTCAAATAGATCATGACTGAAGTCCAATAATGCTAAAACAGGGGTGGCAAACTCATGTCATCATGGCGGCATCACGTGACGTATCAAGACTTTCCCTTCGCTAAATCGGGTGTGGGCATGGCCAGAGCATCATGCATCTGGCCCACAGGCCAGGAGTTTGACAGCCCTGTGCTAAAATAACAGTAAAGGAAATGTTAGAACGCCTTATGATTGAAAACTATATGGGGATTTGGATTTCTGAATCTTAATTTACATCACTATGCATATTTTTCAACTACTACCAAATTCCAAAAGCTTTCATGTAGTACAAAATTGTCCTTCCTAAGAATATTTGAAATATTCACATACAGCATAATTTGGGGTTTAAACTATCATAAATCAGATATACCAGTATCTCTATTGCCATTATGTTGACTTTAAAATTGTGATGTTATTTCTGGAAAACTGTATTAGTATCCTTTTTTAATGTAGAAGTGATGTTAAGAAATAATCTCATTCTTAAAATTGAATTAATTTAATAGTTTAAAAAAACTTGTTACATAGGAGATTTGGCTAGATAATGGGATTTTTATTTTAGATCAACCAGTAGATAATAATGATGAGTTATAATTTTCTGTGTTAAAAGATAAATACCATTTGTCTGTTGCCACCCAATGGCAGCTTTTACAATTACAACATTTATTGATGTCTCAATTTGCAATAGCATTTTCAGCTTCAGAAACACTTGAATTATTAAATCACTAAATCCAAGAGACAAGAAACTCTACAATTAATCTTTGAAAACAATTGTTATCAATAAATCAATTTGATATGCCTATTTTAAAGACTAAATGGATATGATCATTTTAAAAGCTGAATGGAACAAGGAAGTGGAAAACCACATTTTATCTACAAATTAGGGAATGGTTTATTTTATTTTATTTTATTGATTTTCTATTAAATACATTTCTTAACGCTTAATAAACATCGTGTTGTCTGGGTATTTAATTTGCTTAACAATACAAATTATAGTTTTTAATCTCAATAACGTCTCTGTAGATTTTTTTATGTGTGTGTGTGTGCCTTCAAATCAGGTAGTTAGAATAGGATCCAGTTAGGATTTAGAGATAAATCCATGTATTTTTTTCTGCCAACATTTATCAAAATGCATTTTGATTTATCAAAACCCATTTTTTCAAGCAAGCCAGGCTGGCTTAAGAAGAAATTTTTAAATATTTTTAAATGTTTTAAACAGTTTAATTGGTAGTGAGTTTTAATTGGGCCAAATTTATATATCTTTTAATTGTTTTTTAATATTTGTCCTGCATGTTTTTTAATTTTGGCTGTACACCGCCCTGAGTCCTCAGGGAGAAGGGCGGTATAGAAATTCAATAATAAATAAAATAAATAAATAAAATGGTTTGCCCTTAGGTTCTTTCTAGGTCTAAGAGAATGTAACTGGCCCAAGGTCACCCAACTGGCTTTGTGCCTAAGAGAAACAGTCTCCTTGTGTCTAGAAAACTATATCAAACTGGCTTTCCAACAGATCTTCAATTATGACTTATTCAACAAAAAGTAAAATTTCAGGTTCACTGTACACCATTGAACTTATACAGAAAAGTAATGAATAAATGTTTTTGGAGATGCCATATTTCTTAAGTGGTTGTCCCTTAGGAAGAAGTAATTACTTGAGTTTGAGGTAAACTTTAATGTCATAACTAAAATAAAATTAAGAGCTCCCTTGCTTAGCACATAGACTGATGTAAAGGCAAAGAAACTACACTGGTTTTATGACCATACATAGGTCATTTTATTAGTTATGAATATAAAAGGAGTCTCTGAAGTAGAATGAGTTGATGCTCAAGACAACTGGGTCCTTCTTGGCTGCTGAGCATGCTTGGGTTCTACTTCTGTGCGAATATCCTCCTCCCCAAAATTAACGATCATATATGGGTAAGAATAGCTGATCTCAGGTATTACAGCATCACACACACACACACACACACACACACACATCCCTAAATGCACATTCTGCAGGGAAAAATTTCACTTGCTTACCTGACTATTTGGATGACGCTAGTTCAGATTTGATTGTGGAGCTCTTTGGTTTGGGCTGCTTGCAACATCTGCATTTTGGCATGGAGGTTGGTTTGTCTTCTTCCTATCGAACAGTCTTCAGTGTTTTTACAGCAGTGATTACTACACAAACTATAGCTCTTGAACTTGGGAAGCTTGGGAAGATGGACAACATAAAACAAACTGAAAATAACTCTATAACAAATGCTAAAACGATTAAAAAATGTCTACAGCACAAAGAACAATGTGAAAAGAAAGACAAGTTTAAATATTGTTGTGTAAGAAAGGGATGAAAACAAAACAAGGATGAGAATAAGTAAAATGATAGGCTGGAACATCTGGGGAAAGTAAATACAAAGAGAAGATAATGATACATTAATAAAACAGCAAACTTGATTTTTCAAGAGGAAAAAAAACTACACCAAACCTTTCTGCCTAGTCTTGTGAAAATTCTATATTTCATATTCAAATACCTGTGCAAAAGAATCTGAGGGAATCTTGTAATACCGTGTTTCCCCAAAAATAAGACCCTGTCTTATATTTTTTTAAACCCTGAAATAAACGCTTGGCTTTATTGCCATGCACTCAAAAGCCCGATTGGGCTTATTATCAGGGAATGTTTTATTTTGGGGAAAACAGGGTAGTAATATTGGCAATGTAATAATTGTAACATTCTCCTGAAATATCTATGAATTTTCCCATCTGGGTGCGGATTGATGCTGGGGAGGTACTTTGGTCTTATAAACTAAGTTATAAACTGAAAGCAAACCCCATTCCCTACTAGCACTGATGATGTTACCTAGTTTGGGTAATTAAATATCTACAAGAAAACAACCAAATTCAGAGAGAATCAGAGATGACCCCTCAGGTCATCCCTGAGCTACAAATATCCTCCTTTATTGTTAGAATTAACAAATTAAAAAGTGGATTGACTCGAATACTGGTAAGCTGAGTTTCGCTTTTTCTCATCATTCCTACTTTTGCTTATTTGTCATAATTATGATTGACAGGGCAGCTGGCAGGCAGGCCCTTGCTACAGTTGCTCCCTCTGCTAGTCATCCTCTTCCCTCTCTTAGCCAAAGAAAAGGGAAGCAAGCAAACCATTCCAAAGGCGGCTCTAAAACCAAGCTAGAAGTCCACTCCCATTAACCTTGTCACTCTCATCTTCATCCTTATCCTCCCAGGCCTTTGCCAGGCAAAAGATAGGTTGCTATAAATTCTTTTGCAGTTATGCTGCTCTAAGGGCAGAAAGCCCTCCGTTAGGGAAATCACCCAACACCCACCTGGCTATCTTTTTTTCAGAGCCAAGTTAAGACATTCTCCCAGGCAGCTGGTATTTTAGAATTAAATGGTTAAGTTTCATTTGTAAACTGTAAAGTATCAAATTATGCTGGGATAATACCTCTTACATGGTTTTTTTTTTGGCCTGTGCTATTTATTGTGTATTTCGATTTTAAATTAAGACTTTTACCTGTCTTAAAATACTACCCGTATTTTTCGGAGTATAAGACACACTTTTTCCTCCTAAAAGAGGCTGAAAATTTAGGTGCATCTTAAACTCCAAATGTAACCCCGCCCACCCAGCAGCCCCCACCCTTCGGCCTCCATGTGTCCTCTTCCTACCTGCAAATATTGCCACCGACAATGGCTTGTGTTTTTGGGCTCCGCGCGTGGTGTTTTCAGCCTCCAAATGCTTTGTTTGAGAGCCCTTCAAGGCTGCAGGGATCACCAAAGCACATCGCTGCCCATCGCCGCCCGAAAATGCAACACATTTGAATGCTGAAAACATGACGCATGGTGCCCAAAATGGCTACCCGGAACAGCTGCTGCCTTCTCTTACCCCTTCCACACTTCGCCTGCTTTAATCACTGGATCTCCCTCCAATGATCAGCTGTGCTTTTGAAGCTGTTTTTCAGCCCCAACCAGCCCCAACCTCAAAACCAGCGAGCAAACTAATGTGCTGAAGCTGACCAGGCTAAAGACGCTAGCCAGATGAATCAGCTGGTAGGCAGATTTTTTTTTCTCCTATTTTCCTCCCCAAAAACTAATGTGCATCTTATACTCTGAAAAATACGGTATATAAGTTTTATAAATCCTTTAATAATATGGGTGAATTTTAAAAAAGCTAAACAAATGACTATTTACTATTCAACTTTTTAACCAACCTACAGAGCTCTTACTAGTTAAGTATTCAATAATGTCTTCCTCTTATGCTATAGTTGTACAAAACCTAAAAAGCCAATATTGGAACAATAATCTCAGAAATTTAAATTGTGGTCATAGAAATTAAAGGGTGTCCTCTTCATCTCACATAACCTCACATGAACGTAGCTTCAGTATCTAACTTGTATCCTGGGCTGAAACTCTTTCTCCTCAATGGCTTGACTAAATAAAAATCTACCTGACTCACTGACAAAGGTTCATCTGTACTTCGGTCATCGGAAGGCTTTGGAACTTCTAGCCTGTCAATGAAGGTCTGGAGCTCTTTCCTAAACGTCTTCATCTGGGCATTGATCCGATAAAGAAGTTCGTGCTCCCGTATCCTACTTCCATCGTCTTCGTCATCCAGAAGTCCAAACAGGTCCCCATTTGCCACGTAAATTCTCGCCTCAGTTATGATAGTGCTGGTGTCAGAAATCAAGCGGTCAATAGTTTTGCCCAGGCGTTCAGCTTCACAGCGGATGTCCTTGGTTTGCTGCCGGTCATTAAAGCTTTTCTGCCAACTTACCGGGGTTGGATAGAAGGATCTTGTAGGTGTCAAGCAACGGATGTTGCGGACCTCCTCTGAGTCACTTTCTCCACCAATGGGCCCTTCTCTTTTGCGGTGAGGGGGACGGGAATCCTCGTCACTTTCTTTCTTCCCTGCCTCACTTTCAGCATCGCTGTCCCTGGGACTCCCTCGGATCCCCAAATGAGAGGCTAAATCATAGCGCTGCATGTTGGACAACAGTATCCTGTTCTCATATTGGAGCTGCATCACTTTTCCACTGAGTTCATTAATTTGCATGCGGGCAGCCTTCAATTCTTCCTGAAGCATTTCCGTCTTGGCGCTGTCATGGTGTCGTGAACTATCGTGAGTTCCAGTCTTGTATTTGTATTTGTTCAGCTCTGCAGTGACACGTTTATTTTGTTCTTCTGCATCAGATAAGTTCCTCCTCAATAGTTCAGTTTCATCTTCAACTAACTGCAGATGTTGTCGTAACTCTGAGACAGATTCATTCGGTTCTCCCAGGAGGGGGTTGGCTCCCCCGGAGAAATCATCTCCTCTTAAGTCATCAAGCTCTGCTTTCAGTCCTCTGTTTTCCACTTCCAGTTCCACGATTTTCCTTCCAAGGATATTGGCTTCTTCCTCTACTAACCTCAGACGGAGCTTGAGTTCTGCTTCTCTTGTGCTAGGTGGACCTCCTGCTTCCCCTTTTGGTAAGGGACTGTCTAGATCACCATAAAATGACCGATACTTCTGAAGATCATGCTCAAATCTGTCCTTTTCCTTGTCAACTTTGGCTAATTTTTTTCTCATCAAAGTAGCCTCTTCTTTGACAAATTGCAGTTGGCATTTCAGATCTTCACTGTCCTCCTGTGGGAAAGAAAGAATAATCCCTGGTTATATGGTTGACTCAGCCTTCCATCCTTTCTAAGGTAGGTTAAATGAGGACCCAGTTTGTGGGGGCAATAAGCTGACTTTGTATAAATATACAAAAGTATGAAGGCTATTGCTTAACGTATTGTAAGCCGCCCTGAGTCTCCGGAGAAGGGCGGCATATAAATCAAATAAATAAATAAATAAATAAAATAATATTGCTTTACTCATGAGGATGCCAAATTAAAATTTAGCACAAAATACCAATATATTCAATAAATACAAATATATACATATATGGTAGGTAGGTAGGCAGGCAGGCAGGCATGCAGATAGGTTAGAGGAGTAACATGGGAATTGACAGGGTGTCTTGATGCCACACTTGCAACAAAAAGTGTGACTGAAGTGTTCAGTTGCAATCTTTGCCGCCTACTGAAACATGATCATTTGGGTCCTAATCTGATGAATGAGTTTCATAAAAGAGCTCTGGTTTTCACACAGTTGACTAAGGAAAGGTTTGCAACCATCTATAAGGAATCTTCGACTTACGACCGCAATTGAGCCCAGAACTTATGTTGCTTAGTGAGAAATTTGTTGAGTGAGTTTTGCCCCATTTTATGACTTTTTTGCCACCTTTGTTAAGTGAATCACTGCATTGTTAAATTAGTAACGCAGTTGTTAAGTGAATCTGCTTTCCCATTGACTTTGCTTGTCATAAGGTTGCAAAAGGGGATCACATGACTCTGGGACATTGCAACCGTCATAAATATGAACCAGTTGTCAAGCACCTGAATGTAAATCATGTGTTGTGGCCCACCAGTAGCCAACAGAGCTGGCCGCGGATTCAGACAGTAAGAAGGTTGAGGAGGAACATGGGCCAGTCCTGGAGTCTGGGGAAGGCTCTGATGAAGGTTCTGCGTCTGAGGCAGAGAGTGGGCCAGGACATATGCCAGTTATCAGTTGCCTTCGGAATCAGACATCAGTGAGGCAGACGAACAGTTGGAGCCTGTTCCCAGTGTGCGCATGTGCAGAGTTGCCAGACGAAGGGAACAGCTAAAGAACAAGGGTCGACTTGGGAGTAAGGCCACAGGTGGATGATGAATGGCCCCTCCCAGAGGAAATAAAAAAGGAGAGAAAGGAGAGTGGAGTTTGCAGGAGACAATTAGGTATCAGCCTGGCAGCTGCCCTAGCCAGATAAGGTCTGTGACTGTAAATTCACCCTTGAAAGACTTTGCTGGATGTGAATGAGAAGAATTCACAGTAACTTAATAAAAAGGGGTTTTTTTGCTTTGTGGTTTGGGGAAGCCTAAGTCAGAACATCATGTGACCATGGGGATACTGCAACGGTCATAAGTGTGAAAAATGGGTCATAAGTCACTTTTTTCAGTGCTGTTGTAACTTCGAATGGTCACTAAATGAACTTAAATGGTCACATGGTTTGCTGTATTGTACATGGGACAGAAAAAAATATTCTGTATCACCTCAGCGGACATCTGCTGTGACTTTTTTTCTGATTTTTGCAAATCTTTGCTTCCTCTTCTTTTCATGGACTGTTATAAAAGAAAGAGCAGATATAACAAATATTTTACTAGATGCATGCTATCCAAGTTTATTAAGCCACTATTCAAACAATATGAAAATTCCCAGCTTTTTTTAAATTATATTTTTGGTTTCATCATCCAGAGATGGTTATGCTGAAACACGGCCAGGACAGATTAATTGAATGTTCTTTAAGTGTCCTTGTTCTAAATGCAATAGCAAGGAACATGCCGAAAATTAAAAGTAGTTCATAAGTACCAGATGGCATTTTTAAACGCTATGAGTCCGGTACTGCCTTCAACACAACTGTATTCACTAAAGAGATCAAAATAAAAAAAAATAGTCTGAAATAATCATTTCTCAGATCTGTAGGTTGTTTACCATGGTAAAATAATATATGGACTTTCAAATCTGTCCGAAAAGCAAAACTGCTTTTCGCCCGCAGATCAGCTGTAACCAGTGCAGTCAGAGAAGAGGCAGGAGCAGGAGTGGGCTACTGGGGATTTGCAGGGGTTCGCGAGAACCTCTAGCTAAGATTCTGTGCAGTTCAGAGAACCCCCAAAACCCACTCCTGGCTGCCCCCCAGCCCCGCCCCTCCCAGGCATCCCCACGCAGCCCGTTTTGGATGTAGCTAAGTGCAGGGCGCACGGGGAGGCTCGGGGAGGGTGAAAAACAGGCCTACTGGAAATTCGGGAAGGCCGGAAACAGGCCCCTTTCCAGCCTCCGATTTCACCCTCCCGGAGACTCGAGGAAACCCTCTGGAGCCCGGGGAGAGCAAAACCCCTCCACTGCCATGGTGCAGGAGGCTGACTAGGCTACGCCCACCCAGCAAATGGGCAAAGAACCCCTTGCTAAAATTTTTGAAGGACACCCCTGAGCAGGAGACATAGCGAAATAGTATGCTACAACCCTTGATGTACCTATCCCACCTCGGCCAATTTTGCCTGTCCTCCTCCTGATGAGAAGCTCATCACTGACCTCTTTTATTTTGTCAAATTCATTCTGAAGAGCGTGTTTAGTAATCTCAGCTTCTATCAGCTGCTGCCTCAACTTTTCGTTTTCATCTTCTGTGGTGGAGCGTTTTTCTTCCACATTTTCCAACTCATGGTGAAGCCTTACGGAAACATCTTTTGCAACCTACATGGAAAGACATTTAACATTTTCAGGCAAAAAAATAACTTTCATAGTAGAGCTTAATATGCTTGTGAAGTTCAGGGATGTGTTGTGACAACTTATATTAGTTCTATTAAATACTGAATAAAATGTTCTTCCTAATTAAAAAAAACAAACGAGTGCAATTAGGGTTACTTCAGGCACTCCAGTTTACTCTTTTGAGATCTATTTTGATACTCAGCAATAGGATGAATAGAATTCCCAAAGATTAATTCTTTGATCATTAGAATCATGGGCCCAATCCAGCCAGCAACTGGCATGAAGTCTTAGTCTTAGGAGAATTACAACCTTAGGAAGGGAAAGTAGAGCAAAAATTGAATTAACAAAGTACAGGTAGTTCTCAACTTACGACTGCAATTGAGCCCAAAATTTCTGTTAAGTGAGACATTTGTTCAGTGAGTTTTGCCCCATTTTATGAACTTTCTTGCTACAGTTGGTAAGTGAATCAGTGCAGTTGTTAAATTAGTAATCCGGTTGTTAAATGAAACTGGCTCCCCTGTTGACTTTGCTTGTCAGAAGGTCACAAAAGGTGATCACATGACCCCAGGACACAGCAATGGTTATAAATATGAACCGGTTCCTAAACATCCAAATTTTGATCATATGATCATAGGGACGCTGCCAAAAGTCGTAACTTTGAAAAATGGTCATAAGCCACATTTTTCAGTGCCATTGTAACTTTAAACAGTCACTAAATGAACTGTTGTAAGTCAAGGATTACCTGTACAGTAAATGATAAGGACACATGTTCATCGGTAGACCTAGGAAAGCCAAAACCACCTTGGTATAAAATATTTTGTTAACTATTGAACATGTTTTACGGTAGCTGTTATTAAAAATAAAAACTCTTATATTATTACAAAGCAATGCAATTATATTTCATACTTTAATCTAGGCAATTATTTTATTATTGCTCATACCCAAGCATTGGGTAATTAATTTGTTTGATATGTAGTCCAGGCAAATGTCTCATAAAAGTCATTTTAATATTCTTCCTCTCAAGTTGGTATGCAACGATTTATGGTTTAATATCCTTTTTCCTAGATTGAGCATCTCAAAGGAATATATACATACATATATATATGTAGGTCTTTGGTTATTCGGGTCTTCTCCCACGTAAAATTGGAAGTGTCTTGGCGACGTTTCGACGAAGTCTCATTCGTCATCTTCAGGCTGGTGTTCTCGGCTTCGTGCTTCCAGGAGCAATGTGAGATCGCAGCTGTCTCTTCCTTTTAACTGCTAGTGGGGGTGTGAGCTGATTGGGTGGGAACTTGGCTGTGTTCTGATTGGGTGGAGGTGTGTTCTGATTGGTTAGGGGCTCGGCTGTGCTCTGATTGGATGGGGGGTTGGTTGTGCTCTGATTGGCTGGGGGTGTGTTCTGTTTGGGTGGGGGCTTGGTTGTGCTCAGCTTAGTCTGAGTTGCAGGGGGATTTGAGCTGGTGAGCTGCGTTGTTGTTGTTTGGCTTCGTGTTTGTGGCCGTGCGAGCTCTTCATGGTGGGTGTCAGTCTGCTTCATGTATGGATTGGAGAGGTTTAAAGTGGCTAATGATGCAGCTGCAGTCTGGCTTCTGGTCCTTGGTCGTGGCTCATTATCAGTGTGGGTTTGAGTCTGTTTTCTGCGTGGATGTGTGGTGGTGACATCCTGTGTGGCTCTCGTGAGTGTGGGTCTGGTGTCATTCGTCGTGTTAGGGACCCGTTTGTCAATAAGGGCGGGTTTCCAAATGGCTGGTAGGCGGGAGGTATCGTCTCGTTTGTTCATGCTGTGTGGGCGTTTTTCTATCTCGATGGCTTCTCTGATTATTCTGTTGTTAAAGTGTTCAGTTTTGGCGATAGTTCTGGTCTTTTTAAAGTCAATATCATGTCCTGTGGCTTTAAGGTGTTGGACCAGGGAAGAAGTTGGTTCTTCTTTTCTGACTGAGTTCTTGTGTTCTTCTATGCGTGCACTTATTCGTCTGTTGGTTTGTCCGATGTATGTGGTGGGGCAGGCGGTGCATGGGATTTCATATACTCCTTGATTTTCTAACTCAATTTTGTCTTTGGGGTTCCTTAGGATGGTGGATATTTTTCGGTTTGTGCAGAATGCTGTCTTGATGTTATGTTTGTGGAGGATTTTGCTTATTCTGTCTGTGGTGCCTTTTATGTATGGGAGGAGGGCTTTGCCGTTTTCTTGTTCTGTGTCTTGGATTTTAGTGGGGGTTTCTTTTTGGATTAGGTTGGTGATCTTATTTCTTTGGAATCCATTGGATGTTAGTACGTTAGTGAGGGTGTGTAGTTCGGTTTTTAGGTGTTGTTCGTCAGCTAAGCGTTTTGTTCTGGAAATGAGTGTCTTGGCTACAGAGTTGATTTGGGCAGGGTGGTGGTGTGAGAGTGCGTGCAGATAGCGGTTTGTGTGTGTTTTCTTCTGGTAGATAGTGTGTCCTAGGGAGCCATTGGATTTTCTGTAGACTAAGACATCCAGGAAGGGAAGTTGGTTGTTCGCTTCTGTTTCCATGGTGAACTGTATTTTGGGGTGTAGGCTGTTGAGGTGTGTGAGGAAGTTGTCCAGTTTTTCTTTCCCATGTGGCCAGATTATGAAGGTGTCGTCCACATATCTGAGCCAGAGTTTGGGTTTATGATCAGATTTTTCTAGAGCTTGGGTTTCAAAGTATTCCATATAGAGGTTGGCAATGACCGGTGAGAGGGGTGATCCCATGGGTGCTCCTTCTGTTTGTTTGTATTTCTGTCCATTATAGATGAAGTATGTGTTGGATAGGCAGTGGTTGGTCAGATCTAAGATGTGCTTGGGGGGGTTATATTTGTTTTGGATAACTGTCAAGGCTTCTTTGATTGGTACTTGGGTGAAGAGGGATATGACATCAAAGCTCACGAGTAGGTCACTGGGCTGTAAGTTTTGTTGCTTTATGATGTCTATGAACTGGAATGAGTTTTTTACGTATGAGGTGATGGATTCTGCATAGGGCTGTAGTTGTTTGGCGAGAAATTTGGCTAGGTTTTGTAGAGGTGAGCCTATGGAGCTGACTATGGGTCTAAGTGGGGTTCCTTCTTTGTGTATCTTGGGGAGACCATAAAGCTTAGGGCATCTGGATGATTTCTCTCTGGGTATGATTCTTTGCTGAATCTCTTCGCTGATGGGGGAGGCTTTTATTTTGGATCTGGTGGTTTTTTCCAGGTAGGTGGTGGGGTCTGTGTTTAGGGGTTTGTATATGGAGTCTTGGAGTAGGTTGGTTAATTTGGTTTGGTAGTCAGATGTGTTCATAACCACCGTGGCATTGCCCTTGTCTGCTGGTAGGATTATTATGCTGGTGTCTTCTTTAAAAGGAAGAGACAGCTGCGATCTCACATTGCTCCTGGAAGCACGAAGCCGAGAACACCAGCCTGAAGATGACGAATGAGACTTCGTCGAAACGTCGCCAAGACACTTCCAATTTTACGTGGGAGAAGACCCGAATAACCAAAGACCTACATACAAACACCCGCGAAAACCTGAGAAAACAAATATCGCACCTCTACGGGGAGGATATCCACCATCTGACCAGGACCTATGAAAAACTCGAAGTCCAAAGAGCTTCCATTTTATGTGACCTTGCATTCCTACGCAACTGCCGAGATCAAAATTTAATCCCCACAGGCTTCCAACTGAAATTCCACTCCAACTCTGCAGCCACCAAACGCATTCTGAAAAGAACAGAACTAGCCCTAATCAGAAATGAACTCCACAGAAAAAGATTCCTCCTAGACCGAATCAACAAGGATCTCCTCACACTTCACCTCAAACTCAGCAACAAGATCCACCCCGCACTTTGGGACAAATCCAAACAACTTGCCGTCTGGAGAGCCGAAACACAGACCACCCTCAAGACAGACACACACACCAACAAATTCCGAAGACTACAAGAACGCCAGAAACAATCCCCTCCACCCTCACAGCCACACATGAAACAAACAGTACATAACATCTCAGATAGGATCCTCACCAAAGCCGAAACCAATGTCCTTTCCAAAGGATTCAACTTTGCAATCGCTCCCAAAAGCATCCCCACTGAAACCATTATATGCGGAGTTGAAACCAGCCTGACCAAAATCAACCCCGACGATGCAAACAGAATCAGACTCGAAATCACCAACATCCTCTGCACCAGCAAGCCACCCAAAAGTAACTTACCCAAAGAGGAACAGACAGCACTACTTAACCTGAAAGAAGACACCAGCATAATAATCCTACCAGCAGACAAGGGCAATGCCACGGTGGTTATGAACACATCTGACTACCAAACCAAATTAACCAACCTACTCCAAGACTCCATATACAAACCCCTAAACACAGACCCCACCACCTACCTGGAAAAAACCACCAGATCCAAAATAAAAGCCTCCCCCATCAGCGAAGAGATTCAGCAAAGAATCATACCCAGAGAGAAATCATCCAGATGCCCTAAGCTTTATGGTCTCCCCAAGATACACAAAGAAGGAACCCCACTTAGACCCATAGTCAGCTCCATAGGCTCACCTCTACAAAACCTAGCCAAATTTCTCGCCAAACAACTACAGCCCTATGCAGAATCCATCACCTCATACGTAAAAAACTCATTCCAGTTCATAGACATCATAAAGCAACAAAACTTACAGCCCAGTGACCTACTCGTGAGCTTTGATGTCATATCCCTCTTCACCCAAGTACCAATCAAAGAAGCCTTGACAGTTATCCAAAACAAATATAACCCCCCCAAGCACATCTTAGATCTGACCAACCACTGCCTATCCAACACATACTTCATCTATAATGGACAGAAATACAAACAAACAGAAGGAGCACCCATGGGATCACCCCTCTCACCGGTCATTGCCAACCTCTATATGGAATACTTTGAAACCCAAGCTCTAGAAAAATCTGATCATAAACCCAAACTCTGGCTCAGATATGTGGACGACACCTTCATAATCTGGCCACATGGGAAAGAAAAACTGGACAACTTCCTCACACACCTCAACAGCCTACACCCCAAAATACAGTTCACCATGGAAACAGAAGCGAACAACCAACTTCCCTTCCTGGATGTCTTAGTCTACAGAAAATCCAATGGCTCCCTAGGACACACTATCTACCAGAAGAAAACACACACAAACCGCTATCTGCACGCACTCTCACACCACCACCCTGCCCAAATCAACTCTGTAGCCAAGACACTCATTTCCAGAACAAAACGCTTAGCTGACGAACAACACCTAAAAACCGAACTACACACCCTCACTAACGTACTAACATCCAATGGATTCCAAAGAAATAAGATCACCAACCTAATCCAAAAAGAAACCCCCACTAAAATCCAAGACACAGAACAAGAAAACGGCAAAGCCCTCCTCCCATACATAAAAGGCACCACAGACAGAATAAGCAAAATCCTCCACAAACATAACATCAAGACAGCATTCTGCACAAACCGAAAAATATCCACCATCCTAAGGAACCCCAAAGACAAAATTGAGTTAGAAAATCAAGGAGTATATGAAATCCCATGCACCGCCTGCCCCACCACATACATCGGACAAACCAACAGACGAATAAGTGCACGCATAGAAGAACACAAGAACTCAGTCAGAAAAGAAGAACCAACTTCTTCCCTGGTCCAACACCTTAAAGCCACAGGACATGATATTGACTTTAAAAAGACCAGAACTATCGCCAAAACTGAACACTTTAACAACAGAATAATCAGAGAAGCCATCGAGATAGAAAAACGCCCACACAGCATGAACAAACGAGACGATACCTCCCGCCTACCAGCCATTTGGAAACCCGCCCTTATTGACAAACGGGTCCCTAACACGACGAATGACACCAGACCCACACTCACGAGAGCCACACAGGATGTCACCACCACACATCCACGCAGAAAACAGACTCAAACCCACACTGATAATGAGCCACGACCAAGGACCAGAAGCCAGACTGCAGCTGCATCATTAGCCACTTTAAACCTCTCCAATCCATACATGAAGCAGACTGACACCCACCATGAAGAGCTCGCACGGCCACAAACACGAAGCCAAACAACAACAACGCAGCTCACCAGCTCAAATCCCCCTGCAACTCAGACTAAGCTGAGCACAACCAAGCCCCCACCCAAACAGAACACACCCCCAGCCAATCAGAGCACAACCAACCCCCCATCCAATCAGAGCACAGCCGAGCCCCTAACCAATCAGAACACACCTCCACCCAATCAGAACACAGCCAAGTTCCCACCCAATCAGCTCACACCCCCACTAGCAGTTAAAAGGAAGAGACAGCTGCGATCTCACATTGCTCCTGGAAGCACGAAGCCGAGAACACCAGCCTGAAGATGACGAATGAGACTTCGTCGAAACGTCGCCAAGACACTTCCAATTTTACGTGGGAGAAGACCCGAATAACCAAAGACCTACATACAAACACCCGCAAAAACCTGAGAAAACATATATATATATATATATATATATATATATATATATATATATATATATATATATATATATATATATATATATATATATATATATATATATATATAAAGTTATTTGCCTCTGACTGTCAATCCTTCAAGCTAGGCCACGTCAGGAAATAGACTACCTGGAACTATACTTTATTGATTTAAGTAATAACAGAATCTTGAAAGCTGGGTTCTGTTTTCCCATCCCTCTCTCTTACATCTCACTAAATTAGGACAAAGTCAGTCTGAGCTTCTTTATCACACTTTCTATTTCCCAAACTTAAACCACGCTTTTGATTTTGCAACTATTTCTGCATACTGTAGTTTCAGAGATCCATTTCTGTGGATCTCTGCATTAATCCTGGGATTATAACATTAACTGGAGTTATATCCTTTTTTTTTGTTTCAATTCAAAGGAAAAAAAACGGTATGTGGCATTGATTTCTAAATGCATTCACTAAAATTAAATTAAATTATAAGTCTTAAGGTTGTAATTTCACTTAGAAGTCTTTGAAATATCTGGAAAATTGACGACCTGGAATGTGATTTCTATTGATTCCCTAGTGTTTGGATACTTCTAAATAATTGAGTAAAGGGTGGGGGGGGGGAGTAAAAAATGAGAGATATGTCATTCTGATAACCTCTAGATGTTTTAGACTATGAGTCTCACAATTGACAAATCAGGTTGGTTCTGATTGATGAAAAATGTCCCAAATATCATGACAGTACCACTTTGCTTACTTTGCCTTAGATAATTAAATTCCAGTTGCCAAAACTACAAGACAGCTCAGACTTATGCTACATTTGCCTTCCCGGAAAAGATTAGGATAAGTAAAGGTATCATAGTCAGATTGTTCTTCTCACTAATTGCTCATCTTCTGGCCCCACATTACCTTTAAATCCTGTTCCAAGCTACGGAGAAGTTCTCCATCGATTTCTCCAGTCTGTGCGTAGCGGAGCTTCTTCCGTTCTGCTTTTCGAAGACGATACTGAAGGATTCTACAGTTTTTGTTAGCTCTCTCTAATTCATGGCGCACTTCCTGAAGCTGGCAAGCATCCTCTTCAAAAAAGCTGTCCCTCATTTCATCCATTTCAGTTCTAAGTTCGTCTATTTCATTCTGGCACATGTTCAGAAGGAACAGATAAAAAGCGTAAAATGACATCAGGTCACATTGATAAAGAACACAAGATATGGTAATTTACTCATGGTTCTTAAATAACTGTTATAAGAGAAACATATGGTTTCCCACCTAGCTTCCTTATGCTTGCAAGTATTACAAATGGCAGAAGAAAAAAAACTGTGATCCCAAATTAAGAATTGATCCATTTATATTTCAAATATTCCTTGAACTGGCCAAAAGAAGGCACGAAAAGAAGCATGTGCAAATGTAGCACAATGAAACTACTCCATAAGCCAGAAGAATTCCCAAATGTCAGCCATGTATGTTCTATAATACATGTATGTGGCAATGAAAGCATGAAGAAGGGACTAGAACATCTGACAAATCATATTCAACTATCTACATTTTTTTATCTCTTACAGGTGCAATAATCGTAGAACATTTATTTAGAAAATAATAATTTCTAAATGTCCACAACTCAGGGAATCTCAAATTGGATTGAGGCCACTAGAGAATCAAGAGTAATTTAGAGGGTAGTCACAATTTCTCTAAAATGCAAGCAAAGCAGAAGTATTATCAAATCAAAATATGGTCTTTAATCCAGAGTTTGCCTTAGCAAGACCATAGAGGGCAGTTTATATACCACAAAGTCTGAAAATCTTTGAGGAACATAGAAAAAAAAAATGTTAATTATTAAATATTAAGTGTATGTCATACTTCTTGCCCAACCCTGACCTCAATGAAACAATTATCTTTATTTTATTTATTTTATTCATTTATTAGATTTATATCTTGCCTTTATTTTGTGCAACTCAATTTATGGGAAGTCACAGATTATTATTTTATGGAGTTGTAAGTACCACTAGGTTATTAACTCTTTTACTTTGTCAGTTTGCTGGATTGAACCTCATATTAACTTATATAGCTACAGTCAATTTTCTATACAGTAGGAAAAGCAAATCAGAGGTTATCCTCTAGAATACAGGGTGAAATATATTTTAAAAAATCCTGCCTGACAAGGGAAATACTGTATTACAGGTATATTCATATCGAAGTTCATAGCTAACCCTTCTGTTAAACCATGAAGCAAACCAGCACGTATCTTAACAACTTGGTCTCATCAAAGCAGAATTCACCATTAGCATTCCTTTTCCTTTCTTCTGTGGAACAGACTAAAATACTACCAGCATGTGCACATACACACTAGAACTGAGGCACACCCCCATTATTCCTTCCCTTCTGTATCTTTTGCTCACCTTGAGGTTTTCATTCTCCTCCTCCAGTTTCTCCATCTCTTCCTGCAGCTCCTGCTGCTGATGCTGGGATTCCTGAGTCATGTTGACTTCCATAGTTCCACTGAGGCCATTGCTACCTTCATTTGCAGGCAGCACGATGGGTAAGGATGTTGAGGAGGACAAACTGCCCCCATTACCGTTAGCTTTGTTGTTACCTTTGTTCTGCATCTGGGTTGCTGATAACCCTTTCCTGAGATGAAACTGAATGAGCTCATTTTGGAGGCATCCTTCTTTCCAGTAGTTGCCATTGTTCACTGATAGAGCCTGGCCTTTCCCTGAACCACAAGACGACGACGAAGCTGAAGTTGCCTCTCCTGCACTCTTCTGCTTGTTTGTTTTACCCCTGTTCCAGTTCTTGGATGGAAGCTGAGAAAGCACAAAACTGCCCACCCTTTCCCCTTTCCCTCCAGATACAAGCTGTTGCTCTCCAGCTCTAGGACCTGTAAACTCGGTGTCTTTGGAAGGTGCCTCTCGTGTTTCGGCTGCAGACCCTGGATTTGGTCTGGGACACCCTCCAGCCGAGACCAGGAATGAGGCAGGCTGCTCTTCAGCACCATCCCCAGCTTGGACAGCTCCCAACAGCAAGGAGCTCCTTGTTGGCGTAACCTGTGGAGGCAGCTTGTCTCCTTCGGCTACTCCACCCTTGACCTGACTAGTTTTCTGTCCTGTTGGTGACTGCTGCAATAGCTGCTGCCGGGTAGAGCTTGCTTTCGAGGCAGGAACTGCAGCTGCTGCTGTTGTGAAGCGGGATGAATTGGCAGCTGGCAAAGGCTGGCGGACAAGAGACTCCTTGGGTCTGCCCGGAGAGAATGCACGCTGCTGCTTAGTTCGGCTGCTGCTGCCCTCAGGAAGCAAACGAGGAGAGGCGGTTGCAGGACCACCTCCACTAGGCGGCTGGCTCATGGCTAAATCAGAGGTGTTGCTGAAATATTCAGCCCTCACTGGCTCATTGTCTTCCTGCCCTTCCTCCCTCCCTCGGCTGGTGAGAGAAGCACACACAGAGGCCTTGTCAACAGCACTGCCACTCAACACAAAGCAAGCCTATTCACCACATGAAGAACAATGTGCCTATAATAAAAGGGGTGGAGTTTTGAAATTGTTCCAAGAGGTTAGCTCACAATCTTAGATGCAAAAGATGCAGCCACTGACTGGAAGCTTGCTTTTAAATTCCTGAAGCAACAAGCAGTCCTCATTTCTCATGTGAACGGACTGAATCCTCTAGCTGAAGCTACTTTTCTTAAAGTGCTACCACAAGCCACATGTTCCAAAGTACTTCCACAGATCAGTGAGGATGGATCCATTCGGTAGCTTCAAAACAGATCTGTCTATGCCTACAAAGTCCAGCATAGTTAAAAACAGTCTCTTCCAGCTGGGAGGAAAAAACTGTGATGAAACTTAAAATAATCCATATTTAACATGCTGTAAAACAAATCAGTAAGAGATCTGTTAGAAAACTCTAATTCCACATATGCATCATATCCCTAATACTGCCTTTAATGGGAGCAAATAACAGGTTTCCCCCTACCTTCTTCCCATATTTTATCTATGCTTCCTAACAAACTCTGAATGTGTTGAGGGGTATTCAGGGACAATGAAAACTCAAACAATTACGATAAAAAATAAACACTTAAATTTATTCAAATAAGAATATCAGTGAAGGGAGGAAGAGTGAATAAATTGCTTTCAGTAGGTACATCTTTAAGCTATCAATTGTAAAGTCAAAAGCAATGCTAAGTCACTTTAGTTTGAAGCAAGCCCCAATGAATACAAGTTACAAAGCAAAGTGAATGTAGCATTGCAGCCTTTGTGTAATTCAAATTCAAATTTTGCTGTTAGCTTTTAAAAATTGTCAGTTTGTACAACCACACCAGCCAAGTGTTTCTTTCCAAGTACTAGAAACAAGAGTGTGAAATATGAAACAATCTTCATTCTTGAATAAAGGATGGTTTGCTTTGTAAGGCTTACTGTAGCTAAATTTGCATATATATCAATGTGGAAATCTAAGTTCTGTTTTACTCCACTTCATATGAACACCAAAACAAAGAAAAAGTATGAAAAAGTTTCACATGAGAGTATCAACCATTTATTTAAATTATGAACACAGATGAACCACACCTTCCCTAGCTGGGTATTCTCCAAATACTTTTTGTGTCCTGTTTTCATCGTTCTACCTACATCTGGCCTGAGAATCCGGGAACTATATTTCAATACAAGGAAGGTATCAAGTTAGAGAAGATTGATCTAATGTTTAATCCCTGATTAAGTAGGATTTTTTTCTTGCTGTATTTGCATAGATGTAATTGTTTGCATAGCAGAAGCAGAATCCCAAAGTTGATTTGTTCAATTAAATATAAAAAAGTAGTCTACAATTCTTAAAACTTTCTCAAGGTGACCTCTTTTAGCCAATATTGTTATTTACTTATTTATGTAATAGATTTATAGGGCTGCTTAATGTAATTTTCTGTAACCTACAGCAAAACTCAAACAAAAACATCCCCAAATATCACATAAATTTTTTTTAAAAAAACTATCTGATGCTGTAATATGTTTGGCACAATAATAATCTTTACCATGTCACTGAAGCATTAAATTTACTCTATCAATTTCACCATTATTATTAATTGTATAAGTGCATGCACATTGCTTACCTATTTAAACTTGTCATGCTGTCCTCAGATCCTAACAATTTACAACAGGTTATTAACTAAAATGTGTCAGTGTAAAACAATGTTTATTTGAGTACCACTGCTGCAAAGATTATAATACAGCTGGCTCACAAAATTATAATAACAATGATGGCAAAGTATTTTAAAAGTGCACTAACAGAAATATCTTACAGTGCAGGTAGCTACAATCAATTAGTTATCAAAGAATGAAAGAGATTAAAAATGAGAATCTTCAATACTCCAGAACTCCAATTTTAACAAACACACACAAATCATGAAATGGACAAGATAAACAATAATTCTACTTTGTGTATAACTTTTTGAGTTCAGTGGTGGGTAAGTCAGTCTTTTTGGGACAAAAAGCTTTGCGCTTCTCAATTGCCTTTATTTGCAAACAAGCTGTAAAACTCACACCTAAGGTCTATGTAGATAGCTTCCATGTTTTACAAGTACTTTAAAATCTGAATGTCAAAGTTTTATTACAAAGACTTTTCGGTTGTTTAAAACAAAGGAAAAGGAACAAAGTTCTCTCTAAGGCTTGGGGATTCTCTGAATGCCATCTCTCTTTACAGCAATTAATTGATTAATACAACAATTAACCCTTACGGCAATTGACCTACCAGCAGCCTTTTTCCCTCCGGAATTTCCGCGGCGGCACATCGGACCGCCAGGTTCAGCCATCGCCGGCTCTCAAGGGCATCCGCCGAGGGATCCCTTCACGACTTGGCGACTCCAAGCCCAGGCTGCTCATCCATCCGGACAAACGGTGGCTCGCACCCTACGGCGTCATAACCAACGAGAAATCCTGCGATGCTGCTCTCAGTTGAACCCCGAGCGACTCGTATTCTCTTCTGCCGGTAATTAGAAACACTCCCTAGAGTCAACCTGGACCCAACACCAAGAACCTTCCGCTATCTCCCCTCTCCCCGCATTGGTCTCCCGGGATCTCGTCACGTGGGGAAATCAAAGCAGCGGCGGAACGTCGCGACGCTGCCCGTTTCCCCACTGAAAACAGTTGCCAGGAGTGGGGGAGGAGGAGTGGAAAGTGGGGGAGGGGGAGAGGAGAAACAAAAGAGAAGAAGGTCACGAAGCGCCAGGCTAGCGCCGGGCATCCCTCCATTACCCCCCCCCCCCCACACACACACGCCCGAATCTCTTTGTTATTGCATTGACTTCCCAACTGTAATCGCTTTGCAATTTGTTGCAATCGATGAATCAATCAACACCCTTTGCTTGCGCACTGGGGGTCACTCTCTCCCTCTCCCCCCCCGCCCCCTCACGCTCTAAAAGACTCCCAAACTTGTTCGGCTTTTCGCTTTGCTGAGCAGCGATGCGACGGCCTACCTTTCCCTCACACACACACACACACCCAAGCTGAGCCCTGACTTACCCTGCCCGACTTCGTGGCAGCGACCCAGAGGATGCGCGAAGAAGCCCCAAGCCGAGTCAGGGCGTCTCGGGAAACTGCAGCGGTTTTATTCCGGCGCTGACCTCATTGGGCCTGGGAAAGAGGGGAGGGGGGGAGAAAGGAGGGAGAGAAAGAGAGAAGATGGGGGGGAGGAGGAGAAAGTAGTGAGGCCAGATGAAAAGCGCAATGCTGGGCCACGCCTAGGCAGGCCTCGGGGCTCTGGCCGGAATTAGATTACGGCCCTCAGTTGGCAGGAAGGAAGCCGAGGTGCGGGCTGCTGTTTGTGCCTTCGAAAATCAATTCAGGAAACGATCGATCCTGATCAAATATTTCTTCCGTTTTGAACAGCCGTCGACCCTGCAATAATACCGCGTTAAGGTGCTTCCTGATGCAACGCGATCGCCTTGGGGCTCCCTTTTGTTCTGGGATTTAGGTTAAAAAAAATAATTGTGCTTCAGACGTATACTTTGTTCAAGGGCACAAGGCTATTCGTGCCAGAGGCGATGCCTACGACTCCTGCTAATTTCCCCGGATAGAGAGACTTAATCCTCTTGTGCTGTAGGCAGTGGTTTCCAATTCTTTTATTACCTAGGTTATTTTGTGAATGGAACAGCTTGCCTTCAGACGCTCTTGGTGCTTCATCATTGGAGGATTTTAAGAAGAGCCACTTGTCTCAAATTGTATTGGGTTTCCTGCTTGAGCAGAAGGTTGGATAGAAAACCTCCAAGGTTCCTTCCAGCTCTATTCTGATTTATTGATTGATTGAATTAAAACAGGCATTTCTGGCTCAGGCCTGATGTTCGGCCACATATAACTTTCTTTTCAGTATAAAACACCCATTTCTCATTTAATTTTAAAGCTGCTGACATCTAATTTAAAGAGTGATTTAAGAGAAGTATCTGCGTCCAATTGCATGAAATCACAGAGCCTATAGAAGATTCAATTCCATGAATTTTGTTAAACGTGCTTCATTAGATTTCTATCCTACCTTTCTTCTGGAAACTCAAAACAGCACACGTAACATTCTTTTTTCAAATGTTTTCCCCAACCACCAACCCTCTGGTGTTGGGCTGTAAGTGACAAGGCCAAAGTCACCCCATAAACTTCCATAGATAAAGATATCCTGTAATGTTGATCTGCCCAGTTTTGGTCCTTCCCACATTTACTATTTTTATATTATAGATTAGAAGTACCTTATCAATTAACTATTTAATGTGTTAAAAACTCCTTGTGTTATTCCAACCAAAATTCTTAACACAGCTGAGGCAATTACTCTGTTACAGCATGAACTTTTATTTCAGGTGATATCGGGTGAAATCCAACAGGTTCTGACAGATTCTGGAGAACCGGTAGTGGAAATTTTGAGTAGTTTGGAGAACCGGCAAATACCACCTCTGGCTGGCCCGACAGTGGGGAGGGAATGGGGATTTTGCAGTATCCTTCCCCTGGAGTGGGATGGGAATGGAGATTTTGCAGTATCCTTCCCCTGCCATGCCCACCAAGCCACGCCCACAGAACTGGTAGTAAAAAAAATTGGATTTCACCATTGAGTGATATGAACAGATGTTGTAGGAGGAGAGCCTTGGGAATCCATGATAGCAAAAAATCAGGAGTCTGGAAGTACCTTTTCCAGCTAACAAATTTGATTAAAAGGTCTAAGCTAGGAGTGTCAAACTCACGTCGTCACCACATGACGTATCAGGACTTTTTCCCTCTTTGCTAAACCGGGTGTGGGTGTGGCCAGCCCATGACATATCCAGCCTGCGGGCCAGGAGTTTGACAGCCCTCGTCTAAGCTTTCATGAATGCAGTTTGCTTGATTAGATATATAGAGTGGCTAGTCTGATGAAGAATTTAAACGGGTAAGGTGGAGAGAAGGGAGGTGACAATAGTTTTGCATATAGAGTTTGTATGTGGGGCAGGGTTTTGTTTGGGGTTTTTATTTTGGGGTGTCTTCAAGTCCATTTTTGACTCCTGGCGACTGCCTGAACAAGTCCTTGCAGTACTCTTGGCAAGGTTTCAGAGGTGGTTTGCTGATGTCATCTTCCTAGATTTGACAGAGGGACTGGCCCAAGGTCACCCAGCTGGCTTTGTGCCCCAGGCAGAACGTCCCCTAGTTTTTAGCTTGGTGCCTTCACCACTCCACCAAACTGGCTTTTTAGATTACAAATATCTTAAAGTAAAAAAAGGTAAAGGAAACCCTGTCCAGTCATGTCCAGCTCTAGGGGGCGGTGCTGATCTTAATTTCTTGAGCAAGGGAGGCAGCTAGTGGTGGTATTCAGCTGGCTCTATCCGGTTCAGACGAACCGGTAGCGGCAGCTGAGGGAGGCTTTGCCTATCCACCCGGACATCATCACGTCCTGTTTTTGGTGCTCTGCGCATGCGAACTGGTAACGAAGGTAAGTGAATACTGGTAAGTGAATACTGGAGCCAGCATTGTCTGAAGACGCTTCTGTGGTCATGTGGTCATGACTATTTGCCATGGTACATGGAATATTGTCACCTTCCCATCAAATTGGTACCTACAGTGCATTTAATAAATTTACAGACATTACTAAAATTCTGGTTTTGCTTTGTCATAGGGCACTGAGTATAGATTAATGAGAAAAAAATGAATTTCAATAACTGTAGAGTCAGGCTGCAGCATAACAAAATTGACAGCAGTGAAGGGGGTCTGAATACTTTCTGAATGCACTGTTTTTATCCACTTGCATTTGCACGCTTTTGAACTGCTAGGTTGGCAGTATCTGAGGCAAGTAATGGGAGCTCACCCCGTCACACAGTGCTCGGCTCTCAAACCTGGGCTGTCAGCTTTCCACAAGCTCAGCTTCTTTAATCTCTGAGGCATCCCACCCCATGCACCCCCTACAAGTACCTGTTGTGACTCTGACCCCTGAGCCTGTCTTATCAGAGGGAGAAGACTCCGAAAGTGAAAGAGAGGAGTTGGCAAGGCCTCCCTCTCCAGGACCCTCCTCTCTGGCAATGCCTCAGGTGTCCTCCGAAGGCCAAGAGATAGGCCAGGGGACAGGCACTTCGGAGCAGCCACAGTTGGACAGCAATGGAGATGAGTCTTGGCTGGACCCCCAAGCGTCGCAAAGATAAGCGCGCGCAGCAGAGGAAGAGGCGTGCCAGAGATTAAGGTGAGTCACTGGACCACACCCCACAGGGGATAAAAGGGGGGAGTGGCCAGTCAAGCCTTGTGACGAACAAAACTGAAAGCTAGCAAGTCATTCTGCATTTCTGGAACTTTGTTATATGCTCTGCTTGGATTGATTTTTGGACTGGACTTGACTATTCTTTGGCTTTTGTGGATTTTGATGTTTCGGATGGAGGAGAAAAACCTCCCTTTGTAAGTAAAAACTTTTGGCAAGCAGCCACTGGGTTGCTGCCAATTCTGTTATCAAAGGAAATTCTTGTCTGCTGGTTTATTTTAACTCTTGGTTGACTGCTGGTGTGCGGGTGTGAGACGGGGACAGAACAGTACCTTATCAATTAATCATTGTCATGTGTTTAAAACTCATTGTGTTGCGATCCTCTGTGATTGCCTGAAATGTTGTGATGTATGTAAATTCAACAATTTCTCAGCCAATGGGGGCAGTTCAAGTTTGTCCTTTTTAAAAACATTCAGTTTGAACTTTGCCATGGAATGTCATTGAAGGTTGATATGTTCTGAAACTACATTGTCCTTGTTTTCAGTTATGATGTCAACATTGTGTTCATTGATTCTTATGCATAACATTTGCCTTCTGTAGAATCCAGAGGGGAGGGGGTTGCTGGAAGACGATGGCATGTGTCACACTGGGGGAAAAACATGTGCAGATAACTCTAAAGCTTGTACATGGAGGGTTTAATGATGATGCATTGGTGTGGATGAAGGGGCAAAGTACAGATAGTCCTCGACTTACAACAGTTCATTTAGTAACTGTTTGAAATTAAATGGCATTGAAAAAAGTGACTTATGACCATTTTCCACACTTATGACTGTTGCAGCATCCCCGTGGTCACATGATTTACATTGGGATACTTGACAACTAGTTCATATTTATGACAGTTGCAGTGTCCCGGGGTCATGTGATCCCCTTTTGCAACAAGCAAAGCAAAGTCAACCGGGAGCCATATTCACTTAACAACCATGTTCTTAACAACCAAATTTCTCACTTAAATACATAAATTTTGGTCTCAATTGCCATAAATTGAGGACTACCTGTAGACAACTGGATTTATTGCAGAATCTGCCAATGTTTGCATGCCATTGTTGTTGCTGCTTGTGAGAGTCCGCTTCAGATTGAGTTGTTGTCTAGATGCAAGGAAAAGTCTACCACTCAGTGCCTGAGAAAATGCAGCATCATCCAGTGTTAGCTGCAACTAATTAACAATACGTCTAAGTGATTTGATAACCAGCAGTGTTCTGTTATTCTGTTTCTGTCTGTCTTTTAATAGATCCTCCCTGCAACTTGATCTGTCTCTGTCGATTTGTCTATGGATGGGTAGTTTAGTCTCCTGCGTGCATTAATTCTGCTGGTTGAGCATCTCTGTCAAGTAAATCAAAACACTTGAAGGATGAAAACTTGCTTGTTTAATTCTTTCCAACCTAACGCTTTCCAGATGAATTATCCATGCTGGGTGGGGAATTCTGAGGATTGTACTCCTATCAATTTTGAAGGTTGAGGTTCCCTATCTTCAGGCTTTGCATTCCAACCGTGGGCCTCTGCCACCATGAAACTAAAAGAACTTGATGGACTTCCAAAGTTTTGCCCCATAATTTGCATTTAGGTCATTCAATAAACCATATAGCAGGGGTGTCAAACTCAAGGGTACTTTTATTTAGCCCGTAGGGTCACCCTGGAAATAGCAAAGGACTGTCTTGCGGTGCCTCTGCCAGTGAAAATGGAGCTCGGGGCCCCGCACAGCCCCCCTCAGTTCTGATTTTAGCTGCAACGGCCTCCTGAGCTCCATTTTTGCTGGCAGAGCACTCGAGCCACTACAGGCGCCTCCAACACAAGTGATGTTGAGCTGGCCACCCCTACCCTGGCCACGCCCACCCATCCCCCTGGGGTCAAACACAACCCTGATGTGGCCCTCAATGAAATTGAGTTTTACACCCCTGCCATATAGCATTGTTGACAATGATGATAAATGGTAAGGAGGTATCTATTAAAGGTTAAACTCCTTTTAAGTAATCAGGTGTGAGTTATAAATCAGGAAAGGCTGGGCAGGAAATTTAAAAAGGGAGTGACCCTTTATTATCATTTTCCACTTTCTGACCATTTGTATTACTTGACTTTCCTTCTTTTTTTTTCGTTTGTGGTGCCTAGATGATTGAATCCATTAAAGAGAGCTTTTGAAAATAACTAAACTAAACTAAACTAAACTAAACTAAACTAAACTAAACTAAACTAAACTAAACTAAACTAAACTAAACTAACACACAGTCACTCATGCCCTCGTCACCTCTCGCCTTGACTACTGCAACGCTCTCTACATGGGGCTCCCCTTGAAGAGCACCCGGAGGCTCCAACTGGTCCAGAATGCAGCAGCGCGGGTAGTGATGGGAGCAGCATGGTGCTCCCATGTAACACCGCTCCTGCACGAGCTGCACTGGCTCCCAGTGGTCTTCCGGGTGCGCTTCAAGGTGCTGGTTATCACCTTTAAAGTGCTCCATGGCATCGGGCCTAGCTATCTTCGAGACCGCCTGCTGCTACCAACGACCCCCCATCGTCCCGTGCACTCCCACAGAGAGGGCCTCCTCAGGGTGCCATCAGCCAATCAATGCAGGCTGGTGACCCCCAGGGGGAGGGCCTTCTCTGTGGGGGCACATACCCTCTGGAATCAGTTGCCCCCAGAGATAAGGAGAATCCAAGACCTTAGCGCCTTCCGCCGTGCCCTTAAAACCCACTTTTTCCAGCAAACCGGGCTGGCTTAAGAAGAAATTTTAAATGTTTTAATTGGTTTGTATTTTTAATTTTGGGCCAAATTTATATATATTTTAATTGTTTTTAATATTTGTATTTCATGTTTTTTAATTCTGGCCGTACATCGCCCTGAGTCCTTAGGGAGAAGGGCGGTATATAAATTTAAAATAAAATAAAATAAATAAATAAATAAAACCTGCCCTCCTTTGCCATACACCCTTCCATTTTCTAGAGAAATCTGCAAAATCAAGAAAAAAATCTGCTGCAAGACAGACAGAAACCACAATCTCAGTATTCAGAAAGCATCTGAATTCCAGTCAGACTCCACAAACAATAGCTATGTAATAAAAATGCTTCGGGATTGTACAGATGGAGATTGGCATGACTGAATGCTTTCTTGAACAACATCACTCTCATCAGTGCTCACCATAAACTTTATGGGATATTGAGAAGCAGCGTGCAGTACGGTTGCACAGGTTTGAACTGCATTACTTCAAAGAGCAAATGGTGCAGATGAGCACTTTTTTCCCCAAGTGGGGAAAAAGGATAATTACAAATACAAAAAGAAAAAAAAAGAAAAGGAAAAAAAAGTGTACGACAAGAAAGGAATTACGTCAGTATAATTTCCTTATATCCAACAATATTCTGAAAGAGAAAAGATCATTTTAAAATACAGATGTCCCTATCTTCCTTGGCTGTTTAAAGTAAACTGCTGAAAAGCAGTTTTAACAATATGATTTGTAATATTTGTTTGTATGTTTGTTTAATTTAGGCACTCCCTGACTCCAAATGGACTCTGAGCGGTTCACATTATTACAAGGCACTATAAAACGAATTGCCTACAGGAAAAAGATGGTTTTTCTGGTCAACATATAAAAGAAATATGCATCCCTTTTAGGAGAAGAACCAGGACTTAAGAATCCTTGAAATAGCATCAGAGTTTATCTTAACAAAGTTACTAAAGCTACTGAAAAGTCATATCCAAAAAAGTACCTGTATAAGATACAGAGGGCTAACAATGTTGGTCCACTATAGCAAAAATAACTTTGCAAACTAAACATCTTAATCTAGTCAGCTGTTCCAACAAACATCCCACTTGAGAAGTGACTATACAAAAACAACCTGTAGTAGAACACGATCTCATTAGTGTGCTAGATAGAGAATAACTGGGAGAGAATGAATATGAGAAAGTTGTTCCAATCATTCATTTACTTACAATTTCTCAGCCGGCAAGAGATCTAGATTAACTGAACAGTTTATGTGGAGAAGATGATGAATTGTCTGATTACAATTTTACTGAAAATTTCAATAAATTATTGAATCATGGGCTCTTTTACTGAGCCGTTATAAAAGCCTGAAGATTGAAATCTTCCTAGGTATTCTGTCTCAAACAGCAGTGAAAGGAGAAACAATAAAGTTGTCATAAATTTTTAATTTCTTTAACATCTCATAATGGACAAAATACAGTAGTGAAAGAATGCCAGGAAAAGAAGCTAGGAATCAGAATTCATCAATTGCTTACTGGAGCTATCTAAACAAGGATTTTTTTTCTCTCTAGGTGGTTTTATGGGCTGTGCAATGACATGCAAAAGTTAGAATGAGGTAGCAAAGGGAGGGGGGTGGGGGCAAAGTTGGGTTAAAAATAGAAGGTGTTGGCAAGATATTATATATATATATATATATACAATGTAATAACATTGCAAGATCTGTAAACTCAAAATTACCCCTCCTTCCTCCCTGGAATTGTGCTGCATTGCAGGCCATTACTGTTGCAGGAGGACAAAAGAATGGGATGAAGTAAGTTCCGTGCTAGCAGCCGTGATCAAAACTGTAACAGCGATTCTAAAAGAATGAACAAAGACTAGCTGGCGCATGGTCAGTGATGTCCAGGCAGATTATCAGAGCGTGATAAATAAGGTCTTCCTGTTCGTTCTCAGAAATATAGGGGGATGAAGTATGTTCTCCATGAAACACTGATATGACAGTCAAGTAAGCCAAATAATGGTTACACTCAGTGGTGGCGAACCTTTTACTTACTGAGTTCCAAACAGGAACGCACTTTGCGCCCTACACGCGCTCATGTGGCCATCTGCAGTAACGTACAGCTCCCCATGTGCTGCGCACCCAACTGCACCATCTGTGGATGCGCACAGCTTTCATGCATGCACACTAGTGCACGCTGTGTGCGCAATCTCACCATATGCACATGCACACAGCTTACATGCATGCAATGCACTTACACAAACGCTGTCTGAGCATGTGCACACAATCTCACATGCATGTGCAAATGCACGCATGTGCAGGAGAGCTCTGAAGACCAGCTGGGTCCCCTGAGTTGCGCGCATGCGCACTAGAGGCCTGAACACCAGCTGGGACACACGCGCATATGCAGTTTCAGGTGACCTTGGCGACGGCTCGCGTGCCCAGAAAAATGGCTCTGCATGCCACTTCCGGAACGTGTGCCATAGGTTCGCCAACACGGGTTACACCTCTACTATAACTACAGGTAGTACTCACTTAGTGACCACTCATTCATCAAGTGATTCAGAGTTATGACAGTATTGGACAGAGGGTACTTACAATCAGTCTTCAAAGTTCTGGCCATCGCTATGCCCTTCTGGGACACAAAATTGCAATTCGGGGACTTGACAACCAGCTCTCATGACAGTTGCAGCATCTTGCACTCACATGGTTTTGATATTCCCTGCCAACTTCACACAAGCAAAGGCAAAGGGGAAGCTGCCAGGAGAGATCTCAAGTTGCTCTGGTGAGTCCTCAATGTCTGCGTTTCTGCATACTTTCTTGGCATACCCCTTTGGCACAGATGGTGCCAAGGAAGGCACCATCTGTGCCTTCCTTGCCTGGGACACTCTGCACTCACAAGCACACACTGTCCTCTTTTCCTGAGCCTTGCTGTGCTCACATGCACACACCTGCACCTTCCTTCCCTGGGACTGTGTTCACTCAGATGCATGAATACCACCCCCTTTTCCCAACACACTCCTTTCCTGCATCTGTGCCCACAGTGCCTTCCCTAACTCATTGAATGAGCATTGAACATCCTGGGACAGCAATTGGGACTGTTGGAGTGCTGTTGCTAAGCAATACGGTCACTTGATGTCGCACTTTACAATTTTGCATCATTTAGCTAAGGCAATAGCAATAGCACTTAGACGTATATATTACTTCATAGTGCTTTAAAATCCTGTCTAAGCGGCTTATGGAGTCAGCATATTGCCCTCAACAATCTGGGTCCTCATTTTACCCACCTTGGAAGGATGGAAAGCTGAGTCAACCTTGAGGTGGTGAGAATCGAACTACTGGCAGTTGGCAGAATTAACCTGCAATACTGCATTCTAACCACTGTGCCAGCACGCCTCACTGCGCCAATCCTGATCTCAATTGCCATTGTAACTCACCTATATATAACCGTACATGATTTCAGAAATTCCTTGTATACTACATTGCTTACCTGTAATTTTGACACAGAAATAAAATAGATGAAGAGGGCACTTACAAATAATGTAATATAAATATTGTCATCCCACATGATTGATTTCTTTTCTTGCTTTTGGATTTTTTCCTTAAATAGATCTGGACTCCTTGCTTTTTTTCTGTGATATCCCAGATGTGTGTTCTTTTAGTTTTAGGAGCATTTACTTTTCTCCTCTTTGGAGAACAGTCTTCATGACTGTTGGGGATTGACATAGTTTATGCTTGAATTTCTCATAAGCAAGTCCATAGACCAAGATGTATCTTGGGGTATCTTTGAGACTGCCTTCTACCGCATAACTCCCAATGACTGGTAAGATCCCACAGAGTTGGTCTCCTCTGGGTCCCGTCTGGCCCAGAGGAGGCTGGTGGGCCCGCGGGGAAGGGCCTTCTCTGTGGCTGCCCCAGCTCTCTGGAACCAGTTACCTCCTGAGGTCCGGACCATCCCCACCCTATTGGCCTTCCGAAAAGCGGTGAAGACCTGGTTTTTCCAGCAGGCCTGGGGCCGTTGATCTCGCTCTTGCGATCCGGCAACATCCGGCAATGAATGGTGTGAATGAGTTTTAATGTTTTTAATTTTTAAATGTTTTTATAATGATTTTGAATGCATTGTGAGCCACCCTGGGTCTTCGGAGAGGGGCGGCATACAAATTGAATTAATAATAAAAAATAAAATAATAAATAAAATGTCTTCCACAAATGCTGAAATTCTACAGCATTTTACAGCTGTTGTAAAAGTGGAGACATTTCCCATTAGAAATTTTGAAGATCACCCAGAATCCCCAAGAACAACATTTTGATGAAGTTTTAAATGAAGTTAATTTGCCGCAATCTGGGTTTAACAGGATCTGCTGAAAACTGTGGAAAGTGGGAATATTCAAACAACAGATACAAAGATGATTATGGGGCTGGAGGCTAAAACATATGAGGAACAGTTGCAGGAACTGGGTATGTCTAGTCTAGTGAAAAGAAGAGCTAGGGTTGATGATGATAGCAGTGTTTCAGTATCTGAGGGGCTGCCACAAAGAAGAGGAGAGTCAACCTATTTTGCAAAGCACCAGAAGGCAGGTCAGGAAACAATGGATGGAAACTAATCAAGGAGAGAAGCAACCTAGAAATAAGGAGAAATTTCCTGACAGTGAGAACAATTAACCAGTGGAACAACTTGCCTCCAGAAGTTGTGAGTACTCCATCACATGAGACTTTTAAGAAGAGACTGGTCAGCCACTTGTCTGGAATAGTATAGGGCCACCTGCTTGAGCAGGGGGTTGGACTACTAGAAGACCTCCAAGGTCCCTTCCAACTATATTATTCTCTTAAACTTGAAAAACTATAATCTATCATAGATTGGAAGTATCGCCCCCTTTTCACAGCCTCATTCAGTTGTTTCACATCTACATACATGCAAAATTTTTGTTTAGCCCTAAAATCTGATTCCCACCAGTTGATTCATTGCTGTATTATGCAGTTTTAAAAATTCATTAGACAAATTACACAACAAACCATTCAGTGCTTCCCAGAGTTGATTCCCTAAACATGCATCACTCTGTAACTCCTTGAAGCAGTCAGTGAGGCTGTTCCTGGGACTGATGGCAGTTGTGAAGGACAGGTATCAGATTCCATAAAAACAAGACCCAGGTATTTTTAGATTTGCATATGGTGGTGTGTATATGTGTGTGACCCCCATGCACTGTGCAACACCTTTTGTGGAACTAAATCTGAAGCATTGCAATATATAGATTTTTCTGTGCTGTCCCGAATCACTTTGTTGAGTTCGGTAACCATATATACAGTATGCAATAAACAATTCTCTTTATTCCAGCAAAAATGAGACCTGTAACTGTTTTTATGATCGCCGACATTTTAAATTGATTGTTTTTAATATATTTTATATTTATGATATTCTAACTGACTGTCTTGCATTTTTGCAATTGGGCAAGATATAAATTATTCAGATACACGTAGAACAAAAATCAATCTACGTGTCCGTAACATAATTTAGAAACAGATCAAAATAGATACAAATGCAAATCTAAGAGGAAACAGATACACTCAAAGCATAATATTTTTTTCTAGTCCTCCATTCACTTTGATTACCTACCCAAAGTATGCAAGTTTCTGCTTGCTGATAATCACTGCAGACATCCATTATGTATGTCACTGCGTTATTTTATTTGCCAGCTGAACTCATCATTTCTGGACTGTCAGACTCTCCGTAGCTTGCCAACTTCTTTTCAGTAAGCTACGTGTTTCCGTATCCACCCACATTCCTTCACACTCTTTCCTTTGTTCTCTTTCCAGCAAGGTCCGGCTGAGATAGCCAGCAAGAATTACTTTCAAAAATGTAGCAATTAACTTTTCTTAGTTAGTGAGGTGTTTTATTTTCTTTATAATAAATAAATGAGTTTTATTAGAAACTTTTCTTCGCGTTTCTTTTTCAGAATATTGCAACAAGGAATAAGCCTCGATTCATCTCCTCTAATTAAACCAGGGTGATTAGTCCCAGAGCCAAACATGGGATTAATTGATGCCCTGACATTTGGTAGCTCGGACGGTTTGATTTATGGCTTTTTTCCTTGTTTTGTTATTTCTGATAAGAGCGCATAGGCAATTAGTTTTTAGCTACTGAGGTACGCTAATTATTTTGCTAAGATGCCGAAACAGAAGAAAAAAGGCAAAATGAAACTAAGACCACTCTTCGTAAATGATTTGATTGATCTTTCCAACGAAGAGGTGGCAGACAGGAGATTTTCAGATTTCCAGCCCCTTGCTAAAGCCACACGCCTGGAACAAGAAGAAGCCGTGGAAACAGGAACGAAGGGAGATAACACAGAAATTGCTTTTGAAGATAACGTACTGGAACTGAGGTCAGTGACGTCTTCTTCTGATTATGCCAGCTCTCAACCTGTCTCCCCAGAACCCTCTGAATTTGTAACGCTCGGTGCAAGGCTAAAGCAAACTGCCGAGCAAAATTCCTCCCACGCAGAGAGAGAAACAATTCATTATTCTCCTCGAAGCTCTAAGCTCACCCTGGATGAGCTGGCTATGAAAGCCTTTCGTGACCGTATAAAATTCTATGAACAGGAGCTATCCCAGGCAAAAATGGCTATATTTATGCTTGAGCAAGATAAGGGAGATAACTTAAGATTTTCAAAAAGCACCATATTGTCTTCTTCCTCGGAGCCAAAGACACTCCCCCTGGTGGATTTTGTGTCAGGCCAATTAAGGCGAAGAGCACTGCATACGTCACATGAAAGTCTCCCTGATCAAGTTACACATGTTTTACATAACCACTCCTACTCTAAAGCATACAATGCCACGTATGCACAGCTGCCCGAAGCTAAAGCACCATCTGCTGGCAAAAGTAATTTACTACAGGAAGCTGAAATGCCACAAGTGTTTCCACAGGCCCAAACTCAAACACCCCCTGGTGGTGTTGGTGTCTTTTTAGATGGAACACAATTAAACTTAATGAAGCAAAGGCAAATGACTGCATCTCCAGCAGGTCATGCCGATATTGCAGCTCAAGCACAAATGGCAACTGGAATACAGAGATTCCAGTGCATCAATCACAACAGCTACATATGCCTGCATATGTGCCCCAGCCACAAGTGCAAATAGGGCCACCTCCTGGCCCACCTCCAATGGCACAACCAAGACCATTTTTAGGTCCACAACAGGCACAGCAAATACCACAGGCATTTCTGCCAGCACAGCCAGCGTACCAAATGCAGGCTCCTTACCAGGCATTTTCTGTCTCTCCACTAACATTTTTAGTTTGAGTCAAAACTAAAAATGTCAGGACACAATTACAAAGCCTGGGTCAGTGAGATTACACTATTGCTTCTTAGAGAAGGCACTCACTCCATGGTATTTAATCCTCCTGCTCAACCTTGGAATTATGCAATAAGAGATTTAGAGATAAGGGCTCACACGACATTATTGATGTCCATGGATACTGAACTGCAGGTCACTTTTCCACCAAATACAACAGCCCGACAAATTTGGGCTGAATTGGAAAATTGCTACAGGCCTATCTCAATTGAATCTTCATGTTTACTCATGTCTGAACTCCACGGTTCGAGATTGAAACCTGGTGAACAAATTGGAGGACATTTGATCAAACTGAAAGGTCTGAGAACAGAATTGAGAGAAAGAGGCCATAACATTGAAGATATTCAAATGATCAGCATCATCATTAACTCTTTGAATTATGAATGGAAAGATGCTGTTACAAAAATTAACCAAGTCCCGATTGCTCAACACACAGTGGACAATGTCTGTAGACTTTTAATTGAAGAAGAGGCATTCATGTTGGCCACGCCACATTTGAGAGGACCACCCGCATCAAAAGCTCCAGCTAGGCGCCCCTTCCGAGGAAGGACCTATGCTCCAAGGATGCCAAGATGCTACAGCTGCAATCGTGTGGGACATGCCACCCGGGATTATCCCCAACGAGTTCCAGCTCCCGTCACATACCAGCCCAGAGGAACAGATTCCAGAGGCAGAGGCAGAGGCGGAAGACAAGGTCGTCGTGGTCCCCGGCGTGATCCACAAACTCCACTCGCCACATTGGCTTTAACCAATGATCCACAACTTCAACCAGAGTATGACAGACGACTCCTGTGGACTTTGGACAGTGGTGCAGCATTGCATGTTACCTACAGAAAGGAACTTTTCACAGAAATGCACGAGCCTGAACCAGAGCTACGTGAACTTTATTCTTTTTCCAATCATCCTTGTCAGGTCAAAGGTAAAGGAACTGTTTATGTTGAAGAGCTTGATGCATTCATTCCTGATGTTTATTACATACCAACAGCAACCTGTAACTTGCTTAGCCAGAGTCACTTGTCTAGAGCATTAAAATTCCAGGTTCACCACCTTGAAAAAGCAAGTTACATAGTTAAAGATGGAGATATTGTTGCTGAAACCATATTAATTGGTGGTGTTTATTACTTAAAGCCAAAGCCTAAAACACAAACACAGGCAAATATGCAAACTCCAAAAAGGGAACGCACAGGCCCAGAGAGAGATGCTCCAGAGAGAGATCCTGTTGCTACCCCTAAGGCTCCTAAAGCCAACAAAAATAGAATTGGTAAACAGGTTGCTCAGAGCAAGCCTGAGGTTCCGCATAAAAATGTTAATGTTGAGAATTCACTAACAGGTAAACCTTTGCATTTCAGGTGTATCCACAAATGGCATAGAAGATTGGGGCATGCCAGTTTCCGTGTTCTTAGGAAGATGCCGGAGTTCGCAAAAGGTTTGGATCTAAAGGGGTGTAAGGTGTTTTTGGATTGTGCTGTCTGCAAAAAGGCCAAATCCAAAGCAGCAGCCATTCCCAAACGCGCTACACGCCTGTCAACATGCATTTTTGATTTGGTTCACATTGACATAGTTGGTCCTTTCCCACCATCATTTGGTGGTAGAAAATATTTTCTAATAATTGTTGATAATTACTCTAGATATGGATATGTATATCCTATGAAAGAAAAATCAGAGACTTTTCAGATCTTTAAAGACTTTGCAGCCCTTGTTTCTACCCAACACCAAGTTCGCATCGCCAGAATCCAGAGTGATCATGGTGCCGAATTCATGTCTCAGCGTTTCCAGGACTGGATGCATAAGAATGGAATTATTCATCAGACTTTGGCCCCTTACACACCGGCTTATAATGGAGTCGTAGAACGAAGACAAGGGGTACTGCAAACCATGATGTGTTGTCTCCTAGAAGACGCCAACCTTGGTAAGATATACTGGGGTGAAGCTATCAAGTATGCAAATTACATTGTCAACCGTACTTGGAGCAGTGTAATAAATCAGACTCCTTTCTTCATGTTGTATGGCTACAAGCCTGATCTTAAAAACATCCATATTTTTGGTTCATATGCTATGGTGAACATTCCCTTAGCTCAAAGAAGAAAAGGAAGTCCAGCAGCAAAGAGACTGAATTTTATGGGCATTGATGATAACTCAAAATGGAGCAGATTTATTGACTCTAAACATGCAATTGTGATTTCCCAATCTGCTAATTTTGGGGAAGACATTGACTGGTCCAGGATTCATTCCAATGATCCTGGAGTTTATTTTCCTAGAGATGATACTGCTGATGCCATGCAGATTGATGATCAAGATTCCACTAGTTCTTCTCAACCCGATGTTCCGTCTTCGCAAGCCGCTGATGCTGATGCTAGCGACGAAAGTGAGGACGAGGACGAAGCAGAAGAAGACTGGACTGTTGTTCCGAGACGTTCCAAGAGGGCCACAAAAGGAATCCCTCCACAACGATATTCTTGGCAACTGACAAAAGCACCCTTGCCTTTGATTTGCAATGTTACACTTCCACCTGATAATTTCACGCAAATCAAGCAGCTCCCTGATTCAGAGCAAGACAAATGGTATGAAGCAATGCAGGTTGAAATGGACAGTTTAAAGAAACTTAAAGTATTTACACCTGCAAAACCTCCAGCAAACAAAAAGGTCATTGGCACTCGATGGGTCTACAGAATCAAAAAGAAACCAAATGGTGAGTCACTGTACAAGGCCAGACTTGTAGCTCAGGGTTTCGTTCAACGTTATCCTGAGGACTACACAAATACTTACTCACCGACAGTCAGAACTGAGAGTGTAAAAATTGCTTTAGCAACTGCAACTATCCTTGGTTTAGAAGTTTTCCAGTTTGATGTTGACACGGCTTATCTACATGCAGACTTAGATGAAGAGATCTATGTGAGAAGTCCTCCAGGATTCCGACAGCAAGAAGGGGATACCTGGTTCCTAAACAAAAGTCTTTATGGTCTGAAACAATCTGGTTTAATGTGGTACTTATGTCTTACTGACAAACTAAATTCAATGGGCTTTATTAAGTCCGAAACTGATGAGTGTGTGTTCACAAAAAGATCTAACAATGCATATGAGATAGTTCTTGTTTATGTTGATGATATTGTTTATATTGGTCCAAATAAGCAAATGAGTGAGATTTTTGCCAAAGCTTTGCAGAGATACTTCACATTGAAATCATTAGGTCACATTAGCACTTATTTGGTGTTCAGATTGAAAAAACACAGAAGGAGTTTAGTCTTTCACAAGAAGATAAAATTGAACAAATTTTGCATCATTGCAACATGAAAGATGCTAACACAACAAAGACACCCATGCAAACAGATTTTCACAACTTGACACAAGAAGAAAGTCCTGAGTTCGAGGATCAAACACTTTATCGTTCAGTCATTGGGTCACTATTGTACATTAGTAGTTGGACCAGACCCGACATTGCACTTAGTGTTAATCTCTTATCTCGACATGTAGGTAAGGCAAAACAGTTTCATTGGACATGCATTAAGAAATTATTGAGATACCTAAAATACACCAAACATTTGAAATTATTGTTAGAACCAACACATACTGATTATGGAGAATTATGTTGTTATGCAGATTCTGATTGGGCAAGTGATAAGAAATCACGTAAAAGTACTTCAGGTTATATGATGTTCTTAAATGGATGTCCTGTTTATTGGCAAGTACGTAAACAGAATTTTGTTTCTTGTTCATCTACTGAAGCTGAATATGCTTGTGTTTCAGATGCATGTAATTCTCTAACTTGGTTTGATGCTTTAGTCACAGATATCTGGACACACCCGATCCGACCGATCACCGTGATGGAAGACAATGAATCGGTGGTTTATATTTCTGAATCACATTTCACAGGTTCTAGGTCCAGACACATTGACATTCGTTATCAAAATATAAAACATTTAGTGAAAAAAGGTTTTGTCAAAATGCAATATGTATCTACACATGATCAAATTGCTGATATGCTCAACAAACCACTCCCAGCAGCTCAACACGAGTATCTGCGTAAGAAGATGTGCCTTATTTGATGATGTACTGATATTCGCTCAACTGGCAAAGAAGGGGAATGTCACTGCGTTATTTTATTTGCCAGCTGAACTCATCATTTCTGGACTGTCAGACTCTCCGTAGCTTGCCAACTTCTTATCAGTAAGCTACGTGTTTCCGTATCCACCCACATTCCTTCACACTCTTTCCTTTGTTCTCTTTCCAGCAAGGTCCGGCTGAGATAGCCGGCAAGAATTACTTTCAAAAATGTAGCAATTAACTTTTCTTAGTTAGTGAGGTGTTTTATTTTCTTTATAATAAATAAATGAGTTTTATTAGAAACTTTTCTTCGCGTTTCTTTTTCAGAATATTGCAACAAGGAATAAGCCTCGATTCATCTCCTCTAATTAAACCAGGGTGATTAGTCCCAGAGCCAAACATGGGATTAATTGATGCCCTGACAAGGTAGTCCAAGACTAATGGATTGGTTCTCCTTGCAGTCCATGATACTCTTAGTAGTAGTTTACTTTATTGATTAGCCCTTGGGCCATATCAAAGTGCAGAGTTCCAGACACAAATTATTACTAAAATCTGATAAAAACAATTAAAATGGAATTGGATAAAATACAATTTAAAGTGACATTTTAAATTTCAGCCTCCGATTTTGATTCCACTTGCTATCTCTTCCAATTTGTACATTTTATAAGCACTGTATAAGCTAAATAAATAAATACAAATACAATAAACATGCTTCCCAGGTCCTTGGGAAGGAGTCAGCAGGTGGATAAAAATACGAAATCCATTCTGAACATCTGGCTGACTGTGTGACAAATCAGAATAATAATCTATCAATCCAACCTGCATTTGCTTTACCAACTTCACTTCCCCACCCTTCCTCTGCCTCATCCCAGTTTAAAACCTACACAGCCCAGTTACCCTGGGCATCTGATGAAGTGAGCTGTAGTTCAGCAAAATTATATATTTTACACAACATTGACTTTAATTACTGATCGTATATGAGATTTTTATGACATTCCATTTAGCTTCAAGAAATCTTTTTGCAGCATCACAGGAGATTGTTAATATTCATGATTCAGCTGAAGTACAGATAATTCGAACAAATTATTCACAAAATCGATGCCATAGCATAGTTACCAGGAACTTCTTCCCCTGATGAGCAGGACGTTTGTCCCACAGACATTTTTTTACAGTAAACTCTTATCTGAGGCAGAGAAATGGAACAGAAATGTTGATTCTCTATCTGAAAGCAGCAGTCAATCTTTTAACAGCTCAGGAGAATCACAAGGCTGTTTATCAAGTAATTACCATATTTTTTGGAGTATAAGACACATATTAGTTTTTGGAGAGGAAAACAAGAAAAAAAATCTGCCTCTGCCTACCAGGATCCATTGGTATTCATCTGGCTAGCATCCTTGCAGCAAATAGCAAACAGCCCGGTTAGCTTCAGCACATTATCACAGCTTGATTCAGCATGAGCAGCTGATTGGTGGGTGGATCAGCCTCCTGGAATACCCCCAATCAGCTGTTCCAGGCTGCAGGGATTGCCACAGACCATTGCCGCCTCCGTGCCTCGTGTTTTTGGCCTCTATGCCTCATGTTTTTGCCTCTGTACCTCGTGTTTTTGGCTTCCAAATGCTCCACTTTAGATGTGTTCCAGGCTGCAGGGATCGCCACAGCATATCGTCACCAATCACCGCCTCCGTGTGTCATGTTTTCGGCCTCCACATGCCCCGTGTTTGGCCTCTGTGGTATTTTTGGGTGGTTCCAGGCGGTAGGGATTGCCGCCACCACCGCCGATGCCCCCCCACCTGGAACTGCCCGAAAACGTGACATGCAGAGGCCAAAAATGGGGCATGCAGAGGCCAAAAACACGATGTGTGGTGGATGAAAATGCGCTGCACGGAGGCAGTGATTGGTGGCGATGTCCTGTGGCAATCCCCCAGCCTGGAACCACCCAAAAATGTGATGCACGGAGGCCAAAAACGGGGTCTGTGGAGGCCAAAAACACAACGTGTGGAGGATGAAAACGCAATGGCAATCCCTGCAGCCTGGAACGTGTCTAAAATGGAGCATTCGGAGGCCAAAAATACAACATACGGAGGTGGCGATGTGTTGTGGCGATTCCTGCAGCCCGGAACAGGTCTAAAATAGCATGCGGAGGCTGAGGACGCGACAGATAGAGGCTGAAAATGCGACCGCAAAGGCTGAAAACAGCCAAAGGGTGGGGGCTGGTGGGTGGGCGGGACTACATTCGGAGTAGAAGATGCCCCAAAGGGGGGAAAAGTGTGTCTTATATGCCAAAAAATATGGTATGTCACAATGAACATTTAAATCTAAATCCAACTATTTACTTCTGTGGTGTAAGACTACAGGTAGCCCTCAATTTATGACCATACGAGAGCCTGGAATTTCTGTTATATGACTTTCTATCGTAAGTCTTTATGACTTTTTGCAGTTTCTGTTAAGCAAATGTAACAGACATTAAACAAATTTGTGCATTTCTATGGACTTTTTTTTCCTTCTTCCAGAAACTGACCAAAAAGAAACCAGTACAAAATGTTGTACATCACGTTACTGTGGAATGCTGTAACTGCTTGTAAAGGTAAGCTGGTTGGCAGTGCTCAAAGTCTGCTCATGTGACTGCAGGTGGAGAGTACTCCAGAACTCCAGAACCAAATTAATAAGTAGTTTTGGGAAGTCCACTGGAACTTTGATTGGTGACTGAGCGACTGGTCATTAAGCAAGGACTACCTATATCAAATAACTAATAACAGTTCTGAATTGTAGCAAATACAGTAATAGCTGACAGCAGATACATTCTACATTATCCCAATTTAAATCCTTCATTGGTCTAGCCATTCTATGTGTATCACAAAACTGATGCCTTTTAATGAAAGTTGGGAAACATACTGGATCATAGGGTAGAGTAAAAGAGAATCTGCAAACAGTCTGGGCATTTTGCCAAAAAAACAGAAGAAGGTGCTGTTTTTTAAGAAAATTATTATAAAACATGGTTTTGTGTTGTTGAGCAACTAAAGTTTAGTAAGATGACCATGGAAGGGGGGGCAAGTATTGAACCATTGATACTTCAAATCTGGGTCATAAATCTCCTTTCTCAGGTTTGTCATAACTTCAAATGATCACTAAGCAACCAGTTGTACATCGAGGACCATTTCTACTGCTTCTCCCCAGTGTAGCACCTACTCCAGTGGTGGAATTCAAATTTTTTCACTACTGGTTCTGTGGGTGTGGTTTGGTGGGCATGGCAGGGGAAGGATATTGCAAAATCTCCATTCCCACCCCACTCCAGGGGAAAAGCCTGTAGTACAGTGGACTAAAACACTGTTATTAACATCTCCTGCTTGCAATTACTGCAAGTTCAAATCTCACCAGGCTCAAGGTTGACTCAGCCTTCCATTCTTTCTAAGGTAGGTGAAATGAGGACCCAAATTGGGGGGGCAATAAGCTGACTTTCTATAAATATACAAAAGTATGAAGGCTATTGCTTAACGCATTGTAAGCCACCCTGAGTCTCCGGAGAAGGGCGGCATATAAATTAAAGCAAAAAAAAAAAAAAAAAAAAGGATACTGCAAAACTCCATTCCCACCCCACTCTGGGGCCAGCCATAGGTGGCATTTGCCGGTTCTCTGAACTACTCAAAATTTCCGCTATCGGTTCTCCAGAACCTGTCAGAAGCTGCTGAATAGCACCCCTGATACTCCATTAAACAAAACTCTCTTCTCCATTATACAAAGATTATTCTAATTTGCAGCACTCAAGAGCTGCATTTTAGAACATAAAGGATTACAAAGGAGAAAAAATGAGAAAACTCATATTTCCTGACTGCTTGCTACTATTACATAATCATGCGAAATATGATGATCACATTCTAAATACAGAAAATATATATTATTTCCCACCACGTATATTAAGCTCAGTCTGCACTCAAGTCTCTCCTGAGGCAGAAAGGAACTTAACATACTATAAGGAATCTATCATTATTCTTCATACATGGGTGGATTCAACTTTTGATAAATCATGATTTTGTCACTCTTTTACAATTTCTCTGTCTTTCATTTTGCAACACCAAATAGATTATAAGCATTCACATCCTAGGGGAAAAATAAGTTAAATATTCAATTGCTACATTTAGTTTAATTAATAAGAAAATTTCAGCAAAGCAAATGTGTTTTTATAGTTACTCAACAGTGTGGAAATTCTAATGCAGCCCTTCATCCTTCTTTGGAGGAGACAGCTATAATGTTTTGTTCTTTTAAATAAAAATCCCCAACAAGATTTGAAAACGAGTAACATTTTAATATTAAACTCCATTGTAACTGCTTTATCGGTTCCTGGTAGGAAAAGTTGGACCTGTAGCACCATCAAGTGGCAGAATTGCTGTTATGCTGCATAGAAAGAATCTGCCTTGGTTAAATCACCTTGAGTAAACCAATGCAGCTGCAGCAAAAATTAAAATAGAACCCAATCAGTAGGCTAAGAATGGCATTAAAATCTACTTCTTAGAAAGTAAACTCCCTCTAGCCAATTTCCATGGCTGGGATACATCCATTTTCAAAATAAATAAAAGCAAACTATCTACATCCTTCCTTGGATTATGAGACCCGCTTGTGAAATTTTCTATAGGGCTGAATCCCTTCTTAATGCATTTATGATGGATTTGATTCCTGCAGAAAAAATTGGACTTGACTCTTTGTTTTCCTTTGGATTTCAGTAAGATGCATCTTTGAGGACTGCAGTTCATGGTGGTCACAACATGTTAAGTTGCACTCTGCCCATATAGGAGGCTGTGATTAAAAAAAAAAAAAAAATACAACATAGAACATACTGTTCTAAATGTACAAATTCATTATTTTGAATAGCCCAGAAGTAACTATGGAGTTAATATCACCAACTCCTTATCTGTAATTATCATGTGAAGTTATTAGTTGTTATTATTTAATCCTTGGATAGAGAGAATGATTGATTATCCTGATCACAGAATTCCTTAGAGATATCTAATCATCTCAAAGTGAGATGGGTGACAAACAAATGTAATGAATAAATAAATAAATAAATAAACAAAGAACAACAACAACAACAACAACAACAACAACAATTTAATATGTGAATGCAGCAAAATCACACAAACTGATTACAAAGCTAGACACGACTGAGTTGCTAAATTAATCCACTGGTCATTATGTAAAAAATACGACTTTCCTGTATCCAAAAAGTCATGGAAACACAAAGTGGAAAAAGTTATACAAAATGAGAAAGTGAAGATCTTGTGAAAGTTTTGAATACAGACGAATACAGGATCGTCACTTGGAACACAACACGCTAGATATCACAGTTGTCGAAAACCGAAACATACAATTTATTGACATCGCGGTACCAGGAGATGCCAGAGTCAAAGAAAAAGAACTGGAAAAAATCATGAAATATCACAACCTGGCCATCGAAACTACATGGCTATGGATGAAACATGTAACAGTGATACCCATTGTCATTAGGGCACTTGATACCATGTCCAAGAATTTTATAAGATACATCAACAAATTGCAGCTTCCTGCAATAACATCAGCAGAACTGCAAAAAATTGCACTACTTGGAACATCGTACATTTTAAGAAGGTACTTGGTTGATACCTAGGACGCTGGCAGTAACCCATATCAACCATTAGCACCAGTCAATGTATTTGTGATGCATTTTTAAATGTTCAGTTGACTGAGTTTCATGTTTAATGAATAAAGTAAGTAAATAATAATACTGCAGAAGAGAAGAGAAAGAACTGGAAAAGTTAACACAATACAAAGACCTGCAAATAGAATGTATGTGAAAGCAAAGTTAGTACCAACAGTAATAGGCTATAGGATTGGGTGCAATCCTAAAACAACTGGAGGACCACTTGAGCATCCCTAGCATTGACAAATTCACCATCAGTCAATTGCAAAAGGCAGCTTTACTCAGAACGGCTTACATCCTGCCATAATACTTTTAACACCATCAGACATCCACATCTTCCTATCGCAGAAGGCCTCAATAAGTGAATAAAAATGTCAAATCCAGCCTGAACTATTCAGCAAACCGTAATAATTATTTGTCGATCCAACCTGCATTTGCATAACTGTTTTATTTTTTTCAGATACTGGCTCAAAAGGCCAGAAACCAACAAAAAATGTTGTATATCACATATCACTGTAGAACTGCTCGTAAAGATGCACTGGTACACAAAAGCTGGTGACTGCAGGGGAGTATGCAGCTTTCAGAACACCAGGACCAGATTGTAAGTAACTTTGATGGGGATGGGACTTTTTTTTTTAAGTTTTATTAATTTTCTATTGTTTACACTTTGTTAGTGTTTAATAAACATTGGGTTGTCTGAGTTATTTTATTTGCTTAGCAGTACAGATAACATTCTTGTTCTCCACTCCTTTTTTCCAACCACTGGTAGAATAAGTTCCATGTTTGATAATATTCTGTATCTTCTTTCTATTTAATCTTCAATGTAAGTCTGTCCATTTCTGCACAATCCAGTATCTTCCTAATTATCTCTTCATCTCGTGCTACTTCTTCATTTTTCCAATATTGTGCAAATGTAATCCTCATTGCTGTTAATACATGCAATATTAAATATATATCTTGCTTATCAATTTTTTTCTGGTGCTATACCTGATAGAAAAAGTTTAGGTTTAAAATCTACATGTTTTCCTATCATCTTTTCTAACCACTTATGTGTTTTTGCCCAAAAAATGTTTTGCTTTAACACAGGTCCACCACATATGGTAATATGTGCCCGTTTTTTGGTTACATTTCCAATATATGCTAGATATATTTTTAAATATTTTAGCTAACCTAGCAGGTGGTAAGTGCCATATATAAATACTTATATTTTATATAAGTTTTCTTTATAAGAAGTTGCCATTGTTAATTTATAGTTTCTTTCCCATATGTTCTGCCATTTCTCTAATATTATATCCAAAGTTTTTTTGCCCACTAGTGGGCGCGGGACTTTAACTGTACACTAAGTGACTGGTCATTAAGCAAGGACTCCCTGTATCAACTAGCTAACAGCAGGGTTTTTTTAAAAGATTACAACAAATATAGTAACAGAGAAGATACATTCCATACCATCCCAATTTAAATCCTCCGTTAGTCTAGCCATTCTATGCATCTCACAAAGCTGATGACTTTTAATGAAATTTGAGAAACACAATGTACCATAGGGTGGAGTAAAAGAGACTCATAATGATTTTCCTAGGGAGTAGGTGTGGTCTGTAGCTTTTAAAAGTAGGTTCTTCGTGTTGGGATGTCTAGAAGCATGACAATGCTGTCCAGCATGGAAGATACTTTCCTGAGAAAACACATCTGCTGTCTCACTCTTTTCCTTCTTGCCATGAAGGTCGCCAGTCCAGCTCATCTACAAATACAACCCAAAGATTCTGAAGACATTTTCCCTCCACTCTGGCATTTAGTGCCTGAAAACTTTGAAGATTATCTCATCCAAAATCACAAAATTGTCATCAATGTCTGGAACTACTTAGAGAGATTGGGAATGTATAAGATCTTGCTCAAATCTTCAGTTAAGTATTTCAGTGAACTTGGACCTGACAATCTCAACAATATCTTATGGGGATTGCCATTACAGCATGGCTGGCAATACAGTTCAGGTAGGAACAATTTCTTTTACTCTAATATTAGAATTCCTAAGAGCGAAGTTAGGTTGATTCTAGCCCATGACAAAGATGACAGTTTTCTGTTTCAAACGAACTTTCATCTTAAATTGTTTGTGAGCTTGAAGGGAAAATACAGATGATTTCAGACCATGAAGTAATACAATTCATTAGCTAAATGATAAACTGGATTGATCAATGTCTGAGAAATTGCCACCTGTTGTATGAACGTTGAAACAAACACTGTTTGTTTCCAATAGTCTAATCAAACAACAGAGACACTTAATATACATTTTAAATAGGAATACTGCATGAATAAATAAGGCAATATCAGTTACAAAGATTAATGTTTTCTTCCTTGTTTCTTAAGCACAGGGCAGTCATACTCTTACTTTATGGCTACTAGCCTTCTTTCATTTTTAATTAAAATAAAATTTTAAGAAGAACCGGAATTCTGTAAAGAAAACAGTAGCTTCTATCATCACTTGCTTTAAGTTCTCCAATGCTCTTGGGCCCCAGTAAATGATTCATAGACATGATTAACCATTGACTTTCAGAACCATCTGTATGGGTCTTCCGGGTGGCTCTGCAGGACTTCACTGACGTCCCTCCTTGGGCGTCCGTTCCCCGGTCTCGTAAAAGCCCCAGAACAGCCAAAAAACAGCTGTCTGGGCTTGAAAACCCTCTCCCCAGGCAAAGGGGAGGGAGAAGAGCCGGCAGGCGGAGGTAGAGCCCCCCAAGTGCCTTAGGAGAAATCCTGGGGCGCGAAGGGTGAGGGCTCCCTAGAAGCCTGCCAATCTGCTCCGAACCTGGGAAGACTCCACTAATTAGCTGGCTAGAAGCCACGTCCATCTCTGCTGACAACAAATGAGGGATCTTTAATTGCTGCAGGCAGAACAAGCCAGGAGAAGTCAGACTGCAAGTATTTACACTTAACTCCAAAGCTTTATTGCCTCCTTCAGAAGTAACAAGTTAGCAATTTGCATCAAAATGGCGATTGAAACCTGAAAGGGAGGGGCGGACAAAGGGAAAGTTACAGAAAGTTTCGTTTCCCTGGCAGCCTCTTGCCTGGAAAGAATTGCTGTGCTGAGAGAAGGAGGATTTTAAACGTTAATTTATGATTGGGAAAATTCTTGGACTTTGATGAACTTTTCTTTTTGGCTTCTGAACAAAATATAATGATTAATTTAAACTGAAAATGGCCTCAAAATCTGTAAAGACTGTTCCTATTAAAGGAACGGGAAGTACTGGCAGCTCCCCAGCTCACATTCCTAGATTGCAAGCTTCTGCCCCTCCAGCAGATTCCCAGACTTTAACATTGGAGATGTTACAACAAGCCCTCCAAGTTACACAAGAGAAACTTGCTATTGTGATTAATGAAAAAATTAATGAAACCAATGAAAAAATACAGGTTGTGTCAGATGAGATTGCAACTCAGAATCAGCAAATTAGGGATGATATTATAAAGACATTTAAATGTTTGGCAGGCAATATTGAAATGGTGGATGATAAAGTTGAAGAAGTTAAACAATCTACGGTAATTTTGGATAATAAATTAGCAGAAGCTCAGAATAGAATTCAGAGGGCTGAAGATGATGTAGCTATGATACAATACAGAGATATGGAATTTGCTTTAAGATTTAGAGGGGTGAAGGAGAACAAACAAGAGAACTTGAGAGAAATGATGTCTGAGGTATTGGCATCGTTGGTGGGGGACTCAAAAAATGATCTGGCTGGCAGATTGACAAGCTGTATCATGTTAATTCTTGGGTTGCTAGACAGAAACATTTACCAAGAGACATTGTGATATATTTTACTACAAGGAGAGTACGTAATGAAATTCTACAGGCCACTTTTCAAAACAAACTTTGGGTTGAAGGCCAGGAAGTGATGACAATGAAAGAAATCCCCCCTAAGATCTTGAGAGCCAGAAGGGAGTATGCTTTTCTGGTGGATGAACTGAAAAAATGCCAGATACAGTACAGATGGGAGGTGCCAGCTGGATTAGTAGTGACTTACTCAGGAGAGAGGTATCGGCTTAATACAATATGGAAAGCAAGAGATTTTTATATTAATGTATTAAAGGCTGGCACACCCAAATCATCCAAATCACCAGAAGGCAAAAGAAAGAAGGATGTGATGGAAGGTGAAAAAGAAGAGCTCCTGACAGTAGTTCAGGGGGGAGGTTTGACAGGCCAAGGAGAAGAACCATTACAAATTCAGATGGCTGTTCAAGAGTTGGAGTTAATTGATTTAGAGCAACCCAAGGATCAAAGACAGACCAGATCGGTGACAGCTAGGCTCAAAGAAGTATCAAGACAGCAACAATTCCAGATGGCAACTCAAGAAACAATTCAAGAATCTACCAAAATAGAAGCAGTGGGAGGAGCAAGACCTAAAGGTCAATTGAGACAAGACCACCAGAATCTGCTCCAGTTGCTTCAAGGGCCCAGAGATGGGAACTAGATTTTTGACATGGAATGTTAATGGTCTGAATTCTCCACAGAAAAGAAGAAAAATATTTCATTATCTCAAACAATTTAAAAATGATGTTATTTGTCTACAAGAGACTCATATAAGAGTACAAGATCAAAAATACCTGATAAATGCAAGACTTGGTACACACTATGTGGAAAAGAAAAATGGTATAGTTATATATCTGAAAAGAGATTTAGTTGCTAAATTAATTGAAGCAGATGACCAAGGAAAATTCTTAGTGATAGAACTTTTAATTAAAGGAGAAAAAATACTTGTAATTGGAATCTATGCCCCGAATCAACAACAAGAAAATTTCTACAATTTACTACACTCGAAGTTGACACAATGGCCATATAAAACTTGTATCCTGTTGGGGGATTGGAATGGGGTCTTGGATATTAAAAAAGATAAGAAGGGACCTAAACAAAATGTTTTAACAAGAGCAAAACTGCCCAAAGCGGTTTGGGAGATGATGGATGATTGGGAGCTGAGGGATATTTGGCGTGAAAGAAATCCGGAAGAAAAAGATTTTACTTTTTCTCAGACAGACATCAATCCTTCTCAAGGATTGATTTTATACTAATTACTAATGATCTTTTATCTAGGGTGAAGAACACGAAGATTTGCTCAAGAATATTGACAGACCATAGTCCAGTTTGGTTGGACTTGGAGTGTGGGAAAGGGTCTAGGAGGTCCTGGAGGTTAAATGATAACTTGTTTAGGTATGAAGAAAATGTAAAAGAGTGTAAAAAATTTATGAAAGAATTTTTTGTTATGAATATGCAAAGGAGTACATCTATGGAAATGGTATGGGATGCAAGTAAAGCATATATGCGAGGAATTTTGATATATTTGAATAATAAGCATAGAAAGAAACAGGGGGCAAAAAGAAAAGAATTAGAAGATGAGATTAGTAAACAGGAACAGGCTTTAATAGTCAATCCAACAGATAAGAAAATTAAAGAGGCAATCAATTTATTGAAAGGTCAATTTAACATGTTAATAGCAGATCAAGTGGCAACTAATTTACGATATGCAAAACATAATACTTTTTATAATGCCAATAAACCAGGCAGGTGGTTAGCATACCTGTTAAGGAAAAAGCAAAAATCAAGGACAATAGAGAAAATAAGATATAAGGGTAAGGAGGTTTATGAGCAACAATTGATTAAAAAATCTTTCTTAGAGTTTTATTCGCGGCTGTATACTGGTGATAAAATTAAAGATATAGATAGATATTTGCAGAAAGAGAATATTTATACAATCTCAAATGAGCAGAGGGATATCTTAAACCAAATGATAACTTCTGAGGAAATTGTGTTAGCAATTAAGCAGTTGAAAGTGGGTAAAGCCCCTGGGACGGACGATCTGACAGCTATTTATTATAAAACTTTACAGGAGGAAATGGTGGAACCATTGAAAGAATTATTTAACAATATACAACAGGGAGGAGAGGTGCCACCAACTTGGAAGACAGCATTTATCTCGCTGATCCCAAAAGAAGGGCATGACGATACAGATCCTAAAAATTATAGGCCGATTTCATTACTGAACACAGACTATAAGATTTTTGCTAAAATTTTAGCAAATAGATTAATGACAGTTATGCAGCAAATGATTCACCATGATCAAACTGGTTTTATAAATGGCAGACAAATGAAGAGTAATGTAAGGCAAATTGTTAACTTATTAGAGTATCTGGGAGGGAACAGCCAGGTCCCCGCAGTGCTAGTGTTTTTGGATGCTGAAAAAGCCTTTGACAGACTGAATTGGCAATTTTTATTAAAATTAATAGAAAGGATGCAATTTGGAGAACAATTTGTACAATCTGTTAAGGCAATATATCAAAAAAAACAGCGCAAATAATAGTTAATGGTGGCTTAACAGATCCTTTTAATATAGAAAAAGGAACAAGGCAAGGCTGTCCCTTGTCTCCATTATTGTTTGTGTTGACGCTGGAAGTTTTACTAAGTAAAATATGTGAGATGGACACAATAAAAGAAATTAAAATTAGACAACATGAGTATAAGTTACGAGCATTTGTGGTTGACCTGGTTGTTACCTTAACCCAACCGGTACAATCGATTACAGCCTTGATGGACATAACCTGCTTATATGGACAAGTATCTGGTTTTAAAATAAATGCAGCCAAAACGAAAATAATAGCTAAAAATATGGTCAGAAGCCAGAAAGAAGAGATAGAAAGGTTAACAGGATTTGAAGTAGTTAAGAAGGTTAAATACTTAGGGATTTATATTATGACTGCAAATATGAAATTATATCAGCACAATTATGAACCACTATGGCACAAAATACAAAAGGAGATGGAAAATTGGAAAAAACTACAATTGTCTTTGCTGGGAAGGATAGCTGCTGTAAAAATGAATATTTTACCAAAATCTTTTTCTTTTTCAAATGATACCTATACTTAAAAAAGATGAAAATTTGAAGGAATGGCAGAAGGGCATAAACAAGTTTGTGTGGGCAGGAAAGAAACTTCGAGTTAAACAAAAGATAATGCAAGACATCCAAGGAAGAGGTGGTCTTAAAATGCCCAACTTAAGATTGTACTATGAAGCCGCTGCCCTCTCAGCAATTACAGACTGGATAAATTTAATGGAAGAAAAGATATTGAATATTGAAGGATATGGTTTGGTCTATGGCTGGCATGCTTATTTAGTCTATGACACGAAAGTAGATAAGGCTTTTAAAAGTCATATATTAAGAAATTCTCTACTGTGGGTCTTGAAAAAGTATAAATATAAATTAAGTGATAAATTACCAATATGGACAGTACCCAGACATGCGATAGAGAATATAAACTTAGAGCAAAAGCAAGATAAGATTACATAAAAGGACTTCTTTATAAGGAAGGAGTCAGAGTACAATTAAAACCAATGGAGCAATTAAGAGAAGAAGGAATTATTAGGACATGGTTTCAGTATGGACAGCTGCAGGCCAGATGGAGAGAAGATCAAAAAATTGGTATTTTGCAGCAGGACGAGAACTTGATAAAGCAAACAAGAGATAAAGGTCAAATGCATATAAAAAGGTTGTATAATGCACTAGTGGAAATAGATTCAGAAACAGAGTTAGTCAAGGACTGTATGATAAAATGGGCACAAAATGTAGGTGAACCAATAATGATGGAAACATGGGAAAAGATATGGGTCAGAAATGTAAGATTTACACAATTCTCTAAGGGAGAATTTTTATAAAATGTTTTATAAATGGCATTTAGACCCCAAAAAATTAGCCTGTATGTATCCAAATTTACAACCTAAGTGTTGGCGATGTGAGTGTAAAGATGCTACATATTTTCATATATGGTGGACATGTAAAAACATTAAGGCTTTTTGGATAAAAATATGGTGGATTATTCAAAACATTTTAAAGAAAAAAATTAAATTTACACCACAGTTCTTTTTGTTGGGAATGGTCATGGATTGTACTGTAATAGAGACCAAGTTGGTTTTGAACTTAATAACGGCTGCCAGGTTACTGGTGGCACAGTACTGGAAGTAGGAAGATCCACCCACCATTGAGGAATGGACATTAAAAGTTGCGCATTTGGCAGAAATGGCGAAAATTTCATCATATCTTAAAGACCATTCAAATGAAAGATATATATCGGAATGGAGAAGATGGATCGATTACATACAGAAGAAGTATCCGAATAAGAAGATTCATATAGCATATGAATGAAGTAACTTTAAGTAGTTTATATTTGTTTTTTGAATTATAAGGAGTTAAGGATCTAGGGAGAATATGAAATGTAATAATTGGTTAGCATATTCTAGCTTTTGATTTGTGAATGCTATACCCTGTGCTTGTTCTGGGAAGTCTAGGGAGGGGGGTGGGGGGGAAGGAGGGAAAGGGGGTGGGTGGGAAAGGGGAGGGGGAAGAGTGGGGAGGGTGAAAATGTTTGTATTCTCTACAAAATTTTTTAATAATAATAATAAAAAAAGAACCATCTGTGTGGGTTAGGAATGGGAGGTCCTGTTTTGATCTTGGAGTATTTCCAAATGATAGCAATCCTGGATAAGTGATTAACTATATGTATTTTAAAAATCTTATCAGGCACTCTTTATGAATACTTTTAATAGTCTCATTGTTGGCTAAAGGAATTGGCATTTTCTGATATGCTAAAGTCAAATGTATTATAAACATCACATCTTACTTCAATAACAGTTCTTTTTTTTCATGTATGTCATTCAAATATTGACTGCAGCTTATTTAAGAGACTGAAAAGAGCAAAGTAAAAGTAGCTCTTCATTTGGACCTATAACCAGACTAATTGGGAGCCAGGTTTTCAGTTTTAGCAAAACTGTTTTTTTTTTCACTAGCAATTACTGTATACTGGTTTCACATTCCAGCTCCTTGGTCTCAGCTCCTGTCAATGGGGCTTCAGAAGCCCTGACTTTCAGTTGCTGCTTCTAAATGCCAAGTTGGTCTGTAGTTAGGCCTCCTTCATTTGCAATTTAATCATCAACAGAGGATCAACCTTGCATGTATTACTGAAAGCTGGCTGGGTCTGCAAGGGGAGGTGACCCTTTCAGATATATGCCCAGCTGTGTTTTGGGTGCTGTATTAGCGGAGACACTAGGGTAGGAATGGAAATGTGTTAATCGTCATCTGGAAATATCTACAGGTTACCAGAAGTGAGATCCTGTTTGTTCAGTTGTACTCTAAGTATTAAATCTCACTGATGTCAGCGTTCCAAATTAGGCTCTCTTCCAGTTCTGACATGAACGAGATGAAGCAAAGACCAGAAGCGTTGATTTATTGCTGAGATGAACTTTTACCTAGTATGCAACTTTTACCTAGTATGCAACAGATAGGGTTTCCAAATTTTCACCAAACTGGACCTTCGAGAAGCTTATTACAGGGTACGCATAAAGGCAGGAGATGAATGGAAAACAGCGTTCAACTGCCCCCTGGGTAGTTTCCAGTTTAAAGTAATGCCCTTTGGTTTGCAAGTAGCCCCGGCAGTATTCATGCAGTTAATAAATGAAGTCTTACGTGAACACCTTTACAAAGGGGTCCTCGTCTACCTGGACGATATTCTTATCTACACGGAGACCATAGACGAACATATACCCCTCGTCCGCCAAGTACTGAAAAAACTGCTACGGGCAAACCTATATGTCAAAATGTGATTTCCACCAATCACGGCTAGACTACCTGGGCTACCGAGTATCAAACGAGGGGATAGAGATGGACCCAGCAAAGGTCCAATCAGTTCTACAATGGCAACCCCCATGCACCCGCAGACAACTGCAAAGTTTTCTAGGCTTTGCGAATTTCTACAGACAATTCATCCCCTCATTCGCGAAGATTGCCAAACCTTTGATGGACCTGTTAAAGACAGGAAGCCCAGCGATGAAACCTCGCCCGGGACAACCCTTACAGTGGGATCTGACCTGCCAACAGGCGTTCGAGACACTAAAAGGACTGTTTGCGAAAGAACCTGTCTTAAAACACCCGGATCCGGAACAGCCTTTTGTCATCCAAGCAGACGCAAGTGATGTGGCGGTAGGAGCCGTGTTACTCCAAAAGAACAACCAAGGTGATCTACAACCCTGCGCCTACACCTCCCGCAAACTCACCGATACGGAGAGGCGATGGGCGGCATGGGAGAAGGAAGCATTTGCAGTAAGGTGGGCCTTGTTAACCTGGCGGCACCTACTAGAGGGAGGCCAGAAACCATTTGAAGTCTGGACTGATCATAAAAACCTAGAGGCCCTAAAAACCCCACGAAAACTGTCGCCCAGGCAAGTGCGGTGGGCACAATACTTCAATCGTTTCAATTTCGAGCTTAAGCACATCCCAGGAGGGAGAAATTTCCTGGCTGACGCCCTCTCCCGAATGCCTCAATAGAACAGTGAGCGGGAGCAGGTAGTGAATGCCATCATCCCCTCCACCCAAGCTACGGCCCAAGTGATCACCAGACGGCAACGACGTGACCAGCAAGGCCAACTTGCAAGTGACTTAACTGCAAAATTAAAAAATGAAATGCTGACAGACCCCTGGTATCGGGACAATCAACATCTCTTGACAAAAAGAGATGAACTAGCATGGAGGGGGTCAAAGCTCTATGTCCCACAGAGCTTACGCATCCTGATTCTCAAGAGGAGCCATGACGTTAAACCAGCAGGACACTTCGGGTTCCTAAAGACTCTGCACCTAGTACGAAGGCAGTTCTGGTGGCCACACATGAGAAAGGACGTAGACAGTTATGTAAAGAGCTGCATCACTTGTGCCATGATGAAAACAAGACCAGGGTGCCCGCCTGGATTGTTGCAACCAGTAGCTGAGCCAACAAGACCATGGGAGGAGATTGCAATGGACTTTATAGTTGACCTACCGAGGAGCAGTGGAAATACAGTGATCTGGACTGTAATAGACTTATTCTCCAAACAGGCACACTTCATTCCTTGTAGTGGACTGCCTTCAGCCCGTCAGTTATCCAAACTGTTCCTGAAACACATTTACCACCTACATGGAGTCCCCAGGAGAATCATCTCCGACAGAGGGGTCCAGTTCACAGCAAAGTTCTGGAGGGAGTTTCTACGATCTATAGGTTCATCCCAAGGGCTCAGCTCAGCATTTCACCCGAGCACCAATGGGGGGGCAGAAAGACTGAACGCTATGATAGAACAGTATTTAAGATGCTACGTCGACTACCAGCAGTCCAATTGGGCAGACCTCCTATCTTTTGCAGAGGTTGCATATAACAATGCTGTCCACAGCACCACGGGACTAACCCCGTTCAAAATAGTGAGTGGCATGGATTTTGTCCCCATACCAGAATATCCGAGGAAGCCCCCTTCCTCAGTTAGTTTGACCGACTGGATGGCAACGTTGAGACAAACTTGGGAGAATGTTAAGAGGGCGCTGGCAAAGGCGGCTCAATCTTATAAGGAACAAGCAGACAAGCACCGAACTCCCCAAAGACCATTTCAGCTGGGAGAGAAAGTTTACCTTTCAACCAAGTACTTGAGACTTAGACTCCCAAGCAGGAAATTGGGCCCAAAATTTATAGGACCATTTCCTATAATAAAAATAATCAACCCCGTTACAGTGCAATTGCAGTTGCCACGGCTTTTGGGGAAAATTCACCCCGTTTTTCACAGTAGCCTTCTAAAACCTGTAGTGGGGTCTACTTTAAGGCCATCGCCACGTGAACCCCCTGGACCCTTGGTTGTTGGGGGCCAAACACACTACGAAGTGCAGCGGATTCTTAATTCAAGATGGCACAGGGGGCGCCTCCAGTACCTAATTAAATGGAAGGGCTACCCGTTGTCAGAGGCTTCCTGGGTGAAGAGCGCAAACATCCAAGGAGACCGCCTTATAGCAAAATTCCATGCAGACCACCCGGGGAAGCCGGGAGGGGGGGGTGCACAGCCAAGGAGGGGCTAATGAGATTTATCTTGTTGTGTTTTTTCCCTATGGGATAGGTGATGTCGCAGAAGTGAAGGGAGAGGGGCCGGATGTCAGCGTTCCAAATTAGGCTCTCTTCCAGTTCTGACATGAACGAGATGAAGCAAAGACCAGAAGCGTTGATTTATTGCTGAGATGAACTTTTACCTAGTTTTCTGTATGCAACAGATAGGGTTTCCTGGGGGACGAGGGTGGGGGCCACATTCCTGTGAAAAGAACCTGCCGGGACGTAGAGATGGATTTGCATGATGGCTAATGGGACATTGGGTTGGAGAGCGGAAGAGGAGGGGGTTGGAAGGAGGAGCCAGTTTGGCTGCAATTAGAGTCAGGAATGTCGGTTTTATTTTTGTTCTTAAATAAAAATGATTCATTAGAGATTTTGCGCTTGAAAATGAAGCTTATTTAAGATAGCACCGAACCCTGACAACTAACTGAACTCTTTGACTCCATTTCTGGGTTGGCAGTGGAGTGTCCCAGATTTATACTATTGAGGGACTTCAGCCTTCCTTCTCTAGGAGTGGGATCTGAGATGGTTCATGGCCATGATGATGGTCATGGCCCCTATTCTTGCCAGAGCAGTAGCAATGTGCTCTGAAAATTAGGGAAGTTCTAAGTCTTTCTTTTGTCATAATCATATTATGTCCTGATTTCCATATGATTTATTTATTTATGAAAATTTATATGGCCATCCAACTCACTCTCAATGACTCCAAGCTGCTTACAAGGATAGTCTTATGAAAAGAAGGACTAGGGATGACATGTTAGCAGTATTCCAATATCTCAGGGGTTGCCACAAAGAAGAGGGAGTCAAACTATTCTCCAAAGCATCTGAGGGCAGGACAAGAAGCAATGGGTGGAAACTAATCAGAGAAGCAATTTAGAACTAAGGAGAAATTTCCTGTCAGTTAGAACAATGAATCAGTGGAACAACTTGCCTTCAGAAGTCGTGAATGCTCCAACACTGGAAGTTTTAAAGAAGATGTTGGATAACCATTTGTCTGAAGTGGTGTAAGGTATTCTATATTCTGTTATTCTATATTCTGTTATTCTATTCTATAAAGAAACATCTAGAAACAATAAGAAATCAATAATATCCCCCCCCCCCCGTGACAATAATCAAATGAGTCACTTAATGAGTTTCATCCTGCTCTGGGTTCCCCAGGCCATTGGCAAACCATGTTTTCAAGGCCTTGCAGAAGAATGTCAAAGTGGCGGCCAATCCTATCTCCACTGGGATGATATTTCATAGGAAGGGAGCCACCACAGAGAAGTAAACCGTGGTGCCACTATCCATTGTAGGGAGGTTGGACCCATTAGATCAGTGCTTCCCACATTGGTTTTGACTAATGGAACCTGGATGGGTTTCAAAGTAGATAGTTTGCTGAACAATTCACCTGAAGCCTTGGTCACCATTTGGAATAGGGGATCTTTGGATTGGATTATGTCAATGCAACCTCTACCGTCTCATGGATCCCATTACTCTCCGTGATTCATGAAGAAGCTGAGAGAGATGAAAAGAGAGAAGATATGTTTAGAGTATTGCTAGAACTCAATGAGGACATACCCAACCAAACATGGGTTAGAGCTGCTTAGAATAGAATAGAATAGAATAGAATAGAATAGAATAGAATAGAATAGAATAGAATAGAATAACAGAGTTGGGAGGGACCTTGGAGGTTTTCTAGGGTTTAAGGTCTTAAGGGCTACCATGTGGCAATAAGAGTGGCAAAGCAAAAGTATTTTTCTAAAATTAGTGCATTCATGTACTGCTATCCCAAAACCTTGTTTAGGATGATATGTGCTCTCTTGGGTAGAGGAAAATTGGAGAACCTCTTGCAGGGATGTGTGGAAGAATTTGTTCAGCATCTCAAGTTGCTTGAGTTTGTTTAGAGGTGGACTCCAGCCTTGTTGGAAGTACAGAGGGGATGCTTGGGGAGAAGTTTTGAGTAGCTTTCTGTTATCAGTTTGATAACAGAGAGCCAGGCTATTGGTCCTGAGGAAATGAACAGGATCCTTAGGACTGTGGACTAATTCACCTGATGTTTAGATCCATGCTTCTCCTGGCTTGTTAAAGTGGCCAGGGGTAGTGCTTCTAAATGGGTTCTAGTGTTAGGAAACCTTTCTTTGAATGAGGGGGTTATCTACTTTTCTCCTAAAGAAGCCATTGCTAGATCCCACAATGCAGGACAATTTTCATCCAGTATCTAACTTCCACTTTCTGGGGAAGGTAGTTGAGAAGGTGATTATGTGAAAGTTTCAGAAGACTTTGAATGAAACAGATTATCTGGATCCTTTTCTGTCAGGATTCAAACCTGGGTATGAGATGGAAGCAGCATTGTCACACTTTTAGATGATCTCTGATTAGAGTGATATGGGGGTTGTGCATTCACTCTTGTCCTACTGGTCTTTTCTACAGCTTTCAATACTACCGTGTTTCCTTGAAAAGAAGACCCTGTCTTATATTTTTTTTGAACCCTGAAATAAGCGCTTGGCCTTATTGCCATGTGCTCAAAAGCCTGATTGGACTTATTATCAGGGGATGTCTTATTTTGGGGGGAACAGGGTACCTATGTCACGTTAGTACACAACCTTTCTCCAAGATTGGTTCCAACTGGACATTAACCCTTAGCCCCTACTATCTGGGATGCCACAGGGTTTGGTGCCCTCTTCACTCTTTTCTACTCCTATTCAATGCCTACATGAGGCCATTGGGTAAGATTATTTAGTATCATGCAGTGAGATATCATCAGTATGTGGATGATACATATCTCTGTCTCTGGCAAGTTAAGGAATGTTTTATCCCAATGTCTGTGAGGGTGTGGATGGGAAATAACAGGCTACAGATGAACTCTGGCAAGACTGGGTGGCTTTGGGTTTTGGAGCTTACCATTTCTAGGACTACATCATCTTTGGTGCTGGATGAGATTGCACTGCCCAAACAAACTCAGTGCATAACTTTGAGTCCTCCTGGACTTCTGACTCCCGTACAAATAGCAAGTGGCCACTTGTGATTAGAAGGACCTTTACACAGCTTCATCTTGTGCACTAGTTGCACCCATTCCTAGATGGAGGGGAGCTCTGTTCATGGTCTCTCATCCCTAGTCACCTCCATATTGGACTACTGTAATAAGCTGTACATAGGGCTACCTTTCAAGAATATCCAGAAGCCTCAACTGGTACAAAAGGCAGCAGTTCAGGAAATATGTGTGCCTCTAGAACAGCACATATTAAGTGCTCTATGAGCTACATTGTTTGCCATTCTGCTTCAAATTCCAGATCCAATTCAAAGTGCTTTAAAACCCTTCATGTTATGAGGCTGGGTTACTTGAGGGATCTCCCCATCCCATCAGATCCAGCAGCAGAAGCTTGCTACAGTTACCACCTGCTAGGGAAGTGCATCTGCCTATCTCCCCTCCAAAGTGAGATTAGATCCATCCTTGTTGATTTTCCATAAGTGTCTCAAAGCCTGGTTATGTCATCAGGCTGGCAACCCCAGGGGTCTGGGGTGGTACTGAGATGGTATCATCTGTTGTCCTCTCTTAGCCTTTAATTGCTATTTTTAAATTTTAAAAAATAATAATTCTGTTTTATATAGTTTCTTATATAACTCCTGTTAAATAGAAGATAGATAGAAGAGGCAGGACACTGATTTTCAAGTAACAGTTCTTTATTCAGTAGATCAGTACGATCCAGCAACTTGCCTGTTTGACAGCTTGCCCTTTTATAGGGAGCTGTCAGATGGCTCAACCAATAACATTCAACTATTTTCCCACCGTAATGTTGGACCTGAGTGAAGCCTTCGCACCTTGGCTTCACTCCCTTATTAGTATGTAACAACTCCAAAATCACATTTTTGAGGAATTTATTTATTTATTTGTTCAGATGAACAAATAAATAAATAAAAATGGTCATAAATAAATAAAAACAGTATAAATTTGATGAACAAATAAGTAAATAAAAACTACAATACTTATTTTTCTCTTCCAAAAAGGCTGTGCAATATTGGTGTTTCATTTTCTTCCAGGCAGATTAGCAGATCCTTTAAATGCTACAGGGTGTGGCCATAAGGGTGGAGATAGTCTATGCATATCTGAATTCAGCTGGTGGGCTTGTAAGTATATATTCTTGTTTTGGATTTACTTAATTTAATGCTTAACAGAGAAAACTCCTAGCATGTAAACCCAATTGCATCAAAATACAAATTCTTCAATTGTATCAATGTCTTATAAAAGCGATAAGATTTGCCAAGTGCTAAAATTTCTACCATGAGCACTATCAAACCTTACAGCAGGGCTCTCCAAACTTAGCAAGTTTAAGATTTGTGGATTTCAACTCTGCCTGGCTGAGGAATTCTGGAAGTTAAAGTCCACTAGACTTAAAGTTGCCAAATTTGGACATCCCTGCCTTACAGAATTGATCAATAACAATCCTTCTAACCACAAGCTTCCATGTGACTCTCAACAACACATATGCTAACTGCTTTTATGGAAAACTTCTATTCAAAAAGAAATCTCCCATTTCCATACTTCATTTTTGCAGCATCACTGCATCAATTCTCATATTCTTCTGCAGGTTTGTGTGACCTCCTAAATAGTCACACACAGAATATCCTTGTAGAAGTACTTTCACTAATAACTGTTATATGTTCGACTTCCTCTATGGAACATTTTCTCAAATACCAGAGTGATGGAAATAATAATAGACAAAGGGTGATATATAGACTAAAGTGGCAAAGTCAGGAAAAAAGAAACAAATTTCAGAATAAATAAAATATTACCAAAAATATCTAACATGACTGATTTTAAAATATGTCTTATCTAATAGTTCCATGGGAATAGCCCAGAAGGTACTTCTCGTAATCAAGTAATTATCTCCAAGCAAGACTGATACAAAAAAGAAATTGCAGTCATGTTTAATAATTAACACTGACTTGTGATATGAATTCCAGTTAGTAGCTAATCTTCAATGACATTAGAGTTGTGCACAAATACATTTCATAACTAAAGATTTCTGAAAAAGCCATATGAGATTCCAATTAAAATTTAATAAACTCTCAATATTCTACCAATTAAAGTTAATCAGATACTATGTTGTCCCATTATTCTGATATTAGTTACATATATATTTTTTATTTGATTTCTTTTTTGCCCAGAAAAATTCCCTCTGTGTAAATCAGGCCATACCACAATCCTGGGGGAGCATTCCTCTAGCCATATATTTGAACAAATTGGGATTTGGTAGGCTTTGTTTAGAGACTGCCTCATTTAGCAACCATTCATAGCTATGATTCTAATGTAAAAGTAATTCTCACATTTATGAGGACTTTGCAGATCTGTAATGCAAAGAACATTAACATTTCACTTAACAACTATTTCACTTAATGACCAAGTTGCTGGTTCCAATTGTAGTAGCTAAATGAAAACTACTTGTATTTTTTCCATTAAGCTTATTTTTGCTTTTTATTAATATTTTTAACCTATGATCACTTCTTTTTTAATTGTCCTAGGTATGAATTACTACTTGGCAGCTATTCCCTTTCTTGCGGCACTGGATAGTGACTTCATTGAAGAGCTACCGAATGAGATAGAATTAATTCCACCACATGAGCAAAGAGCACATTTCTGCCTCAGCATTGCTGAATGTAATACCCAGCTGCCAAAAGTCATGTCTGCCTGGAGGGATTTTTTCAAGGTATATCTGTTGATTGTTTTTAGAACTATATGGATATCTTCCTAGTATACACTTCTTCTTCCCTAAATCATCCGTGCAAGTCAGTGGTGAAATCCAACTTGGGGAGGTGGCGCCAAGATGGAGGACTGGTAGGATATATGCTTCTCCTGCTCGGCTTTTAAGTTTTTACTTCATCCTTTATTGCGGTTTTAACTGTGCTTTTAGCCTTTACCCCCTGGTTTTTTGCAGGGGAGTTTTAATGCAAAATTGCATACCAGTTAATTTTCCAACTCTCTCCTGGCAACTCCCATTTTACTCTGGCAACGAGCCCGGTTTTGCAATTCCTCTGATATTTCTGTTTGTCAGGCCTAATTGCCTGGCCCAGCGTCCTGCCTTCATTACTCATACTGCTTGCAAACAACTCGGCAAATGTTCCCTACAAGCTGCCTTGATTGCTCTGACTGTTTTGATGTATAAGGGCTGACCTCCATTGAAGCTTTACCCATACAATTTGTTTTTAACCGGGGGACTCTATAAGCCGGGTCTTCTTTAATTTATTATCAGAACGTTAACCAGCATTGGGCCTTATTACTACCCAACATCCTCCACCAAGAGATCAACTGGCTGCCCTGATATGAGTTCACACAAACGTTGTCGTTCCTTGTCCCTGAGGGACCTTAGTCTGGAGACCACCCTCGAAAACATAACGGGCCCCTTGCCTAAGATCAAAAAGACTGACACCATGAAATTGAACCAGGATCCAAACTTATCAATCACTTCTTTGGAAGAATTCTTCCAAAACTTAACATCTCTGGAGACTCTGCCCAGCTCTCCCTTGGAAGAATCGGAATCCCTGGCTGCCCCACTTTGCAACGCATCTTCTTTGCTGGATTGCCCGACACCATCAGATGCTAGTTCTGTCTTGCCCTGTCTCACTGCATTGCCGTCCCGTATCGACTCAGTTCAGCCCTCGGATATCCGGCTTTTGCAACAGTTCTGTCTCCATCTGGCTGACTCTATCACCCTTTTGACATCCTCTGTTGGAGTGCTGGAGGGCAAAGTGGAAGCCCTCAGTAAGTCGGTCTCAGCATCACATTCTTGTAGAATCACCAGACATGTACTGGATCCATCCCAAACGGATAGCCATCTTCCTACACGACCAACGTCGTTAGTGAATCTCCAATTGCTCACAGCCAATTTATGTCTGAACCTGGCCCATTCTCACTTTAACAAGTACGACTGGACCAACCGTAAAACCATTTTAGACACATTAAGGCTTCTATCCAATTCTCACATCCTGAACAATGAGCTGCTCTCCGTGGAATGGCTTCCTAGCATATCCCACCACAAAAGTTTGATTCTCAAGTTCAGCTCATCTAAGACCCCCTCGCTTTTATGTGGTCTTCGCAACCATCTGACCCACTTTGGAGTCTTTCCTCAGAGATGCTTTATAAATACCCACCTATCCTCTCTTGGGAGGAAGCCGATCAACGTGGACACCTGCCGTCGGATGGGGCCGGAGTGCAAGGACCTTCACACAGAACCTGGTAGCCCTCTGAGGGCTTCAACTACCAGTCCCACAAACTCGCTGGTGACCCAGCAACAATGGGAGGATGACCTCTGGACCAGAAATGTTGCGTTCCCAAATCAACCCCTCTCTACCTCTGATGCTGAAGGCTTATCAGGACTCGTCCCTTTATCCCTGATCACTTGTTCTCCTTCTGCTCTGAGAATCTCGCCTCCCGAAATGCCACACGCTCAGTCCCCACAACTGGCTGGTTTGACCTTTCAGACTCCTCGGGCTCCCCCTCTTTCGCTGTCCATCATTATTACCAAATCACATAACGGCTGTATTTTTTTTGATGACAACAATACCATACAGTTGTGTCCCCCGACTGTTCCATCTGTACGACATTCGAGCCACTACCGAGACCAGGACAATAACCTCAGTCCAAATCTGGCTTCCCACCAGAATTCTCCAAGATCTAACAATGATCCCAAAACTAAGCAAGATAAACAAGGCAAGATAACAGATTTCTTTGGTCTAACTGTTCCCCGGTCCTTCCACCAGCCCCCTGTTGCTTCCAAATGACAGTCAAAGATCTACTCTCCAACTCTTCCTTGGTCCATCATGAGTTGGAACATTGCAGGGTGGGCATCCAAAAAAGCCGACCTGGACTTTTTGAACTACCTCAAAAACTTTCAAATTCTCATATCTCAGGAAACGTGGGAGGTTAACGATATTTCGCTATGTGGTTTTGAAATTATATCCCTGCCAGCCTATCCTTCACTGCTTGGTGGTCGTTCGAAGGGCGGCCTTGCAACAGGTATCTCCCTGGATTTGCATGCAAACATGACTCCTGTGGACTCCCTTCCCCCTTATGCCCAGGCAAATTTGATATCCATCGGGAAGCTCTCACTCCTGGTGTTTAATGTCTATCTTCCTCCTGGGGGCTCTCACCGGGACTTGGATGAGCTGTGGGCCGGTCTGGAAGACTTTCTCGCTACCATCACACTTAGATTCCCTCATTCTCTGGTTCTTCTGGCGGGGGATCTAAACGCCTGCACTGCGGGGACTTGGGAAACCCTGGTTGCCTCTCATTGGTGGACAGGCACGACCAGGGATGACCATCCCCTGGATACTTTGAAAGGGAGAGTCTCGAAGGATCAGAAAGTTGCCAAAGCGGGGACTTGTCTAGCTCTTCTTACCGTCAAACTAGATCTCTTCCCCCTTAATGGCAGATGTGCCCCGGATGTCCCCGGGGAATTTACCCACTTGGCCAAAAATGGCAGCAGCACAATAGACTATACCTTGGTTTCGAGAGCCTTTTTGCCATACATTTCCTCCTTCAAAGTAGATGACAGGATTTTCAGTGATCACCTTCCTCTCATTACGGTTGCACGGCTATATAGACCTCAAGACCATTCTGATCATGCTGTCTCAATAGACTCTAATCCCAGAGGCTCCACGATGTTGCCGAAATGATCAAAGTCTCTGGCCCTTTTTCATGCATGCTTTTATCATCAAGAAGCAGCCAATACTTTGTCAGCCCTAATCGGCACCAAGGCTACACCCGGTGAGTTACTGACTGCCTTTACTGAGTGTTTAAGCGGTCTTATAGCCTCCTTTCAGCCCCCCACTCTTACCCCTGGTAGAGTTTCCCGGAGAAAGGGAGCCCCTTGGTTTAACTCACAGTGCAAACAAGCCAGGAACCATATGAGATTTATATATTCTGCTCACAAATGATCAGGTTCATCGACGCCCCCCCACCCACTTATTTCGAGGCCAAGAAGGCATACAAGCTAGCCCTTTCAAGAGCCAAGCAAGACTGGCACCGGCTAAGGTGGAATGCACTACTAGAGGCCGCGAAATCCAACAATCCTCGAGATTTCTGGAGTCTGGTAAACAGGAGGCCAACTAGTAGGCTCACTCACTCCATCTCTGCCACCACATGGGAACTCTTTCTACGCTGAGTCTTTTATGACACCGACGTGCCAGTTTGTTTGACCTCAGGCTCTTTCCCCAACCACCTTCCCAGATGGCCTCCTGTGGAACCATCCACGATTGCCAAACTAATCGGATAACTCAAACTTCGAAAAGCTCCTGGCCCGGATCTCATCCCGGCTGAAGCCATTCTAGCCCATAAGGACTGGTGGACCCCGGTTCTCACCGAGGTATTTAATGCGATCAACCAGACGGGCCTCATCCCCAAGCTCTGGAAGGATGCCATAATTATCCCAATACATAAGAAAGGCGCCCATTCCGATCCCGGCAACTTCCGTAACATCAGTCTTCTTTCAATTTTGGGGAAACTCTATGCCCGTTATCTCCTGTCCAAACTGGAGTGCTGGGCTGAAGAGGGTGACCTGCTCGGATATGAGCAGGCAGGGTTCCGTCCAAACCATTCTACAATTGACCATGCCCTGATCCTTCATCATCTTGCCATAAAATATTCCACCCCTAGGAAGGGTCGTCTCTGCATTGCCTTTATAGACCTAAAGGCTGCCTTCGACAGCATCCCTAAAGCTAAGCTGTGGGCCAAACTTTCCGCCTGGGGTATTGACAAAAGATTACTTTGGCTTATCTCCCAACTGCACGACGGAACAGAAGTAAAAGTGCACCTTACCCCGCAAGGGGATCTCTCTAATGCTATCCCCGTTAACAAGGGGGTTAGGCAGGGATGTATTCTGGCACCCTTTCTCTTCAACTTATATATCAGTGACTGGAGAAAGGCATTTTCGGATCACATGATCTACATCCATGCCCCTAGACTAGCTGATTATAGATGTCCGCTCCTGCTCTACGCTGACGATGCCGCAACACTTTCATTTTTCTGGGTGTGCCTACTTAGAGCCTTAAAAATCCTTTCTGCCTATTGCACTGCTAACCAATTGCATATAAACCACTCAAAATCTAAAATCATGATTTTTGCAAGAAGCAGGAAAATCTATCAATGGAACCTTGATGGCATCCCAGTGGAACAGGTCCACAGATTCCAATATCTAGGTATCCTCTTTCAATCCAATACCAAGTGGCCTGTGCAGGTTAAGTCCCTCTGTAATAAGGCTAAGATCTCCAACCATGCCCTCCTGCATGTTTTTCATACTGAGGGAGCCCATCACATCCCCTCAGCATTAAAAGTCTACAGGGCAAAGGTGATAGCTGCTATCACCTATGGCGCCTCCCTCTGAGTCCAATCCAACATTTCTTCTCTTGAGTCTGTTCACAGCCAGTTCCTACGCCGTCTGATGGGAGTCCCCCCCTTGCGTAAGTAACACTGCAATTCGTTTGGAACTGGGCATCCTCACTTGCAACAATCTTGTGGAAACGTGCAATTGGCTATTGGTTGTCCCTGTGGACCAGACTCTCAGGCTACTACCTAGGCCAATGCCTATGGCGGGACCCTTTTCATAGTCCCTGGGCCCGTAATATCCATACAAAACTTCTGAAGATTGGAATTTCTCCTATTGAAGCTTTTATTCTAGGCCCTGATGCTGCCAAATCGTTGATCTTTCAATGGCTGGATGACATTGACAGACAACTAAATCTGGCACATGGATTGGGAACATGCTCACCGTTTTCCCTTGGTATTGTTCCCTCGTCTCACCCTCCACCTTACCTTTCCACGTTACACTCTATCAAACACAGGCTCGCATTTATGAAGGCACGATTTAATGTGATCCCCTCGAATGTCCTCGACAATAGGCTTTCGGGGGGGGGGGTAAAATCCATCCATTGTACATGTGACGGCCGATTCCCGGAATCCCTGTTCCATATTACATTCGTATGTCCCCACTACCGGATATAAGATCAAGACTCATTTCTCCTATTGCACAGAGATTCCCTGGTTCACCTGATATGTTCAGCCTTTATTTCCTACTCCAGGATGCAGACCCCAATATAACTCTAAAGGTGGCAAATTTTTTTGCTACAGTTGTGGCTGGAAAAAAACAGGAAAAGAGACAGGTAACCACGACAGCAGAGGATCACCAGCATTGACAGTACAGATTGTATTTGAGGCAGTAGATGGTGTACTGTCCCACAATCTATCCATATTTGTAAAATATGCTCCCTTTCTTTGTCTATTTTAATTTGGTCTCTGACCGCAATAAAGCTTACTTGACTTGAAATCCAAATTTCTTTACTACTGGTTCTGTGGGTATGGCTTGGTGGGCTTGGTGTGGCTTGGTGGGCATTGTGTGGTTTAGTAGGTGTGGCTTGGTGGGTGTGACAGGGGAAGAATACTGCAAAATCTCCATTCCCTCCCCACTCCTGGGGGAAGGATATTGTAAAATCCCCAATCCCACCCCACTCTGGGACCACCCAGAGGTGGTATTTGCTGCTTCTCCAAACTACTCAAAATTTCCGCTACCGGTTCTCCGAACTGCTCAAAATTTCCACTACCGGTTCTCCAGAACCTGTCAGAACCTGCTGGATTTCAGCCCTGGTGCAAGTGCTGTACACATCATTGGGGGGGGGGGACCTTCTAATTTTAGGGAAAAACTATACTTTTTCTTCATATTTGGTGGTGTAGATAGAAGCCTATATATCAGGGGTGTCAAACATGCATCATCATGTTGTGATCATGTGACGTTTCATGACTTTTTCTCCCTTTGCTAAAATGGGGGTTGGTGCGGCCAGCATGTGATGCATCCAGCCTGTGGGTCATGAGTTTGACAGCCCTGCTATATATGAACTAAACTTTGAGTACAGTATTGTGTCAGGGTTTACAGCAGGGGTGGGTTCTACTTACCTTTACTACCAGTTCGCAACAGGAACTGCGCATGCGCAGATCGCCGATGATGACATCCGGGGTGGTGGGTGGGGCCTCCCGACGGTTTTACTACCGGTTCTTGTGAACCGGTCTGAACTGGGGGCAACCCACCACTGGTTTACACTCAAAAGGCCAGAGGAGGTCAAGACAAAGGAATGGCCTAGCCTAAGACAAAGTCTTTTGAAGATGTTTGAGACATAATCTTATATAGTATCTGGGAGGAATTTGAGTCTGCTAATCCTAATGAAATGGACAAGTCCTTGGAACTGTGGGTTCAACCATCTTGTGTTTTAGATTTGTGTCTTTCCTGATTGGTTAAAACTTCCCAAAAGATGATGTGTGGTTAAGTCCATAAAGTGATTAATGTTTCCTTGAAGGCATTGACCTTTTTTAAAGAAGCTGTTCCTGCATACAATAGAACTGAACAATTGTTGACTAGTTTCAAACCTTCCTTTTTTTAGGGAAGGTTGTTGAGAGATTAGTTAACTCAAACTCCAGAGGGCCCTGAAGAGGAAAAAAAAAATGCTGACATTTGTAAACTGCTCAGAGCAGGCTATAAAGCACTATGGAGTGGTATAGAAGTCTAAGTGCTGTTGCCATTGCTATTGTTTTCATTAATTAAAACAGTTCATTTCAAAATCTATGCTAGCTCCATCACTTTTTCCATCCATTCTTCATTGTGGGAATTGACATTATCTTTCCATATATAAAACTCTTGGTGCAGTCAACATATTTATTATTTATTTATTTATTAGTCCAATTTATATGCCGCCCATCTCCGTAGACTCAGGGCGGCTTAGAATGCATTATAGCAATAGCCTGCATACTTTTTTGTATATATTCGCTTATTAGGGCTTTCGCCCCCCCCCCCACAAGTGGTGTTGTTCTATAAAAATTTGGCTTATTGCCCCCACAATCCGGGTCCTCAGTTTACCTACCTCGAAAGGATGGAAGGCTGAGTCAACCTTGAGCCTGGTGAGATTCGAACTTGCACTAATTGCAGGCAGCTGGCAGCTAAGTGCTAACACTTAACGGTACTTTAGTCCTCTGCACCACCGAGGCTCCTGTTTGAGCAGATGGAAAGTTTGTTGAAGGGGCATGGTGTGGATATTATTTTTTGTTTGCAATAACTGTGGCAACTTGTCCAAGAGACAAAACTGTGTTGGATACACTGTTGATAACTGTGTTGAGTATCCTTTGAAATGGAACCATGATGACCGATTAGTCTGTTATTTATTTATTTATTTATTTATTTATTTATTTATTTATTTATTTATTTATTTGATTTTTATACCGCCCTTCTCCAGCAGGACTCAGGGTGGTGAACAGCCAAGGTAAAACATAGCATACAAAATTTAAAACAATTTAAAAAGATATTAAATAATTTCGGCCCACAATTTAAAAACACCCCAATAAATCCTTGGGAATGCCTAGAGTTTCAACTGTTGCTGGAGGATGGTGCTTGGGGCAGAATCTGGTCATGTGATCTAGGATGACTTTGTGCTGGTGACTCCTGAGGAAATGGACAGGGTTCTCTGTACTGTCAGCTCGCCCACCCTCCTGGCTCACAAAACCAGACAGTGCAGTTATCTGTGATTGGATCCATGTTTTGGCAGTGACTTCCTTGACAGAGGTGGTGGTGTTTCATAAGATCAGGCCTGGTTAAAAATTATATGACAGACATTCAGGGAATTTTAAAGCAATAGTCTAGACTGAAAGGACAATTTACATCCACCCACATTATGTCTTCATTTTCAAGAAAGTTTGAGGTAAGCCGAGACCTGGGTTATCTATTATCTATCTATTTATGGGTATGGTTGTATAATTTTTATGAATAACTGAGTAGTTTTATTTATTCTCTGGTACCTATATCTACATCTACTTATCTTTCTATACATTTATTTTTAGTATCTCCTATCTACTGCACCAAACTCTGAAACAGCTACAAGTCTTCTTTTCTCAGAAGATGAAGCCTTGGGTTATATGTGGAGTGCTCATACTCTCTCTATTAGTTCTGCATTTCAGAAGTGTAAAGAAAAGTAAGTAGTACCAATAAAGGGTAATATTTGTAGCTCAGGGTTGAAATGAGGGGTGCTTGGTGCTCTCTGAGCTTGATTCTTTTCTTTTTTCTTGATTGTTTTCTTTGGAAATGATCTCTGGATCATTTCCAAAGAAATGTAAACTGGATAATGTAACCTGGTACTGATGATGTTACCTAGTTTGGGTAACAAAACATTTGCAAGAAAACAATGAAGCTCTGAGAGCACCAAGGACCCCTTAAGGTTAGACATTTATCAAAAGAATTATGAGAAGCTCTGAAATCACTGAAAATGCATAACTGCCTCTGAATTCTGGTAGGATTAAATTATGTTCTGCCTATAATTTCTTCTATGATCCTTAACCAAAAAAGTCAGATGACATCATGGTTTGTTTTAGTTTTTTCCTGTGGTTGGTGGCAAGTAGAAATTATTGTTAGATGTAACGAGTAGGATTTGCAAGATTCTGCTATTATAGCCATTCTGAATAAAAGTGTTAGTTTTCCTGTGGAATTGATTTCTCTGTCTATCTGGTGAGGCTAATAGTAGATAACATACTATCAACAATTATTTATATCCGTGGGACGATCTTGGTAGCCCACTGGGCATATTTGAAGTTAGACTCAACTATGAGTAATTATATCATCTGATTGTTCACAATACTGTAGGAAGAATTTATTTTTGATTGGTTAGTATGATCATTGTGTTATCCCAAAGTATATAGTTTGGCTCAGGAGATGCAAGTCAATTACAATTAAAAATATCTCCGCAATCTCTCTCAGATTTGATAACATTATAAATATTATTCAAATATTCATGACTTTCTTTTCCTATTTACATTTCAGTCTCTCATACCTCAGCGGACCGGAAAGCAGTTTTGGAGAGGCCTGGTCTTCCACAGTTCATTTCCTTGCAGCCACGCATCTTCCTACAAACTTTAACGTAACAAATAATTTCCAGACGGGATTACCACCTCGAATACTTTTGGAAGGAGACAAACCCTTCATTGGTGACTTCACATTTCTGCAGAATAAAGTGCTTTTTCTTCTTGAGAGTCTTCATACCACAAATAAGAATACAGGTAGGAGTCTAAGACCAATACATGATCCATATTTAATTACAGGTATACAGAAGCCACTTCCATGTGGCAATGTTTCCACTTCCAAATCCTGCTAAAGCATTTTGAAACCAATTCTCTAATTGTCTCTATTCTGGCTAACCTTGGAACCCCAAAAGCAGTTGGGGAACACCATGAACCAATGAATTCTCCCTCCAGCCAACCAATGGAAGATTGTAAGATTATCATTCAGGCTGTGCCATTCCCCATGAGCTAAAGAAGTCACTGGAATAACTAATGTTCCCACCCCCTACTGCAGTTTCAGAACATATTTTGTACATAAACTTTGACCTAGGAGTATCTAGGAGTGGGTGGGGGGGAAGAGGTGCCTGTCGCAGTATCATTCTTTCTGCACATAAATTCCTACTGAAAATTGTGAGGATGCTTCATATCATAGTTTTGCATCCAAAACTATCTGGAGAACCGATAGCAGAAATTTTGAGTAATTCAGAGAACCGGTAGTTAAAATTCTGACTAGCCCCACCCCCATCTATTCTCTGCTTCCCAAGTCCTAGCTGATCAGGAGGAAATGGGGACTTTGCACTAACTTTCCCCTGGAGTGGGGTGGGAATGGAGATTTTACAGTATCCTTCCCCTGCCACGCCTACCAAGCCACACTCACCAAGCCATGCCATGCCCACCAAGTCACGCCCACAGAACCGGTAGTAAAAAAAATTTGAAACCCACCATTGATCCAGACACGTGGTCTAGTACAATGGACTAAGCACTGTTATTAACATCTGCTGCTTGCAATTACTGCAAGTTCAAATCTCACCAGGCTCAAGGTTGACTCAGCCTTCCATCCTTTCAAAGGTTGGTGAAAGGAGGACCCAGATTGTGTGGGCAATAAGCTGACTTTGTATAAATATACAAAAGTATGAAGGCTATTGCTTAATGCATTGTAGGCCGCCCTGAGTCTCCGGAGAAGGGCGGCATATAAATTAAAGCAAAAAAAAAAAAAAAAAAAAAAAAAAAAACCCTGCAAGCATCATTTTAGATTTTAGATTACAATAGAGTGTTATTGTATGTTAATCCTCATTTTAGCCCAATGACCAGGAGACAAGGAGAGGCAAATGTTGCATGCATGCTGTGTAGAAAAATTCAAGCCTGGTAAACCCAATCTGCATGCTGTAACTGAAATATCAATACAAACCCACAGCATTAGAGAGTGAAAAGGGAAACTCAGTGGCTTGATTATTATAGAGATGCCCACCTGGTACCTCAAAGAACATGATCAAGGTTTCCTCTGGCTTTAAACACTTTTATTATGGTGGAAATAACTAATGAGACATAGTGCGCTTCAAGCATCTATTATTTTCCACAGCAATAGTTGCCAATGCTCTCAAGTTTGTACTTTCAGATTTCAAGACTGATGTTGGCCTTCCTGGTGAACTATATAGGAAACACAACTAGATGAGCTAATTCTACTTTATTGTAAGGCTACTACATTAACAGAATCGTGCAAGTCTGAAAATACAAACTTCCATTCTGACGGGTCCTTCCTAATGAGTCTTTTGTTGACTGTTAAGCAATTGCAGGTTCCTGCAGTGGTGAAATCTAAATATAATACCCAGCTGCCAAAAGTCATGTCTGCCAGGAGGGATTTTTTCAAGGTATATCTGTTGATTGTTTTTAGAACTATATGGATATCTTCCTAGTATACACTTCTTCTTCCCTAAATCATCTGTGCAAGTCAGTGGTGAAATCCAAATTTTTTTACTATCGGTTCTGTGGGCGTGGCTTGGTGGGTGTGGTGTGGCTTGGTGGGTGTGGTGTGGCTTGGTGGGTGTGGTGTGGTTTAGTGGACATGGCTTGGTGGGCATGACAGGGGAAGGATATTGCAAAATCCCCATTCCCTCCCCATTCCTGGGGCCAGCCAGAGATGGTATTTGCCGGTTCTCCGATCTACTCAAAATTGCTGCTACCGGTTCTCCAGAACCTGTCAGAACCTGCTGGACTTCACTCCTGGGTTCCTGCCTCTCTTGTCTGATGGTTTCTTAGGCAGCCTTCTTTCTTCCTTTTCCACAAGGTTATTCATGCATCCATTGCATCTAGTCATGATGATGGAAAACTGATGAAAAGCGCATTATATCATTATGGAAGCTCCATCCTTTATACATATTTCACACAAATACTTTAAGTAAGGGGCAGAGCTTGACATGTATCTGTAGTTATCCACAATAATTTCAAAGTAATCTGCATTTTGATGCAGCAGAAACTCAACCTTTTGTATTTAAGCTGTAAGATTTTGTGCAAATAAACAAAATATACAAAAGGCAAAGTACAAATTACTTTATCAGGTCCCCACCCCAAGATGCCCATATGTAATAATAGGGGGGGAATTAGGATAAACTGAAGTTAAAAGTAGCAATCCTAATTGCCCTGCTATAATTCCAGTAGTGGGATTCAAATCCTGGCGCTACTGGTTCGCTATCGGTCGTGCGTGGCACTTCTGTGCATGCGCAGAGCATTTTTGATGATGTCTGGGTGGATGGGCGGAGCCTCCTGCCGCTGCCACTACCAGTTTGCCCGAACCGGGGCAAACCGGGAGCAACCCACCACTGTATAATTCCATTGTTCCATAGAAGAACATAGAATTCACCTGAATCTCATTTAGAACTTCCGTCTGTATCCTTGCTGAAGTTAATTTTAAAAGAGTTGAAATTGTTGAAATTGTTTCCTGTTAAAGGTATTTCTTGTTTAAATTGAAGGATGTAAAGTATAGACAGCTTCCTTGCAAAACTTCGGTCAGAGGATAGCAACCCTCTACATGACATAGATGAAAACTCTGGAATAAATACCTCACACACTTCCTGTTGCTCTAAATATTAATTTTATCCTGGTGAATAATTTATGGTACATTGAAAAATAGATTAGGAGAGGAGAGAACACTTCTGTTAGTTTGGTTAGCTCCCTCTCAATGAAGTGGGATATGTTAGTTTTTCTTCTTTTTTTGCACCCACATCAATTGATTGGGGCAAATTTATGATGCAAAAGCTTTTACAGTAGAATTGGTAAACTAGTCTACCCCACAGAACTTGAATCCATCCTCTCTCTGGATATTTAAGTTGTATTTTTAAAATCTTAGGTCATTCTGCTGAAATGGTACAAATTTGAAAACTGAAATTACATTTGGGAAAGCATTACCATTTCCCCAATTGGTAAAGGTAAAGGTTCTCCTCGCACATATGTGCTAGTTGTTCCCAACTCTAGGGGGAAGTGCTCATCTCCGTTTCAAAGCTGAAGAGCCAGCGCTGCCCGAAGACGTCTCCGTGGTCATGTGGTCAGCATGACTAAATGCCAAAGGTGCACGGAATGCTGTTACCTTCCCACCAAAGGTGGTCCCTATTTTTCTACTTGCATTTTTTATGTGCTTTCGAACTGCTAGGTTGGCAGAAGCTGGGACAAGTAACAGGTAACAAGTAATGGGTAACAAGTAACAGGTAATAAGTAACAGTTGTTACACCTGTGTTTTTCAGCTGTTGTAAGGTATTGCAGACTTCGTTGTGGTCCAAAGCACCTTTTAAAGATCAACTCTGAAGAGCACTGCTATTAATTACTGATATCAGATAGTTCTGAGAAGAAAAAGTAAATTGGGTAGTGTTATTTCCTCTTTCTGCAAGTTCACAATTAGAAACATAATAAATGCATCATCATCTGGGCTTGATAGGAATGTGATGTAAAATTAAATAAAAAACAAATTGTCTTCAAATTGAAGCCATAAGCACATGTTTTTTTTTGTACACATGTTGGTCTGGGCCTGTATGTTTTATCTCTAATTAAATTGGCATTGTTTTCCACAAATACTTCTCACAGAATAATTAGTATTGGTTTTAACAGCTAATACTGTTGCTTCAATTCTCATTCATAAATGTTTTATTAAGTGTCACTTGATTTTTAAATAGTTTGATGTTTTAAGATTCCGCTGAAATGAAAAGAAAATAAATACATAATTTTTATGTGTGTTTGTTTGTGCAGGGAATATTCTACTGCTTTTATGGAAAAAAGCCATGTCCACTGAAAAAGGAAGACGTTTTGGTCGAAGTCTTATTGAAAAGATATTTTCTACCCTTTCTGTGAAATAGTTCGGCTTTACCTAACATAAATAAATAGTTTCATGATTTACCCAATGCTGTATCACTTTGTGGATTCCCTTGACTAAGTCTGGATGAAGTAGTTTGGCTTTACTTTAGTGAAGCATTTGATGATGTTGAAGGGACATCATATTGAGTTCTCCTTGCATTAAAACCCTGACTGGCCTAAAGCGTCTTCGGACTCTGGATTTCTCAGTCAAGATCTTTGAAGAAAGGCCAAAGAAAGCTACACTTATGCAACTGTTTTACTCTTAGTAGTTGTGGGGTGACAATGGGGTTCCCTTGCTTTTGATGCAACTGTAGAGCTTTCACTCAAGTTTTCACCCAAAGCAGGCTTTCTTTGCAGTGAAAGGCCAAGATGCATATCTCCTATAATTTACTGCCTTCTGTTTGGTTCAATATTGTTTGGAAAACTTTACAGTTGTCATGAATACATTTTAAAAAATAAACAAATAAGTCTAACTGCATTATGGTATTTTATGTATTTATTTGTTTGCATACAAACCTAATATAATGAAAAACATAATATATAAGCAATATATGTCAAAATATTTCAGGTACTATATCCATCTTGTACAAGATCTATCTTGCAAAAGAGATCAAAAAATATTTCAGACTCTCCAGACCCTATCGGCATGCTGGGAAATCCATATCTTACCATCATCATACTCAGAAGGGTTGAAGCCAAAATCAGACAGAGAAGGGGGGTGGGGGTGGGGAAGTGACCATATTCCATTGTCCCTGCAGTTGATATTCCTCTGAGAGTAGGTGATCCTCAAATTACCCTTGTCCCAATAAGCACCTTCAATTCTTCCAGAAGACAAAGTAGTAAGCAGTATAGCTGTCAAAACCATAGCATTACATAAACTGAATGGCACCCATTACTACCTGAGTCATTGCATTATGAACCATCCAAAGCTTTATATAATACATTATAGTAGTACATGAGAGATGATCTAAGTGTCAGTAGGGTCTCTTGCCTCAACAAAGATAATAAATGATGCAAAAAATGAAGATCAGGGGTGGGTTCCTGGGGATTCAGCAGGGTTCAGGCAATCTTCTAGCCAAGGATCACCGGGGTTCGATGAACCCCCAAATGCCACTTCTGGCTGGCCACACTCAGCCCACCCTGCCCCTCCCAGGAGTCTCCACATGGCACGTTCATCATTCCAGGTAAGTGAAGGGGACGCGCGGAGGGTCTGGGAGGGCAAAAACCGGGCCAACTGGAAGTTTGGAAAGGCCAGAAACAGGCCCGTTTGCAGCCTCCGGAGGGCCTTTGGAGCCTGGGGAGGCTGTTTTCACCCTCCCAGAGGCTCAAGGAAAGCCTCTGTAGCCTGGTGAGGGTGAAAAATGACCCCCCACCATTGTGCAGGTGGCTGACTAGGCCACGTCCACCTTAGCCATGCCTCCCCAGCAACAGGGCAGGATACCTGTTGCTAAAGGATCTGAAGCCCACCCCTGATGAAAATGTGTGAAGATGTTCCTAGCCACAGTTGCCACTTGCTCTGTGAGAATAATCTGTCAATCCAGAACTCAGATTAATAATGATTTTTGTCCAGTGAAAAACATCCCCATCCAGAACTGAAGGTGAAATTTTCCAGGAATCAGGAGGCTTCAGTACCCAAAAATGTTTAACTTGCCATACTGAGTCTAAGACTGTTTGTTCTGATCCATATCTTGACAATTTCCAGACAAGGGCTAGATACATATCCTATTGACTTGCAATTGAGATATAAATATGGTGGTTTAATTTAATTTAATTTAATTTAATTTTAATTTCCAATTTATATACCGCCCTTCTCCCTGAGGACTCAGGGTGGTGTACAGCCAAGATAAAAAACATAGAATACAAATATTAAAACATTTAAAAATATATATAAACTTTGGCCAGAAAGTTAAAAATCACAGACTAATTAAAAGAATTTAAAAATTTCTTCTTAAAACAACCCGGCTTGCTGAAAAAGATGGGTTTTCAGGGAACGACGGAAGGCATTGAGGTCATGGATTCTCCTTATCTCTGGGGGCAATTGATTCCAGAGGGTGGGAGCCCCCACAGAGAAGACCCTCCCCCTGGGGGCCACCAGCCTACATTGTTTGGCTGATGGCACCCTGAGGAGGCCCTCTCTGTGGGAGCGCATGGGTCGATGGGAGGTCGTTGGTAGCAGCAGGCGGTCTCGCAGATAGCTAGGCCCTATGCCATGGAGCGCTTTAAAGGTGATAACCAACACCTTGAAGCGCACCCGGAAGACCACCGGGAGCCAGTGCAGCTCGCGCAGGAGCGGTGTTACATGGGAGCGCCATGTTGCTCCCATCACTACCTGCGCTGCTGCATTCTGGACCAGCTGGAGCCTCCGGGTGCTCTTCAAGGGTTGTGTGGACATTGGGATATTTGGTGGGAGATAGAGAGTAGACCATTTTCAGAGAACACATGGCTATTACAGTGGTGGGATTCAAATAATTTAACAACTGTTCTCTGCCCTAATGACCAGCTGGGTAGGCATGGTTGGGTGGTCATGTGACTGGGTGAGTGTGGCCAATGTGATTCGTCTCACCCTTAGGAAGTTTCTCCTTAGTCCAACTCACAATAAAATAGCATAATAAAATAGCACTCTTCCAATATTTAGAATAGAACAGAATAACAGAGTTGGAAGGGACCTTGGAGGTCTTCTAGTCCAACCCCCTGCTTAAGCAGGAAACCCTACACCACTTCAGACAAATGGTTATCCAATCTCTTCTTAAAGACTTCCAGTGTTGAAGAATTTACAACTTCTGGAGGCAAGTTGTTCCACTGATTAATTGTTCCAACGATTAGAAAATGTGAGGGGCTCCTGCAAAAATGAGGGGGGGGGGGGTTGTCAATCTATTTTTGAAAACACCAAAAGGGCATGTCAAAAAACAATGGATGGAAACTAACCAAAGAGAGAAGCAACCTAGGACTAAGAAGAAATTTCCTAAGGGTGAGACCAATCAACCAATGGAATAGCTTGCCTTCAGAAGTTGTGGGTGCTCCATTACATACAAGCAACACAGTTACAAGATAATTTGAAATCTTTACAATCTAATAGTGTAAGTTAACTCTTAAATGCTGAAAATGCAGGATCAAAATACATAAGCATAGAAGCAACATTACAACCCTATTCCAAATTAATAACATCAATTCTACTAATTGGAATGTGTATTTAAAAAGACCTAAAACCTCTGACAAGAAATTCCTGCTCTGTATTAATATTTTTAAAACTCCTTACCTGGACTAAGCTTGTCAAGTTTTATTGTTTATTCAAGGCTGTACTGGCCGCATTCCTGCGGTGACCTATGGGACACCAACTTAGCTGACCTATGCTGATTTATTGATATTTTTTTAAAAAAGAGTCTAAAGTAAAAACCAGAGAAGAACTGGAAAGGGATAGTGATATTTGTCAATGGTTTGCTTAGGTTCTCTTGACAGATTTAAATTGGGTAGGAATAATTTTCGCTTTTATGAATGAAAAAACTGATCTTGAAGCATGTTGATGAGCACACTATTGCTAAGATGTACTCTATAACAACTTTTATTAGATCTATTGCAGGGGTGGGTTCTAGTTACCTTTACTACTGGTTCGCAATGGGGCCATGCACGTGCGCTCGCTTTGCTCGCGCACAAATGCATGCACAGAAGCATTTGGATGACGTCGGAGTCGGTGGGCGGAGCCTCCCACCGGTTTTACTACCGGTTCTATAGAACCGGTGCGAACCGGGAGCAACCCACCACTGATTTATTGGATGCAATATAATGCTTGATAATAGGAGAATTTATGGAGTAAAAAGAAATTCCCATTAAATTAAAACATGAAAGAAGTTTTACAAGATGTTGTACTGTTTGCACTTAATACCTGATAAACTGTCAAAGATACATAAGGGTATGTGAAACATACGTTGGAAACGAAATCAGTCTGAAAGTAACTTTTATTATCATTGGTAAATATGCAAGAAAGCTAAGAAGCACTGGGATCATTTACCTATTTTAGTTCAGATAGTTCTCAAATGAAGAGTGTACAACTAAAATCAGACGTTTTTACTTCTTTGTTTACTGGATAAACAGATTGGGGGGAAAGTGGAATTTTGTTCTTATATATGATTAACAGCAGCGAGACCATTTTGGAAGTAGGTAAGTGCAGGGCACACACGGAGGCTCGGGGAGGGTGAAAAACAGGCCTAGTGGAAGTTCAGGAAGGCTGAAAACGGGCCAGTATCTTACCTCCAGAGCATGGGGAAGTTGTTTTTGTCCTCCCAGAGGCTCAAGGAAAGCCTCTGGAGCCTGGGGAGGGCAAAAAAAACCCACCCCGCCATGGTGCAGGAGGCTGACTAGGCCACACCCACCATGGCCATGCCCACCCAGCAACTGGGTAGAGAACCCCTTGATAAAATTTTTGAAGCCCACCCCAGAATAGAATAAAATAGAGAAGAGATGAGTGGTGTTTATGGGTTTTTAAACGTCTCTTATTGTATATTGTTCATATTGTCTTTGTTGTAAGCCCCCCAGAGTCCTCGGAGAGTTGGGCGGCATAGAAATATGAATAATAAGTAAGAGAAGAGAAGAGAAGAGAAGAGAAGAGAAGAGAAGAGAAGAGAAGAGAAGAGAAGAGAAGAGAAGAGAAGAGAAGAGAAGAGAAGAGAAGAGAAACATATTTGGAAGGGACCTTGAAGTCTTCTGGTCCAAACCCCTCTGTGTGTGTGTGTATGTGTGTGTGTGTGTATTATTCAATATAGAGTCACTGACTATAAACAGTTGACAGAATCAGGACATATAAAAAAAGGTCTCCTGAATTTTACAGTGCCATAAAGGAACCTATTTGGCATTGCTAAAACCTTTGGGAAACTTTAAAGTGGTACTAGATATTATGGACCAAGATGGCACAAGACTAATAGACTACAGTATTTCCATCATCTTATAAACTCCTTCAGGGTGAGTTTGCTGTTTGGTGATTTCACTGGAGTTTTCTTGAAAATAATATGGGTGTGGTTTGCTACTGCTATCTTCTCAGTTGACACCAGAGTCTCCCTATAATCTCCCATTACTTGACCTGACTAGCTGTGTTTTACCTACAAGCCCAAAAAGTCATCTAGATCCTGTCATTTCATGAGATGATAACCTGATAACTGCACCATAATTATTTTAACAGAGTACACTATATGTATTTTTATTGCATGATCTGCATTATTCTAAGGGACCACCAATTAACAAGGAAAATACAAACAAATCACCTCTCAAAACCTCAATCAAATCTATTTGCTATAATTATTTGACCACTCCAGAGACTTGAGTTCCTCAATAAGATATACTTGATTTGATGACTCGTACATTATAACTTGAAAGTGCATCAAAACATTCAACTCTGAAGTAGTATCTTGTCCTTTAATGTCCCAGGACAAAGCTTCCAATTATTTAGCTTCACTTTATGGATAGACTTATAATGTACTATCATTATCTAGTAATTTTCAAAGGAAATAAGTTAATGAGGTCTAAGAAAAAGTGGGAGTTTATGCCTTAATTACCTGGTTCATAGATCAGAGTAATTATATTTCAACAGATTTCCATATATAATCTACAAGTAATTACTGCAGCTGCCAGCTGTTAAAATATTAAACTCAATGTACTCAAGAAAAGTTTTGAAAAAAAGTTTTTGATCCTTTGTGTGTTAGATTATATTTCACAATTTCCATGAAAAAACAACAACCCCTAAATGAAGATAAAATACCAAAACAAATCAATGAAGGACACAGGTGGCTTTTTCCCTCCCTTCCTATCAAGGAAGTAAACAGAACTGAGAATAGACCTTCTGGTTTTATTTATTAAAAAGCGAACTAGCATGTTGTTTATTCAGCGATTCTCATTATAAAGCTTTCTTCCATACTCAACATTTCTCCTTCACTTCAAGGAAAATAAGGAAATAAAATGCTTTATTTCACTTGTTGAAATTCTCTACAAATTTTCTAAAATCTCTCCTGCCTCTATTTTTCCTGCACTGTGTGATCAATTTTCAAAGCTAGACTAAAGAATCCTTTTAATTACAAATCATTATGTAGATTTGACTTTTGTTATCATTGTAACATAGTTTTAGTGAATACTGTATTCAGCATTCTTATTACATGCATTAAAAACAAGGATAAGTCTCACTTCAAATCCTTGATTTTCAAAGGGAATAGCAGTTTATTTAAGTAGAAGATATCTAGAAAAAGAATGCTGTCCTCCTTAGAAATCGCTTGAACTTTAATGCATCCAATAAAGCAGGGGTGAAAGGCTACCATTCAGACCGGTTTGGGTGAACCAGTATCAGATAATGGGACTGGTTCACCAAACTGGTAGCAATCGCTGGCTGGCCACGCCCCCAAATGAGCCCGCAGTCCTGCCATGCTTGCCTACCTTTCACGCTGCCTTCCCGGTGCCCCAGTGGCCAGCTTGCGAAGGCATACAAGGGAAGGCCACGTGGAAGGCAGGCAAGCATGGCAGGGCTGTAAGGACCTACTCCCTTCCCCACACCCGGTTGCCTTTTGAGGTTGGCATCCAGCCCGGCCCAGCCAGTGGGTGGGTGGGCAGCCCTTGGTGGAGACGCTGCTGCTGTGCTGCCCCAGGACATGTGCAGCAGCCCTGCCACTGCGGCACTGCTGTCCCTCTCAGCCCCGTAGCAGGGGCTGCATCTCCACCAAGGCCACCCGCCATCAGCCTTACCAATGCGTAGGCTCCGTGGTGGATGCTGAATACATTAGCGGAGGATCTAGAAGGTAAGACTGACACTGGTGGCAAGAGGGAGAGGGAGACCCTCTGGGCTTGGCTCCTCGGAGGGACATGGCGAGGCTTGCTCACCTTTTGGGCCTGGAGTGCTTGGCTTCTGTGGGGCCTTTGTCTGACTGCTGTCCGCTTGCCTTCCCTTCTGCCTCGGGTCCCGCCTGCCACCCCAGAGCACTGCCGCATCGCCGCCATTCACTTTCTTCCTTCTCCCGCTGTGAAATGAAAGTGAATTGTGATGGGTTGCTTCGGGAGGTTGCTTCAGGAAGGTGGATGTCTGCAGCCAGGTGGGGAGGGACGGCGATGAGAATGGCGGCAGCACACAAGGGAGCGCCAAGATGAAGGGCTACCTGCACTGGCTTGGCCTGGTAAGTGCTGCCGCCCAGGCCGAAGGTAAAGTGCTGCGGGCTCTGTGGTGGTGCGGCCGGGCCTGACCCTTTCCCTGCACGGGGGGCTTCCGACCCTCTTGCTCTGCTTCTTTGTCACCGGGAAGTGGTGGTGTGGCTGAGCCTCCTTCCCCTGGAGCACCGGACTCCACGGGCCAAGTTTCTGGAGTGGCACCGGCAGTCAAAGAGAGCAGGCAGGTGGCTGGGTGGGAATCCAGTAGACTGCTTTGGAGCCCCAAGCCCCGCACAGCCGGCATGGGAGCACAGATAGAAGGCGGCCTTTTCTGCAGCATTCCCCCCTCTCTTTGGATCGTCCTGCAAGGGGGGCTCTGCCTTTGCAGAAATGTGGTGGGTGGTTTGTATGGAGGATTGGTGGGGGGGGATGCGCAGCCCTCTGGGATGGAGAGTGGGGCAAGAGAAGCTCCAAGATTCGCTTGGGCAGTCAAGCCAGATGGTGGAGGGAAACTCAAAGCATTGGGGGCTTCAGAAGGACAGAATGTACTTCAGAATGTGCAGCTCCTGGCTCTAACAGTGAGTGATGTACGTGACGTCAAGATGGCCATGCCCACCTGGTCACATGACCACCAAGCCACGCCCACCAAGCCACACACACAGAACCGGTAGCAACAATATTTAGATTTCACCACTGCACTAAAGTGAATATTTTGCCCTACACACACACACACACACACACACACACACACACATGCATAAACACACACTCCCCGCACATACTTTAGAAACTTAAATAGTAGAGAGCAGAAATCTCATTAAAATCAGTGAGATAAATTCCACAGATTTCCGAAATTTATTTATGGCACTTTGTCTATGGGGCAAAATTATATTCACTGAATCCTACTTATGAGTATTCCGGGCATAACAGAGGTAATTTGGACTAGCAACTCCATCACTATGCAACATAGTTGTAAAGCATAAGATCACATGGCTTGTCAATTTCAGGATTCTTAGTGTAGGTAGTCATTAGGATGTCAGCTTAGTTTTGTGTCCTCCCTCTACTGGCAAGCCAGTTTTTGAATTTAAGAGTATTCTCCGAAGCAAAATTTGATTCAAAATTGGAGAGCACCATTCCCAGAAAGCAATAATTGGTGGATACCTAATGTACTACTGTTGATCCCATGTATTTGACAATGTTTGATCAAAATGCAGTTCAGTAATAAAATGCCACACAAAGACACACACTGGGCAGTTGATAGTTCTGTAAGTGTAAAAAAAAAACAATCCTGCAATATATCTTTGCAGTAGCAGCCAGACATTCTAGAGTGAAATAGGTTGTATTAATTCACAGCTGAATCCAGGTTTTGAACAGTGAATTACTTCTCCCTCACATTTTTATCCCTGTCACGAAGGAAATAAAAACTTGACCACTTACTGATATATAAATAAGCAACTCAGCAAATATTTTCTAAAAAGCCATGGAAATGTATCTGGCATGCTTAAGATCAGGAGGTTTATATTAGCAGCAGTTCAACATCCCTGTATGCTAAATCAAAAAGAAGGGACTTTTATCCAGGAAATAATCGTGGATTCCGCAGAACATTTTCAGATTTCCTACATGTTGAGTCTCATTTGATGTAAGATTGGCTACAATCTTGATTTCTTTAACCCTCCCCACAGACATCACTGTGGGTAGGGCCATTTCAACCTGGAATCCTGCATTACTGAACTGAGATAGTTCAGCCAGTGAATCAAATGAAAAACTAGTCCATTCAAAGGGACCAAAACAATATATACTGTAATTTAAGACTGGCTGAGAAAAGTTTCAAAGTGCTGAACTGAAGTCAAAAGGAAGAGAGGCAGGTGAATTGGCTGGTTGGAAGAACATGTTGTGGCCTGTACGCGGCCAGTGCAGCTAGTAGCTGATTCAGACAGCAAGGAGGTTGGTGTGGTGCAGCCTGTGCAGCTGGCACTCAAGTCGGACAATGAGGAGGCTGGAGAAGATGTGGTGCCAGAGACAGGGATTCAGCCAGGGCCTTCAGAACCTCCAGAAGCTGCCTTAAATGAAGAGGACGAAGAGAAGGAGCCTCTTCTCGATGCACGGGCAGACAGAGCTGCCAAAAAGCAGGAGTGGCTCCTTAGGAAGAGGTCTCCTCAAGAGTAAGGCTTGGGGCTAATTGGTCACTCCCTTAGCCTATTTAAGGTGGAATGCCGACTGAAGCAATTTGCAGGGAACAACTTCGTTCACATACCTTCGTGTCTTGTCTTGCTTATTTTATCAGCTTTCTGCAAATTGCTTCTGGGCATTCTGCCAACCATAGTAAGTTTTCAGTTATTATTCTTTGAATTCTTGGCGGTTGTTAACGCAATTAATTAACAGCCATTGTAGTAAAAGACTGGTTTATTTAGTAAACTAAGGTTTCAACGGACTTTGTGTGTGCTGCGTCCTTTGGGGTCCGTAGCTGGGGCAGAACAGAACAGAAGCCATAGAATAAAGGCCATACAGTTGCATGTAGTGATCTAACCAGCAATTTCTGTGTTGTTGCTGCTATGCAAAGATCTTTTATAGTAACGAAGAGTTGACCTATACAAATGCCAAGAGAAGCAGGCCTTCCTCATATAATTTATCCCCATGATAGCGAACCTATGGCACACGTACCGGAAGTGGCACGCAGAGCCATTTTTCCGGGCATGCGAGCTGTCATCCAACTCACCTGCAGCTCCAACGCCCCAGCTGGTGTTCAGGCCTCAGATGCACATGCACGCAATTCAGGAGCTCCAGCTGGTTTTCGGAGCTCTCCTGCACATGTGCACGTGTTTGGGCATGCTCACGAGGCTACTGGTGCGCAGCATGTGAATGCGCAGATGGCATTAGCGCATGTGCATTGCGTACGTGAAAACCATGCAGATGCACAGATGATGCAATTGCATGCGCAGCGCACGGTGGGGCGCACGTGCAAAAGCTGTGCGCATGCACAGATGATGCAGTTGTGCACGCAGTGCACGGGGAGGAGCCGCACATTAGGATGGCTGGCACGCGTGCGCGCAAAGCACGGACCTCTTCTGCACTCAGTGAGTAAAAGGTTCGCCACCGCTGATCTATCCCATCCTTTTATAGTAGATGCTTTGTATAGATGGGGCAAACTCCTATTTGTGCAACTTGTCTCCATTTAATTTCAGAGATGTCGTATGCTCCATTGCATCGCTTATGTCCCAAAAGCATAAGTGAACTTGCCTGGGTCTAGCTAAGAGGCAAAGATCAGAACTGTGAGCCATTCATATTGTATCTGAATCTTCATATGTCACTCCTATCTCTTTGAGTTCCCCTTTTGGCACCTTCATTAAAACCAATCTTCTACTCTAAAGGTCACCAACCTTTTTGACACCAGGGATCAGTTTTGTGGAAGACAATTTTTCCATGGACTGAGGTGGCGGGGAGGGATAGGAGCACACAATGTAGATCTCTCGCCTGTGCAGTTTAGAGTAGGGTTCGCACTCCTATGAGAATCTAATGCCTGATGGTTTGAAGTGGAGCTGAGGCAATGATGCTAATACTGGCAAGCAGCTGCAAATACAGAAGAAGCTTCGCTCGCTCACCTGCTGCTCACTTACAGCTGTGCAGTCCTGTTCCTAACATGGCAAAGGTTGGTACTGCTCCGTGGCACAGAGGTGGAGGATCCCTGTTCTACTTTGTTTAGAAGCACATCCATTTTTGTTTAACCAGGAGATTTTGGCGAAAAAGAGTTTTCAGGAAAACCCACGGGAGTCAAAGCACCAAACTCTGCGCATGTCCAAGATGGCGGCGTCTGCCTGAGCCGCGGTGTGAGGATGGGGGCTTTTTGCCCCACGGGTCCGTTTCGGGGGTCCCTGAGCAATTTTGACCCCCCACCCTGTCATGGGAGCTCCCCACCAGTCGGTTGAGGGGTTTGTCTCCCCGGAAGATCGAGGCTGGGGGAAATGGCGGCGGCGAGATCCGGTGTTCGGGCGCATCAGCTGGGTGGCGGCGGCGTTTTTCTGGGCCGGAGCCAGCTCGGAAGTCGGAGCAGCGGCGGTGACGGGCCCGTGGAGGTCGTCGGTGGTCCTGGGGATGGCCCCAGGCCCAGGGATCTCCCCAGTTGCCTTGGGGCTGTCGGACTCCCTGGTGAGCTCGGGGATGCTGCCAGAGTCTTTTTCTTTGGCAGCGGCAGTGAAAGCGGCATTAGCGGCGGCTGCGGCTGCAATGGCAGCCGTCTGGCGATGGCGGGAAGGAGAGCGTCAGCCATCAACCCTGCTGTGGTGCTTGACGGACTTAACAGAAAACTATAACATCGTCCGTCCAGGACAGGCTATGACCAGCGGGGGGGGGGGCTGCCCAGCTGATGGGTTAGTCCCTCACGTTGTTGGGAGGCCTCCGCTGACTTTGGGGGCTGGGAGATTTCTCCGTCTATTTTTCCATCGTTCCCCTTGGCATTATACCTATCTCGGACTGGTTGCCGTTTATGGACTCGCTGGCACTGAAATCCGGCTCATATTCATCAGACCCCTTCCCCCTGCCGTGGAGGGGGACTGTAAATTGTGTTGGGAGCTTATGGGAGCCGGTTCACTTCTGCCATCCCACCGGCAGAGGGGACTGCCCATCATACCAGCCACCGTGAGAGGGTGGTTTTGGTTTTTTGTGCCCCTCGAGCGGAGTCGGTATGGTATTATCTGCACTTCACCAGCAGAGGGGACTGACCATCAGACCAACCACCATGAGAGGGTGGTTGTGGACCATTAGACCAGCCACTGTGAGAGGGTGGCTATGGACCTTAACCCCTGCTGAACTGATATTGCAAAGGTTCACTACTTCCATCTCACCAGTAGAGGGGACTGACCATCAGACCAATCACCGTGAGAGGGTGGTTGGATTGTATCCCCCTTGAACTGTGTCGACTTGGCAAGAGATCCTTCCCACTGTGGTGAGGGGACAGTGGACTTTGGACCTCGGATTTTGGATGCCCCCACTTTATTTGCTCCCTTTTGGACCTCTTATTTTCCATCTGACCCTTGGGACATGGTCACTTATCCTCTGTGGCAAGATGTATATGGCAGCTGAGCTTCTTGTTCTGCGAGACTCCCCCCTCTCGCAGGATTGGCCCTCCACTCTATCGAGGGCCTATCTCAATGACCGATTTTGGAATCCCGAGAGGTGGCATGCGGCAAAGAGGGGGTTGAGGGGTTTTTTAAAATTGTCATTTGCCAATCTTTTAAGGGGTTTTGGGAGGGGGGAGGGTTGTTTGGCAAAGGATAGGGAGGGTGATTTGTTGGGGAGGGGACCAGGCCCGGCACAGGGTCGTGCTAGGGGAGGTGCAGAGCGGGGATCGGAGGGGGTTGGTGTTGGTAGGGAGGAGGGTGATGTCATCAGGACCGTGGGTGGGAGGGGCAGGTATGGTGGGAGCAGGGGGCCATATCATGTTGTGGGGGCACGTATCCGCTGTCTCCAAGCGGTGACATGCTCCGGCCCCCAATGCTCTTCTCGTTCCCTGGGTTGTCCGGAGTCTCAGAGCCTGGGTCTTAGGCTGATGTTGTGCAACGCCAGGTCCGTGGCTAATAAAGCCCCCCTCATTTGTGAGCTGATCCAGGAAGGGGGAGCGGACCTGTTGGGTATTACTGAGACCTGGTTGGGCCTGGAGGGGGGGTCCCCCTCGTAGAAATGTGCCCACCGGGTTTCCGCGCATTTCATCAGCCAAGGGCCCAGGGTAGGGGTGGGGGGGGGTGGCGGTTATTGTAAAGGAAGGTCTTGATCCTAGAGAGGCCACTGTACCTCAGATAGCCGGTTGTGAGTCTCTCCTTGTGAAGTGGGGCCATGGGAGGCAGATGGGCCTGCTGGTTACGTACCTGGCTCCTTGCTGCGTGGCAGCGACCCTGCCCGAGCTCCTCAATGTTATAGCCAGGGTGGTGGTTGATACCCTCAGGCTTTTAGTCATGGGGGATTTCAACCTGCCGTCCATCGGTGAAGCATCTGAGGTGGCTCGGGAGTTCATGGCTTCCATGACAGCCATGGACCTGACCCAGTTAATTCAGGGCCCCACTCACATAGGAGGAAACACGCTGGACTTGGTTTTCGTCTCTGGTCAGTGGTTGAATGGCTTAGATACAGGGGATATAGTTATTGAACCCTTGTCATGGTCAGACCATTCTCTCCTTAGACTTGACTTCCTGACCACTATGCCCCACCACAGGGAGGCGGAACCGATCAGGTGGTTCCGCCCCAGGCGCCTGATGGATCCTGATAGGTTCCGAATGGAGCTTGGGCCATTTCCTGAGACTCTGGTACGCGACTCGACGGAAGACCTGGTGGCCGCCTGGGATAGGGCGGCCGCTGGTGCTTTAGATCGGGTCGTGCCTTTGAGGCCTCTGACCTGGCGCCGAATCTGCCCAGCTCCTTGGTTCTCCGAAGAGCTGAGGGGGATGAAACGCCGGAAAAGACGCCTAGAGAGTAGTTGGAGGGCCAGTCGCTCCGAATCTGACCGTACACTAGTGAGGTCTTATATCAAGACCTACTTAGTGGCGATAAAGGCAGCAAAGTGTAATTACTTTTCCGCTCTTATCGCGTCGGCAGAAAATCGCCCAGCTGCCTTGTTTAGGGTGACTCGCTCCCTTCTCCATCTGGGAGCGTGGGAAGACCCCTTGCAAGGTCGTGCTGAGGATTTTGCGCATTATCTGCACGATAAAGTCGCTCAAATTCGGGAAGGCTTGGACTCTGACTGGGTAGGTACAGGCGGGTTGTCCGAGGTCTGTCTTGAGACGGTTATCTGGGATGAGTTTGACCCTGTGACTCCCGAGGACGTGGACAGGATGCTGGGGAGGTTGAACGCAACCACATGTTTATTGGACCCGTGTCCCTCCTGGTTGGTGCTGGCTACCCGGGAGGTTACACGAGGCTGGCTCCAGAGGATTATAAATGCTTCCTTGAGTGAGGGGTTCTTGCCTCCTGCCTTGAAAGAGGCGGTGGTGAGGCCCCTCCTCAAGAAGCCCTCTCTGGACCCAGCTGTTTTAGCAAACTATCGTCCAGTTTCCAACCTTCGCTTCTTGGCGAAGGTTGTTGAGAGTGTGGTTGCGCGACAGCTCCCGCAGTACCTGGATGAAACCGTCTATCTAGATCCGTTCCAGTCCGGCTTCAGGCCCGGGTACAGCATGGAAACGGCATTGGTCGGGTTGGTTGATGATCTCTGGAGGGCTCGGGACAGAGGTTGCTCCTCTGTTCTGGTCCTATTAGACCTCTCAGCGGCTTTTGATACCATCGACCATGGTATCATGCTGCGCCGGTTGGAGGGGTTGGGAGTGGGAGGCACTGTTTTATGGTGGTTCTCCTCCTATCTCTCCGACCGGTCGCAGTCTGTGTTGGCTGGAGGGCAGAGGTCGACCTCAAGGCACTTGGTTTGTGGGGTGCCACAAGGGTCGGTCCTCTCGCCTCTTCTGTTCAACATTTATGTGAAGCCGCTGGGCGAGATCATCCGTGGTTTTGGGGTGCAGTGCCATCTGTACGCTGATGACACCCAGCTGTACATCTCCACCCCAGACCACCCCAACGATGCCCTTGAAGTGATGTCCCGATGCCTGGAGGCGGTGCGGGTCTGGATGGGGAGGAACAGGCTCCGACTCAATCCCTCCAAGACTGAGTGGCTGTGGCTGCCGGCGTCCCGATATAGTCAGCTGGTGCCATCGCTGAATATTGGGGGCGAGACATTGGCCCCCACGGAGAGGGCACGTAACTTGGGTGTCCTCCTGGATGCACGGCTGTCTTTAGAAGAGCATATGACGGCCGTGGCCAGGGGGGCTTTTTATCAGGTTCGCCTGATACGCCAGTTGTGCCCCTTTCTGGATCGGGACTCCCTATGCATGGTCACTCATGCCCTCGTTACTTCCCGCCTCGACTACTGCAACGCTCTCTACATGGGGCTCCCCTTGAGGAGCACTCGGAGGCTCCAACTGGTGCAGAATGCGGCCGCGCGGGTACTTATGGGGGCGACATGGCGCTCCCACGTGACACCTCTCCTGCGCGAGCTGCATTGGCTTCCAGTGGTCTTCTGAGTGCACTTCAAGGTGTTGGTTCTCATCTTCAAAGCGCTCAATGGCTTAGGACCCAGTTATTTACGAGACCACCTTCTGCCTCCGATAACCTCCCACCGGCCAACATGCTCCCACAGAGAGGGTCTCCTCAGGGTGCCGTCTGTCAGGCAATGTTGGCTGGCGACCCCCCGGGGAAGAGCCTTCTCTGTGGGGGCACCTGCCCTCTGGAATGAGCTACCCCCAGGGATACGACTAATCCCGGACCTCCGGACCTTCCGCCGGGCCCTGAGGACTTTTTTATTTCAGCAAGCCGGGCTGGGTTAAAAATTTTTTAATTGGGTGAATTTTATGGGTAACGGGGTTTTAAATTGGAGAAGCCCAAGATAATTTAATTCTGTTTTAATGTATTTTAATATTTGTAATGTGTGTTTTTAATTCTGGCTGTTCACCGCCCCGAGTCCTTCGGGAGAGGGGGCGGTATAAAAATTTAATAAATAAAATAAATAAATAAATAAATAAATAAATAAATAAATAAATAAATAAATAAATAAATAAACAAGGTAACCCTAAATTAATTGAAGATGCAATTCAAATATTCATAAAACCTAATTAAAGGAATGAAAATATGAATAACATCCTCTAAAAAGCTGATTATAAAGACAAGTCTCCAAGCTGAGCTTGATTCCTGGGGCTTTGGTGACATGTCCATGTAGTTTTTGGGGGGTACAGTATAAAAATGGCTTTCTTTCGCCTTTTTCCAGAATGTAGCCTACAGTCCTGGGATTCCTTGAGTGTCTCATATCTATAGTGACCACACATTCCTTATTATAAAAGACAGTGCTTTATTTGCCAAAGTTGTCCTTTAGAGTTATTTATTTGTTTATTTTCTTGGTTTCACTCTTGATTTTTTTCTTCATGTGTGTGTGTGTTTGTGTGTGTGTGTGTGTATAGGTATGTAGGTCTTTGGTTATTCGGGTTTTCTCCTGCGTAAAATTGGAAGTACCTTGGCGACATTTCGATGAAGTCTCATTCGTTATCTTCAGGCTGGTGTCTTCGGCCTTGTGCTTCTAGGAGGTACTTCCAATTTTACGCGGGAGAAAACCCGAATAACCAAAGACCTACATACAAATACCCGCAAAAACCTCAGAAAACATATATAGGTATGTATGTATGCATGCATGCATGCATATCTGTCTGTCTGTCTGTCTTATGAAGCTATTTCAGATTTGCTCCTTTTCCTGGTCTATTTTTTCCAAGAAAACATACTCCAAGAAAAAACATATTTTTTCCAAGAAAACATTATATTCTAATGCTAGGAAGGCCCACTCTCTCCCCAGACCATATAAAATGGGCAAGGTGCTGCTAATTCCTGAGATTAACACAGGTTATGAGCTATAAATGATAATATGCCTCCTTGAAAGATACTGTGATTGAATATTTGTTGTTTTGGAGGTTCTGCACCTTTAGTCAAGCCAAGTGTGAGCTTAATTTGGTCAATGCTCTGGTCAATAATTTGTTCAAATATTTAAACTATATCACCTGCTTCCAGTCAAGCAATTTCCTAAAATGCAGAAAACAAATGAAACCATGCAGAATACCAAGAGTAAATAGTTATAAGTGATTAGCCTTGGAATCACTTGGAATCTCTAAAATACAACATCTGGACAAGAAACGGCATGGCTTGCTAATGTTGAAGGTAATGCAGAAAAGCAAGCAGAAAGGCCTGGGAAGGCTGGCTGAGCTACCAAATTCAGTTTTTTTTCCGCTCTACAAAAGGAGGTTCCAAGTTCTTTTTTTTTCTTTGTAAAACAGTTTTTCTTACTACAGTAACATTTCCTTATTTTCCATTGTCCTCAAACAACTTGCAAATAAAGCTTTGTTTTAATAATAGTATCAACTGGGAAATTTCCCAGCTCTGAAAAATGTGTACATGTGCTGTTGTTAACAGAATCAATCAGATCACTCTTTTGTAGTTTTGTTCACAAAAATATTCCCACAGACATACTGCCAATAAAATAACATCTAAAGTGCTTCAATATTTTATAACAAGTCATGTTTTTTAAAAAAGAGAGATTTTCAGTGCAATTGAATTGAAATCAAATGTCCTCCTAGCATATCAATCAGTGGGGCAATATGTAATATAATATATTAATATTCCCAATGTAAAAAGGGGAAAATCTGAGAATATTATATAGGTCCTTAATCTCATTGAATTAATGCAGCTAATGACATCCAACTTGTGATCCCAAACCCCACCTCACAGCTGTCAGTAATGTTTCTTATTGCCAGTATTTCAGTGATGAAATAATATTTCTCGAAGCTGAAGTAAATTAATTGCTCTTTGTATGAATATTACTTGCACTGCTGCTAAACTAAAACTAAAACCCCATTAGGTGCTGGAACGTCACAGTTCATTTTATGCACAAATGACTGCCTAACAATGGTAAATAACTTGTATACAATCTCCTTTTCTTCATAAAATGTAACACTAATTTTTAAGCAGCAATACTAGACATTTGGATGTGGAAATATGGATTCCACTCCCACAAATCAAATGAAAATCAAGAGCAGGCAACACATCTAAAATGGGCATGGCTTCTAGTGTGTGTGTGTGTGTGAGAGAGAGAGAGAGAGAGAGAGAGAGAGAGAGAGAGGGAGGGAGGGAGGGAGGGAGGGAGGGAGGGAGAGAGAGAGAGAGAGAGAGAGAGAGAGAGAGAGAGAGAGAGAGAGAGAGAGAGAGAGAGAGAAGGAACATTTCCAGCGTTATTGTTTTAGAAATATGTCTCTGTTAGGGTTTTAATGTTTTAATGCTGTACGAGTCATTTCAATAGAGATGGGCAGAAAATAAATATAATAAAAACACAGAAATGAACAAACATTTTCATGGAGTCACCAATTTTTTTCAGACAGAAAGTTTCGCTGCTATATAGTTACAAACTATTCCAATGAAGAGTATGGCCAACGTAATGGGGGTAATCAGTACTGGACATAGCACTACTTTGATTATGTTCGTTGTCATTACCCATGCAACGAGATATAGATCATAAACCTTTAACTGCTGTATTTCAAAGATGTGTTAGAGTACTCCCGTGATGCCCTGTGAAATTCTGGATAAATTCTAAAGTGATTGTAGCACTAATTAGCAATTTATTCTGCATACGTTAATCAGCTTCCAACACATCTACAAGATACCAGATTGAGTAAGGCTGATAAACTACAGTATACAGCAAACTGCCTTATATCATATCAGATTATTAATTCATCTAACTCAGAAAAGCTTATTTGGGTTTTTATCATGGTAAACCAGGGGTCTTTAACACACTGAATGTATGTATATGTGAACTTGTTAAGTTGAAAATATGAATTTACAAATATCGAAATGCCTTAATATCAGTGTTGCTCTTCTAGCCAAAACTGTGATTAGTGCAGCATATTGTTTGATCCACCAGAACAGACGAGAGCATTTTAGAACAGGTCAGAGATTCTGCTTAAAATGGAAATAATTGCATCTTCCAATTCTATTGGATGCTCTAAATATACATGGAGAAAGCTGTTGGTAAATAGGGCCTGGAGAAGGGTCCAAGATGGCAATCCTAGCTGATGGGTCACCAAATGGGAAGCTACAAAATCCAGCAGAAGTCCTACTAAGTCAGCAGATCATCAGAGGTAGGGCTAGAACTTGTAGAGCAAGGATTCGGCCAGCAGGGTGCTTAGATCTGGCCCACGGGGCTGCCCTAGAAACAGCAAAGGACCGGCCCGCGGTGTGTCTGCCAGTGAAAACGGAGTTCATGAAAGCTGTGGAAGGCCCTCCCAAGCTCCATTTTCTCTGGCAGAGTGCTCGGGCCATCACAGGCACCCCCGACATGAGTGATATTGAGCTGACCATCCCCACCCTGGCCATGTCCACCCCGGCCCTTCGAGGTCAAACACAATCCTCATGCAGCCCTCAATGAAATCAAGTTTGACACCCCTGTGGTAGAGTATCATTCTGTTTGCATAAATGCAAAATATTTTTTGTCACCATATCTTCACTGTGACAAGGTGCAATGTGACTATAGGAATACTCTATCTCTAAATAACCTGTTTTCCCCAAAATAAGACATCCCCTGATAATAAGCCCAATCGGGCTTTTGAGCGCATGTGCTAAAATAAGCCTCTCCTCGAAAATAAGCCCTCCCTGAAAATATTTAAACACAGAGCTGGAAATCAGGTAAGATGGCAAAAGCAACACCATCTTGCTCCATGCACCCCAAAATAATAAGACCTCTCCAAAAATAAGGCCAATTGCTTATTTTGGGGTTCAAAAAAATTGTAAGACAGGGTCTTATTTTTGAGGAAACACGGTAGTCAGTCATACCTTTGAGAGGTAGAGTTTACAGATACTCCAAGGTGGTCCATAAGGTTAATGCACCAAGCCAGCATCTGACCAAAGGGCAATTAACCATTAAACATTTTCACTATTATTTACTAACATTTCTTATGATAAATGTAAACATTATAAGGGCCACTTTGGTCTAGTGGCTAAGGCATCAGTTTAGAAACTGGGAGACTGAATTCTAGTTTTGTCTTAGACATGAAAGCTGTCTGAGTGACTTTGAGCCATTCATTAGATCTCAGCCCACAATAACCCGATTGGTCAATTCCCTTCATGACCAATGGATCAATAATTGGTCAAAAATAAAAGGGGGGGGGGGAGAACCTTGCACATGCTAGGAAGAAAATATATATACACATTATACAAAATATAAACATTATTTAGAAAGATTTCTACTTTCACCATGGAGATTTTGCTCCTAACATCACTTTATTATGAATTGAATGCCAGCATGATCTTCAAATGCAATTGAAGATACATTTGAAGATCATGCTGGCATTGCTTTAAAATGTAACAGAGTGAGAGGCTGTGACACTCTGTAATGAAGGAACTATTACTTTCATGACTACAAGTCAAGGCTGATTTGTTCCATGCTGGCAAACATAATTTTGTTTTTTATTGTTACTCATTTTATGTTACAGTAGCCCTCTTGCTTAAGCTGTCAACAAGCCCGGCGATATTGCACACCAGAGTCATATTTTGCACAGGCATTATGTAACTACTGTCATGAGCACTAATAGGCTCTGTAGTTTTTGTGACACGAAGCTTTCAACTGACATCCCATGCTACACGAATTCCCGCATAGGGAATGCATTTTCATTTTCAAGCCTATTGGTCAGTGTGGAAATGGAATTAAAAGAAACTAAAAATCAGCGAAAGGGCCAATGAAAATAAAAGGAAGCTTCATGTGTAGTCATAAACAATAATAGTATGTTAATTAGTGTTTTTTTCTGGAAGAACCCAGAAGGCACAATAAAATATACATAATTTTTTTTTTGGTGTCAAGTATCTATTGCTCATGCCCAAAAATCTCAGCAAGAGTCTATGGTGATAATCTCAGCGAAAGCAACTATAACATCACAAATCACACCATGGCCATATTAGAACAAAAGGTTATTTGTGCATTGGGGGTTAAGGCTTCAGTGCACACAACTGGTATAGAGGAGGTATTAAAGAGCCAGTTTGATGTAATGGTTAAGTCTCCAGACTAGAAACTGGAAGATGCTCGCCACTTTGAGTTACTTACAAAAATAATAAAGGCAGGAGATAAAATTTCCATCTGTCAATTGTAAAAGGATACACAGCTTGGATCCACACATATAAAAATGCTGAAACATTACAAATCCTGGTTTCTTGGGAAGAACTTTATGTGTATGATAGCCAACACCAGCTATCGAACTGCCAGCTGTGACTTCATGTTGTTGTGAACAGATAGTAAGGTAGATTGGATCTATTTTTTAAAATGTATATGACATTAAGTATAGCATATTTTTTGTTCTCATGACTAGGAATGAAGAAGACTCATGACATGTAGTCATATTATGCAGTAACCATTTGAAATTATTACAACCACATTCAGCATAAAATGTAATCCATATCTTCAGATAGGATTCAGAGAATTCATTATACAACCAAACTTCTGAAAGCAGAATATCTCCATGTCTATGAAAACCAGAGGTGAAATCCAGCAGGTTCTGATAGGTTCTGGAGAACCGGTAGCGGGAATTTTGAGTAGTTCAGAGAACCGGCAAATACAATTTCTGGCTGCCCCCATAGTGGGGTGGGAATGGGGATTTTGCAGTATCCTTCCTCTGGAGTGGGGTGGGAATGGAGATTTTGCAGTATCCTTCCCCTTCCACGTCCACTAAGCCACGCCCACCAAGCCCACAGAACCGGTACTAAAAAAAATTGGATTTCACCACTGATGAAAACTATATTCATGAAGTTTATGAACTACATGAAGTGAACAGGAATGGTAATTAGGTAGAAGGCCTTCATATTTGAATTTGTCTCTGTGTGTATAGGTGTGTGTATAGTTTGTCTCTGTGTGTATAGTTCTATGTATAGTGTGTTTTTGTGTATGTATTCCACAAGAAATTATTTCTAATCTATAATAAATTATTGGATCACACCATTTTTTTTCCTCTATCAGTACATTGCTTATTTGTATAGTTTAATATATTTGTTCTATATCTGGGCACTTTTTGTATTTTTTCCCCCAATGCTTTGTATGATTTCACAAATAAGTTTAGAATTCTAGGTACTCTGCTTATACAATCAAATCAGGATTTATCCCTTATTCATCATGTTATGTAAAATCTGTAAAAGAACTGGACTCTGTCACATATTTGATAAGGAAATTCCTAATATCCATGCTTATATCCATGCTTTTATTCCACAAGAACATTTTTATCCGTGTATGCTTTTATCGATCTGCAGCACAGGTGAAAAACAGACTTTCTTTGAGATACATTAGGACAAAAACACACTTCCAGGCCTGTTCCTGGATAGTGTGTCAATCTTCATATGCATTATACATGGGTATATTCATCTGTTTGTTCTACAATCCAATTGTGGGAATAGCACAACCAGATAAAATGTGCCATTGGGAATTATTTACTAAATTGCCTGTCATGAACTCAAGGAGCTGCCAGATGTGCAGATAAACAAATAGGAAAAAGAAAGCAAGTCTATTTTTCTTTCAATGCCCACAAGAATAGTATCTTCATGTCAGTGTAAAATGAACCACAAGATGTCCCCCTTTCCTGCTTTATGCAGTGCATTTGAAAATTAGCACAACTAAGATATTCCATTTTAAACTTTTCATTTCAAGGGTCCATAACTCTGGGTAAAAATTCACTGCAGGCAAAGACTTGTCATAAAAAGATCCAATCTAAGAGAGGTATTTATTTTCTTTTACTCTTACCCCTCCTACCAACACTTGAAAATATTGGGTCTTCATAATAGCAGTACTAAATTGTTAACTAGATTCCAGTTTGTTTCTGGCCATTGCTGGATGAAATTGCTTATAAATATTATGGAGAATGTAATAACAAAAAAGGAACAGGGAATGAAACATTTATAAGGCAACTTCAGGAAAGAAAGCACAGTGCTGTGCCACTTTCAGAATTTCCACCCAACCAAGTCACTCTCACAATCTTTTTCTCTGAAGGACTTGCAAATAGAGTCCTTCTCTCCAGATGAAGGATGGTTCATGTAACACCTCTCCTGCGCGAGCTGCACTGGCTCCTGGTGGTCTTCCAGGTGCGCTTCAAGGTATTGGTTACCATCTTTAGAGTGCTCCATGGCTTAGGACCTGAGTATCTACGAGACTGCCTTCTGCCACCGGTAGCCTCCCACCAGCCAGTACGTTTCCACAGAGAGGGGCTCCTCAGGGTGCCATCGGTCGAACAATATCAACTGGTGGCCCCCAGGGGGAGAGGCTTCTCTGTGGGGGCACCTGCCCTTTGGAACGAACTGCCCCCGGAGATACAAAGGATCCTGGATCTATGCATGAAGTGGTTCGGGAATAATAAGAGGCACAAGCAAGCAAGTGACAACAGCTCTTTAATATACAGTGAGACTTCAGCAACAACTCAGGGGCTGCAGCCCTCCTTATATACAATCCAGGAGGGACTGTCAGCCAATCAGAACCGAAGGCAGGTTTGAAACTCCCGCTTAAAAGTATCAATACACAACACCCCTCCCTTCCCAGAAAGCACTAGTATTCAGAAATTAACATATGTACACACAAAATCTCGCAGGTACCTAGGACGAGTTCTCGCCCTAGTTGACCTGCGCAGTTCAGTGTCTGGTGGGGCGTCGAGCTGGTCAGAGGGACTTTCCGTCTCTCCCGACTCCGCCAATGGAACCTCCTGGATTTTGTTCCGGGGGCGTGGTTATCCCCGGCTGGGAGTGGCGACTCGCGCTGGAACCAAGGCTTGTCAGCCAAGTATTCTCGCGAACCCGGGCTTGAGTTAGCTGTTTTCGGAAAGTTGTTATAGTTAGGTTCGGAGATGTCTAAATTGATGTTCGCCTCGCCGACCACCCTTTTTCTAAGTTGGTCTATGTGGCGCTTCCAGAGTCTGTCCACCCCTACGTCTACTGTATACGATTTTGGGCCCACTATGGTTCCTGCAATCCATAGAGGTCCGCTGGCATAATTGCGAGCGAACACCGGGGGACCCAACCTGAAACTGTCTTAAGCCACAGGTTTCTCCCTTGAAGTTTTCGTGCGAGTAGTTAGGGTGAAGCCTGTCTAACACGCACCGGAGCTTCCTCCCCATGAGGAGCTCTGCTGGGCTTCTCCCTGTTGCTGTGCATGGTGTGGCATGCTGGACTGCTAGGAATTGGTCTATCCTGGCCTGCCAGTCCCCGTTGTCTAATCTGGACAGTGCTTCTTTGGCTGTCCTAACAAAGCGTTCAGCCAATCCGTTCGAAGCCGGGTGAAACGGAGCTGATAGGGCATGGCGGATCCCCAGTCCGGCCAAGTAGCCTTCAAAAAGAGTTGCCGTAAATTGAGGGCCGTTATCAGATACCAGGGTATCCGGCAGGCCGTGGGTGGCAAACAACTTCCTTAGGAACCTGATAACTGCCTCGGCCGTTGTTGATGGCATTAAGATGATTTCGAGCCACTTTGAGTAGGCATCAACAACTATTAAAAACGTTTGGCCATGGAACGGGCAGGCAAAATCAATGTGGATCCTCCCCCATGGGCCTTTTGGTTTCTCCCACTCTCAGATGGGCGCTACTGGGGGATCGGGACGAGACTCCTGGCAGGGTCTGCACTTCCCCACCCACTCGGAAATGACTTGGTCCATGTTGGGCCACCAGACATAACTGCGGGCTAAACATTTCATCCTAACAATGCCCGGGTGCCCTTCGTGCAGCAACTCTAAAACTCTATTCCGTAGCTTCGTTGGAATTACCACCCTGTCACCCCACAGCAAGCAACCCCCTTGCATAAACAGTTCGTTTCGTTTGTTGGCATAACCTTGGTACTCCCCTCCGTCCACCTTGACCGGCCACCCCTTCAGTACCCAACCCATAACAGTTCGGATGATTGGGTCTCTAGCCGAGGCTTTCGCCACCTCGCAAGAGGAGATAGGGCCCAAAGTCAACGTGTCCAACAAAAGGACGGAGGCTTCCGGCATTGGGTTGTCAAGTAGGTCGGGAAGGGGGCAGCGGCTAAGGGCATCCGCATGACCCAGGGTTCGGCCAGGTCGATGGACGAGCTGATACGAGTAGGCCGACAGAAAAATGGCCCATCTGGTCAAACGAGGGGAAAGGGCTGCGGGGGTTGGCCTATCGCCCGCCAAAAGTCCTAGCAAGGGTCTATGATCAGTCACAAGTTCGAACTTTCGGCCATAAAGGTATTCGTGGAACTTTTTAACCCCCGCAATCGCAGCCAGAGCCTCTCTGTCCAACTGACTATAGTTCCGCTCTGTGCCTGGACAGGGTGCGAGAGTAAAATGCAATGGGCGCCTCTAGGCCGTTCGGCAGTCTATGGCCTAGGACGGCACCAACTCCTACGGGGGAGGCGTCACAAACTAAGACAAGCGGCAGCTCTGTATTGTACTGAATCAGGAAGCTGTCCTCAGACAGGAGTCTCTTCACTGCCTCAAAAGCGGCTGCCTGTGGTTTCCCCCAGACCCATGGTACATTCTTCCCTAGAAGCTTGTGTAGGGGATCTGCAACCGTGGCTTTGTCCTTCAGAAACATGGAGTAAAAATTGAGCAGTCCAAGGAAGGCTTGGAGCTCCGCTTTGGATTTGGGGGCAGGTGCGCTCTTAATAGCTCTCACCTTGCTTTCGGTAGGGTGGATGCCTGTGCCGTCCACCCTGTACCCCAGAAATTCAACGGAGGGGACAGCAATCATACACTTGTTTTTTTTTAGTTTCAGTCCCGCTTCTCTGAACCTGGACAGGACATTCCTTACTCTGTCCCCTAGCTGACGTTCGTCCTGGGCACTGACTAGAACGTCATCGAAATAGGGCACCACTCCTGGGAGTCCTTGCAAAAGGCGCTCCATGGTGCTTTGAAATAAGCCGGGTGCGACGCTCACCCCAAACTGGAGCCTGGTGCATTTAAATGCACCCCTATGAGTTACAATTGTTTGCGCCTCTGCCATGGCGTCGTCAACTGGTAACTGCTGGTAGGCTTGGGCCAGGTCTAATTTGGCAAAAATTTTCCCGGGCCCCAGGGAGTGTAGTAGATGGTGCACGATTGGCACCGGATAGGCGCTCGGCTGCAAAGCCTTGTTGATCGTGCACTTGTAGTCAGCGCAAATTCTTATTGAGCCGTCGGACTTTACTGGGGTCACTATAGGGGTCTCCCACTTGGCATGGTCAACGGGAACCAACACCCCTTGCTTAATCAATTTGTCCAGTTCCGCATCGATCTTCGGTTTCAATGCGAACGGTACTCGTCTGGCCTTAAGTCTTACTTGGGCTACGTTGGGGTCTAAGTTTAGTGAAATAGGAGTCCCCACATACTTGCCCAACGTGTCCCCGAAAACGTCCTGGAACTCGGACAGGAGACTGTCTTTCAGAGTTGATTTGGACATCAGGTGGACGCCGGTGAAACCCATGCCAAGGGCTCGGAACCACCCCATGCCCAGAAGGCTAGGGAGCTGCTTTGTGACGATGGTCAGCGGCAGGTCTCTTTCGTAGTCTCCGTAGGTGACTCGGAACGTGCCCATGCCTTCGAGGGGGACTCGGTTCCCCTGGTAGTCTAGGATGCGCAGTCTCTGCTTGGAGAGCTGGTCCTTCCAGAACGATGGCAGGAGGGTCTTTAGGGTCGCCCACGATATTATGGAGAGAGCTGATCCGGTGTCAATCTCCATCGAGCACGGCTTTCCGTTGATCTCGACCACCGTGCTGACTTTGTCCTTGATCGCCGTGCTGGCCTGGTCGATATGTATGCTGCGGCCATCTCGCGGTTCAAATTCGCGCCGTTTTTTCGTGCCGCCTTCTCTTGTTGGCTGCTTCTGGCGCGCTGATTCCGGTTGGCTGCGGCGCTCACGTGGTTGGTGTTTTCTGGGCAGAATGGCTCTACAGACTCGCGCCAAGTGCCCTTTTTTCTCGCAGCGCCTGCAAATAGCCTCTCTGTATTTGCAGGACAGTCTATCATGGTGCCCGCCACAGCTGGGACAGCTTCGCCGGGGGCTGCCAGTGTCTTTTCTCTGGTGCTCCGTTCGGAAGACATCCTCATCCGACTCGGACTCCGAGCTGGATCCGGCGTCTTCTCTGTGCACCGGGGCAGACTTGGGGCTATCTTTGCTGGTCAGCGGACGCTGCAGCGTTTCAGCGGCTTTTGTGGAGGCTTCATGAGCCCTGGCTTCGTCTAGGGCTCCAGCAAGCGTCAAATCAGGCTTGGCGAGCAGGCGCCGTTGCAGCCTAATGTCCCGAACACCACAGATAAGTTGCTCAAGCAACGCATCGTCCAAGTCTCTATAGTCGCAATGGGTGGCAGCTTTTCTCAGGCTAGCCATGTACGCGCTGACCAGTTCTCCCTCACGTTGAACGCGCTGAGTTGGTATCGTTGCACGAACTTGGAGGGGACGGGAGCGTAGTGAGCCCGGAGAGTTGCCATCAGGGTGTCCCAGGAGACGGTTTGAACTGGCGTTGGCTCACACAGTGACTCGGCCATCTCGAACACATCCGGTCCGCAGTGGCTTAGGAAGAGGGCTCTCTTTCGATTAGCAGAGAGGCCCTGCATGTCACTGGCTTCAAGCGAGCATTCAAACCTAGCTAGGTACGAGACCCATTTTTCGCGGGTCGGATCAAAAGGCTTGGGCGGAACGTAGGCAGACATGTTTGGTATGCCTCCTGTGGTTCGCCTCGTCGCCTAGCTGAAGCTCGTGGTCTCACTGGTTGGCTTCTTGTAGCCTCTATCCCACCTTCGTCGCCAATGAAGTGGTTCGGGAATAATGAGAGGCACAAGCAAGCAAGTGACAATAGCTCTTTAATATACAGTGAGACTTCAGCAACAACTCAGGGGCTGCAGCCCTCCTTATATACAATCCAGGAGGGACTGTCAGCCAATCAGAACCGAAGGCAGGTTTGAAACTCCCGCTTAAAAGTATCAATACATAACAATGCATCTTCCGCCGTGCCCTCAAAACTTTTCTATTCCAGCAAGCTGGGCTGGCGTAGCTCTTTTAATTGTTTTTAATTTGTTTTTTTTTTAAAGTGTTTTTTAAATCTATATGGGCCAAATTTGTTTAATATACTTTTAAATTGTTTTAAATTTTATATTTGTATGTTTTTATTTTTGGCTGTACACCGCCCTGAGTCCTTTGGGAGAAGGGCGTTATATAAATTTAAATAATAAATAAATAAATAAAAATAAATAAATGGTTGAATTTTAATTATGCCAGTCGCAATAGGATAGTACTTTACACCACTTTTGAGAAGGGCAGGCTGAGTGGTGCATGGAGTTCTGCTCTTGGACATCCCAGCATTTCGAGCCTCTACCATCCCTGGCCTGGAAAAAGTTCGTCATGGTAGGTCCAAACACTAGAACAGGCAGTGGCCAACATTTGTTCTGGGTCTCCATGATAGCAGGCTGTCCTCAGGTGCAGTACAATGAAAGGTCAGTCATGATTAAGAAGGGTCCTCCTGGGTCAGAGGACTATCTAGTCTAGCATTTTGTGTCACACAATCAGTGGTGGGTTTCAAAATTTTTTACTACTGGTTCTGTGGGCGTGGCTTGGTGGGCGTGGCATGGCTTGACAGGCATGGCTTGGTGGCATGGCAGGGGAAGGATACTGTAAAATCTCCATTCCCTCCCTACACCAGGGGAAGGATACTGCAAAATCCCCATTTCCTCACGATCAGCTGGGACTCGGGAGGCAGAGAATAGATGGGAGCGGGGCCAGTCAGAGGTGATATTTACCGGTTCTCCGAACTACTCAAAATTTCCCCTACCGATTCTCCGAACTACTCAAAATTTCTGCTACCGGTTCTCCAGAACTGGTCAGAACCTGCTGAAACCCACCTCAGCACACAATGACTAGGTGGATGCAGTAAGGAGACTCACTTCTATTTCCTATTAATATGAAGCACCGATTCTCTCCCTTCCCCTGCCACCCATCCCTTTCCAATTGGCAGATGCCAATTTTTTTTTTCTCTCTCTATATGATCTTATCCTTCATTATCCGCAGTCTAAAATGATTTGGAATAATATTTCAGATTCCTCAGGGTAGATATATGGCAGGTAAAACACAAGTCTTTTCTGTTGTAGAGATTTTGCCTTTGGAATTCAATCCCACATAACTCACATCACAAATCTTTTGATAGTCCAGCTGGGTGGGACTCTATTTACAGTATTTATTTATTTTATTTTTTAAAAAATCCAATTGAATAGGGTGTGTATGTTCATGGATAGCTGACAGTTCTACATTTTACATTTTTATTCTTTATTGTGTGATTTTGTTTCAGCTCAAATGATTTGTAAACTGCTTGGGAAGTTGCAGCACTGAAGGAATGTTTTTCTTTAAACCATCATAAACTTTGTAGAACCGTTACCCTGATTCTTCCAGCAGATTACATGAGGGGCTGAATCACATACCACACATCTGACCTTCTGATTTTATGAATGCAGCATCAGTTGGTGATCCTGTACGTGCCAGATAATATTCTATATCAAAGAATACAGAGAGCGCTTTCATCTTTTCATATCATCTCAACATCTGTTTCTGGTGATGTCTGCTGGCGTAGTTTACTACAGATCCTCAGTTGTGAGGAAATGTCAAGCAATGATCATTTATACACCATACATCATCCTTAAGTGACTATCAGTCTAAAGGTGACTACTGGAGAAATAAACTATGAAGTAAAAAGCGGTAAAGGAAATTGATAGGATGGAGGGCAACAGATTGCACGAACATGTAGTGTTGCAAACAGCTTAAACGGTTTAGACAAGCTTAGTTCAGCTCAGCTATAGGTTGATAGTTCTCATGCACGCGATATAGTTAGTACTAAGATTGCAGGAGTGAATGAAAATGGTGTATTAATCTATATTTTTACATTTTTATTTATTTATTAAATTTGTACACCATCCGTCTCACCTAGATGGTAGTTTATGACATCATATACATAATCTGTATAGTGTATTCAGGCCTTACACTTTTTAAAAAATTATTCTATTCTAATAATTAAAATTATTCCATTCTAATAATAGATTATTATTTATTTACAATATTATTTAAATGTACATAGTGATACCATCTTTCAACATCTAATCTTTACATATAGCTATTACTTTTAGCACATTATATAAAAATATGTATAATAATATTCCCCCTTGATCTTGTTTCTGCCTCTACTCTACCTCTCAATAAAGCCAATCTTATATTAAATAGCATTCCCTTTCTAACTATCATCTCTTGCCCACTTTAGTATTTCAATTCTTATTTGTTTTTTGACTTGCCTCCCAAACTCCTCCCTTGGGTCTTTGGGTAATAAATCTTTCCTATTTAGCCCAAATATTTCTTCCATCTCTACTACCTGTTGCTGCTGTACCTCTGGAGGTTCTGCCCAAGCCCCTATCTTTTTATCCAATCCCATTTTTTGATCTCTTAATATATATTGTCCCTTATTTGATTCATAAGTCTTTATTGTCTTTTCCTTCTTCTCTTCTTGTTTTAATCATTGATTTGTGTATTCTGTCTTTTCCTATGGTCTTTCTATTATCTCCTCTATTTCCTGTGTTTTATGATCTTTATTCATTGTCCCTTGTTGAACATTTTCTGATTTCCCCACAATGTCATGCATTTTTATCTCCCTGTTATTTATATGTTATTTATCAACCTATCATAAGTACTTTGAAGCATCAACACCATTTCTTTTTGAAAGCCACTTATCTCCCCTGATGCAACATCTTGTCTTATTTTGATAGGTCCAAATATTGCTCAATAGCTTGTCAGTAGTCTGTCACCATCCCAAAGTCTCAATTGTCTATGACCTCAGAAAGCCAGCATAGAAACCATTTGTTCAATCATAGCATTGCTCCTCAGGGGAATGAAATAGTTATATTTATTTGTGTCCCACAGTTAGTCAATTAGCTCCATTTAGGTAATCCAGGAAGATTTCCAAATGTCTCCTTAAATCCACTCTATAAATTCAGTCATAGATCCTGGCATTTAAAAGTAGCTTTCTTCAGATGTCTTCCATAATCTCACAGTTAAACCTCCAATAACCATGAAGTAGACAGATATAGAACAGTAGATAGCACAGCAGTCCTCCAGCTATTATTTATTTCCACCTTTTTTTCTTTTGTCTTATCAGTACTTTCCAAGGTTGTAGGAGTTTAGTATATATTCCATTAAAAAACAGTAGATGGAGCCTTCACCTTAAATTTCAACATTACACAAAATCTAGTAGATATTTATTTCAGTTTTTGCAAATAGTCAATATTCAGAGAAATAATTCCAGCATTTTAAAATGCCTTACCAAAATATTGCCAATAAAGTTTGAAATGCCAGTCTTTCTATATTTTAAAGATTTTGCACTCTCCCTTTAATTCCTTTTCTTCCAGGCCTATAATATTTTTCTCTGTAATTATTTGCTGCTTAAACAAGCATTTCAAAGAGTCTCTTTTCCAGGATTTATTTACTTTGGGGTTAGGTTCTAGGTAAAAAGAGAATCACCTCACCCAGTTCCAATCACTGTTCATCTACACAGCTCCAGCACATTCTTTGTTTCTTCAGCTGCCCCAGCTTCATGGCAGGCATAATGGCTGCCTCTCCTTTTCATCGTTGGATGAGAGGGAATCCCTGGGTCCAGCTGGAGAGCCACCACTCTCCTTTCTTTGTCACCCCTACAAGGTGACTTTAGCCCCTTTGGGGGCCCTCCAAAGAGGAGGATTCGGAGCGAGTTCGCGGAGCCCCGCTCCTCATGTGTGACCTCGCTGCAACATCAAACTGGAAGTTCCTTACACTTTTTGATGACTCTGCTAACAGGTGAAACATTATTCCGGGGGATATTTAAAGTATAAAATAATATATAGTAAATAAAGAAATGTGTAAAATATAAAATATTATTATTCTAAAAATTCTGGAATAAGATAATGGATTGAAAAGTCAACAATATGCAACCTGAATCCAGGATATCAAAGCTGGTACCAAGATTTTTCAGTTTACAGTGGGATCTATTTAATGCATTTTGGATGGATAATGAGTTTACTGGCCAACAGAACTCAAGTCTTTCTTACAAGCCAATCCCTAGTTGAGTTACAGATGTGTACACAAGCTAATTCTGAGATCAGCCAGTCTTACATCTGGCAAAGTTACTAATTCTGTATATTTCACTTAATACTTCATAGCCACCATAAAAACCAAGGAACATTTTTTTAATTACAATCTACCGTATAGCAATATGCTATCATGACTTCCTTTGAGAGGCATTAATCCATAATCTCATAGCATTTTTCCAACCAGCTGACTTTCTCAAGAGTGAGGAAGGCAGTTCCAAAAATCTCAGGTTAACATGGATGAGATTTCTTAAAATTGTGCTCTTTGCTTGACATATGTGATTGAATGTATCATTAGCCATTATATTGGGGGGTGGGGGATGGGGTATTACAATAATTATTATTAAATCTTCTAGGGAGCAATAGTGCTCAGTTACCTGTACCTCAGCACCTAGGTACATGTCTCCTTGTTTTCATGATAACTAGAAGCATTCAGTCTACCAAATATATTCGGTATCATTTGAAATCCTTTACATTTTTATAGCATGTTATCTCCTCTGAATTTCATACAACTGACATTGACTAATGAATCTTCTCAAACTCCAGAGGAAGGCTGGTTACAGATCATCATCATCTCATTTTACAGGTGAGTGAACTGCAACTCAGATAATTCTCCCTGTGTCAAGAAATAGGGTTCCATCAAAAAGACAGGAGGCATAGGAGACATAGATGTGATTTAAGAGGTGAACTAATCAGATTTCATTCTTATTTCATTCTTCATTCTGTATCATGCCAATTAATAATAAATACATTTCTTTCTTCAAAAAAAAAAAAAAGAGTGATGTTGCAAACTAGATGGTTCGGATGTTTGCATCCAGTTAGCAGTGAAAATGATTTGTCTGAAATCTTTGAATACCATTACCTCTCCGTGTCAACTCTACTGTACTGAACTTCCTGTTTTCTATAGCAAACTGCTAGCCGTGATTTACTTATATAAAGCTCATGTTCAGGAATAGTCAGGGCTGAAATGCAGGGTTTTGCAAGGATCTTTATCCTTCCTAAGTTTAACCTTGGAAGTAGCAAATATTGGAAAAAGAGAGAAAACCAGACCAACATCAGCATCTGGACTGGAACATCTGGGGCTGTCATTGCTGTCACCTTTCTTCTATTTCTTTTTTTTAAAAAAGAAGATTATCAGGGAACCAGGCAGGTCTGTGTGTTTTATAATTTTGTTTATAATATGTATCATCCTTTCCAATACCATTTTCTTTCATATGCTGTAGAAAGCACTCAGGATAAGAGAAACAACTCCAATTTTCTTTTGGTAGTCATAATAGTATTCTGATTTTAATGAGTTTAAACTCTAAAACTACATGTACTTAGAGATCCTTTTTTCCTCCCCAAACTAAGTCAGCAATCTTTTCTTTTGTCTGTTTGTTTAATACAACATATCAGAAATGTACAAATACATGTAAAACAAGAAATGATGTGGGGGAAGGAGAAGAGACATGCTAACTATGAGCATCAAAACTGAAATAACATGTGCAACCCAGAGGTGGGTTTCAGCAAGTTCTGACCAGTTCTGGAGAACTGGTAGCAGAAATTTTGAGTAGTTCAGAGAACCGGTAGTAAAAATTCTGACTGGCCCCGCCCCCATCTATTCTTTGCCTCCCAAGTCCCAGCTGATCAGGAAGAAATGGGGATTTTGCAGTAACCTTCCCCTGGATTGGGGACGGAATGGAGATTTTACAGTATCCTTCCCCTGCCATGCCCACCAAGCCACGCCCACCAAGTCATGCACCGCCCACCAAGCCACACCCACAGAACTGGTAGTAAAATATTTTGAAACCCACCACTGGTGCAACCGTCTTGAGGTTAAATCCTGTGTCTCCTGTAAAACCATTTAGTTCATGGCCAAGACTAGCCCTGAAGAACTACTGCCTGAAGCAGGATGAATCTTTGCCACAGGGAGTAGCAGCAAGATCAAAACATTCCCCACTCCAGCAATCACACACCTTCCCCAACCCCAGTGACAGCAGCAGTGAACTCATTGTCTGGCTAGCCACCATGCTGGCTGTCCTACAAGGAGGTGCTCCAGGGGTGGTATTCACTTACCTTCGCTACCGGTTCACAAATGTGAAACACGTGCACGTGCTGGCTTTGCTTGCACGCGCCACTCCATACATGCACAGAGCCTTCCGTGCATGTGCAGAGCCTCAAAAATGGGATGTGATGACATCCAGCAGGTGGGCGGAGCCTCACACAGTTGCCGCTACCAGTTTGCCCAAACCAGATAGAACCAGCTGAATACCACCACTGAAGTGCTCATAGTTTTTTATATTATTGTGGGATAACTGTGATGCCTCACTGTGCAGAGAGATGCAATTGCTATGTAAGTATGTGTTGTTTCAGAGTGATGACGATAGAGCAGACAACTTAAGAGAAACTTTAACCACACAAGTGAGTAAGATTGCTGAGCTCATGTTCATCAAAGGGTTCCAGGGCATCTCTGAAGATCTCAACAAAAACAATGGATTTTTAATAGATGATGGTTGTTAACTGATAAAGTACTTGTAATCTGTCTCACAGATACTTTGCATCAATATATCTAACTTGTCTTCCCCTCCTCCTCACCCCCAGCCTGATCCTACATTGGATGAAGTAAGTAGCTCATAAAAATGCTTATGTCAGATCAGGGGTGGGTTCTACTTACCTTTATTACCAGTTCGCAATGGGATCGCCCATGCTCTCTTGCTTCGCTCACGGGTGCGCCTTACTACTGCGCATGCGCAGAAGCTTCTGTGCATACACAGATCACTGATGATGATATCCGAGGCAGTGGGTGGGGCCTCCCACCGGTTTTACTATCGGTTCTTGCGAACCGGTCCGAACCGGGGGCAACCCACCACTGTGTCAGATGTAAAGAATCATCACCATCCATTAGATTGCAGCTTAGACAATTTATTCAAGCCTATACACAAGAATCTAGTCAACTAAAGTTCAGCACTAAATTGGTGACAGATAAGGATCAATGGAATTCAGGAGGAGGAATTCAGGAGTTAATCTTGGACCGTTTGTGGGAACATAATGACTCTAAGCTGATGACACACTTAACTCCATCTGCCAGCTCTGTCTGCACTTCTCCGACATCATGCCTTGTAATAAAATGTGTTAGTTGGAAAAGGTGCCTCCAGATTCTTTCTGATTCATGAGAGGCTGGGGCGTTGTCCTTGCTCAGAATGGGTTGCTCAGAAATCAATAGGTGGGGGCTTTGCATTCATCTATTTTCCCACCTTGCTAATCAAAGAGAGCATTTCAGTTCATACTGTATGAAGGTGGGGTTGCTTGTTCCAAGTTTAAAATTATTTCACTACAACATTATTCCTATTACCAAATATTTGGACATGGATTTTAAAAGAATCTTTCCTCCTACGTTCTCAATAGCATCCTGCTTGCCAGGAAGAAAAATAAAATAAAAGAATGTGGGTGGAGCAAACTTTCCAACAAGCTAATGAAGAGAGACTCTCAAAATAGCTAGTTAGAACATGATTGAAGAAGCATTCCATGTTATTATCATAGCTGCATATTCATATCTAAAATGGCTTCCTTAGGGTTGTAACTCCATAAGTTCAGAAATTATTTAATTTCTATTAATGTGAAAAGAGCTAATTGGCCTCATCAATACAAACTCAGTTTTGGGGATTGCACAATTTTTCTTACTTTTTCCTTATGGATGATAATGAATTGATGGCTGACTATAAAATTAGTACTCATCATTCACAAGCATTCAGTACAGAGAAAGTTAATAGTTTCTCTGTTAATTGTTTAGTTTCTGCATTAGATTTTTTTTCCCTCCGAAAGTTGCACATCGATTTTTCCTACAAATGATGAGAAAATAGTCTGCCAAATAACTAATTCCTTGGGGATGTTTTCTCTGATAATCAGGAATTTGTTTTACATATTGTATTAAATGGTGGGGTGCTTTTTTTGTGGGGGGGATAGCTGATAAATAACAGCTATATTTTGCATTCTCATAACCATCTTCATTGTATTTATAAAGAGAAATGGCATTTATTAAGTAGTGAAGATAATCAAATGTCTGATTCACTTTATTTTAATGGAAGCAGAGCTTCATTGCCTTTAATGAAAATGTCTATTTCTATCAATTATAGATTCATTTCTCTCCACTAAATACACATTCCTGCTTTATCCTAGTGGATGTTTAGTTTCTGCACACTAAATCTGTGCACTTTTTGTAACCTGTGCTGCAGAAAATATTTTCTGATCTGCTTTTGTTTTTTCCAATATATGCAACAGCTTGCATTTCATTTGAACCATAACTTTAGCGAGCAATCATTTCCGAATACTTGGGACTCATTAGTGCATTGCAGTTTACCTGGGAAGATATAAATTTCTATGTTATTGTGTTTTATTGGAGGACAATGGAAAAAATTATTTTATATTTTAGTAAGTAGAGATTTAATAGCAATGAATAACATTTCTTAGATATCCATGTGTATGTGTGTACTACTGTTTTCTTGGCATGTTTTCAGGAGTGATTTGCCACTGTCTGCTTCCTAAGGTTGAGACAATATGATGTATATATAGAATGATTATATGTATAATCTATTATCTATCTATCTATCTATCATCTATCTCACTGATAGCTAGCCTTTTTGCCATTGCTTGCCAAAAGTGGGAGGAGTGTGGGGGTCGCGCATGCAAGTGCCCATACCCATAATTTAATGCGCCCCACCCCCCATGCATGCGTGCATGACCCCGCCCACTTCCCCCCCTTTTGGCATGTGATGGCCCAGTAGGCTCGGTAGGCCCATTTTTTTGCCCTCCCCAGGCTCCAGAGGCTTTCTGGGAGCCTGGAGAGGGTGAAAACGGCCTTCCCCACCCCCCCCGCAGGCCCTCTGGAGGCCGGAAATGGCTCATTTCCTGACTTCCAGTGGGACTGGAAGGTCCAAAAATCAGCTGGCCAGCGCGCACATGCGCACTGGAGCTGAGCTAGGGAAATGCTCGCATGCCCACAGATATGACTCCTCGTGCCACCTGTGGCACGGGTGCCATAAGTTCGCCATCATGGATCTATCTCTATCATCTATCTATCATCTATACACACACACACCTAAAATATTCTATATATATCATGTAATATATGAAGCCATAGTGTGTGTGTGTGCATGTATCAAATAGGATCCATTCTATGACATGATTGGACCAGGCCAGAATTCAGGACTATCTATGGGCAGATGAGTTGGGTTAAAGTGCAGCCAAGCTTATTTGAAATGCAAATTGATATTTTGCATCGGAAAAAACTTGAGACAATTCTGAGATGAACTATTTGATGAGAAAAGTAGATCAACAGAAGAGAATTAACTTAGAGATCTTTGGGAATTGAGTGGCATAGAAACCATAATAGACAAACATACAAACAAATGATTGGAGGCCAAAGCCAGTGATTAGTCAAGGCTAAACATAAAATAGGCTGATCTTCCTCTCTCATTTCCTTCTGCCGAAGATTTGAATTCAAATGGATGCATTTATGATCATATGCTGAGAACTAAACTGAACTGAGTACATAATTACAATGCAGAGGTGTCCCATTAAATAGACAAAATGCTAATAATGCAGTTTTCTTGAATGACAAAAAAATTATTCAATCAGATTTTGGTGATTTTAGCAGATATTCACCACATTTGAGATGAAAAGTAGATTCATCAAGAAATAGATGACGATAAAAAGCCTACCTATTAAGGAGAAGGAAGGGAGATGATAGATGATAGATAGATAAATAGATAGATAGATAGATAGATAGATAGACAGATAGATGATAGATAGATACAGTGGTGGGCTGCTGCCAGTTCGGACCGGTTTGGGGAAACTGGTAGTTCCGACCAGCAACTGGGCCCGCCCACCCGGGTGCTATCATGTCCTATATAATTGCCGTTTTTAGATGCTGCGCATGAGCAGAAGGCACTCACATTTTCGCACATTCACATTTTCGGTTCCAGACAAACCGGTTGTTATGGTATGTGATGCCCACCTCTGGATAAATTGATGATAGAGATAGATAATAGATGGATAGATAGATAGATAGATAGATAGATAGATAGATAGATAGATAGATAGATAAATAAATAGATAGATATGATAGAGATAGATAGATGGTAGCTAGCAGCTAGCTAGATGATAGATAGATGATAGACACACACACACACATATTGTAGATAGATAGATAGATAGATAGATAGATAGATAGATAGATAGAGACACAGACACAGACACAGACACAAACACAAATATATTATTCATAAAGATAGATGATAGATGATAGTTATAGATACACAGACACAGACATGATACATATACATATTCATATTCATATACGAGAGAGGAAGTTCCTGTATTATTCAAGTCCAGCATAAGGAGAGTGAGATATAAAGAAAAAAAGATCTAATTTAGATCCATATAAGATCTAAAATAATAATAATTTTGAAAAGATAAAAAATAAAAAAGATAAGCATCAGAGTCGTTCTCAACTAATGACCAAATTGAGACCAGAAAATTTATTGTTAAGTGATATTAAGTGCTTAAAATCTAACTTGTTAATCTAAATGTCAGAACTTAACAAATATGTTAACACCAAACAAACAGCAATAGGAAATTGTGTTCTTTCTGATGGATCGCCAGCAGTATTTTATCCCTAACATCCTCCTTTCCCATCATTCACATGAGACACACCCCAATCTCCCCACTGCTATTTCCCCAAGGTACCATTGTTTCTGCTGTTTATTTTATTTTTTCAGCTCTTTGGGTGATTGTGGTGTTCATCCATTACTGAGAAAAAGTCAGCTGGATTTCAACTTCATTGCTGAATGATTATGAATTACATGGATAGAAACAGGGACAGAATAGAGGATAGGTTGAAAAAACAGCACCCCCTCTGAATGAAATTGTGTCTGAGAGGAAATAAAAATTGAAAAAACCAAAAATACTGATTGGTATTCATTGCTAGCAAATAAAATTTGTAAATAGCAAGATCCCTTCCTTCCTTCCTTCCTTCCTTCCTTCCTTCCTTCCTTCCTTCCTTCCTTCCTTCCTCCCTCCCTCCCTCCCTCCCTCCCTCTGTCCTTTTCTTTCACTCTTCCTCCCTCCCTCCTTCCCTTCTCCCTTCCTTCCTTCCTCCCTCCCTCCTTTCCTTTCACTCTTCCTCTCTCCCTTCCTCCCTCCCTTCTATTCTTCCTTCTTTTCTCCCTCCCTCCCTCCCTCCCTCCCTCCCTCCCTCCCTCCCTCCCTCCCTCCTTCCTTCCTTCCTTCCTTCCTTCCTTCCTTCCTTCCTTCCTCTTGATTGGATGAACAAAGTGCAAAATTATTTTTTTTAAATCTTATTAATGCACACAATCATAAACCAATACTATGTTTATAAATATCATGGAACCAACCCATGATCTTTCTATCACCTTCCACTTCTCACAGAAATGTGACACTTCAATGTGTGTTTCACCTTCCCATATTAAACCCAGCAGATTTAGTCTTTCTCCTGCCCTCTTTTGCCCAGCCAGCAGGAATTGCACTGCTGAAAAATGCAATCTCCACAATGCCTCATACAGAAGAAGTTCTAGTGTAAAGATCAACCGGGATAAAGAGTAATTGGGACAATTACATATTTTCTGCTGAGGGCCTATTTGCCAGCTGTCAGTCACATCAGATGCAGATATGTTTTCCTCTTTGTATTTTCTCAGAGGTAAAGGAACACATGACCTGTTATTGTTTAATTGTTTTTTTTTAGGTTTTTATGGAAAATTCTACAGAAAATTGCAGAATACATAATGGTTCATTTACAACATGAGAAAAATACGAATGGTAAAAAAAAGAATAAAATGTGATTTCTCTGAGCAAGGGCCCTCATGGATTCAGGGACGCTCAGAAAATGGCTGCCATTTGGATGTCCTAAATATCCATTTCCCAGAAGGCAAATTGGTGTGATTGTTCCCCGGTCTCCCCAGGATGCTTCCTATCATATCAGCTTACATTTGTTTTTAATGTCAAACAAAATACTGCTGTAGCCTAGCATTATTTCTATTTTTAAAACATGATCTTGGAGTCATTTGGGACCTAGCTTCATCTCCTCATATAATAAAATGATGGTTGAAGTTGACAATTTGTTTTAAAGCATATTAACTTCTCTTCTATTTTTAAACAAATCAATATTAAGGGTGGGGGGGAAACAGAGAAGGAAGGGAAAGAGAGGGAAATCAAGGACTTCACTGGTGCATATGAACATTATATTGGGTCAAGGACCAGAGGTTCTCCAGACTAGTGCCTCAAATGTTTCAGGACTATAATCCCTCAAATTTCTACTAGCTAACCAGGCTTTTTCCCATGTCTTCTGAATCCACTTATTCAAAGGTATTCACAGGAGAGAGAGTGTTTTTAAAAAATCAATAGGGGGCACATTGCTGCACATCTAAAGAAGAGGCTGGACTCTGATCACATAGTTATGACCTTTACCTTGATCTTTTTGACCCTTCCCTTGTGGGCATCCCTGTATTTATAATAGCTAGATCACGTATTAAGCATATATAAAGTTTCAACCTACACAAGGTACGTAAGTCATCAGTGTGAAACCAGTCAATCACTACTATTATTTCATTCATTAAAGCAACATATGTATCCATTCAACTGTTAGTTTACTAACAATGAAAGAAAGGAGATATTAACTATGGAACCATCTTATGTAGATAGGTTCAACGTATGCACCCGTATAAGCAAATTTCTCTTCTTATGTGTCAAATAATGATGATGATGATGAGGGTGAGTGTGTCCTCCACTGTTTTGTTATCAAAACCCAGAATCAAAGAATTGGAAAGTAGCTTAAAGGATGTTTAGCCCAACCCAATGGTCATATAGAATCCACTACAATATAGCATTTTTGATACATAACCATACAGCTTTTGTATGAAGACCTTTGTAAAATAGAACATCAGGAATTCCAGTCGTGAAATCTTATGTCAACTGTGACTCTTAAAACCAAAGCAGATATAATCAGAGGTGGTATTCAGCAGTTCTGACCAGTTCTGGAGAGCCAGTAGTGGAAATTTTGAGTAGTTTAGAGAACCGGTAAATACCACCTCTGACTGGTTCTGTCCCCATCTATTCTCTGCCTCACAAGTCAGGGAGGAAATGGGGATTTTACAGTATCCTTCCCCTGCCACGCCCACCAAGCTACGCCCACAGAACTGGTAGTAAAAAAATTTGAATCCCACCACTGGATATAATATAAATAAATATAAAGAACCTATATCCCTACTTTGCTCCAGTTAATAAAGGGAACATAGCAAAATGGGTGGGAGGAGATAATAAATTAACTCTTCTTAGGAATGCTTCACACAGCAAAAAGAAGCATATGTATCTCCATTGCATTAACTAAATCCTTTTACAGTCACCCCTTTGAGATTAAAACACAGACCAAAAAAAACCCAAACCATTTCTGATAAGAATTCCTGCTCCCTTTCACTTGTGAAGTAATTAAAATATAATCACACATGTAGCCAACTACTACATATTTATAAAGCATCTGGCCCTTAGTCATCACTAAACCAATTTAGACTGATAGCTTTTTACCGCATCTATTACAAGCGCCACTTAAATTAAATCCACAATTTAAATAAGGTAACTTAATTTGAGCCCAAGCCCTGTTGAAAAAAAATAAAAATAAAAATAAACAACACATGGTTAGTATCATTTGATTCCGCAACACTTTGTCAAATGGGCACAATCCCAGAGTTAAGTATGCTTAATTTGTAAAAGCACTGCAACCAATAGCCATAAATCTAGATTCAAAGGATATTGTGCTATAATACAGCAATGAATACACTGTGCATGAAGTCTCTTACATAAATGCCTAGAGGAAAAGACACTAGCTCTAATCAAGTCAGACTATTCTATAAAGGCCTATATATACTGTGTTAACAAACTGTTTTTTTAAAAAAAAAACTTATTCATTTTAGTGTCTAGAGTTCCTCCTTTGTAATCCTTTCCACGCCTTGCTAAACAATATATCAATTTCAGATGGCCCATTAAATTCGTTATGTGGAAATTATTGGTGCTTTTTAGAATTAGAATTATAAACACACATATATTCCTCAATGGGTAGCATGACAAGAAAAATTGAGAATGCTGTTGATTTCACTTTACATACCCCATTAATAACACCCAGCATCTTTGACGGTAATATATGGTAAGATTACTTCTTCCAAACTGGGCTTGCTTCCTTGGGCACAAAGACAAATGGCCAGTTTAGATAATGCTTTTTGTATTCCCAGCAACACTGCCTGTCACAAACTGGATTTGAGGAGTCACTGAGACTGGAAGATGTGCATACAAATGTTTTAATTTGATGATTTCAGATCCCAACAAAGTCATGCAAAAGAGCCCCAAGAAGCCACAATAGGCTGGTCACGGGAATTATTTTAGATATATTTTTTTATGCTGCTCTTTCATCAGTCCCCAGGAAGATTAAGACCACTTTCACAGGTTTATCAGGGAGGCCTCACTTCATGACGCCTAAGAATTTGAGGAGTTGGTACACTCCAACAATCCTCTGCCTACTCACTTAATGAATTTATTCAGATTCCCCAACTTGCTCAGACTGAAGAAGTTACTTGGATAAGCAGCGAAATGTTTCAAACTAACAAGAAAATAAATCCAGTTGCCATAACTCAACTTTGAGACAATTCTACCTGGAATGAACTGAGAATCTTCATCAACATACTTTAGGTATACTTGCTTAAAACCTTTCAAATCTAGGATCTGATTTTAACGTCACCTTGCAAAAATAGATCCTTGCCGTCCCTGCTCTTTAAAATAAACCTTTCAAAGAATTATTTTAATTCTACCAATCTGTTTCCCTTGTTTTTTCTCTCCTCTGCCCTAAAAGCAACCATCTGATGGGCTTCAAACTACCCACAAAATTCCCAGCTTTCTCTCACTTGGCTCATTTTCCAAGGTATTGGTGGTGGTAGAGAAGGAGAAGGAGTGCCAGTGCTTTGCCAAGAAAATTTTCAAAGTAAATAAAAGCTAGTGGTTTTCTCCCACTCCCCTACACAATCTGTTTGCTGTAAACTCAACAGAAGGCCTTAAACCTAGAGTAATCTGGCTGCTGGGAGTACGGAGGGAGTGCACAGACTTTGGAATTTATGTTTTACAACTAACCTTTAAAGAAGTGAAGTTATGGGAAAGAGCAGCAAGAATCCTCTTTTAGAAAATCACTTTGCCATCCAGAATGCTAAATTAGTGCTTTGGAGAATAGAAAATAAAAGCAAAGTCTTGCAATGAGGTGGAGAAAATCTGGTCATTCAAGGAAGAGCATCAGTTTACTAGACTTGGCTTCATAGGAAGAACATTGCAAGAGAGAAGCACATGGATCAGGGGTGAAATTCAGCCGGTTCTATCCGGCTTGGGCGAACCGCTAGCGCTGGTGGTGGGAGGCTCCGCCCACATGCCTGGACATCATCACGTCCTGTTTTTGACCCTCCATGCATGCGTAGAAGGCTCTGCGCATGCGTGGAGGAGCCGTGCACACTCACATTTGCAAATCGGTAGCAAAGATAAGTGAATTTCACCCCTGACATGGATGGATTGGTTCCTGCAAAAACAGGGTACAGAGAAGAAATTTAGAGAAGCCTTAATTGCAGGTTATGGCATGGTTTAGAGTTTTATAATGTGACTGGCATGCAAATTTATAGTTAGTCAAGTACATTCTGCTGCAATGCTCTTAAAATGGAAAGGTTCTCGGTCACAGAGCACTCCAAGTTTCTGAAAACATGTTTCCACAATTAGTTTGACATAACTTTGCTTCTACAATTTAGCATCTTTTTTCACAATCATCTCTATTCAGAAGGAAAAATAGTTTTTTCCTCCTCCCATAACCAGAGCATTACGTGAAACCTTTTGTTTCTCGCATGGTATTGATTTTATTTTACATTCATGGAATTGCAAGGCTGGAAATAAAAATTATTACAGAAACCATCAGTCTTTTTTTAAAAGTGATATTGACTATACACTGTGGTCAAATAATCAGACTACTATCTTGCAATCATGACTTTGTGGCATAACAAAAAGATTACACAGCTGGGGTTTTTTTTTTTTTTTTCATGTAATGAAAAAAAGAACCAGTTAAGCATTTTCCTAAAAAATATGCAATTCCTTTGTAGTATTCAGATGCATGTACCCTCAATCTTCATACTTCTGCATTTCTGGTAGGTTGATGTCTTTTATTTAAAAGATACCCCACAATGCTGGTCTTTTATATCTAGTTCTTAAAGAACAATGAAATGTATATGCAGGTAGTCCTTGCTTAATGGCAGCCAGGACAGGAATTCTTTATGACCACTAAGCAATGTGGTCATAAAGTGCAAAATCACATGACCACAACCCTTAGCAACAGCAATCCTCCCCCAGTCCTCATTGCCATCATTAAGTGACCATCATGGGTCATTAAGTGAGGACCACACGTGACTACAGGACATGACTTCCTGTCAGCTTCCAACTGTGCTCAACCACACACATGTAACTGGTTTAGTGAGTTTATTAATGTTTATTAATTGCTTGGTGAAGCAATTCCCTTCACCAAGACTCATAACTGTTCCAATTAAGTCTAGCCACAGCGGGCTAAGATTAGTCCACAAAGCAATTGAAAGTTGCTCACACAAATAACTCCACCAAACAAAGTTAAATCCACACACAAGAGAGCTCATGAGGCAAGAAAATTCCAGAGTCTGCAAGGCTTAATTAATTCCAAAAACGGTGTCCATCCAGAGTGAAGTAGGAAACACAATAACCAAAATCATGCAGATAGAAAAAAAAAACACGTAGCTAGAAAACAAACACATTGTTCCTAGCTACGCCTCCCTCTGTCTGCTGTGATAAATAGTCAGCTTTCCAGTGCAGCCATCAAGACGGGCGGGGCCTTCTCCTCTCAAGTAGTCTGGCTGATCTCTGTTGCTCCTGCCTTTTCTCTGCTCTACGTGTTTTCAGATCAGATACAGAAGGCAGTTCCCCCTCCTCTTCGCTGGCCATCTGCTACTTCAAGCTTTTCCCAGCTGAAGCCTCCTCCAATTCTTTTTCGGCCAGCTGTTCAGAGCCATTAATCAACTCAGTTCCTGACATGGCAGGAGTGGGCTCATCCTCCCCTGAGCTGATCTCTGAGGTGGAATCTGGGGAGTCAAGGGAGACATCACACACGATCAAGCAAAATCAATTGGGAAGCCTTTTAGAAGGTCCAGCAAGTCAAGGGGAGGAGATGCTATGGCATTACATGAATGCAGCTTGGTGGGAAGAGTGCTCTCTTCCTACTTTCTGGAATGTAAAAGCAAGAGAGGAAGAGAAGCAGTTTCAGTCTTGCAAGATTCTGTTAATGTAACCTTATAATATAAATAGTGTTAATACCCATGGTCTTGATTTCCTAGCCTCTGAACTATCTCAATGTTGCAAGTCTGAGGTGCTTATTCAAATTACATTTCCTGTGTTGGGCTCAGATTTCTCTTATTTTATTTTATTTTATTATTCATATTTCTATGCCGCCCACTCTCCAAGGACTCTGAGCGGCTTACATCAAAGACAGTATACTAAATAGCATGTTGACCCCAACAATCTGGGCCTCATTTTACCCACCTCGGAATGATGGAAGGCTGAGTCAACCTTGAGCCGGTGAGATTTGATCCGCTGATCTGCTGAACTAGCAGTCAGCTGAAGTAGCTGCAGTACTGCACTCTAACTGCGCCACCTTGGCTTTATCAGACCATTACCAAGGTTGTGGCTCTTCCTAATTTCTGTCTTGGTTATTCTTACAGCCCATTACAAAAAGAAAGCCCATAGTATACTGGAATTCTCCGCCATTAGGTGTGGGTAAATGGTTTACCAATGATGTCTAATCTTAATGTTGCTATTAAATTCTTAAATCTCAGAAGGGCATGCCTAAAGGATTTGATGTTGTGGAACCCAGCTGGAAGAGGAGATCAGTCTCTTGTTCATGCTGGTAAGAATCTAATTAGCCTAATCTACAGAATGCTGGACTAGATGGACTAGGTTCAATCTTACATTCTGATAATAGCAACCTATGTAAGAAATGTAATGCCAGAGCATCTTCTGACAATAAAATGATGCAGCAACATTGGTTTGGGCCCTTGAATGAAAGAAAGACTGAATCAGAGGTGATATTCAGCTGGTTTGTAATAGTTCGGGCAAACCGGTAGCAGCGACTGCGGGTGGCTGTGTGAGGTTCCTGCTTATTGCAGGGGCCATTTTGGGTCAAGTGCAGCTGCTTTTACATTGTGTGTGAGTCAGTTGTGTTGTGTTGTGTGTGTAAAGTGTGAAAGTTGGTTTTTGAGCTTTTTGTGGCTGTGTGAGGTTCCTGTTTGTTGCAGGGACCATTTTGAGTCAAGTGCAGCTGCTTTTACATTGTGTGTCAGTCAGTTGTGTTGTGTTGTGTTGTGTGTGTAAAGTGTGAAAGTTGGTTTTTGGTACCTCTTATTGTTTTGTGTACTTTGTTTATTATTTTTATTATTTATTATTATTGGCCATGCTCACCCGGTCACCTGACCACCAAGCCATGCCTACCGGGTCACCTGACCACCAAGCCACGCCCACCAATTAAGCCATGCCCACAGAACCGGTAGGGGAAATTTTTAGATTTCACCCCGGCGCACATGTGAGCAAAGCACATGCGTAGAAGGCCAGGCACATGTGCAGAAGGCACACGTGTGCGAGAAGCGAGCGAGTGCACATGCGGCGAATGGATGGTAAGAATATGTGAAACCCACTGCTGGACTGAATGGATTCTATAGCTGGTTCTTTTGAGTCTTAACATGATTATCATATGCATGGGACAGCAAACAGGATGAGTCATTTGCAGCAGTATTAAATAACCCAAAGCCATTTTGGAATTAAAGACAAAAAAGTACTGCTGGTGTTCCCAAGATGGATGAAAAATCTTGATTAAAAAAAATAACAGGACCTTTGCCCTTGAATACAATCACTTCTAACAGCTCTAAGTGTTCTATTAAGCAACCAAGTATACTGAGTTCCTAGTGAACGTGTGGCTATGTACATTGAATAATACATGCATTTATAAAATTGGATTTTTTTTTTTTTAAAAAAGAATCTGTTGTAGTACAAAAGTGGTGACTTGACAGCCAGTTACCCAGACCAGCAATATGTTCCTGAGAGAAATATGGCTTAAGAAATGACAGGAGTGTTTGTGAAGTTCTTAAGTAAATGTAATCTAGCAAAGGCAGGACAGACTATAGCAAATGGGATGCCAGCATGAGAGACTTGCCTGTATAAAATCAAAGAGATATTTTCTTTAGGGAATTAAGAACAGATGTAAAAAGATCTGATAATAAAATGAATGTGACTGAAACTGGCTTAAATGAACATTCAGATAAAGTTATCTGATATAGCTATAGGCCTCAAGACATTTGACAAATGAGAGTTAGCTTGCATTGTAAAATTAAAAAGATGCCCGGAAGGGATACAGAAAAGTGTTATTGGTAAAAACATAAAAAAGAAGAGAAGAGCGCTTTTTTTAAAGAAGAAGCTGTGCATTTCTATATAGCAATTAAGAAATAGTTGACTCTTATCTATAACCAGTTATAGAATTTTCCTTCGGGGAGGCCCAGCTATGTTTATATAAAGACAAATTGAAACAGATTTAAAGGAGAGAAAGAGAGAGATTACATTATTTTGATACGAATAAAGAACAGAATACAACTAATAAATTTTTATGAAGACTTATGCTTAGGTTTATCAAACACATTCTTTATTTTCATCTTATTTGAGGTACACATAACAGTAACATTATTATTACATTACTGAGCTTTTTATTACTGTATATACCTCACTGACTTGGAAGCTGCCTAGAAATATATATTTTTTTTGGAAAAAAAATGTAGGAGGCCTTTAAATGTAAAAATATCAACTATGTCATCATAGTGACATAGAAAATTGGAAATCAGAGAGTCACAGGAAGCCTGTGGTATTCAGAGCAACTAGATACGGAAAAAATGAGGTCTAGACTCCAGAGACGTAAGGGATAGGATCAAAACAGCCAAGATAGCAGCCATGACTAATCTTGCCACTTTTCCAATGCACATAAAAAGAAGCAGATCTTCAATGCCCAGTCACAGCAGCCATCTTCAATTTTTTGACCCATCATAAACAGAAGGGCTGACAAAAACTGAAAGGAGTCCAAAGCTGCTGAGGGCCTATCGATAGGCAATTACCAGTGTTCTATAGATAGGAAATTACCAGTTTTATGGCATCTAAAACAAAAATAACTATAGAGTATGCTATTCTTCTTTTTATACTGTCCCTTTCAGGACTCGAGATGTAATCAAATAGTCAGGTTTTAACAGTTTTCCAAAAGGCCAATTGGGTTGAGGCTACTGTAATCTTGTACGGTATGTCCCAAATAAAATGCACACTTCCTGGGTCCCACAGAATTATCTAATAGATGGAACCTGGAGCTTGTGCTTCCAGCCAGATCTGATAGGTCAACTCCACAGGACCTCCATCAAGGCTAAAATCCAAGATGAATTGAATCCAAATGATTTTTATCATCCAGATGCCTAGAATTTCTCATAGAAACCTTATAAATGAATTTCTGTCCCGTCTCTACTTTCCCAGAAGAGACCTGTCACAAGGAATCAGGAAGATGATATTGAGAAAATAGGCAAGAATTATAAGCAAAGAAGACTGAACTATTCCTTAAGTCATTGTACAAGATAATACAAGTCCAACTGGTTCATAGGGATAGAAGTGTGTGTGTGTGTGTGTGTGTGTGTGTGTGTGTAGTGGGGGCAAGATAAAGCACAATCAGTTTTGGGAGATTTTTTTTTCTAGTAGAGTCCTATTCTTCCTGTGAAGTCAGTTTCCTGATCTGGTCTGTATACAAACTGTTCACTCAAAACAGGTCTGATGGACAACTATCTGGCCATGCAATAAGAATGGAGAAGTAATGCCAATTTACAGGCACAAGGTAGTAATAGCAACTCTACCTTGTGCTTGATCAGTTTCATTCCTTGTCATCCTCCAATGGTGTTCTAGAAATCTCTTCCCTTGTTTCATTGTCCTAAGCATCTCCATAAACTGAATGAGCACCAGAATTTGTGTGTGTGTGTGTGTGTGTGTGTGTGTGACAGAGAGGGAGGGGGAGGGGGAGGGAGAGGGAGAGAGAGAGAGGGAGGGAGAGCTGCATAGGGTCATTCTGATCTAAAGCCCTAGCCATCCATATTTCACATGTATTACAATTATTATACACATGGTTCTGTTCAATTAAACAATACCATCTAAATCTTGAAAATAAATAAAAACAAAGACATAAATCGTTCTTTTTCTCACGGTAAAGTTTAATAGATATAAAAAGTGGAAGCTTGAGTCCCTTGCTTGTTCTCTTTCCAACTACATACTTACCGGATATTCTAAAAATAGCTCCTATTATCTACCTGTATTGGGAATCTAATAATAAAGATTGTTGAATATGTATAGACATTCAATAATACTTGTAAAGGAACTCTGGAGCCTTTTTCAAAATCATTAACAGTCTAAATTTTGTTGTATCTACTCAATGACATCAGCTTTCATTTGTCTTGAAAAACACTTGAAAGTTCCTTACTTTCTCAGTGATGTTTTATGCAGAAGTCAAGATACCAAGAGCAGTTCAGATGGCTCTGATATGGGCCTGCAAACAATTTATTCACCAGTTGTACTGAATGTCTATAGGTTAGGGGAACTAGGATCAGCAAATCCTTGTGCACACATAGACTTATTTAGATTAATTGGATATCTCATAGTGTGAAAAAAGAATAAGGGGTTATCTATTTTTAGAAATCAGAGACAGTGAATCCAAGGGAAAGGGGAGAAACCAATAGAAAGGAAAGACATAAGATGTCTGACTTAATTGCAGGCTTGAAATCAAATATTTAACTTTTGGGGCATTAGCAATTGATGTTAAATCAGATGTATCTTCCATTTAAGGTCACCTGTTTCATTTGAAAAGTTGCTTGTGACAGTAAGTTCTTTCCTTAACGACGAGAGAAGAGAAGTGAAAGAATAAAATGTAAAATTAAAATTGATTAAGAATGAAACTCAGAAATCTGTGGCTGAAAGAAAATTGACAATTAATGTTCAAGTGGTTTTGTACTCTGGAGTCACAAATAATAAATCTTATTCATCATGAATCCAACACTGCATCCTGTTAATTTATAACGAACTTTCTTGTCAATCCAAACACTCATTATAATTGGATCAGGCTTCTGAGATAGGAGTTCCATTGATTGTATGGACTCAAGAATGTCAGTCTTTGAAAAGAAAAATGTCAGCCTGTATGGAAAGATTGCAATATATACTTAAATATATTTCTTGAAAGACACTGCACCCTTTCCCCCCTGGAAATAATTAATTGCTTGCACATTCCCAATTAAAACTGCTAATGTTGAATGATTCATAACAAAGGAATAAAGCCAGGAGCATTAAAAAAAAATATTCCACCTTTCTTGAGTTCAGGTATATTTGATTGCGTTACATATTGATTCCTTGTCCCTGATTTAAGGTTTTAAAGCATATATTATTGGATCCATCATCCAATAATATCTTCTATCATAAAAGATGCCTTCAAATTTTGCTATGTTTTAAAAAGAGGGCTACAGCTGTGTCTCTGCTACAGTAGCTTTCCTGAATCTTTCCTGGTCATAATTATTGGATTACATGTGTTAGCATCCCCAGGGTTTTATTATGAAAGTACATCTAAATGTTGCAGAAAAATAACATTTATTTTTGATAGTGCTTCATTCAGATACAAGACAAACAAGTCTGTGCATTTTAAAAAAAAACCAGCCCTAGTATACATTAAGACTAACAAATATATGACACCAGAAGATTTCATGAGCACAGTACAGCTATCTGAGCAAAAGCTCTCTTCAGAATGAAACTATGCACCAGATATAGTGGGGGTGGGGGGTGGGGAGTCATAATGGTGCTTTCTTTCATCCACAGAAGCAGCAATGCAGAGTTTTTTGCTTTGTAACAGTGACTTTGACACATATTGAGAAATGTGTAGAAGCCATTGTCAGCAAGCTAGATAAGTGCCATCTAGAAGTTTCAGCAAGAGGGAATGATGCACCTCAAATGTCTATGGAGATTCTTAGTCATCCAGGTCATGGTTGTCCCAAAGGTGCTTTTTCAAGAGGCAACTGGACTTTCTGGGTTTTTTTTTCTTTGAAGACGTTTCGGTTCTCATCCAAGAAGCTTCTTCAGCTCTGATGGGATGGTGGGGAATGGAAGGATTTATACTCCTTGCAGACAGCTGGTCATTTGCATGCTTTTAGAGAGTTATTGAGGCCACCTGGAGGTTTATCTGTGTCATCAGGGTCACCTGAGTAGTGCAAATGGGTGTGGAGCCTTCTTGGAACTATAAATCCTTCCATTCCCAGTCTGGCAGCACTTTTTCAAAATAATACATTTCATTAAAAGGCTGCAGAAAATTGCTTGCCTGCCTCCTGACTGAGTTCCATGCAGCTCTTGCTACTGTGTTTCCCTGAAAATAAGACTAGGTCTTGTATTAATTTTTGCTCCAAAAGACACATTAGAGCTTATTTTTCAGTTAGATCTTGTTTTTTGGGGAAATAAGATACTCTAATGTGTCCGTCTGGCTAACGATCTTAACTAGGGCTTATTTTGGGGGTCAGGCTTATATTATGAGCATCCTGAAAAATCATGCTAGGGCTTATTTTTTGGTTTGGTCTTATTTTCGGGGAAACATGGTATTTAATAAATTTATTTCTTGTTTCTACTTTGACATAAAGACTCACCGTGACTTGCTATGAATTACTAAAGAGGAACAAGACTAGAGAAAAACAAGGTAGTGTGTGAGTCAAGGGAACAATACAAAAAAGGCCATAAGTATTTGTGGCCCTTGTTGTGGTATTGTTTTAGCTAAATCAAAGACATGCAAACTGTGCTTACCTCAAGGGAATGGCATAAGAGAAAGGGGCTTCAACAATTTGTCTTTGCCTGAGGGAGAAGATTCCTAAAAGTATAGAAATTAGATAAAGTATAAAGATTATAAAGATAAAAGAGTAAAGATAAATTGAGGGAGACTGAAATCTAAGAAGGGAAACTTAATGCTCTACAGTACATAATAGGCTTATAGAAGCTGTGCATATACAGTAATGCAACTGTTGAATAATGATGTGTATTGTTAAATAACGATGAGTATTCTGTAGTTCTATCAAAAAATACCTATGCTAATCATTTTTTCTGCATCTCCTCCTGTAAAGCTTAGCCTAGGAAGGGCACCTCTTGTACAACAATTATTCAAAATGAGATTATTCCACTACGTCTGGTTCATTGGTGTATATAGCTAGGAACAAATTCCTTCTGCAAGTAGAGATTTCCACAAGAATTTTAACATGTGAATTCCAACCAATTTGTCCTTCAGGTTTCTCCACCCATTACTTAAAACCATAGGAATAGTCGTATGGCTCACAGGAAAAAAAATATGACTGACATACTGGTAACTATATAATAGGAATTAAATTATCCGATCAATTATGCTGATCTCTTACAGCTACTGTAGATGATTAGAGTCAGAACAACTGAAATTCAGAAAATTTCTGAAAGGTTTCTTTGATTGTATTCTCTAGTCTGCTAGAGTGTTGCAGTTTGAAAATAAACACAAAGTGTTCTGTGTAACATAGCAATAACACTGGACAATAGGAAAATAAATGAAAGAATGCATGATCAAATCCACACGTTCGTTGATTTATTTGTTAAATGTATATAATATATTTTCATTTAAGAACTCAAAGTGGCATATGTAGATGTTCCTCTTCTTCATTTTATCCATAAGAACTACTCCCAAAGGTGTGTTTTCAAAGGGCAACTGGACTTTCTTTGTTCTTAAAGATGCTTTGCTTCTCATCCAAGCTGTGTTGGATGAGTTGGATGAGAAGCAAAATGTCTTCAAGAAACAAAGAAATTCTAGTTGCCTTTTGAAAAAGCACCTTTGGGACAACCATGACCTGGATGACTGAGAATCTCGATAGACATAAGAACAACTCTGTCAGGTGGGGTGGGACCCAAGGTCAGTCAAGGAATTCCATGGCTGAGGTTGAATTTCCCATTCTTACTGACACCTTAAGCCAGGGATGTCAAACTCAATCTCATTAAGGGTTGTGTTTGACCTTGGGGGGCCGAGGTAGGTGTAGCCAGGGTGGGCATGGCCAGCTCGGGATCACTCGTGTTGGGGGTACCTGTAGTGGCCCGAGCGCTCTGAGTGCAAAAATGGGCTCCCGGGCTCCATTTTCGGCTGCAATGGCCTCCTGCAACACTCCGTCAGTGAAAACGGAGTTGGGAGTGCCACCCGTGGCCCCTGCAAACTCCATTTTGACTGAAATGGCCTCCTGCAACCCTTTCAGTGAAAATGGAGCTCAAGAGGTCCGCATGCTGCCCTCACAAGCTTCGTTTTCTCTGGCAGAGGTTCTGCAGGCCAGTCTGCTGTTTCCAGGGCTGCCTTGTGGGCCAGATCTAAGCATCCCATGGGCCGGATCTGGCCCCCGGGCCTTGAGTTTGAAACCCCTGCCTTAAGCACTGTACCATACTATCCTTGTGGTTAACGGAATGCCTTCAACCCTTTATTTTTCAGTCCATCTTCTTACTGTGCAAAGGATTGAGCAATGCTATTATTTATTTTGCTGTCTTTATGCAAGATTATCAATTTAGTAATGTCCTCATCTCATTTCAGCAAATGTCTTGGATATGAACTTTGTGTTGTCTACTTAGTGGGCCTCACTCCGTCATACTTTTTCTATGTAAAATTCACGAAACAATTATTTAAATGGCAGCACTCTTTCAGCATCTTGGTGACTGCTTTGTTAGCGACTGGCATTCAGTTATATTCAACTTCACCTACTACAGGGTGTGATTTCAACAGTTTCTGCAGGGCCTGTTTAGACTTTAGATTCAGCTCCATGGAGACAGCTACCATAAGGCACAGGCACCACATAATTCCCACATAGGTTCTCAAAATAACTCTTGAGAATCTGTCCTTTCTTCTGTGTGCAGGTTTAACTCTTGCTTTGGCTAATAGATGTTGAGTGTGTGCTTCAAAGTAAAAATAGCATCACAGCATTTGATGATCCAATCTCCTTTAAGATTAAAAGGGAGGAGGGAGGGAAAGAGAGAGAGAAAGAGAGAGAGAGGAGAAAATAAGGCTCTGCTGAATCTTTGAAGTGTTTAGAATGATAGAATGGTGTTCCAAAGTCTCTGAAGCTAAACTCTTCTTTTGCCTATTAATTCATTCCCCACCCCCATAAGGTTAAAAATGGAAAATAATGAAATGATGCCACTTTTTATGTATGGGGATGGGGGGAATCATCAAAGTACAATACAAAAGAACAATCTTCCTTAATGCATGTTTATTCCAAGCCAGAAAACTTATGGGCAGTTTTATTTACTTTTGTTGAAAAGAGCTTGATAGCTTCATCTTTTTCTGAAACTTCATTTGTGTGGTGTGAGCAGAAGTGTGCATGAGCATAACTATGTTAGCTCCTAAAATCATATCCAGTCTATCACCCTTTTTCCTACAGGGATCAAACATAAGCAGCAACGCTAGCTCTTTTACTAGATGCAATATGCAGCTATCCTAACCAATAATTGTTGTTATAGTTAAACTTCATAGCTTTGGTTTCTTGTCCCTTTTCAAAGCTATCCTCCAGATGGTTTGACAGTGTTCTATAAGGTTGATCTCACTGCAAAAATGCCTCCATCTTTTTTCTGAAGCTTTTGTAGCTTCAGAAAGCCATTTTATGTGGATGGTGAAAAAGCAGAGCCTCTGAATATGGAATAAAGTAGTGGTGGGATTCAAATAATTTAACAACTGGTTCTCTGCCTTAATGACCGGCTGGGTGGTCATGTGACTCAGAGGTGGGTTCTACTTACCTTTACTACTGGTTCGCAATGGGCTCACTTCGCTCACTTGCGCACCGAGCTTCTGTGCATCTGCAGATCGCCTATGATGACATCCAGGGCGGTGGGCAGAGTCTCCTGCCGGTTTTACTACTGGTTTGTGTGAACTGGTCCGAAACGGGGGCAACCAACCACTGATGTGACTGGGTGGGCATGGTTAACTTGATTGATCTCATCCTTAGGAAAATTCTTCTTAGTCCAACTCACAATAAAATAGCACAATGAAATAGCACTGTTCCAATATTTAGAATAGAATAGAATAACAGAGTTGGAAGGGACCTTGGAGGTCTTCTAGTCCAACCCTCTGTTCAGGCAGGAAACCCTACACCATTTCAGACAAATGGTTATCCAATCTCTTCTTAAAAACTCCCAGTGTTGGAGAATTTACAACTTCTGGAGAATTGTGCCACTGATTAATTGTTCTGTCAGGAAATTTGAGGGGCTCCTACAAAAATGAGGGGGATGGTGTCAATCTATTTTTCAAAGCACCAAAAGGCATGACAAGAAACAATAGATGGAAGCTAACCAAAGAGAGAAGCAACCTACGACTAAGAAGAAATTTCCTAAGGGTGAGATCAATCAACCAATGGAATAGCTTGCCTTCAGAAGTTGTGGGTGCTCCATCTCACATAAGCAATACAAGATTTTTGCAAGATAATTTGAAATCTTTTACAGTCTAATAGTGTAGGCTAACTCTTAAATGCTAAAAATGCAGGATCAAAATATAGAAACATAGAAACAGCATTGCAATCATATTCCAAATTAATAAAATCAATTCTACTAATTAGAACGAGTATTTAAAAAGACGTAAGAATTCTGACAAGAAACTCCTCCTCTGTATTAACATTTTAAAAACTCCTTCCCTGGCCTAATCCTGGCAAGAACAAGGAGAGATTCAACCTAGAAATAAGGAGAAATTTTCTGACAGTGAGAACAATCAACCACTGGAACAGCTTGCCTTCGGAAGTTGTGGGAGCTTCATCACTGGAGGTGGTCCACAGAAAAATTATTAGCATTTTTTATATTGCACTAAATACTATTTATCTTTTTTAAAAAATCATATTCATGGTCCTCAGGATTTAAAATTATGAATTTAGTGGTCCCGAAGGTTTGAAAGGTTGGCACCCCCTGCTCTGGAAAATCTGTTTTCTGGAAACATCTGGTTTTCATTCAACTTCCTTCCAAGTGGGAGAAAAAAGCCCCTCCCCAAAAGTCCAAGAGAAGAGCGATGGAAACCTTCAATCACGTCACTCAAGCAAAAATTGTCTCAAGCGGCAGGGGTGGGGCCTACTCATAAGATGACAGCCCAGGGCCAAAGTGCCGGCAGAGCACCAGAGGGTGGGGGAGGGTGCTGAAACAAGCGGGCATCTTGCATGCAACGCCCATGTCGGCTGCCCCTTCCTGGCCAGAGCTGGAATGCTACCTCTTTTAAGTGCCAGTAGATGCTGGCCTTCCCTCTGGTGGGCCTGAGCAGGTGCTGGAGAGAGATGGCCCATTTCAGTGTCTGGCGCCCAGATGCCATCGCTTCCCCCAAGCATTTCTTTGCCTACCTGATTTCCAGCTCTGTCATGTTTCTCCATCGCGTTTCTCACTGTTGTGTGCAGGGAAACAAAAGTTTGTGGGACTAAAAAAAAAGTTCAATCAATCAATTCCAACTTTTCATGAAAAAAAAAAAAGATATTGCAAAGTTGGAATTGATTGATTAACTTTTTTTTTAGTGCCACAAACTTGTTTCCCTGCACACAATGGGGAGAAATACGACAGAGCTGGAAATTATGTTAGCAAAGAAATGCTTGGGGGAAGCAAGGGCATCTGGGTGGTGGTGGATGGGGCAAGCTCCATGGCACAGTGCTGCACTGCAATGGAGAAATGGGAAACGGAGTGGCGGGCATGAGGAAAGGAGGCTGCTTTCCCTCTTTCTTCTCTCTGCTCCTCCTCCTCCCCTCATGCTGGCCACTCCATTCCCTGTTTCTCCATTGCAGCGCAGCGGCCAGGATCCACTTTGATAGTGGGGTATGTGTGTGTGTAATTTAACAACCAGTTCAGATTGGCTGTCGCAGGAGGCTCCTCCCACATGTGGGCAGAGCTGGAGGATGGGGATGGGCCGTGCCTCTCACAATGGTCAACCTGACACTGGGTGAACCGGTTGTTAAATTATTTGAATCCCACCACTGTACACAGGGTGAGTAAGATGCTAATCTAGTCTTGTACTGTTACTAGGTGCTGCATGGAAGATAATAAATTCAGGATTAATGCTGTTCTGAAGAGGCATAATTATATTTTACTTGCAGAAGATTGCATGTAGATACTGAAGTGCAGGTGCAAAAACAATATTGCATTTGTTTTTTGGGGGAATTATTGCAAACTTCAATATTAACCAATTAAAGCTCTCTGGGATCCAGACACCCACTAGAAAATATATAGTGTCAGGAGTAGGTAGATAATTAAGAAAGGGATTTACAGAGCACTCATCTTCACTTCTGGTAAATATATTGACTTCCAAAATAATGTCACTGTCAGTGAACTCCTTTGTTGTGTCAAGGCAAACTTTAATTGCTTCATTTACACCCAGAGGAAACCTTTTACTTCTGCTGAGCTTTTGATTTATCTCTGTTGAAAGACTGCATACTAATCATACTGGATGAAAATCAATACAAATTTCACTTGAATGTTTAAAGAGTCAAGTGATCATCACTGTTGTTGGTTCTGTTTGGTGTATTGATAAATATGGCACAAGACCAGATGGCCCAAAATTTGGGGAAAATGTAATATATACCTATACCAAACCAAAGAAATGCAATAGGAAGTTTCAATTACTAACCCAGTGCATGTATTCCCCCTGACTCTTTTTCTTTCTTTCTCTTTCTTTCTTTCTTTCTTTCTTTCTTTCTTTCTTTCTTTCTTTCTTTCTTTCTTTCTTTCTTTCCGCCTTCCTTCCTTCCTTCCTTCCTTCCTTCCTTCCTTCCTTCCTTCCTTCCTTCCTTCCTTCCCTCCCTCCCTCCCTCCTGTCTACAGGACCTATATGACTGTCTTTCATATAATGACTCTAGACTGTATACCATACAATGACATAGATATGTATTCATCACAAGGTAAGTATGTTACATAATATATGTGTGTGTTCTCCCTCCTCCCTCTCTCATAACATCTCTCTCTCTCTCTCTATCTATCTATCTATCTGTCTGTCTGTCTGTCTGTCTATCTGTCTATCTATCATCTGTCTATCTATCTATGTTCTATCTATCTTCTATCTATCTATCTATCTATCTATCTATCTATCTATCTATCTATCTATCTGTCTCTCTGTCTGTCTGTCTATCTGTCTGTCTATCTATCATCTATCTATCTATCTATGTTCTATCTATCTTCTATCTATCTATCTATCTATCTATCTATCTATCTATCTATCCATCCATCCATCCAATCCATCTATCTATATCATCATCATCATCATCATCTCTCTCTCTCTCTCTCCTATATATCTCTTTATCTCGAGTTTATCCCAATACTTTGCATTATCTTTCCATAAGTTACTATCCTTGTAAACCATTCTTGCTTTTACCTGGTTCATACTTTTTTTCATGAATTTCATTACCTTTTGTTCGTTTAACTTTTCTGCTTTCTCCTTTTGAGGAGTTCATCACCTGGGTTTCTGGGGTCTTGATGGTTCTGGACTCTGATTAGCCTGCTACTTAATGTTATCTTGACATGCAATAAACCTCACTTTCGCCACCATTTGATTGAGGAGGAGAGGGCTAACCTAGTCTGTATCACCAAGACCTGAGGGGTGTGTGGAGGTTACCCTCTATAAAATTACCCTCCTGGGTTTTAAGAATGTCATCAGAACAACTCCAGGACAAGGTGGGGAATGTGGCTTTTGTTATTCATGAGTCTGGTGGCCTCTAGGGACCCTGCCCAGACATCACTGGATATGACAACCTTTTTGGTGGTGTAGGAATCAGTGCAGATTGCTGTTCATATACTTTCTTCTCTGATGGGCACAGAAGACCTATATGTCCTACCTATATTCCTAGATTTTGTGTTGGGGTTGTTGATGGAGTTCCCAGGCTTATGGTTCTAAGGGAACTTCAACCAGCCTTCTATGTGCCTGGAGTTTGAGATAGTACCATATCCATAGCTCTGGTTGCTTATATGGGAGTACTATGTGTTCTAGATGTTGTATTATGGTTTCTGCTAGGAGTCCTGACAATGGTGATCCCATGGATGTGCCTCTGATTTCTTGGTACATTTGTCCATCACACTGAAAGTAGGTAGTAAGACAGAGATTGATGTCCATGATTCTGGGTATTATAATCTTAATGTATTTGGCTAGGGTAAATCCTATATGTTGGTAGCATGGATCTGATATGTAGAGGAAATCTTTATCATAATAAAAAAGGAACAACTAAAAAAGACACATGCAACCAACAACATTTTTAAAGGAACAGCATTCAGAAGGGAAGAAGAAAAAACAACAAGACATTTCCCCTTCCTGGAGATCCTCCTTTGCAGAGGAAATGATGGCAGTTAGAAATATAAGTCTATCAAAAAACAACCCACACTAAGTGCTCCCTTATCATTACCATAACAATCCATCATCCCATTAGAGAAGCTGTGTAAGAATTTTAATTTTTGGAAAACAACAAAAGGGGGATTAGAATGTGGATTTTGGAAAGTTAAGGGGTTAGACAAACTTGAAGGAATATTTCCTGTGGGATGTTTAACATTTTAGAAAAAAGATATGAAGGTTTTGAAATTAACTATTATAAATCCTCCCATGGGAAAGTTTTATTAAAAAATAAAAAATATAAGAGGAGCCTTTAAAGATTGACTAAAGCAAACTAGAGAAAAGTAAAGATTGCAATTAAAGGTGAAATACAATAGAGCCGTGATGGCGAATCTATGGCATGTGTGCCACAGGTGGCACGCAGAGTCATATCTGTGGGCACGCGAGCATTGCCCTAGCTCAGCTACAGCACGCATACATCTGATTCCGGCCATCTGATTTTCGGGCCTTCCAGGCCCACTGGAAGTTGGGAAACGGGCCATTTCTGGCCTCCAGAGGGCCTCCCGGGGGGGGTGGGGAATGCCATTTTCACCCTCTCCAGGCTCCAAGAAAGCCTCTGGAGCCTGGGGAGGGTGAAAAATGGGCCCACTGGACCCACTGTGCCATCACATGCCAAAAGTGGGGGTAGTGTGGGGGTCACGGGCACATGGGGGGTGGGGCGCATTGAATTATGGGTGTGGGCACATGCGACCTTCCCGTGCTCCCCCCGCTTTTGGCATGTGACGGCAAAAAGGTTAGCCATCACTGCAATAGAGCAATACTGTGATTCTAGAAGAAAGTAAGGCTGTTTGGAAACAGTGTACTCAGAAATTATTTGTGAGATTGTCTGATACGATAAAAGTGGATATAACAGAGGATATAAAAGAAGAACTGATTTTACTGGATAAAACATTAACCAAGTGATTTGAATGTGGATTTGGATTTGTTTGTTTTTTAAAGAAATCCCATGCTACAACAGTAATATTGAAAAGATGTTGTGGATTAGAAAACGGATTTAAAATGACAGACTACAAAAGTGAAATGGATGCTACAATAGATTTACATTTGAAACTGACTGATAGTTTAATAACTAAAGGGGATGAAAATAAATCAGAAGAATTATTTGGAAACTTCTTTTATTTTACAAAAGGGATGTATTACTACTAAAATTGTTCCTAAAAGGAAACAAAAAGAAAATAAGTAATTAGTTTGTGGGACATTATTTCATGGGACTAAAGATCAACCTTTTTAAAAGTAAACATAAGGAATGTATGGTGAACTTTTTTGACCACTTATTTGAAATATCATTTCTGGTAACAGCTTATGGTAACTATTACTGGAATTTCATTTGGATCAGAACTGAGTAACAAGATTTCAAATATCTGTTAATAAATGAGAAGAGATTTATTTTGCTTTATTTTATAGAGAAGTGATAAGTTGGAATACAAAATTGATTTCTTTGATTCAGGTTAAAATAAATAAGTTACATTTTTTTATTCTTAATAGACTTTTGCTGATTATTTATTTATTTATTAATCAAATTTCTATACCGCCCTACTCCCGAAGGACTCAGGGTGGTGAACAGCCAAGATAAAATACAGATAATACAAATATTTAAAAAAATCCCTTAAAATTATTAAATATTTTGGCCGAAACACAGATTAAAACACCCAATTTATAAAATCACACAAATTAAAAATTTAAAAGAGGAGAGTTAGAACTCCATTATGAGTTTTTACAATCTGATTATTGATAAGGAATATGATATGGGAAGAAGAGATTTTTAAACACTGAAATACTAAAGAAGGTGTTAAATTATTGAAGTTGTTTACATTTATCTGGACAGAAGGGGAATAATCTTTTATATATCTTTTTTCCTTATTTTTTATTTTCTTTATCTTTTTTTCTATCCCTTTGCACTTCTCTTTTCGACACTTCACTGTTTATATTTTTTTCAATTTATACTACTCTTTTACCTTCGTATTTGCAAACTTTAATAAAATTATTTCAAAATAGGAAAGGGAGTGAATATTTTATTCTCATACTTTTAAAAACTAACATAGTGGATACAGAAGACTGAGAAGATTGGAAGAGATGACAGCGTGAATCAAAATTAGACTAACAAAATCAGATATGCAGGAACCTTCACTTTGTTAGCTGAAAGTATAGAAGATATTTATTGTGAAATAAATAATGTAAAGTGGAAAATAATTCAAATTAATGTTAAATATTATGAAGAAGAACACAGTGTTAACAGTATGCTTAGTAAACTCATATTTGACAATGAAATGTAGATAGTTTTGTTGTCTTCGGCTTCAAAATAGATAAAGATGGGAGTGTGTTGCAGAAATAAATAGCACATTAATCTTTGGGAATACAGCAATGACAATTTTAGGTTAAGAACAGGAAGGATAAAGAACTTTCAGTGACAAAAACATCAGAATAATTAAAGCCATAGTCTTCCAGTGGTAATAGACAACTGTGAAAGCTGGACCCTGAGAAAGAGCAGGAGAAAGAAGATGGATGCCTCCAGTTAGAGGCTTGGAGATATTTACTCATGAAGTGCAAGAGCCAGCAGTAATTGATTTTGGATCAAATAAAGGCTGGCTGCTCACTTAAAGCCGTGATCAGCAAGCAGAAATTTCCCTACTTACACATGTGAGAAGATGACGGCCTTGGGAAAAAGATGTGTACTCTTGTCAGGAATTAGGGAAAGTGAAAGAAAAAGCAGTCAATGAATAATGTGAATGGACAAAATCAAATAGATTACTGGAATGTTACTACCAAAGACAGGGCAAAAAGATGAGCATCCACAAAATCCAACCTGGTTTGATGACAACTAACTAACTAACTAACTAACTAACCAAACAACCATTTTTTGAAGCTGATGGAAACAATTATTTATACCTTCTTCTGGTAATTACCTTGGCTAATTCTACGGATCATTTATGACAAAGAGAAATTAAGTATATTAGATATATTCTTCCATTGAAACCTTGCTACATATTACAAATTATGATACAACTATCCTTGTACTCTGCTATTTCTGAATGTGCTGTCTGCGCAGTATAAAGAGAAATAGGATTTTGCATGCCAAAAATTCTGTGTGATCAGGCAAACTAACATATAAACAATAAAGAATGACATCTTCACCTTCTCCCTTATTTTTCTGAAAAATAAAATGAGCTTCAGTAATTAGTCATGGAGAGAGAAAAAATATAAATAAAGGAAAACATCTCAAAATATGAATCTATATTTTATGCCAGGTTGAATGGTTTGTTGTGATGATCCTCCCATAATCACAACATATATAGAAGTGCAGTGCTTCAGTGGTTTAATGATTTTGGCCAGTAGAGTGCTAAAGGCATCCAGGTCAAAAATGGGGCACAGGGCACACGCGGCCTCCCTAGGCCCCATTTTGACTGCCAGAGGCACCGCAGGCTGCTTCTTTGCTATTTCCAGGCCAGTCCCAGGGACCAGATACATTTAAGCACCCTGTGAACCAGATCCAGCCCGCAGGCCTTGAGTTTGACATCCCTGGTCCAGCGGTTCGAGTCCTACTATTGCATGGCAAGGTGGACTCCCATCACTTGCCTCAGATTCTGCCCACCTAGCAGTTCGAGAGCATATTATATAAAAAACTTTGTTGGGGAGACAAGCTGGTGCTTCATGTGGATGATTAGAATCCTGCTGATGCTGGACCTTCCCAGTTGCAATGCCTGTTTGTGAGAAAGTTTTCTGGAGGGAGAGGAGCCAGATGATATTGCAGGAAAGTTTCTTGTTTTTCTTTCTGGTACACAGTTAGATTGCCCCCTCTGACACACTTGGAAAGTGTGCAAGCACAAACCAACAGGTTTAGCAGTCTTAGGCAGTCAAACTATTGTTCTTATTAGCATTGTTGTCTCCTGGCTAATGTAACATTGCCATACGATAAATAAAAACAACACACATATCAACCCAGTGGGGAAACCAAGGTGAATTAATGACAAGAGTCTTGTAATTGCAGCAGGTATAAATGCAATAAATAAATACAAAGAATTATAAAGGAATCAGGGTGTGATGAAAACCACCAACAGTCTGGAACACACAAATGTGGAACTAAATGGTTTTTGGAACAATAATAATAACTAGACATGTAATAAAATGAGAAGCTGGATTTTTGTTTTATAACTAGCATTTTTCTATGTGTCCTCTATCTTGTCATCTTCTGGTGTATCAAAAAGATGGCGAACCGGAATAATGGGAAAATATTATTTGGATTCTTCTACAATGTGTATTTTAGGAGGTCTGGGTGGAGGGATTGTGGCTTGATTTTTATATTTTCTCATCATATAGCACTGGTCTTCGGTAATCTCTTCTACAATTGACTTTATTGGGAAACGCACAGTATCATCTGGATATTCTCTCAGCAATTGAAAGGACATATTTAAACAGTGTACAGAAACTTCCCAAATTTCTTTGGGATTATTGAAATTGCTGATTAACAAGTAAGAATCATTGATTTCCTCTTCAAGCTGCAGATAGGGAATGCCAGCCAAAATATCCTCCTGGGTGGAAAGATCCCTTATGCCAACTGTGACATTTAACGGAAGGTGGAAATTGTTGCAAAGCTCCGAAATATCATATTGATTCCTATCATGCACCACTTCGTTGAAGCCTCCTTCCATGAACATTGGAAGAAGGATGGCCTTATTGACTTTATCTGGCAAGATAATTTGTTCACAAGGTAATGCAGTCTTCACACACTTCCTTCCATATTCAACAACTTTCTGGTATCTGGGAATCAAAAACTCATCTCCAACAGAAACTGAGCACATCTCTTCATGCGGACAGTCAAAAGCTTTGGTAGCTATAACATGAAGCTTTTCCTTCATGTTCCTTGCTATTTCCAGGTCATAGGCAGTTGGGAATTCACGAGGTTTTCTTTTGAATTTCCCTTTGTAGCTCACAGGAATTAAAAAGTATCTTTTAGAGGAAGTATTCTTGATTTCAGATGCTAAGATTCTTCCAGCCTGATACTTTTTGTAAATTACTATTTCTCTGCCAGGACACAGGAAATTATAAGAATGCTTGTTTCTAATGGAGTCTTCAATTATGGCAACAACAAAAGGGGATCCAGTCCCTGCCTTTTCTAATATATCTTTCACTGATAATGGCTGGAGAAAAGTATTAATATTGTAATGGTCAGTGACATCTTCAACTTCAACATCTAAATCAGAATGGAAATGAACAATCTCTTTTTGAACTGGAAAAGAAAGATAGAAACAAAATTCTGGTCAGTTTTCAATGATATAATGGTGCTAATTACCCAAAAGCCCGTTATATAAAAATTAAACATTTTTCTATGCATATCATTGATTATTATACTGGGAGTTGCTTGAAATAATGGGATTCTTTTAATCACCACGAGATTAAATGTTATTCCCAAACATATCTAAATGTTGAAATTAATTGTGTTTTATCCAATATTTAAATTATGGTAGTAATACAAGTAGTAATACTAGCAATTGCAATATATTTTAGGTGCTTTTGGATGCACAGCTATGTTTTTAGGTGGGTTAGACTAATGAGTTGGTGTGTATGTATACACATATTGACTCCTCGTGATCGACTGAAATAATTTCTGCAGTTTTCTTGCAAAGATTGTCAAAGTGATTTGTTCTTGCCTTCTTCTTCTAGGATTGAATGACTGGCCCAAAGATACCCAGATGGCTATATGCCTAAAATGGGACTAGAAAAACATAGTTAATACAGAGTTTAGACTGTAGTTAAGTTGTACAGTCTATTCTACTCAGCATCCAAAAGGGAGCAGGACGTCTTTGTAACACAGAATGGTTCTTCTTGAGATGTAGCTCGGAGAAGATAGTGATTGACCCAAATCATCCAACTGGCTTTGTGCTTTAAGCAGGATTTGGACCCAGGCCTCCCTGATCCTAGTCCAGCATCTTTTCTTAATGTTTATTGTACAATGAATATGCACTTGCATTTATATTAAAGATCTGCATATTGTGCACACATCATATAAACATTGATTAGTCCCTTTTAACAGTGACAATTTTATTTATAATAGAATAAGTACTAGCTGTGAGACTGTTATCTCTTACAGGAGGGGTGTCAAACTCTGTCCTGTGGCTTGCTTAGATCTGGCCCACAGGGCTGCCCTGGAAACAGTGAAGGACCAGCCCGTGGTGCCTCTGCCAGCGAAAATGGAGCTTGGGAGGGCCACAGGACAAAGAGCTGTAGGTCATCTATTTTGAAGGGCTTAAGATGTCTTGGGTCAGAAAACAGCATTTTTCAATGGAAGCTGGGAAACCCAACCACGGGATGCATTTACATTGGACTGGGTTTGGGAGAAAAATGACATCATCTGTTTGTGTATTCAGGAAACCATGAGTGGCCCCTTACTGGCAATGGGTCAGGCAAAAAGTGTGGATCAGGTGATAGAATGATTCCTGGTTGGAATTAAGTTTGTTGTCTGTTAAGAATGTCAGCATTTCTTAGATTTAACCGGGGGGGGGGGAAACGGGGACGACGACAGATCTTCTGAAAACAAGCTACACGAAGATGCATTATCGTGGGGGAATAATGCAATAATAAACAGTACCAAAAAAACCCCCTATAGATAATTATAAGTCATCTATCTTATCTCACATATTCTGTATGCGTCGCCTAACAGAAAATAGTTAGATGTAGGCACGTAATTGAAATCGACCTTTGCTTATAAAACTTGCTATTTTGTGAGGATGAAAGCACCTTTCATGTATTTCTGGCTTCATGTTCACAGCCACTGCATAATCAAGGATAATGATGGTGGCCGTGATGATTCTCTTGCTTCTGGCCTTCCATGTAAAATCTACAGCTACCTCTGGTGATATAATATTTTTAGAGCAATCACTTCAACAGCCCTCTCTCCTCCAAAACTCACTGCTAAAGATACAACCATGAGAGGAGAAATTGCAAAGAGGAACCCAAAATCTGTAAAGGGACAAGCACCAGGGAAAATTGGAGAGGTCTCTGAAGATATAAAACTTGAAAGTCTATTAAACAATTAATAGACTTGAACCCTGAGTTACATACCCTAACACAGAAGTGTAAAACTCAAGGGCTGCAGGCTGGATCCGGCCTGTGGGGTGCTTAAATCTGGCACGCGGAGTCAATTTGGAAACAGCGAAGGACCAGCCCACGGTGCCTCTGCCAGTGAAAATGGAGCTTGGGAGGGCTGTGCGCAGCCCTCCCAAGCTCCATTTTCCCTGGCAGAGAGTTGCAGGAGGCCATCACAGCTGAAAACAAAGCTCAAAGTTTGAACAAAATTTTCACTGGCAGAGCACTCAGGCCGAGCACCACAGGCATGCCTGACACGAGTGAGATTGAACTGGCCATGGCCACCCTGGCCATGCCCATCCCGGCCCCCTGCGGTCAAACACAACCCTGATGCGGCCGTCAATGAACAAGTTTGACACCCCTGCCCTAACCTACTCTACCCTACCCTACAGTAATTTGTTATTTATCACAGAAGCATACTCTGTTGTTCTCAGCTTGTCAGAAAGAAGGCTAGACTAGTGTCCCTCTCATTGAAGCTTTTTGATTTTGATTTGTTTTGTTTTTAATTGGGAGCATTCATTTATGTCACCGTCACCACCATTGCTACACTACTATGACACCTCTCCAGAGGTGGGTTTCAGTAGGTTCTGACCAGTTCTGGAGAACCGGTGGCAGAAATTTTGAGTAGTTCAGAGAACCAGTAGTAAAAATGCTGACTGCCCCTGCCCCCATCTATTCTCTGCCTCCCAAGTCTCAGCTGATCGGGGGTGAATTGAGATTTTGCAGTAACCTTCCCATGGATTGTGAAGGGAATGGAGATTTTACAGTATTCTTCTCCTGCCATGCCCACCAAGCCATGCCCACCAAGCCACACCCACAGAACTGGTAGTAAAAAATTTTGAAATCCACAACTGCACCTCTCCCCCTTCCTCCACCATCATCTGTAGCCTGAACTAAAGTTGTCAGAAAATCAGATTACTACCTCATTGGTGTGCAATAGAAGTATTTATCAAACTTTATACTTAGCTTTGGCATAATAGTTTTAGATGACAGAATAAAGTGTTTTGGTTTTTTTTAGTCGATTAGCCCTTGTAGTCAAGCCCTATTTTCATTTGAAAATAGCCATTTAGGTCCTCAAGTCCAATCTCTTACTGAACACCAAAATCAAAATTAAAGCTTTCTTCAACATATCCAAGGAATAACATTGGGTGATTTGTTTAATTGTTGAACTGCTCTTAATATTAGGAAGGTCTTTACTAACCTCCAGTAAAAATGTTCTTTCTTGTCTGCATTAGTTATGTTGGGAGGATTTCAGACAAAAGGTTGAGATAATTCCAGTTGGAATTTCCCAGTTCATTCATTGGGTCTTTGTATTTAGTAAAGCATATGTGTGTAAGTAGAACATATCCCAATGCATATATCTAGTGAAAGATGCTTAGGATCCAAAGGGACAAGTACCATTTAAATAAACTACATGGTACTATAAATTGATGGATCATTGAACAAATTAACCCTGAGTCCTCATTTGAGGCACAAATGACAATGCTCACATTTGGCTTGTATGCAGGATTATGCCAAGACCTAACATATTTGAAAAAGGCTCTAATGCTGGAAAAGGTAGAAGAAAAGAGAAGAGGATGACCAGCAGTAAGATACAGTACATCATTAGAAGAAAAATCAAGTTAGAGACAGTTTATCATTTGAAAAACCCTATCAATGTGGTTGCTAAGAGTTGGCACTGACTTGATGGCACATAATCAACCAATCCATCAAATAGTACCATAGGTATGATTATTTAATGCTATCAAAAAGCATTCCCAAAACCACAGCCGCTTCATTTTATACCTGCTGCTTTTCAGCTTTATTACATTGCTGATATTTTAGTTCTCTGTTTTAGCAGAATGTGGATATAACCAAGATCAGGGGTGAAATGCTACTGTATTGATCCAGTAGCAATGGTGGCGGGTGGTTCAGAGAACAGGTAGCAAAAATCCCTGCCCCCCCACATGCCCAGCTGAGCCGCGCAATCATCAGAGCCTTTTTTTTTCAACTTTTAAAAGCATTTTTTCTACAAACTCTTCAGCTGAAAAAATGCTTTTAAAAGTTAAAAAATGGCCTCTGATGATCATGCAGCTCAGCTGGGATCGTCAGAGGCTTTTAAAAGCATTTTTAAAAAAACTCTTCGGACGAAGAGGTTGTAGAAAAAAAATTGCCTTTAAAAGCCTCTGACGATTCCAGCTGAGTTGCCTGATTGTCAGAGGCTTTTAAAAGCATTTTTTTCTGCAACCTCTTAAGGTTGTAGAAAAAATGCTTTTAAAAGTAAAAAAAAAAAAAGTTGGCCATGCCCACCCAGTCACATTACCCCCCTCCCCCACCAAGCCCACAGAACCGGTAGTAACAAATTTTACATTTCACCACTGACCAAGATGTAACCATTCAGACATCACTGAGACAAAGTAAAAGACAATTCAGGCCTGGGAAAGGAAGGGAGAGGCAGAGGGGCCTATGACAATTTGCTGTGGTCAACTCTCCACAGCCAACTTGCAATGGCCAACTCACCATGGGACAATTCACCACAGCCAACATGTTGTGGGGCAACTTGCTGAGGGATAAGAATTACATTAATATCAAAGAAATGGTAGAATAGAATCATTAATGAAAGGATGAAAAAGGAGGGACATAATGAAGTGTGAATCACAAAAATTAAAATAAATCTTTATTTATTTTAAATATTTGAATTGAATTGTTAAATTGTCCTGCAGCGATTGTCCCATGGTAAATTGTCCAGTGGCGAGTTAGACATGATGAGTTGGCTAGGTTGAGTTGGCTGTGGTGAGTTGTCCCATTCCAGAAAGAGAGTGAAAGGGAGAGCTCAAAATAAACCCGAGGGGAAACTGACAGGCTTTCCAGACTTAGTTAATCTGCCTTCCATCAATAAAATACCATGTTTCCCTGAAAATAAGACCCTGTCTTAGATTTTTTTGAACCCTGAAATAAGCGCTTGGTCTTATTGCCATGTGCTCAAAAGCCCAATTGGGCTTATTATCAGGGGATGTCTTATTTTGGGGGAAACAGGGTAGAATTCCTGTGATGTCCTGGCATACCTTGAAAGGCTAAGTCTCTGGAACTGAAGAACTGTCTCCAGTTACTGTCATCATCATAAATATAGAATACCAAAAGCTGTGTCAGTATGACATCTTCCCCATTCAATAATATGGTTTTTTTTAAAAAAAATTTGATTTATATGCCGCCCTTCTCCAGAGACTCAGGGCGGCTTACAATGCGCTAAGCAATAGCCTTCATCCTTTTGTATATTTATACAAAGTCAGCTATTAATATGACTATTATTCTACTGTTAAGGTTCCATTCCTTCCTCCATTCCTTATTTAAAAGGTTCAGAAAAGGATCAGAGCCTCCGACCTAGGCATCCTGTACAGGTGTTCACTTGGAGCTCTTATTATGCCCATTCAGTCAAGAATCAAGGAATCAGAGTCCCAGCTCAGTTAGAGAGAGCCAGGTTAAAATATGCATAGGATAGATAGGCTGAGTTGATTGGACTTCTTTGGAATCAACCAGCCACATTAGCATTACTTCTTCATGACTGCATCTGCAGGTATTGAGTGGAGACCAAGAAGTTTTTTTTTCCTGTACATGTCTAGCAATGGTGCAAGTCTATTTCCAGATGCACACCTCTTTCAGTTGACCAGGCCAAAGCCAGCTTTATTACTAAATATAATGCAACACTTTGATCGCTTATTTATGACTCTTCTACAGGTCAGTTCCTGAATTATACTGCATCTGATCCTTATTTGCTATGTGTCCATATGTTCATTAGGCAATCCTTGTAGAAGGAAGACTCCAACAGTAGATATGCAAGACCTGGAACAGGCTCCAATGCTGGGAAAGCTGGGAAGAGAGTTCAGTGGCAATGAGTGCACTGTTGGGAGAACAGGTATGGGAGGAGCCGTGGTGGCTCATGAGCCTTGGTGGCGCAGTGGTTAGAGTGCAGTACTGCAGGTTACTTCTGCTGCCTGCCGGCTGATTGCCATTTGACAGTTTGCATCTGACCAAGTTCAGGGTTGGCTCAGCCTTTCATCCTTCCGAGGTCGGTAAAATAAGAACCCAGATTGTTAGGGGCAATAGGCTGACTGTGTAAACAGCTTAGAGAGGGCTGTAAAGCACTGTAAAGCGGTATATAAGTGTAAGTGCTATTGCTAGTGCTATAGATAGGCAGATCAAGTCTATGGAATCACTTAGGGGCTGCCACAAAGAAGAGGGAGTCAAGCTATTCCCCAAAGCACCTGAAGGCAGGATAAGAAGCAATGGGTGGAAACTAATCAAGGAGAGAAGCAACTTAGAACTAAGAAGAAATTTCCTGACAGTTAGAACAATTAATCAGTGGAACAACTTGCCTCCAGAAGTTGCGAATGCTCCAACACTGGAAGTTTTAAAGAAGAGATTGGATAACCATTTGTCTGAAATGGTATAGGGTTTCCTGCCTAAGCAGGGGGTTAGGTTAGGTCTCTTAGGTTTTTGTCTTCATGGTGGGAGAAAAGTGAGGTCAAGTTAGGGGAGAGAGAAAACACATTCCTTCTGAAGAAAGGAGGCTGAAGGGGAAAACCAAAAATCCTCCAATCCAAAGAAAGCAGAACAAAGAGGAAGAGAAAAAGAGAGAGGAAGAGCCTTGCTGTTATCTCTTCCTAAAGCGGTAAAAAAGATTTACCAAAGTGGATGCATCTCTGTTCATTCAAGCAGAAAATTACATCTCCAGAACAATAGGAACTTTTAAACTGTACCCATCTCATTTTCAGTCTGCCCTAAATGTGGGGATAAAAAGTACATGCTATGTACAATCATGCACATTGTGGCCCATAATATCAATAGCCAAAAAAAAAAAGTTATTTCAAATCTTAGGATAAAACATGACATGAGATTGAATTAGACTAGATCCAAATCATTTACTCTTGAGCTTTATTAACCTGTTCAAATTATTGAGTTTCTTTTCTTTTCTTTTTGAAACACTTTTGTGTTTCTGATTTATTAACTTACATTTCATCACAGCATGAACTTCATATATAGCTTCTAGAATTCCACAGCTCCCAAAATTCTTAGGCAGAAGTTCAGGAGAGTATCCAGCATCGCCAGTATTAAGGAACAGGACTTTCCGTGAGCGGCTCTTTGGGATTTTCCATTTGGCAATCTCTTCCAGGGTGTATATTTGGTCATCTTGCCATTCATAGAAATCTCCTTCTTGAGAATGTGGCAAAAGAAAGGTGTGTACCTGGCCATTCCTCTTGATTTCACAATTCACGGTCAGGGTCGCATTGTGATCTTCTACAGACATAAATACAATTTTCTCCCCCTGTTTGATGGTCAGGTTTTCTACCTGGATATCCTTAGAGCAACAGAAACATGGTTGTTCCTGCTGTGTTGGCCCAATCCAAACTTTGTTCACGATTTCTTTAACGTTGACGTATGGGGTTTTATCAGCCACTACCTTACAAAGTCCTTCAAAGGCAATTTTCAAATTGGGGGAAAAAATGTTAAACATTATACAAACATCAGTTATTACTGAACATTCATTTTATATTTACAGTTTAGTTTAGTTTAGTTAGTTTAGTTTATTATATTTATATACCGCCCCCTCTCCCGAGGGACTCGGGGCGGTGAACAGCCAGCAAATAAAATACACAGATACAAAATATAAAACAATATTAAAATCCAATTAAATCAATTTGGCCCATAGTTTAAAACCCTATATTAAAACCCCTAACTTTTTAAAACATTTCTTTTTAAAAAGAGTAGGTCAGGCCAGCCCGGCTTGATGAAACAAAAACATCTTTAGGGCAGTTCGGAAAGCACGAAGGCCAGGGATCTGCCGTATCTCTGGGGGCAACTTGTTCCAGAGGGTAGGTGCCCCTACAGGGAATGCTCTCCCCCTGGGGGCCACCAGCCAGCATTGTCTGGCCAACGGCACCCTGAGGAGGCCCTCTCTGTGGGAGCATACTGGTCAATGGGAGGCTACCGGTGGCAGAAGACGGTCTTATATTTAGAGTTCCATGAGTTCAGGAAATTTATATTAAACTAGAAAGGGATGGCAATATTTTTGTAAAATAAAGAAATAAAAATACATGTAGGTAAATTTATATGTGTGTGCACATTTGGGCATGCTATGAGGATACCTATTACCATGACATTTGCTCATGTTCATTTGCCAAATTAATAATTGAAATGTTATCCCCCAAGTAGTTAAGCTACTTCATTTTCAGAATATTGTGCCATATGACTTTTGAACATGAATGTCTACAACAATTAATCTTTGATTTAGAGACAAGGTTTCCCCTTTACTTTTTTTTCTAAGATATTTTTAATCCCACCTCTTTTCATGTGCAATTTGAGGCAGTGAATGCAATTTAGTCAGTGGTGGGATTCAAAATTTTGTACTACCGGTTCTGTGGCCGTGGCTTGGTGGGCGTGGTGTGGCTTGTGGGTGTGGCATGGCTTGGTGGGCGTGGCAGGGGAAGGATACTGTAAAATCCCCATTTCCTCCTGATTAGCTGGGACTCGGGAGGCAGAGAATAGATGGGGGAGGGGGCAGCCAGAGGCGGTATTTACCGGTTCTCCAAACTACTCAAAATTTCCGCTACCGGTTCTCCAGAACTAGTCAGAACCTGCTGAATACCACCTCTCAATCTAGTCCTCTTTCCTTCTTCAATTGTCACAACAACAAAATGACAACAGCCCTGTTAAGTGAGTTGGGTGGAAAGAGAGGGACTGATGTGAAGTCACTCTGCTACTTCTTTTTATGCCTAGGCCAAAACTACAACTCACATTCTTCTGATTTCCAAGCTAGCTGCTTTATCGAACTGGCTCTTAAATAATTTCAGGACATAGAATGCCAATTATAATGAGATCCGAAGCCAGTTGTGAGTAGGGCTGAAGCTACAGATGCAGCCCACAGTGGGTAGGACCACTCTTTCCATGTTGCTGTTTCTGACCCATCTCCCCCTCTTTAGGACTATTTAGCAAGCTTCTTAAACATCACCTTATAGAAAATGCAGGCAGATGATACTATTAGATTGCCCCCGTTCAGCTGGCTCTATATTGTCATAGCTTAACTTTTGAGTAGCTAGAAAGAATTCTTTTCCCAGGAAGAAGTCAAGATCAGAGTTTCCTCTCTCTGAGGAAAGAGATAGCAGGAAGTGTTTGTTGGAGCTATTGGTCAGGATTCTGGAACAAGAAACTTGACTTTCAGATGTAATTGAGCCCAGAAATTCAGTTGCAAGTTGTTGTGGTTGTAAATTGAGGTATCATGTGACAGGATTCAAACTTACAAAGTTTTTTTTATGATGGTTGCTAAGCAAATCCATTTTCCCCAATGGGCATTTTTATTTTATTTTATTTTGCTGGAAACTGGAACTAAATGCTGAAAACTGGTTAAAAAAAAACCAAAACCATCCCAAATCACTGTCACGTGATCACAGATCATTGCAATCAGCCATAAAAGTGAACCAAGTTGCCAAGCGCCCAAAATATGATCCTGTGACTCTGTGTGTGGCCATCATAACTCTGAAAATGGTACTTAGGTAGCTCTGGAGAGATCTGTTGTAAATCTGAATGGTTGTTAAGTGACTGGTCTTAAATTTAGGATTACCTATATTGTGATGAATGGTGACTGTAGTGAATGGGAGCTATACAAATGAGTTTTGTATTTAGGCACGGCAGGATTTGGGTCATCTAGTTATAATTATAGTTGTGGAATATCAAGAAGCAGAAAGTTTTGCAAAGGAAATCCCTGAAAGGTGTTTTTATTTCCATCTTAATCAGAGCCATGGGAACTGTTTTGTTAGAATAAGGTGATGGAGGGATAGAGGGAAGAGCACCTATATATATTTGGAAAATGTTTTCCTTATTTCCCTTTTCTTTTTTTCCTAAAGCTTAAAGTTTCCAACCTTAGCAACTTTAAGATTTATGGATTTCAACTCCTAGAATTCCCCAGCCAGCATGCTACCTTAGAAGAAGGTTTAGCGAGAAATTTAGAGAACCAGGAAGTGAAAATTAATTTGGTTCTGTGATTGAAGTATAACTTTTGATATCCTAGCATTTATGGAGGGAATTGTATGCTGTGGAAAATGCATTGCTCTTTCTACAGTATCTATCTGTAAAATGTAATGACATAAATTGTTGGTATTGACCTGGGATTTAGGATTTCTTTCTTTTTTCTTTTTTGGTCCACAACTGTTCATCTTTTATATAAGGCTGACTGCTATGTATCACAGAGGTTAATTTAGGAGAAGAAGATAGGACACCAGGAAAAAAACTACTTCAAAACTATTTTATGCTCTTTGTCTCTGCTTACTAGCTTTCTCATCAAAGGAGAAAAATATTGCACTGTACCTGGAAAATTTAGAGGTAGTTCTGCTGTAGTGGACTGTATGCTTACATCTTCACTTTCTAGATTGTTTGCAAAGATTTTTTTTATTTCTAATGCAACAACTTTAATCACATCACCTGTGGACAAGCAACATTCATGGCCAAGCTTTTCATATATCGAACCTAAGAGATAATGTGAAGATAAAAAAAGTTTTACTGATTTTATTAGCAGCATTAAAATAGAGTTCTATACACTCTACTGTTTCATCTTTGAGAAGCAATATATTTTCATTGTTAATGCACAGGTTAGATACTATCTATGAGTCTGAGTGTAAATATCAAGTGAAAACCAAGATAATTATTTTAAGACTTGCTAACTTACACCTTCATCTGCTTCTAAGGGGGCATGGCAGCTTCTGAAAGAAGCAAATCTTCTCTTCCACAATTTGTGCAGAAACTATTTGTTTAATTTGTTGCCAGAACTTTGTATGTAATTTTGTGAATTAACAGCGCTGCTAGCATCTAATGTTTTCAAATTGTTTATGGCTAATTGAAAAAACCTTTACAGTCACTCTAACATAGGTGTGTCAAACTGGCGGCCCATGGGCCAGATGTGTCACACTCGGGCCGTGCCAACCCCAGCTCCCCAAAGGGGAAAAATGCCACGATACGTCACGTCACGTGATGGCAACATGGCACAATAGTTAAGGCACCTGGCTAGAAACTGGGAGATGTGAGTTCTAGTCTTCCCTTAGGCATGAACCCAGCTGAGTGATCTTGGGCTAGTCACTCTCTTTCAGCCCCTGAAAGGAGACAATGGCAATCCACATCTGAAAATGCTACCAAGAAAACTGCAGGCACTCGTGCAGGCAGCTGCCAGGAGTCAACACTGATTTGAAAGCACCAAAAATTATAGGCCACTTTAAAAGAAGAACCCAAATAAGAGGATAATTTTAGAAACAACCAAATAATGAGTGGTTGTTATTGAAACAGTTCTGATGCTGCTTACAAATGGGAGTTTCAGTTGATTTCAAGATTGCTTCTCCTTCCCCACCCCCCAATCTTAAATAATACAGAAGTTTTCTGTTTCAATTTCTTTGTTTCTTTATACATTTTAGAGATCTTGGGATTTAAATCTGAATACATAGTTCTTGACATATCCACATTTCTCAGAGAAAACATGTCCCTGTTTAACAACCTTAAGTCAGCCAAAAATTCAATTGTCAATAAAATTGTTACTTTATATATTTTTAAAAGGAATGCCTTTATAAGGTGGGGAATACAAATTCATTTCCTTGAAATTAATTGGCATATAAAATCCTTAGCTTATTCAATATCAACATATATTTGATTTCTTAGAGGAGAGTTTCAGTAAATTAGATACATTTTTAAAGGACATTGTTCTTTAAAATTATATTTATGCTTAAATGAATCACCGTATTTATTCATTTCTTCAGTATTGATTATCAAATACTTAGCAGGGGAGAGAAAAATGAAAAATGTTTTCTTGTTTATTTCTAATTGGAAACAAATGTTGTCTTCTAAAAAAATTATTGTAAATTGCTCATGGTTTGATGGAACAAAACCTGAACTGATCTAGGATATTTAACATTTGAATGAACCAATCCCTGAAATGGTATCAGGTGTTTTGGCTATGAGAAGCAGTGGGAAAATCAGAAGAAGCTTCTTGGGATGCAAAAATCTGCAACGGCAGCAAAGTAGTACAAAAACCAAACTCTTGGTTACTTCATAGTGGTAATCTAGATCTTTGCAAGTCAGTTATGAGGGCTTTAGCCTTAGCCTTTCTGATTACAATTAAAAAAAAAAGCTATGGAAACTACAGCTACTCCTCATTTAGTGTCCAGAAGTGGTACTGGTTGATAATTCAGTTGATTCAGTTGTTAAGCAAAGCAGTCACTAAATGGAAAAATCATATGTGGTTAAAACATGTGGTGAAAAATCTTAACCACAACTATGCTTAAGATTTTACTTCAGCTTTCATTATTTATTTACAGCAGGGGTCACCAAACTTGGACACGTTAAGACTTATGGACTTCAACTCCCAAAATTCTCAAAATTCCCCAGAATTCCTGAAGAAGTCCGTAAGTCTTAAAGTGACCAAGTTTGGGGACCCTCGATTTACAGCATCAGAGGGATATGACTCCCAAACAGCCAGGTGAGCCTAAACAGAGGGAAAGGTTTCCAAAATGTGACTTTATTATTCTTATTTTTATGATTAAATTTCTATACCACCCTTCTCCCGAAGGACTCAGGGCGGTGAACAGCCACAAGATAAAACACATAAATACAAAAATTTAAAATAAATTAAAAACAAATTAAATAATTTGGCTGAATTTAAAATACCCCATAATTTAAAAACAAATTACATTTAAAAAGGGGAGATTGAGGCCAGGCCAGCTTGATGAAATAAAAAAGTCTTAAGCGCGCGACGGAAGGTGCGCAGATCCGGAATCCTCCATATCTCTGGGGAGAGCTCGTGACTTGTGAGGAAGCTGGGTAAAAGGAAAAATCTTACAGCTATTTTTCACCACTTCCTTGTTCTTTAGAATGCTCACTCGGGACTGAGATAATTAGCAAAAATGTTTATATTTACATTCATTGGAGAGGAAGGGATGACAAGAGAGTAAGCAGGCACACAATGGGGAATACGTATCAAAAGAAATGCACTAGGCCAGCTGTTTGCCTAGCGTCCTTATAGCTCCAAGCCTGCCAGAGGATTCTAATCAACTTATTAAGGTCACAAAACTGAGCATGTTAACTTGCAGTTAATACTTTTTAGGGAAGTGTTGCACTGTGGAGAAAAGCAACTTAGGAAGAGACAGCTTGTTTAGGCAAGAACTCTGCTCTGCAAGGGGAGAAGAAAAAATGGGTCAGGAATAGGATAAATGTGTACTAACGGACTGTAATGGCAAGTATGTGACACAGAGTGGTTGCAAAGTTACTTCTTCATCCCCATCACAATTTCTAATGGTCACTGACTGAGGCAGTTGCTAAATGATTCTAATACAGGGTGTCAAATTCAAGGCCTTTGGGTCAGATCTGGCCCACGGGGTGCTTATACCTGGCACACAGAGCCACCCTGGAAATAGCAAAGGACCGGCCCAAGGTACCTCTCCCAGTGAAAACGAAGCACAGAAGGGCCGTGTGTGGTCCTCCCGAGCTCTGTTTTTGCTGACAGAGTGCTCAGGCCACCACAGGGACCCCCGGAATGAGTGACATCAAGCTGGCCATACCCACCCTGATCATGCCCGCCCCCAAGGTCTAACACAACCCTGATGCAACCCTCAATAAAATCAAGTTTGACACCACTGGTCTAATAGGTTGATTTGGGGGGATTTTGATGTCACAACCCTTAGAACATAACCCTTTCAATCAATTATCTTTTTTAGAGCTGAAGGATGTCCTGCTAGAAAAGATTATAGTCCAATTGTAGCATGAAAGAGGGAGGAGAGTTGTAAGCAGTTTAGCAGAATATAGCCATTTATTTTACAAAGCCCAGAATGAGGTTTGAGAGAACCTGTAGCACTTAGAATTAATTCTTGCTTTCCTTAGACAAGCCTAAAATAAGCCCTGAGATATGTATTTTGTGGTTTCCCACTCAGGTAAACCTGAAACACCATTGAAACTCCTTCCAATTTGCCTGGACACCCCTACAGTAGGTTTGTGCAGGTGAAGTGGAGTGGCAAAGCTCCAATCGTCCTTTGAGAGATAACTAAACTCATAGGTCTAGCCATTGGTCAAAGAGGTCCACCAAGCAATGGCATCTTAATTTTTTATTTATTTATTTTTTCTTTGTGAGAGGAGGAAATTGCATCCATTGAGCATTTTAAGGATTGGAGTGTTGCAACGTTAGAGAATCTCTGAATTCTTTAAAAAAAATGATTCAAAATAAATGCCTTCTCAATCTGTGTCAGCTCCTTGTAGTAGTTCAGACAGGAAACCAAACCCATAAATACCACCCTGACTACAAGATTACAGTAACAGAATCTTGAAAGTGTGAAAGACTTCTCCCCTTCCTTTGCTTTTCCTTTCCAGAGAGTTATGGAGGGTTCCTTCTGAAATGTTTTCCATGCTGCTATTCCTCCAGGGACTCAGATCTCTTTTGTCTGACCATTACCTAGGCTGTGGCTCTCCTCCTTATCTCCCAAGGTTATTCTTACAGCCTATTAAAATCTATACCATCTACACATAAACCCTATTTTGCAAACAATTATGGAATAGGTCTTGCCAGTCCAGTAGATATAGATATAATCAGAGTTGGGACTGCTACTAGAGTAGACCAAAGTGCTAGAAATTTTCTATCTCTTTGTTTCATCTTAAAGTCAATCAAATTCTGTATCTTTTCTACCCTGAGAGCTTTTTTTTTTAATTAAAAAACCCATTTATTAAAATGATCCAAAAGATTTTGGGACAGAGAGAGAGGGAGGGCGGGAGGGAGACAGAGAAGGAAAGAGAGAGAGAGAGAAAGAGAGGGAGAGAGAGAGAGAGAGAGAGAGAGAGAGAAAGTGCAACTCTTTGTAGATGGATCTTTTCATAGGTCTCTTTCTGGTCTTCATCTGCTATTGAACTGTTATTGAGGATGCCAAAATAAGTTATGCATTATGATTTCTGAGGCTTCTCTTGATTTTAATGTGCTTTTGTAGAATTCCAAACAGAATAGTTTGTGCGTATAATAGTTGTGCTCATAGTAACAAACCAATGACACCAAGTAGAACAAATAGCCTTAGAAGTGGCAATGAAGTTATTAAAACGATGGATAGCTTCTACCATCTATTGTAAACAGGCAAACAGGTAAGAAGTATGTCACAAACAAACCCATGGTAGAGCAGACATAAAGATCTTGGAAAAGATATCCAGATGCTTTGATGTGTCTATACCTACAAAGATCAGAATAGTGCAGGTCATGGTACCTTCCATGACATTCTGTGTTGTGACACTCTGTGGAAAGGAATGTTGGACTTTGAAGAAGCAGGATAGGAAGAATAGTGATGTTTTTGAAGTTTGGTATTGGAGAAGACTCCTAAGGATAACATAGATAGCTAAGAAAACAAACAAACAAACAAACAAACAAACAAACAAATCATTGAATAAATTAACCCAGAGTTCTCACTTGAGGTCCAAATGACCAGACTCAAATTATTCTATTTCAGACAGCTTATGCAAAGATCTTACTCTCTGGGGGAAAAAAACTGTAATGCTCTGAAGGTGGAAGGAAAGAGAAGAAAAGGACAAGCAGCAGCAAGGTAGTGATGTAACTCAGCCACAGTGGTGATGAGCATACAGTTAGGAGACCTGAAAGACCAAGTTATAGACAGATTGTCAGGGAGAAAATCTATCTATGCGGTTGCTAAGAATCAACACTGATTTGATGGCATATAATCAACCAATCAATCAAACAAAGAAACAAACAGCACCATAGAGATATGCTTCTTTAATTTCATCCAAAAGCATTCCCAAGACTATAGCTGCTTTATTTCACATCTGCTACTTTTCAATTTTCTTGTGTTGCTGATCAGATGAGGTTTTGGCCCCTTGCCTAGTGTAATGTAGATATACATGATATAAGTAAGCAGACAACACTGAGGGAAAATAAATGATAACCCCCTTCTGGAAAAAGGGAGAGGGAGGGAGGGAGGGAGAGAGAGACACAGAGAGAGAGAGAGAGGGGGGGGGGAATCAAAATAACACCAGGAGGCAGAGGAAAACTCTGTAGCAAGCTGTTGAGTCTCTGATTCTGCTTTCCAACAATACAGTTAGTCCTCGACTTATGACCACAATTGAACCCAAACTTTCTGCTGCTAAGGGAGACAGTAGTTAAGTGATTTTGCCCCATTTTACAACTTCTCTTGCTAAAGTTGTTAAGTGATTCACAGTAGTTGTTAAGTTAGTAGCACAAGTTGAATCTGACTTCCCCATTGTACGTTGCCTTGTCAGAAGGTCACAAAAGGCGATCATATGACCCTGGGACACTGCAACCATCATAAATATGAACCAGTTGCCAAGCATCCAAATTCTGATCATGTGACCAGGGGGATGCTGTGTGAAAAATTGTCATAAGTCACTTTTCAGTGCCAGTGGTCTTCCGGGTGCGATTCAAGGTGTTGGTCACCACCTTTAAAGCGCTCCATGGCACAGGACCCGACTTCGAGACCGACTTCTGCCACCAATAGCCACCCACCGGCCAGTTCATGCCCACAGAGAAGGTCTCCTCAGGGTGCCATCAGCCAAGTTATGTCGGCTGGTGACACCCAGGGGGAGGGCCTTCTCTGTGGGAGCCCCAGCCCTGTGGAATGAACTGCCCCCAAAATACGTAAGATCTCCGACCTCCGGGTGTTTCGCTGCGCACTGAAGACCTTGTTGTTCCGCCAGGCTGGGCTATCAACATAATAATTTTAAATTGGGGTATTTTAAATTTGTGGGGTTTTAAATTGAGCCAAATTTATTTAATTATTTTAAATTTTTAATCAATGTTTTGTCTTGTGTTTTTAAATAGGCTGTACACCGCCCTGAGTCCTTCGGGAGAAGGGCAGTATAGAAATAAAATTATTATTATTATTATTATTATTATTATTATTATTATTATTATTATTATTATTATCTCTGAACAGTCACTAAACAAATGGTTGTAAGTCGAGGACTACAGTACTTGCAAAGGACTCTTCCTGTGATGACCTGGCATACCTTGAAAAGCTGACACTCCAGGACTGAAGAACTTTCTCCAGTTACTCTCATCAACATAGCCATAGAATCTGTAACACTGTGGACTCCCAAACCCTTCCGATCCAATAATATTATTGTGATTAAGGTTTCAGCCCTTGCTCGATTCCTTCTTTAAAGGACTCAGAAAAGGACCAGAGTCCCCTAACTAGGTATCCCCTACAGGAGTTGGCCTGAAGCAGGGGTGAAATCCAGCAGGTTCTGACAGGTTCTGGAGAACCGGTAGGGGAAATTTAGAGCAGTTCAGAGAATTGCAAAATTCCACCTCTGGCTGGCCCTAGAGTAGGATGGGAATGAATTTTGCAATATCATTCCCCTGGAACGGGGTGGGAATGGAGATTTTGCAACATTTACGAGACCGCCTTCTGCCACCGAGAGCCTCCCACCGGCCAGTACGCTCCCACAGAGAGGGGCATCTCGGGGTGCCGTTGGCCAAACAATGTCAACTGGCGGCCCCCAGGGGGAGAGCTTTCTCTGTGAGAGCACCTGCCCTCTGGTACGAGCTCCCCCCGGAGATACAGATGATTCCAGATTTACGTACTTTCCACCGGGCTCTCAAAACTTTTTTATTTCAACAAGCTGGGCTGGCCTAACTCTCTAATTGTTTAATTTTAATTTTAATTTTAAATGGGGTATTTTAATTGTTGGGCCAAATTGTTTAATATATTTTTAAATTGTTTTTAAACTTTGTATTGTATGTTTTTTACTTTTGGCTGTTCACTGCCCTGAGTCCTTCAGGAGAAGGGCGGTATATAAATATATATATATAAATAAATAAATAAATAAATAAATAAATAAATAAATAAATAAATACATACATACATACATACATACATACATACATACATACATACATACATCATTCCCCTGGAGTGGGGGGTGGGGGAATGGGGATTTTGCAATATCATTGCAATATCATTTGCAATATCATTCCCAGATTCAGCTGGGAATCAGGGTAGTGTCAGACCCAGTTCGGCTAAAGAGAGCCAGGTTAAAATAAGCATAGGATAGACAAAATGAATTAATTGTGAGCAGAACTACTGTTTTTTTAATCAACTAGTTGCATTTAGCTCAGAAGTATGTCTATTAATAACAGGTGCTAAAAAGTTAATGACAGTGTTGTTTTCATGAATGCATCTCCAGATATTGAATGGAGATCCAGGGATTTTTTTCCTCCTCTATGTACAGTATCTATCAACGGCACAAATCTATTCCCAGACTTTCACACTTCTTTCAGTAGATTAGGCCAAAGCCAGATTTATTGCTAAATTTCACGCAATGTTTTGATAATTTATTTATGACTTTTCTACATGTCAGTTCCTGAATTATACTATATCTAATTCTTATGCGCTACATGTCCATATATACGCTCATTAGGCAATCCTTGTAGAAGGAAGGAACCCCAAGACTACAAATGCACAATTATTTTATAACTATTTCATTGGACTTTTCTGAATATTCTTTTTCCCAAGGGGGGGGAAAAAAGAGGAAAAATCAGAGGCAAACCCTGGAAGGTTATAAATGATCACTGACATTCTCTAGATATTATAGCGAACACTATGAAGAAGTTGATTTATAATTAAATTTAGATGCCACCCGTCTCATGATCTAAAGTTGATGGGATTGAGTCATAAATGTCATCTGGAAGCATCATGAAAGCATCCTCCTCAAACATTCTTCCTTTTTTATTTTGTTTTATTCAAACATTTTTAATTTAATCCGTCCTCATCGCTCTGTCTCTCATTCCATCATTTAGTTTTCCTTCCTATTTAAGATACTTTCAAGCGACACTGAAAAATAATACAATAGAAAATGGAACAGAGACAAAATATGAATTATGGTACAAAAAATATACAGAGTGTAAAATATTCTGAGTTACAGCTAAAGTTCACACTATTGGTATTACCACTTCGGTGTGAATCAAACACTATCTGGACCCAGCACATTTCTGCTGGTCTATTTCAAACACTTCCATTTTTTTCTAGCCTCATATATGCCATCCATTTTGATGACACTTGAGTTAACATGTGTTCAGATTACCCTTCATGGTTCAGTGAAAATTTACACTTAATTTTCTGTAGTTGAGGGTGGGAACTGTGACAACTGTCATTAGTCAAGTGTCTCAACTGTGTTGAACAACCATAGTCTAGTCAGCTGGAGCCTAAATATGGCATAGATTATTTTAATATATTCACTATCACCTATTGATATAAGGGTTCCCGCTAGTAATGACATAATGCTCTTCTTACAATATTCAACTTCAGATAAATGCTGAAACTGCATTATTATGCACAGATAGATAATTTGGTCCAAACCTTACCTTCATCATAAAAGCCAGACTGGATTTGCAGAATTCGAGGTAGGGATTTTGGATCCAAAGAGTGGATGAAATTCTTCATGCTAGAGGCCATGGTCTGCAGAGTAATAGAGAGATGCCGTGCTTAAAGGCAAATACCTTTTAGGGGGGCTTCTGTTATCTCTTCTTGCATTTGAAATGAAGCCTGGGAAATTCTGAAGCACGCTTTCTCTACTAGAGACAAAGTCTCATAAATCTTCAACTGGGAGACCACTTCCTCTCACTTCACTCTGGGTTGCAATCAAAAAGGAATAAGATGCTAAAAGTACTCTACTGCAGTGCCTACTTTTTGTACCAATCTGGGTCACAGGAAACAGTTTATAAGCAGCTGTACCAACACAGAACTATTGACTTAATCTTTGATACTTTGACAATGAACTTCTGGAACATTAAACTTTAAACATAGAGTTTTCTTCTTTTAAAGAAATTCTTCTCTCTCTCTCTCTCTCTCTCTCTCTCTCTCTCTCTCTCTCTCTCTCTCTCTCTCTCTCTCTCTCTCTCTCTCTCTCTCTCTCTCTCTCTCTCTCTTTTCTTTTTTTGCAAAATGGAATCTTACTTGTTTTCATTCTTAAATGTAGCAGAAAATCTTGCTTAGAAACCAAGTAACTGAAAACTATCTAAGAGCAAACAAGAATAAAAACATTGCACTACAGATAGCATGCCAGGGACTTGTTCCTCTCCAATTAAAGTGAGCCTTTCTTTGCTCTCTGCAAAGAAACAACAGTTCTGAAGGCTCCCTTATTATCTTAAAAAAAGAAGATAATTAAAAATTATCTTCTCCTTGCAGAATGATGAGGCACTCCTGTTCACCATTTCAGCTTTCAGAAATCATTCCCCTTGTTTTGAAAATAGTAACCAGGCTATCTCGATTCCCTACTTTTGTGCTCAATAGCTATGTCCTACTACCATGTTCAAGAGTCGTGATCTCACCAACTTTGAGTTCAACCAGGACTTCATACAGTATGCACATTACTCATGACTTTTCTCTTTCTCATTCTGCATGTTATTTTATTTTAGATTATTAGCCAAACTATTTAATAATTTTAAATTGTTTTTAACTTTTATATTGTTGGTTTTTTATCTTAGCGGTACACCGCCCTGAGTCCTTTGGGAGAAGGGCGGTATCAAAATTTAATAAATAATAATAATAATATACACTGCTGAAAAAAATGTTTCTTGTTTCTTCTGTGAAAATGTTCCTTGTAATAACAGTGATAGTGCCTTTAAAGTGGGGCAAGGGAAAAAAATGGACTATTAAGACTAAACTTAAAAAAAAATGAGCTGGAATTTCATCTTCCTTTGAGCAGTAGGAAAGACAATTTTACGCTTTCAATCAGTGAATTATTCACATGGCTTTGACTCACAAATAATCCAAAATGTAATTGTTAAAGTGATAGGTAAATGGCACTCCCATATTATAACCAGATTATCGGGCTCACATATATTATCCAAAGAATGATCAACATGTTCTCTTTTGTATAGAGAAAACACCAAATTGATTGTTTTTCCCAGTCTCTTTACAGAATCAAATTTTATAAAGATGATTCTGAACAGAATTAGATAGTTTTTTTGGTTATTTTAATAAAGGGAAATCCATGAACAAACTCTGTATATACAGGCTTTGGATTGGATTTCTAATACTTGATGCATTGCCTACCTTGACTTAAAGAAATTCAGGTTTTTACTCGGTCAAGGCCCAACTGATACTGAAGTATGGCAGTTAACTGGACAAAATCTGGTTGGCTTCAGGCTTAATTTTTGATTCCTTGCTTCTTCATATGACGTGTTCATTTCTCTATAACCGAGTATATGAAATAAATGCCACAGACTCTTGTTCTCCTGAGAGTAAGGAGAATTACAACCTCTCACTTTATATCATTGGTACTTTTCCATGGTAAATTATGGAGACAGGATTAGTTGTCAACCAATTCACATCAGTAGAGTTTACATTCCAACAGATGGTATTTCAAGATGACACACTGACAGTTTGCAGACAAACAAATAATCAGACATTTATAATTGTTTGCTATGAATTTGCAACTCAGCTAAGAGGGATCTTTCACAGTAGCTGACTCACGATTCTATCTTTTCCCTCTTTCTCCCTCAGCAGTTCTTCTATAGTGTCTCCCGCTGTCCTGTCTATTCCCGCCATGTCTGATGCTTGCTCAAAAAACCCCTTTAGATCACAAAGCTACAGCCACACCTGGCCTAAACTATTAGCAGAAAGGCCATGATTGGTCTCAGCTGGCCCAGACAGGGGAACTGAAAACAGAACATGGTTTAACATTCCAGTTGCAAGAGACAACACTGACTTAGAAGAATGAAAACAGAATGGCAAATAACTTTCATTTCATTTTCAGATTCCTTCCAAAGCAGATTCTGTAAAGAGCAAACCATAAGTAGCACAGAGATTTCACTCCATACTTCGATTGTCCAAAAGTAGTTGTTCCATGCACAGAACATCTCCTCCCATTACCTATTATACAGTATGATATATAGAACAATAAACCAATGCAGCATTTGTTTGTGGCTTCATGCCTGCTCAGCAGTGCTGGGAGGCCCTAAACCAGTGGTTCTCAACCTTCCTAATGTTGCGACCCTTTAATACAGTTCCTCATGTTGTGGTGACCCCCAACCAGGGGTGGGTTCTAATTTTTTTTTACTACCGGTTCTGTGGGCATGGCTTATTTTATGGGCGTGGCTTGGAGGTCATGTGACTGGGTGGGCGTGGCTAGCTGGTAATGTGACCGGATGGCCATGGCTATGTGTATAGGGACTACTCAGAGGGCTGAAAAAAGTCATTTCTGACAGGTCCTCGCACTTTTGACTGGTCCTCACACTTATGACCATCCTCACATTTATGCCTGTGCAGCATTCTTAACAACCATGTCACTCATTTCACAACTGCTTCTCTTCACCATGGTGACAAGATAGGGCAAAAACATAAATTGTGAGGACAGTCGTAAGTTTGAGGACTGGTCAAAAGTGTGAGGACCAGTCAAAAATAACTTTTTCAGCCCTCTGAGTAGTCCATATGCATAAAAGGATACAGTAATAGAGAGGGATGAAGGAAGGGAAGGGAAATTAGAGGAGGAGTGAAGGTAAGAGAGGGAGGAAGAGAGGAGGAGAAGGAGAAAGAGGAAGTAGGAGAAGAAGAAGAGTGGGGGGAGAGAAAGTAAATAAGAAAGAAAAGACAGAGGTGGTAGGTTTGAGGAGAAAGATTGCTGTACAATAAAAAAGATGAAAGGGAAGAAAGCCAACCCCAAACAAATATTAAGATATTAAGATAAAGAATGAATTGTTAAACTTTAAAGAATAAAAGAGAACAAATAGGAATAAATAGCAATAATTAGAAACACACATACAAACATACAAGGTATTTTATTTGAACAGAGTATTTGGCCGGTTCACAAATTTAAACAGTTGTAGGAGGTTAGCACCCACCCCTTTCCTAGAAGAATGAAATATTTTGGGAAATATTAAAAAGGCAGAATATTATATTTCCCTGGATGAGAAATGGAGAAGCATATTTTACAGACAAAGCAGCTCCCACCTTCCTGTCCCCCACCCTTTGTTAATGGGCCAGAGGCAGAAAGTCAATCCTTTGTCAAAGGACATTTGCAACACAATAGCAACAGAAACTAACACAATGGGCCCCTCAAGCCATGTGATCCTGTCCACCATTAAACCATCTTTCCAAGCAATCTCCATGTTTCCAGTGTCTTTTTCCCCACTTGGAGCAGAACCCAGAAGGATATTTCTTCCAACACAGTATTTAGTCATTTCAATTAAATTTACAATTTCTATATTTCCTTTTTACCATATTTATTCCTCATCTATTTTTTAAAAAAACCAATATTACCCTTCATCCTCATCTCTAATCTTAATCAAATTCAATTTTTCCCGTCTATTCTATATTATACCCCTTCGCATTGTCATCTATTTTTATATCCATCCTCACATTGGTTAATTATGTAATACAGTTGTTTAATACAAATTCAACATTTTAATATAAATCAATTAGTTATATAACTATCTTTTTTGTATATTAATCAATATGAACATGAATATTCCAATTATTTCCATGCAATCCAATTTCTTACAAATCAATTAATTATATTTACCAATAATAATAAACCAAATAATTTCCCCCATATATTCCTCCAAACCACAACCATTTCTGCTTTCAACACAATATACAATTAATAGTATCTCAATTATTACAATTCCCTAGTTAAATAGAGCTTTTTTTCTTTTGTGTTTTAAAATCTTGAACCTCCTCTTGCCCTAAATTTCCCATTGTTTGCAGTTTTGCACTTACCTTTTTTGGTGAGGAAAAAGAAAAAGAAATCTCTCTGCCTCATTTTGTCACGTTGCAACAAAGACCCTTCTTTAGTTTCAATTTCGCTTTTCAGCATAGCTAGGGGAAAAAAATTTGCTCCAGGAATTTACCTCTTTGCAGCTAGCTCTTTGAAGCCCCGCGGCAAGAATTTAAAGTTTTTTTTTCCCTCTAGCCACCAGCTGGGACTCCGGAGGCAGCAATAAATTGGGAGTGGGCAGGGTAAGCGAACGGCGACCGGGCGATCCAACAGAGGCAGAGGGTGAGTGAAGGTGTGGGGGGGGGGGTGAGAGAGGGCTTTGGCGACCCCTGTGAAATGGCCGTTCGACCCCCAAAAGGGTCGCAACCCCCAGGTTGAGAACCGCTGCCCTAAACCATCTGTAACATCGACAGATGGCATCTGCACAAGCCTATTTGTTAAAAAAAAAAAAAGATAGCCCGACAAAGTTGCTTCTCCTCAAAGCCTCTCTAGAAACTCAAAAAATTTCCAACTATGAAAATAACAAAGTTGAAATGTCACACTTAACTGCTAATCTTGGCTTAACTTCCCAATGAGATAGCTCAGTGGTGGGTTGCTACCAGTTCGGGCGAACCAGTAGTAGCAGCGGTGGGAAACTCTGCCCACCCCCCCTCCCAAGACGTCATCAAATACGTTCTGTGCATGAGCAGAAGTAGCGTGCATGCGAGTGAAGCGAGCGCACATGTGCGAACCGGTAGCAAAGATAAGTGAAACCCACCACTGAGATAGCTACACAATTAGGACAAATGCCTTTTCTAAATGACATCAATATTATGCTTCAACAGAAGTATCATTCAGTACAATATAGCATTACTACTGGTTTTAGGTACTTCTGCAAAGATTTAAAATATATTAAAATTATGATTATTGAGATTAATTAAACATATATTCCACCCACCTCTTACTATTATGAACTCTGCATTGATTAAGCACAGGCAAAACATAATTATTTTTAAAATCTGCATGCTGCCTATGTTCCAGTGACTGGCCAGTTCACAAGTAAAATCGCTAAGGGAAAAAAATAACAAACAAAAAAGAATAGAACAACAATAGACAGGAACAAAAGATAATAACATATACAATCTAAATATTCATTCTTAAAATGGGAAGAAAATTGAAATGTCTCAGTCATACACATGCCATTAATTTTAAATATAATGTTGCCTTTAGAAGAAGCCAACTTCTAGTGTGCTCATTCATGATTTTACTTCAATGCGGGACTGCCTACTACCACCAACAGCCTCCCACTGGCCGGTACGCTCCCATAGAGAGGGGCTCCTCCGGGTGTCATCAGCCAAACAATGCCGACTGGCGGCCCCAGGGGGAGAGCCTTCTCTGTGGGGGCACCTACTATCTGGAATGAGCTCCCCCCAGAGATACGGAGGATCCCGGATCTGCGCACCTTCCGCTGTGCTTTAAAGACCTTACTGTTTCACCAGGCGAGCCTGGCCTAATTTTCCCCCTCTTTTATAAAAGATTTTTAATTTTTAAATATCTTTTAGTATTTTATACATTCAATTTTAAATTGGTTTTAAAAGTTTGGGGTTTTAATTTTGTTGGGGCCAAAATTATTTAATTTGATTTTATTCTACTTTTAAATTTTGTATGTATGTGTTTTATTGTTTGGCTGTGCACCGCCCTGAGTCCTTCGGGAGTAGGGCAGTATAGAAATCAAATAAAAAAAAAATGCAAAGCTCAGTGAGACTTGTTAGAGGAAAAAACAAGAGCATACAGGATAGTGAGGAAAATATCAAACACCATTATGTAAGGGCACATGAAACCAAAAATAATTCACTTTCTAAAGAAAGAGAAAGAACTAGAAATGTAGGAGGCGGAATTGGTCTAGTTGTTCAGTGATGGGTTCCTCCCGGTTCGGCCTGGTTCTCCCGAGTCGGTAGCGGTGACGATATGACATCACCGAACCGGTTCTTCCCCCCGCCCCCCACCCCCCGCGTTATTCTTACTTTTTATTTGCCCCCACCCCCAATCTATTGCTGCCTCCTGAGTTCCAGCTGATGTCTAGAGGGAAAAAAACTGTTTAAACTCTTGGCACGGGGCTTCAAAGGGCCACCCTACAGCTGATCAGTTAAATGAAAACAAATGAGTAGACCAGTGCCTGCAAAAATAAATGGGTAGACCAGTGCCTGCAAAAAATAAATGGGTAGATCGGTACAGCTCTGCAAGCAGTTAAAAGCCTGGTAGACCAGTATCTCTGCTAAATCCTAAATAATTGTCACATGACCATCAAGCCACACCCACAAAATAAGCCACACCCACAGAACCGGTAGTAAAAATTTTTAGAACCCGCTCCTGTAGTTGTTGTATAGTGCAGTGCCAAATACTTCATTCTATCTGTTAAAGTCTGATAGAAAAGATCTCATTAGCATGTTCTCTGTAATATTAGAGAGAACATATGGATAATAGTGTTGGTTAATCATGTGTCCTCATTTGCCCTGTTACACTGGCAAACAAAAAAGATTCTCAGCTAAAGCATGGGAACAGAAGAGACACAGAGAATCCCTTCAGCTTGAATTACAAGTTGGCTTTGTGAAAAGGAAAGTGTTACAAAAAGAGTGATTCAAGAACAGGTAACTTTTTTCACTAAACCTTTCAGCTCTGAATGCAATTGAATTGCTAACTAGCATAAAGGGGCAATCTGAGAGGAATATTGGTTCACAGCTCAGATGGCCAGATACTCCTTTGACTGACAACTAACACAAAAGACTCTTTTACGATCTTTTGTTGCTCTTTCCAGGAACTGCCATGTAATCCCAGTATGAAGGTTATTTGATTATTGGCACCAATGTAATTAAAGAAGGAAGTAACTCAATCTGTTCTCTCTTGCAATTAAAAATCACTAAGAGTTAATTTCATGAACAGAAACATTTATGCTGTATTAATGATGTGCATATCCAAACTAGTAATTATACTCCAATTGTAATGCTTAATTTAAATGATTGGTTTTAATTCCTATATAATGGAATATCATTAAGGTAAAAAAATAAACAAGCAAAAAGCCCACCTTCTTTGACAATCTATTTCTCAACATGTGATGTGAAGCAGAATTAGCATTACTCTTTCTAATTGCACTAATTCTGAAGATAGTTGTAGGTACATTTATTTAGTAGTAAGTCCTGCTATATCCTAGGGAGCTCATTTCCAAATAAAAGGGGATAGACTCAAACATGGCCTGCATGCTTTGTATTTCACAATGTTTCTTGCTGATCAAATGATTTTTATCATGCTTTAATGTAATATAATGTAATATTGAATGACTAGACCTTCACCCTTCTATTGTACTCCATCCAAATCTTTTTGAAATGAGCTGTGGTGGTGCAATGGTTACAGTGCAGTACTGCAGGATATTTCTGTTGATTGCCGGCTGCCTGCAATTTGGCAGTTCAAATCTCACCAGGCTCAAGGTTGACTCAGCCTTCCATCTTTCCAAGGTGGGTAAAATGAGGACCAAGATTATTGGGGGCAATATGTTGACTCTGTAAACTGCTTAGAGAGTGCTGTAAAGCACTGTAAAGTGCTATATAAGTCTAAGTGCTATTACTATTGCTATTTGAGGTGCTATAGAAAGATAAGACTCTTGTCTTGCCATTAATGTGAGTCCATGGCTGACAATGTTGTATGTTACCGAGGATTGGTCGAAGCTATTAAAACTTTTGCTTGATGCTATGTTTATAAACAAATATTGAGGCTTGTATAGCTCATGACAAACACATTTGGTGAATAACACAATACATACAACACTTCTTAATAACCTCTACACATCAACGATTGTGGGAATATTAAAGGAATCTTTAATATTCAGTGGAAAAATTATATAATGCATTCAATTACTTCAATGGATCACAACTTTTAAAGACTTCCTGATATCACAGTCTGTAATTCTTTCTAAAAGGAAGCAGAGAAGCCAGTAAGTTAGTTTTCCTAGATCATCATTGACTCATTTGTAATATAAGATTTTTCCCGAAGAAATTTTGCAGATCTTCCAAAAATTTTCCAAAGCACCTAAAGATCAGACAAGGGATAATGGATGGAAACTGATCAAGGAGAAATTCAACCTAGAAATAAGGAGAAATTTTCTGACAGTGAGAACAATCAACCAATGGAACAGCTTGTCTTCAGAAGTTAGGAGGCTTTCAAGAAGAGACTGGACTGCTATCTGTTAGAAATGGTGTAGGGCAGGGATGAAATCTACTTACCTTCCTTACCGGTTCGGAAGTGCATATGTCACATGCGCGTGCAGATGCTCTGTGAATGCGCAAAACCTTCTGCACATGGGCAGAGGGTAAAAAACACATTACTTCCTGGTTAAAATAGGAAGTAACAACACCTGGGCAGGTGGGCGGAGCCTTGCGCCACCATCACTACCGGTTCTCTAAACCACCCGCCACAATCGCTACCGGATCGCCTGATATGGTCTGAACCGGGAGCAGTTCACCCCTGGTGTAGGGTCTCCTGCTTGGGTGGGGGGTTGGACTACAAGGTCCGTACAAGGTCCCTTCCAACTCTGTTAATATGCTATCCCACCAGAATTGCTTAGATATATTCTATGAATCTCCAATTCTTGATTATATGGAATGACTCTAAAAGATTGTCAGACTTATGAAATTCTTTTACCTTTTGTCTCACAGAAAATTGTCAGATTTAATTTTGGCACACTTTAGTACTGACTGCATTTGAAACAACTTAAATATTATTTGAGCTAATAGACAATTATGAAACAAATTATACAGAATTATATAATTGTACATAATTATACAATTTACCAAAAGAAAGCCATTTGACATATTAAACAAGAATTAATATTTTAAAAAACCTATTATTTTATTTATAGACATTGATGCATTGCTAATTGTTATTAGTTATTTTTATAATATGGTAATGCCTATTGATTTCTCTTGCTCCTCAAAGATCTAGATCAAATGTCTTAAGAGTAGCTTTTTGTTTTGTATTGAACAATAAAAGGCAACTTAAATATAATCATCTTTATAATCACTTGTTAACAAATGTTTAAGGAAGTCCAGCAATGTCTGAGTAAACATTGCTTATGCCAAAAGGAAATGGTATTAGAATAGAATAACAGAGTTAGAAGGGACCTTGGAGGTCTTCTAGTCCACCCCACTGCTTAGGCAACCCTATACTCGTGATGGTGAATCTATGGCATGTGTGCAAAGCCATATTGCGGAGCCATATCTGTGGGCACACGAGCATTGCCCTAGATCAGTTCCAGCCTGCTTGCATGCACTGGCCAGCTGATTTTTGGGCCTTTTGGGCCCACTGGAAGTCAGGAAAAAGGCCTTTTCTGGCTTCCAGAGGGCCTCTGGGGGAGTGGGGAAGGCCGTTTTTGCCCTCCCCAGGCTCCTAGAAAGCTCTGGAGCCTGGGGAGGACAAAAAAATGGGCCTACCGGGCCCACCATGCCATCACCTGCCAAAAGCAGGGTCGCACAGGGGGGGGGTCGCATGTGCATGCTTGGGGGGGCGGGGCGCATTGAATTATGGATGTGGGCACGTGCACACTCGACCCCCCCCATGCTTCCCATTGCTTTTGGCACGCGATGGCAAAAAGGTTAGCCATCACTGCCCTATACCATATTATGCCTTAAATTTTATTTTCAGCTCGATAGGTGGCATAAATTCTTTGTTTCTCACATCACATCATATCCTCACATCACAGGGGATGTCTCCAATACAGTAAATTGAAGTATGGGTAAAGTCAAGTGCTCCTATATATAATGGACAATAATATACTATTTGTGAAATCTTTTGGCTTATTCCTTCTGTATATATTGTTACAGTTCAACAATTATCTGTCTGTTCCCAATGTATTTGTTTTTCCATTCAGTTTATGTGAGATAGACATACCTCACATGCAGTTTTCAAAAATGCAATATAAACAAGTTTTAAATTGATTTTGTTTTTGTTTTTTTCTGGTTAGATAATTTTTTGCATAAGAGTATAGCATCTTCCAGATTTCTTAAAGCATTGTTTCCCAGAATTATAATAATACAGATAAGTTGTTGCTCACTTCCAACAATGGCTAGATAATGCAGTGAAGATGTTATAAGTCATCAGCGTGGAAATGACCTCCAATATGGAGGTCATATCTTAAATAAGACCACCATACCAAACAACCAAACTTTTTGAATCTCGTGTATAATATTAATCTAGCAAAACAAATCTTGAAAGCCAAACAGGAGCAAAATGTAATCTCAGTTCACAGCAGACTCACATGCTTGGAGAAGTCTAAATAGCCAATAATAGATCTTAAATGTTCAAGTTTACTAGAGTTTAGGAGATACCAAGATATGTTTCCAATGAGATTTCTATGGCGGGGTAATAGATTTTATAAAGGAGTCTTAACAGACCAAAATATTTTGAAGATCTTTTTCACCCAAGAGATTCCTTTTGAATGCCTAGAAAGTGGCTGAAAGGGGCATGACTTTCACTGGACCCACAATCCCCTCAAGAATATACACTAAAAATGCAGCAGCAATTTAGGAGGAAAAAACTAAGTAAATAACTTGATAAACTATGTTTAGAACATATCTTTTCAGATGTTCTAAACATGTCTCGGAATCGATGTTCCAAAGGCATGGAATGAGTGGATGAGTTGTCCTGCTGGTCTGTTTTGGTTCTTCTTGCATTCTGGGTGGATTGAAGCATAGAGCAGGATGTTGAAGCACTTGATCTAAAGGGGGATGGAGCTATCACGTGTTGTGGCTCCGTTACCTGAGCCTGTGTTATCGGCAGGAGAGGACTCCGAGAGTGAAGGAGAGGAGTTGGCAAGGCCTCCCTCTCCAGGACCCTCCACTCTGGCAATGCCTTCGGTGTCCGCCAAAGGTCAAGAGATAGGCCTGGGGCCAAGCACGTCCACGCAGCCACAGGTGGACAGTAATGAGGAAGATGAGTCTTGGCTGGATCCTCGGCAGCGTCGCAGAGATAAGCGCGCACAACAGAAGAAGAGGCGTGCCAGGGATTAGGCTGAGTCATTGGATCACACCCCACAAGGTATAAAAGAGGGTGTGGTGGCCGGTTCAGCTCTGTGACAAGCAAAAAACGGATATCGGACAACCTTCTTTGTATTTACTGGACTTTGTTGATTATTATGTATTGGCTTTGTTCCTGGACAAAGGGAGAAACTCCCCCCTCGTGAGTAAAGAATACCTGGCAGCCAGCCACTGGGTTGCTGCCAATTCTGATACCAGATAAAACTGTTGTTGGCTGAGTTCTTTAGCTGGTTGCCTGTCTGTGGGGGTGCGTGTGTGAGATGGGGACAGAACACCAGGTGCAGCTACTTCATTTGCTAAAGACAGCCAGAGAAGCTTTCAAAACAGCCATAGAAAACGTGTACTTTAAAAATCTGTGTAGTTTGATCCATGCTCTTCCACACCCCTCTTTCAAACACTTTGGAAAGTCCTGATTTCTAATTATGTTTCATTCTATTCACTGACCACTTCCACCCTAAACATTATATTGTACTAAGGCAGAAGACAACACTCCCTTTCTTATGTAAGAACTTCTATGGCAACAATTTTTAATGGGGCAAAGTAGATAGAAGAATTGTAGCAGTTTATTCTCAGTGCTTTACAAAAAGCAGGAACTACTAGCCACATTTAAATGTCAGAATGACAAAATGTCATTTTGAATAGAACATTATTTTTGAGATGAAAACTCATTTGAGTTGTGGATTTGTAAAAACTGTAGGAAACTTGTTTACAGACTGAACTTTCCTATAAAACTATTCTCAGGCACAAAACACATAAAAAGGTATAATCTAACATACTCAAGAAAAATAATCGTTTGAACTTCTCCACCAGCTGTCTTACGTTCTTCTTTGTCCTTTGTTTGTCTTGTTAATATCATTTCCTTTCATGAAAAAAGAAAAAAATTCACTGAGCTTTTGATTACTTAAATAAAACAGTAGACAATCTCAAAACGTGATCTAGCCATTCTTTCTGTTTATGTATCCTCTTCCCTTTGTTTAAACATTTTTTTCTTTGGACATTCAGTACATCTTTTGGGCTTTATATTTTGATTATAGACAGCTTTTCATGGTTTGCTGCTGACTTCACATAAACTTGATATCGTCTGTTTGACTATTGTTTTACTAGTCCAACATCATTTTTTTTAAAAAAATAAAACTTTTTTAAAAATAAAAGAATTGGTTTACCAATTCTTTCTCCATAATGCTGCTAAGTTGCAGAGAATGTAATATAAAAAAAGTATAAAGTTCAGCCCATACTATTTTTCCTACTTTGAGCATGATAATTTCACTGGTTTACTTTGGTCACATCATCATCTAGCTCTGTATTTAAATCTACTGTAAGTAAATGTTCTAGAGTAATGACTCTGTGTGAAATTAAAATCCCACACGTTAACATGAATGATCTTATCTCATAGAATGAAGTCCTGGATATCACTGACAAATTGCTAATCCTACATTGGAGGAAATTCTCACTTCTTAAAAGTTTATCCTTATCTGTGTAGTAAGAGTGAATCCTAAGTAAAGTGCCAGAAAATCAGAATTATTTCTCATGAATGAAGGCAAATATACATGTCCCAGGATAATGTTGTACGATCCAATCTGGGTCAGTCACCGGAACCAGAGGTTTAGTCTTCTGAGTTTTCAGACTTGTGCCCATCCTCAAGGAACTTCTCTCTACCGGAATGTGAGCTTTAAGTCGTATTTATGTGAAGCCTTTCTATTGGTTGATTAGTGTGTTGATGGCTGGCGATTGACTGTTTCTTCCTTGTGCTGCCAAGTCCTCACCCCTAATCAACCAATAGAAAGCAGCACATAAATATGATCCAAAGCACACATTCTAGTAGAGAGAAGTTCCCTGAGTATGGGCTCCTGCACATGTCCAAAAGCTTGGAAGACTAAATCTCTGCTGCCAGTGACTGACCCAGATTGGATCTTCCAGAATTATTACACCTAGAGTACTGCATCCAGTTTTGGTCACCACACTATTAAAAAAAAATGTTGAGACTCTAGAAAAAGTGCAGAGGAGAGCAACCAGGATGATTAGGGGACTGGAGACTAAAGGATCAGGGGACACATGATAGTAGTGTTCCAATATTTGGGGGGCTGTCACAAGGAGGAGAGGGTCAAGCTGTTTTCCAAAGCACCTGAAGGCCAGACAAGGAATAATGGATGGAAACTGACCAAGGAGAGATTCAACCTAGAAATGAGGGAGGACTTTCTGACAGTGAGAACGATCAACCAATGAAATAGCTTGCCTTTGGAAGTTGTGGGAGCTTCATCACTTGAGATTTTCAAGAAAAGATTGGACTGCCATTTGTCAGAAATGGTATAGGGTCTCCTGATTGAGCGGGGGGGTTGGATGACCTATAAGGTCCCTTCCAACTCTGTTAATCTGTTAATTTCTTCTTGCATCTCGGGAAACTAAAAGAAATAACTAGATTTCTTTTTAAAATATCATAAAAATACTTTGCTGCTGAGAAATATCAAGCTATTTGCTTTCCCACATGGAAAGGGTTGTTGAGTTGATAGGCAAACCATCAGAAACAATTAAGTAAAGTGATTGGATAAATACCACTGGGAAGATCAGTCTTGAACAAATGAATGTAAATGAATTCACTGTCCTTTCCTTTTAGCAGAGTTTCCATATAAAGGACTTCAGGGGCATTTCTTTCATGACACCCAAGAATTGTTCTGGCCTCTTTAAAAATATATTACCAAGGAGGGTCTGATCTGTAATGTTATTTCAATAAAAGCTCTTGTGTGCATCTTCAGATCTCTTAAATGAAATAAAGATAAGCCAAATACATTTCAAAACACTTTTGCTATAATCTGAAGCACAAAGTAATTTTCCTCTCAAAGTAAACCTTTGATGGACCTGCAGTATTTTCACAAAGTGGTAATTTGGTTATAAATAAACAGCTTATTCACATAAATTGAATTGTTTTGTTTACCTTAAATCATAACAAAAATTCAAGACTTTATGATTTCAGAAATTAATCATTAGAGGGGACTAAAGATTTCAGGCGAAAGAAAGAAAGAAAGAAAGAGAGAGAGAAAGAAAGAAAGAAAGAAAGAAAGAAAGAAAGAAAGAAAGAAAGAAAGAAAGAAAGAAAGAAAATCTTTTGTCTTTGGTCAACACTGGGAGAAAATGACACAGTTGAAATACTTCAGGAGTTATTTGAAGAAAGGGGACAGAAACTAGCATGTACAATGACAGCAATGTTCTGTATCCATGGATAAGCTATGTCCAAATGATATTTTAAAAGAAATGGCATAGGTGAAAGAGAGTACTTTATGCTAAAACAAGTCTTATGCAGAAAACTAGAATATAAAGAAATTGTTGAAATACTGGAAAATGAAAAACCCTGGATTACGAGAAAGATGACAGTTAAAGTAGAAATACAAATGACAAATCAAGAGAATGACCTGGACAATGATTCCTTATTGGATGTACAAAAGAGGTTTGTTAAAGCCTTGAAGAAGACTTATAAGATAGGAAAAAGAAAATCTGAAGAGAAATCAAAGCCTATAACAACATCTGAATTAACTATTAAAATTCCTAGAAGCAAAAGGAAGGAGTGCAAAGTTGGCTTGTTTGACCAAAGTTAACATAAATCACGTTTTTATAAAATTCTGGAAACCCTTTGTGGCTTTTGCTGATACCAATGCTGAAATGTATTTATAGATTTGTGTGTGGATAAGATACGGGACAAAGAGGTACTTGCATGTAACCTTATAGGAGGCCAAGAATTCTAAGTTTGTTTCTAGTTGTGATGAAAATAAGGAATAAGTTCTTTAATATTTTCCTTCTTTTTTCTTTTCCTGCACTTTCTGATCTCTCCTTTTCTTTCCTTCTTGAGTTAAGTTTGTATTGTCTGCTATTACTGTTTTTTTTAATATTTTTTTTTTTTTTAAAAAGGAAGCTCAGGGGAAGTAATTTTTTAAAAGCATTCTGCTGCATTTTAGAAGAGGAACCAAACCAAAATTTACATTCTTTTAGTACTTATGGTTAGGAAAATACTAAAAAACAAATAAAAAGCATAGTGGTAAGTAAGGAATTTTTACTCTCGCTGTATCTGCATGTAATGCATTTTCATGTGTTAACTTTATATACATATACATTCCATTTAAGTATATGTATGTGCTTCACATACAAAAACATATATGTCCCAGAAGACCTGCGCACTGGAAGAAAAGCAATGGGCTATTTTCCTGGGAGACCAAGACTGGAGGGCCACTACAAAGGAAAGGAAGTAGTAGCCAGAAGCTGAGTAAATCCCTTTGATGTCCCTGCCCAAGTATTTCAGTTCAGACAGGACTGCCCTAAACTGTTTCAGAGGCCATGAGCACACAAGAAGATCAATGTAAATTGTAAGTGTGGGGATGCCATTTAGTTATACTGCAAGTAATGAAAATGAATTGGTGTGCCATTTATGGAGCCAGCCCATGACGTTTTAGTTGACTTCTATAAGAATTCAAAGTATGGATCAATTGATGATTTGATGATTCCTTAACCAGGAATCCTTTTTCTTTCTTTCTTTCTTTTTTTTGGAGCTGCAGATTCCACAAGAGCTATTCAGTACCATAGTTACTTAGTGCTATTTTTAGAGATTTTAACACATTTACTAAGCTGCACACAGTCCATTAGCTTAATATTATGGCACATCAGATCATTAACAACGGTAATTTATTTGAAATTCCACATGGGCAACAAAAGAAAAATCTAGGGAAAGATGCCACACAAGGCTGGTTGTTTAAATTAGCTTAGTGAATTCAACATCGTGTAAGTTTGTATTATTGTATGTGATGATAGTATATTCTATCTAAACAGCTTTTGTTACTTTATTATAGTATTTTCACCTTAACTTTTTAAAAACATATTGCAGATATATAATATTTGATTTTGTTTTTAAAGAGATATTTTTTGCAACTTATTTCTCCATTCCAACTGTTGAGACATATGCATGCAGAAAGAATACATATATCTCAGTGGGCTCGGGAAACTGTGCATCTTGAACTTGAATCAGAAGCATGGACGTTTTTCATGAAACAGGATTACAGTAGTATTCTACCATATCTGTTGGATTATTTTATTAGCAACATTATATTTTGATGGGGAAAGCAAAGACAAGAGACTTAGTTGTCTCTGCCCATCGATGTCAGTACTGATTATCCCAGACACAGGTATATAGAGCCATAGACTGGGTTTAAGGAAGTTGATGACACCCCACTTTTCATACCTGAATACTGATTTGGAGGAACAATTTCTTCCTTAAGATGCACTTCCAGCTGCTGGACTTTCCCAATCTGCCACTGAATAAGGACTTCGGTTTCTGATAGGCACGAACAAAATGGAATTCTGGGAGTTTTCTGAAGCCAATCAGCTAGCCATCTCAGTCACTACTGTATTTAAGTTATTATTGTGTTTGTTTTTGCCTTTTTTAAAATTATTTTTAAAAAATGAGGAATCAGGAATGCTTCCTTCCCTTAGCCTGCCATACTTGAATGCAAAGCAGAACTTAAAAGATATAGGAAGGAGCCACATTGGTAGTAGTGGCAAGGAAATAGGCCTTGATCCTGATGGTCCTCCCAGAAAGTTGGGGGTGACCCCAAGCCTGGTGCAAGGTAACATGTCCTGAACTGCCTCTGGTAGGAGTAGGAGGCCCAAATGAGGCACTACATTACCTCAGAGGTTTAGGGTCTTTTATACCAAGCTAATTTCTCCCTATGTGTAGGGCCACACTCCAGATGCCCAGCTCCAAAGTCACTAGTAGCTTCAAAGAACCTTAAATAGATATGGTAGAATAATACTGTAATCCTGTTTCATGAAAAACTTCCCTTTAAGACCTTTATATTTAATAACACACCATGCATTCTTTTATATTTGGCTTCCCAGAGACTTTTGTATCAGTGTATAAAAACAGTTGTGGATCTTGGACTAGTTTCCACCAATTTTTTTTTTATTCGTTTGAGATGAATTATCTTGCACAAGGGAATTGTATTGTGTGTGTGTTTTTCCCCCCATAAAGGAATAAGTGTAATCAAAATACGACACATGAACTTAATGTTTTATAAAACTTCTTTAATTCACTCTTATTTTACATGAATATTCATCAGCACCTTATCATTTACTCTTGATAAAAAAAATCAACAGGACACAGTAAATGTTTTTTCCCCCCCATTATGAAAATATGTCCAGGCTTATGAATGTGCATATGAAGAGCAAAGTAAAAAACATACCAAAGCTATCACCTAACTCTTGAATTGATTCAATCCATTTTGGCTTTGTCAGAACACAAAGCTACCATTTCCACAAATCTAGACTACCACTGGGAGAAAAGCTGGAGCTTCTTTGAAGCCTTGGACCAAAGCTGATTTCTTGGCTCAGCCGGGAAGTCACAAATGAGGATCAGAAGATTCCTCCAGCATTGCAGAAGGGAAGAATGCATTGGTGTGGTGGCCTAGAACTTGTGCCTCAACTGTAAACATTAAAATAAATGTTATTAACTTGCATTTTTATTTATTTTTGTACTTGCTCTGTGTGTCAAGCATTCATTATTAACCTACTTACTCCTTAAAAAAATTAACGAAACACCCAAAGTTATATATATATGTGCAGTTTCTATCTGATTTCTTATTACTATAAACTGAAAAAAAATCCCACCTCTATATAGTTTGAGAAAGAAGTTTTATGTTTGGTTTCTTTTTCTTGTTTACAATACATGAATTTCATTCTTAAGCGTGTACACACACCGACCAAAAAAGTATATCAATGTTTTCTGGCTTATCCATAAAAGATCTTTTCATTCTCTCTCCTTCTACTTACACAATACATACAAAAAATAATCTACAAAAAATCATTTACACTTGATTTCAGCAACAATGTTTCTAAGAAAAAAAATGGTTCTGTCCAACCATCAAAAAGGAATGTCAGTAAACAATAAATACAATGTGCTTTCTTTCTTATATAAACATATTTACACTTGAGTCTTTGGCTTTATGTTTGAATTTCTTTATAAAGAACTTTGATCAGACTGTCATTGCACAGTAAAATAAAATATGTCATTTTTAAAAAAATGTTTGTGGGATGTGTGGATGTATCTCTCTCGATATATATTCTTGCAGCACATAAAACCTACAGATTATCAATCTGTACACAGTGTTTTTAAAAACTTTTAACAGTATGAAATTAAGAAGAATTGTGAAATAAAACATTCAGTAGAATAGATACATGCAACAGATGACAGGACTAATGTATCTGAGAGACAGCGGAATATGCAAACACTGGAAAGTTTTACTTTGAATAGCAGATGTGCTCTGCCTTGACTCTTAATTTATTTTTGTGGCACTAAATTCAGTTTGTCTACAGGGACAGAACAACAGTCTCTCTCTCTCTCTCTCTCTCTCTCTCTCTCATATATATATGTATATATATATACTTTACACCATTTATTAAGAAAAATACTTTTGCATTTAAAAATTAAGTCTCCCCTTCACTAAAACGTTTCTTCACAGGTTCAACAGCGGATGCCAAAACACAGTTTATTAAATTTCATATTATTTGGTTCACTTGATTGTATTTATCCTTTCATATTAAGATGATTCAAGGTACTCCAGTGCGACATCATAGCAGAAACGATATTGTTCCTAATAGAGCAAAAAACACAAGTTACATTGCATTTGTGAAAGAAAGAAAACGAAGGAACCATTACTGCTCCATAGACATATGGATATGTCCATGTCAAAATATTGCATATTTTGTTCTTAACTCACCAAGTTTTTATATTTGTTCATGATTTTTGTTAAAAAATAATAATAATTGGAATTCCTTGCTATCAATGGCTTCATATCTCACTATGATGCTCATTGCTAGTTATTTGTCTACCAAAGAATAGTTCTGCTCTTTCAAAATAATAATAATAAAAATATTAACATTCATTTATCAGCTGACAAACCTCAATTTTTAATACTATAGCTGGTATTACACCAAACTGAATGAGTCATAAAACTGAGTCTAGCAAACCTAATGTAAGCCCACAAAATTATTTAAAGAAAAGGAAGTTGAATAAGTCAAATATATGGTTTATAATATGGTTATGAAAATGTGTATTTCCTGACAGATATTTTATTTTATTTTATTTATTTATTTATTTTTATATGCCGCTCTTCTCTGGAGACTCAGGGCGGCTTACAATGCGTTAAGCAATAGCCTTCATACTTTTGTATATTTTATACAAAGTCAGCTTATTGCCCCCACAAACCGGGTAAAAGATATATCTTTTACCAAGGCCCATGATCTGGAAGGAACAATATTCTGAGCGATGAAAAGAAATGTCAACTCTCTATCTGATTTTAAAAAAAAAAAAAGTTACCCACCCTTCCTCCAGGTACAGAAAACCACCATCATAGAGCACTTAACAGGAAGTGCAAAAAAATAAAATAAATCTAAAATAATTTACTGCTGTTTCATTCTAGCTCTCTGATTAACTTGGTGCGTGGAAGTCAGGTGAGAATGTTTGGCTGGTTTCCTTGGCTGGTTTCTTCTCCCAGTTTAACAGCTTTTGGAGATGCGATCAAGCATTTTGCCCACATAAAGCATGACCTTGAAAATACCCCGCTTTGGCAGCTGCTCAGACTGTAACAGAATAGCACCATTGCTTTGTGCTTTTACATATAATCAAAGCTGTTAGAAATCATAGCAGGCTAGAAATACTAAAATAAACAACACTGATTATAAAGTATGTGTTCTGGAGTGCTTTTAAATTATAAGTGGGGAAGATACTAAGTACAGACCCGTGGAACTGCCCTCCTCCAGTCTAGCAGAACAAAACAAAACCAGTGCATAAATCTACTAGTGGGAATATTCTGCCAAGGAAAGGATTCAAAAGGGATTTATAAATAATTATGGTGGTGGTAGCCAAAGAGGAAAAAGGAGTTTTTTTTTCATAGAAGAGGTGTGTCATGTTATTCCACAAATTTATCCTAGACTATAACTCTTGCCATAATTGGCCAAGAATGGTAGGAGTTCAAGGGCCATAAGATCCCCACTCTTGCCCCAAACTTGACCCTAGTTATCCTTTCTTTTTGCCTTTTCATCCTCATGCCTATTGATTTTCCTTCCTGCTTCCCATTCTTTACTCTTTCTCACTTTATATCCTGTAATATTTTAGGAAAACAACTAGGCAAATATGCTACTTATGCCTTTTCTGTTTGCAGGATGTCAGTTGTTTTAAAAAGTCCCACATCAGAAGCACTAGAGTTGATATGGGATTCTAATTTCTATTGCTTTTAGTTAGGATTGTTTCCATAATTTGAGAGACTGGGCTATGTAGATTGATTTATCTTACATTTGAATTTGTTATGAAATTGAATTCAAAGAATTAAAAAATGGCCTTTAATAGTCACAGATTACAGATTCATAGGTTTCAAATTAGTACTGGCAATAAGCATCTTATTTTATTCTCTCTTTTTTGTCAAGTTTTTAAATTTATATATAAGTGTTTTGAATACAGTGTAATGTCTGGGCATACCATTTTACAAAAAAGAAAGAGAAAAAAGAACACAAAAGATAACACATATACTGATAACAACAACAACAACAATAATCATATCTAATCATATTTATAATTGTATTTGCTTATTTTTGTTCCTATTAATATATTGACTTATATATAATTATAAACAACATTTATATTTTACTTAATGCTAACAATACTCTTTCTTCATCTAATTTCTACCTCTTATCTCTAACTATTGATAAAACTTATTCCACTTTAAATAGTATTCTGTGTCTCCTTTATCTTTTATTTTCAATGTCAATCTATCCATCTCTGCACAGTACAGTATCTTCCAGATTATATTTTCATCCGATGGGGTGTTCTCATTTTTCCAGTACTGTGGAAATACTATTCTCACTGTTGTCAATACATGTAACATTAAATATATAGTCCCTTTGTCATAAATTTCTGGTATTATACCTCACAAAAATATTTCTGGTTTAAAATCTATGTGTTGCTTTATCATCTTCTCCAACCATGTATGTATTTTTGTACAATATTTGCTTGCCTTCACACATGTCCAACACATATGATAATAAGTAACTTGAGTCTTATTACATTTCTAATATTTGGCGGACATGTTGTTAAACATTTTTGCTAACCTAGCCGGTGATAAATGCCACCTATAAAACATTTTGTAAAGATTTTCTTTATATGCTGTAGCCATTGTCAGTTTATAATTTCTATCCCAAAGTTTTTGCCATTTGTCTAATTCTATCATATAGCCAAAGTTTTTTCCCCATACCATTGTTGTTTCTTTTACTTGTTCATCTTCTATTTTAAAATTCAGTAAATAATTATGTATTTTCCTTATCAATTTTTCATCTGTCCCTAATAATACCTTGTTGAGTATTGTTAGTTCTTTATAAAAACCCCATGTTTTTGCATCTTTCTCGTATCTCAATTGTATGTGCAGATGTGGCCACCAAGCTAAATCCATCCGTTGGTTTTGTAATTCCTGTCTTGTTTTAAGTTCCCCATTCCCATTTAAAATGTTTTTATAGGTTATAGTTTTTTCCAAATTAACATTTGGAACATCTTATTTTATTCTGATGCAATGCAGAAAAACCTTGATTTCTACAGCTGTCTGCATCTTAAAAATGTACAATTCTAGATTTAATTATAAATTTGAGGATTTAATTAATTCTATATTGTTACTATGAATATTACATGGATCTTTTTGTCTCTTTTTTGGTAATTAACCATTTTCTTATTTTTTGTAATATTTACTTTGACTAAATCACCATAATGTACCTAGCTTTTTATTCTTCTTTGCATAACCATCACCTCTCTCGTTCACTCACTCTCATTTCCCTTATTAAATATAATTTTAAAAAGCAGTAATTTTAAAATTATTCAAATGATTCTTTGAATTGAATCATTTAAAGTTTTAATGCATTTTGGATGATGCCTCCTATAAGATTGGAAATTCTCTATGTACCTTATTTGGCAGAGATAGATAAATGGTGGGTCACCTGGATAGCAAACTATTTTAATTCCACAGAACTCTCTGGAATTTTCTTGACAAAAATTAGCATTTCAGGCTGGTCCCTTGTTTAAACCATCTATGTTGTTAAAAAGAAACAGTTTGATGCCTTCTACCCCAAAGCTCATCCACTACTTTACAAGCTACATTATCTTCTCCAATCACTCCTCTTAGTTAGCATTGAGATGACAGCAATACAAAATTGCCTGAAACTCTGCCTCATGAGTCAAACTGGGACAGGAAGTTAAAGAGAAAGAAAGATGTTTCCAGTGTTTATTGTGAAACCACCATCTCTCAGATTTATCAAAGGCCTAGATCTTTCAATGGTGACTAAAGACTTTGTCCTTCAGCATGCATTGGGTGCATGGGAATACGTCTACAGCTATAAATCAGTATTACGACATTCTAGATGTAGTCTAATTATTTTGATATACAGTATGTTGGTAATTAATTGATCATAGTCTGTATTTCTTGGAGTCTTGGAAAAATGATTTTATTTAGATGACTTATATGATTTTCATGCGTTTATTTATCTGATTATCAGCAGAACATAACTTACCGGCGTTTCTACCATGTTAGGCTTACTGTTCCGTAAAGTTTTTACTGCGTGGAAAACATCAATGACGTTTTGCCTTTTAACCATTTCCACTACAATGCCTATGGCACAAAACATCCCGCTTCGTCCACCGCCGTTCCTGAATAGGAAAAGAACAATGATTAATAAAAAATACTTCCTTTGTAAAGAAGGCTGAATCAATTTGTAATTGAGCAATTCTTCCTGTTCTTGTTATTTGTTAGCATGTTCCCAAGACACTTAAATAGGTCCTATTTGTAGTTCTTAGCCTTATCCTTCATCAATCTCTGCTCATTCTGAGTTTTCGCTTTCGTGTCATTAGTTCTACACATATCGATCAGTGGTGGGTTTCAAATTTTTTTACTGTGGGTTCTGTGGGTGTGACTTGGTGGGCATGGCATGGCTTGGTGGATGTGGCAGGGGAAGGATACTGTAAAATCCCCATTCCCTCCCCAATCCAGGGGAAGGTTACTGCAAAATCCCCATTTCCTCCCAATCAACTGGGACTTGGGAGGCAGAGAAAAGATGGGGGCAGGGCCAGTCAGAATTTCTACTACCAGTTCTCCAAACTACTCAAAATTTCCACTACCGGTTCTCCAGAACTGGTCAGAACCTGCTGAAACCCACCTCTGATATGGATTATTATTATGTGTTTTCCTTAGTGAACTGACCTTCTTTTCACTTCCATTATTTCCCCTTTCCATTTTCAGATTTTCACTCAACTTTTTGGGGCAGCCACTCTGGCTTCTTCTGACATCTTCTTTTCCATCCTCCCCCCTCTCCCCAATTATTTGTCATGATGCTTTAAGTCAGTGGTGAAATTCAATTTTTTTTTACTACCAGTTCTGTGGGCATGGTTTGGTGGGCATGGTGTGGTTTGGTGGGCGTGGCTTGATGGGCATGGCAGGGGAATGATACTGCAAAATCTCCATTCTCTCCCCACTCTGGGACAAGCCAGAGGTGGTATTTGGCAGTTCTCCAAACTACTCAAAATTTCCGCTACTGGTTCTCTGAACTACTCAAAATTTCTACTACCAGTTCTCCAGAATCTGTCAAAACCTGCTGGATTTCACCCCTGCTTTAAGTATATCTTTTGTGAGGTTCGCTTTGGGCTTCAGTTTCTCTCGTCATTAATTTTTAGTAATAATTGCTTTGAGATTCACCATATTGAAATCTTTATATCTATTTTATATGTATTTATATGTTAGGGTATAGATATATACATATGTATATGTATATATCATTATATGCATGTTATGTATATGTATGTGTATATAGCATATCTATATTTATTTATTTATTTTTATTTATTTATGTAATTTATATGCTGCCCTTCTCCCGAAGGACTCAGGGCAGCTTACAACGAAAACAATTCAACAATTTGAAAATTACATAAAAATTAAAATCCAATTAAAATTTATTAAAATTATTTCAATGTAAAAATCCCCCAACGGATCAGCCCATTTGATAAAAGAGTCACGTTTTCAGTTCGCGGTGGAAGGAGAGGTCGGGGGTGTCCTAAGCCCGGTGGGCAAACCGTTCCAGAGGGTTGGCGCTCCCACAGAGAACGCTTCCCCCTGGGGGCCGCCAGCCAACATTGTCTGGCTGATGGCACCCTGAGGAGGCCCGCTCTGTGGGAGCGCATGGGACGATCGGAGGATGGCAGGAGATGATCCTACGAGTACCCTGGGCCTAAGCCATGTAGGGCTTTATAGGTGAGCACCAGCACCTTGAAACGGACCAGAAGGACCACCGGTAGCCACTGCAGCTCATTCAGGAGAGGTGTCACACGGGAGTAACGAGAAGCCCCCGTAACAACCCACGCGGCCGCATTCTGGACTAGTGTAGCCTCTGGGTGCATCCCAAGGGCAGCCCCATGTAAAGGGCGTTACAGTAGTCAACCGAGAAGTAACAAGGGCGTGAGTGACTGTGGCGAGGGCATCCCAGTCTAGGAAAGGGCACAACTGGCACACCAGGTGTACTTGAGCGAAGCCCCCCCTGGTCACGGCCGTCAGATGATCTTCTAAAGATAGCCGTGAATCCAGGAGCACACCCAGAGTGTGAACCCTTTCTGAGGAAGTAAGTACCTCCCCTCCTATCACAAGTGACGGGACCACTAGATCACAAGATGCTGGTATCCACAGCCACTCAGTCTTGGATGGGTTGAGTCTGAGTCTGTTTCTTCCCATCCAGGCCCGCACCGCTTCCAGGCAGCGGGACATCACGGAAAGGGCATCCCCAGGGTGGTCCAGGGTAGAGATATAAAGCTGAGTATCATCAGCATATTGATGGTACTTCACCCCAAAACCATGAACGATCTCACCCAGTGGCTTCATATAGATGTTAAAGAGCAGGGGAGGGGGAGAGAAAACCGACCCCTGAGGCACCCCACATGTGGGGTGCCTCATATACATGTTATGCATATGTAACATATGCATGTTATGCATATGCAACATATGTATGTTATGTATCTGTATGTTTATATAGCATATCTATATGCATGTTATGTATATGTATGTGTATATAGCATATCTATATGCGTGTTATGTATATACCTTTGACAGCCGGAAACAGAATTTCATTTTTAATGTGTGCCAGAGTGCAAACAGGGGGAAAAAATGACAATAAAGGTTATCTTATCTTTAACATATGTGCTTGATTACATTAAGATTTAGTATTCCTGAATATAAACAATTTCATCTGTACATGTTATTTTTCTTTAATTGTCCCACCACTTTTGTTTTCTCTGTTGATTAAGATTAAGTCAAGCAGAGCTGATCACTCATGCCTTGTTAAACCCACTGAAGGATTTTCAGAGAGACAGATCAATTATTTTCTTGAAAGGACCATGTTTGTCAGAGTTTATCTTCCAACAGATGTTGAAATAATTAAAATGTCCCATTACTACTCCTTCATGTCTTTTTGAAAGACGTGCAATTAGCTTTTGGTTATCTCCTATTATGGTTTTATATCATCCTTCTTTTTTTCCTTGATAACCTGTTACCTAACAATAGCCTTGTTATATTTGGGCTAAGTTTCTGTTTCTTCACCCTAATATGATGTAATTCTAATTAGCTCATAACACCACACAGCAACATGTTGAAAATGACTGGGGAGGAGAGGAGAGAAGGGGAGGAGAGAGATGGGGGGAGAGGGAAAGGGAGGGAGAGAGAAAGAGAGACAGAGAGAGAGGTGGGGAGAAGAAAAAGGCTTACATATAGATGACTTCAGTCTCTAAAATTGTATATTCTTGGTCTTAACAAAATCACCTGGAATGAGGGACTATTAGAAGGAAGAACTTAAATTTGGTCAAGGTTCAATGGTTGTAGGAAAGATTTTGTTTAGAAAGTAGTTCTAAATGCTTGAGTTGGCTGGTATACAATGTGGTTCGAGATATCCCTCATTTTTCCATTACATTTATGAAACTAGATAACCCTGTTCAAGTGTCCAATATCATCATATGAGATATGCTATCATAAAAAGGCATAGACCATTTTTGGGAAGAAGAAATATTCCTCTTTGACTAGAGAAATAGGAGTAGACACTATTGTTCTGTTAAGTGAGACATATCTAGAACACTCACCTACATGAAATTCCATTTCACAGCATGGCGATAATAAATAGTCAGGATTAAAATGCTAAATTACACTTACAGACAATGAATTATGGTTCTCCCTTCCCCTTCTTCGCATTCTTCTTGCCACTTTTCCACTTGAAGAATTAAGTTTAAGAATGACCTCTTGGAGCCTGGGACATCCCTATGAGGTGCCCAACTCAGATACTGGAATTGCTGAACCATCAGGTAACCTTCCTGAGGCTAATGAAAAGAAAAAAACAATTTTATACCCACTACAGACAGTACCATGAAGTTACAAAAGAATGAGTGGCTATATTAAGATCGATGAAAAGTTAATGGCAGTGAACTAGTTTTCTAGTTCATCAGCCAGGATAGCAGAAAGCATGGTGACAAAAATTTTTACTCTGCAGTTACAAAAGTGTAAAGATGAAGAAGAGTTGGTTTGCAATGCAACTTAAGTCATATCGCAGCTTGCATTAGTGCTACAGAAAAAAAAAGTATTCTTCAAAAATATTGTTTGTTTATCACCTTTGTATTTCACATAGTGAATCCAACATAAAAGTTTGCAATTATTTAGTCACATTTCTATAAACAGTCCTGGTCCAAAGGGCTTTATTTTTTGGGGTGGGGGAAACCCATCTTTGTCAGAGAAAATATAGCTCAATTACCAATGCCACAGGTTAATTTTAGGTGCTGCATCAGATGCAAAACAAGATATTCAAAGTTTTTCATCTTTTCAAAAATCCTGTGAGACAGATTAGGCTGGCAGATAGTAAAATGTTGTGGGGTTTTTTTTTAATGCAGAACTAATCTGATCCTCAACAATTCTAATTATTAGATTAGATTTTATTAGATTAGATTTTTTTTCCTTTCCCTTTTCTTGCAAACTCCTATACCATCTGAGGAAAGTGTGAAAAAATTTCTGGAGACAGATGAGGGGATTTCCAGAGAAAAGAACAGCTGCTAGAATTAAATAAAATACAATGTTTTCAGTTTGAGGTGTGCAGTATTTGGGTCTGATCTGCGTATGCTCATTGTTCCATGTTGGAGCCATGATTTTTTTCTAGAGTCAAACTAGACCTCTAACCTAAGGAAAATACCCTTAAAGAGGAGATTGTGTGGCTTACAATGCCTCCTGAATTTAAAAGTTCCAGAGCCTTTGTGGTTATGGAGCAAACTTGAGAAAAGACAAGTTTCTTGAAATGGCTGCTAACAGGTCCAGCAAGGATGATATAGCTGAAAGAACTTGAATTGTAGGAGTTGAGGTCCACATGTCTTAAAGTTACCAAGTTGAAAAGCGCTACCATAAGGTGTCTTTTTTTTTTTAAAGCCATTTAATTTTTGTAAAAATGTTTTTTTTTTGAATATGGAAGTCCATTACAATAGCTCAGTAAACATGCCTTACCCTTGTTAAATTGCATATCCTGAAAATTCTGTTGATTACATCACACTCCATTGAGCAGGACATGCACTCAACCTGAATAGGACCATATCTCAGCATTCCTTCCTCCGGCCAATATTGTGGGCAACCCTGTGTGATATTAAATAAATGTATGTAAAAACTTAAGCAGCTTTAGACATTGTGCTAAATCACCATACATTGTAGTGTCTTCTAACTAAGACATCAGAATCACGATAGCTTAATCATTATGCAAATACAACAACACAAGATTGGGAAAAAAGTTCACATTGTTCCAATTTTGCATGGTAAAGCAGTTTTAATTACCCAGCTCTTCTATTAATTGCAACTGCTGATGGAGCTCACAGTTCTCATGCTTAATTAAACTGGCTCACATCTGGAAGGAGGGCAACAGGTTCAATATATGAAACCTCATCTTCTTAGCAGTCTCTTTTACATTAAATATTTTATTTTACAGTACAGAACATCTATTAGCCAGGAAAGGTGTGCATAGATAATGATATACTGTAGATACCATTTCAGATTGAATATGAGGGAAATTTTCTACTGAAAAAAAAAAGAGATTAGTCCTTTTAAGGTGGATTGCCCAAACTTTTTCAGCATCAAGATCTTACTTGTGCTAAATCAACTTCATTTAACATCACAAGAGAGGTACAGCCATAATCGTAGACTAGTCTCCAGAAATCTTTCACAGTGTTCGGCAGAGGATGCTGTGTGACAATGAAAGCAGCAGGTTGTCTGTAGCTCTGTATTTAAAAATAGATAAAATACAAATAAAAGGGAAATGCAGGCAGCAATATCCCCCTCATCAAATAAACATATAAATTTTACACAACTACTGCACCATTCTCCAGATTGAGCAATAGAATAATAACAAAACAGACAATATATTAACTCCTTTCATTTTGAGAAGGATAGGATGGGACTAGGAAATTAAAAAAATTAAATCATGGCCAGAACTAAGAAACTTCTTAGTTTTTGTTTTCACTTTAGTTTACACTTCTTTGTCTTGGAGAAAAAGAGCATGATGGATTTATTTGTCCTCATGATAGATCTTAAGGCAGAATAACCTTGACCGTGAACAGTTACCAGCTTTTTTTTAAAGAGTTATGCTGGGTGTCAAGAGGTGGATTAATGGGTTAGTTCCTTTAAGCTAACTGAGAATTGGATTATGGGGATGATTGGTGTGTATCAGAAACAGTGAATGTGAGCATCTACTCCTATTACTTCCTTCTGCATCCTCTCTCTTTATGCAGCAGAAGAATTAGACTTAGTTATCTAGGACAGGGGTCCACAACTCCCAGTCTATGCCGGTCCGTGCAAACAAGTGGAGCCCCATCCACAGGATGCAGGCAGCACACAAAACCACACCTCTTCTGGTTCTTGGAAAAACCTTTCTCCATGGAACCGGTCCCTGGTGCCCAAAAAGGTGGGGACTGTTGATCTAGGAGAAGGAGGTAATAGGAGTAAAAGGAAATGTTAAAAATTACAATAGCTTCTTGGAGAGAAATGCTGCCTGTTGACTTTTGTCTACATACCTATCTGTACTTTCCAACTGATTGGTATAAAGGATTGAGTCAGCTGGTCTAATCTCCACTATCATACTTCTTGGAAGGAAATGTGAAAAGATAAATAGGGTGTTCTTCCTAGGATCAATTGTTGATGTTACATTGTCCAGAGGCAAATGGTACAAAAGAATGAGACATGCCTGATTTATGCTTTCCTCACTAGACCAGGGATGTCAAACTCAAGGCCTGCAGGCTGAATTCAGCCCATGGGGTGCTTAGATCTGGCCCACAGGGCCACCCTGCAAACAGCAAAGGACTGGCCTGCGGTGCCTCTCCCAGAAAAAAAAATGGAGCTCGCGAGGGCCACGCATGGCCCTCCCGAGCTGTTTTCACTGATAGAGGGTTACAGGAGGCTGTCGCAGCTGAAAACAGAGCTTGCAAGCCCGTTTTCACAGGCAGAGCACCACAGGTGCCCCCGACACAAGTAACATTGAGCTGGCCATACCGACCCTGACCACTCCCACCCCGAGGTCAAACACAACCCTGATGTGTCCCTCAATGAAATCGAGTTTGACACCCCTGCTCTAGATGCTATTATGGGCCCAGATTTCCATGCTGTACTTCCCAGAAAAGTTAAAGAACTTTGAGCTCCCATTTTTCCTTGCTTCTGACTTTTCGAAAAGCTCAGAAGGGCTCTGTAAGCGGCAAGATGAGAGATCTCTTCTTTCCTTTCTTTTGGATTTTTCTAACCTCTTCTGAAGGGAAAGAACATCTGTTCAGGAGGACCTTTCAAGGCTAAGATCATTTGGGATATCTGTTGTTTTAAATTTTAATAATAACTGAATAAATACTAATGAATTAATTATAATGTGGAAAATAACTGTTTTGGTTTTTAGGTGTACATAACCATGAGTCCTTTGGCAGGTTGGAAGTGATTGTTTCCTCAAAATACAAGATCACTTACGGGCTGAATCAAAATATAAAAATATCCAAGGTCATTTTCCCTCAGCAATTTTCAACACCAAAAAACTACAGAAAATTTGTAATATTCATAAAGTCAGAAGAATCAATACTTTTAGGTTCTTGATTAAAAATATTACTACACGTCAGAATAAGTGTGAATTAATCTCCCCACCCCGCAAAGTACCAATAATTCTGTTGTATATTTCTCATCTAGTGAAGGAAAATAGTCACTTACATCCATAAGGGCAGCATTGATGTAATTGCTGCTCTCACCATCAATAGTAATTAAGAAAGGCAGACATCTGTCAGGTGGCAGCATATCCATAAAGCGGTTTTTGTCATGATTTCTTGGCAAGCATGCTATGCTGCAGTCTTCGGCTTGTAGCCGAGGAGTCACAGAATTCAGGGTCTACAAGGCAAAAGAAATATTTATTTTGACATTGTGTGCTTAATTCAAAGAGATTTGGGCATAAGGGATACAGGCAAGGCGACAACAGCGAAAGCTACAAAGAAAGCATAAGCATGCTTACTTCTGTTTAGTCAGGAGTAAGGAAGGAGAATCTGCATATACAAAATTGGAAATCATCATGTAAAATTCATGCCCTGTATTTTACACTTATCTAAAATGCAAAAATTGCTCCTGGTGGGCTAAATGTCATCCACGTACAAATGAACTGGCAGCCTACAGTGATTACAATCACACAGTGATATTCCCCATATATCCAGACATGAAAGAACACCATGAAAGAACGGGACAATGCATTATGAATCTGACACAGGAGGTACAAAACATTCCGTACTTTAGGAAACGAAGAAATTGTGTTTTTAAAATGACATCAACCAACAAATGTACCTGGAATTCATCTTTAAGATGTGAAGAGTTTGTCTGAGAGTCTATTCGAATCATGTCAAAATAGGCAGCTTTAAATTCACAGACTGGGATGGCAGTTTCTCCGCATAAGCAGGCTTCCAGGATAGCATCATGAATAAAGATATACTGTTCCTGCCAGAGAAAGAACAGAAGAAGTTTGGGGATCCTACTGTTGGACAGATCGTTTAGGTCACTGAATCCAACCTCTTGCTCATTATCGGAATACAAATTACAGAACTCTCAGCACCTGGTTGGTATGTAGCGCCTCTTGAAAGCATCTAATAAAAGGAAGTCCAGCACTTCTCCATCTAACCCTGTTGAGCTGATTTTATTGGTTAGGATATTTTTTCTAACATTCCACAGGATGCCTTAATTATTGAATCCAGCAATGGTTCTTAAAGGAATGAAATCTCTCCTTTGGATACTTTCCCATTAACACCCTTATTCAAGAAAGCTTAAAAAGACAACTTTCATCTCGATTACCCAACTCAAGATACAGTACTGTGTATTTTTAAAGTAATATTCATTCAATCAGTATACATTTTAAAGAATGGCAAATTTTAATCCCAATGATAATTAATGGCAAAATTAAAGAAATAATGTGGGGGAATGATTTATGTTTTTGCTCGCATCTATGAAAAATATAACATACCGCCAACACTACTTTATTTATATAATGTTGTATGCTTGAAAGCAAAGGTAGTCCTCAACTTACGACCATTTGTTTAGTGGCTGTTCGAAGTTGCAATGGCACTGAAAAAAGTGCTTTATGGCCATTTTTCACACTGAGACTTTTGCATCCCCATGGTCATGTGATAAAAATTTGGGTGCTTATGTATATATGACAGATGCACTATCCTAGGGTTACATGATCACCATTTATAACCTTTCCAGCCATTTTTCGACAAGTAAAGTCAATGGGGGAAGCTGGATTCACTTAACAACCATATGATTCACTTAGCAACTGCAGTAATTTGCTTAACAACCGTGTAAAAATGTCACTCACTCACTTAACAACTGTCTTGCTTTGCAACAGACATTTTGAGCTCTATTGTGGTTGTAAGTCAAGGATTACCTGCATATATTTTTATTTTAAAAATGAAAATGTCAGGTCATGATCAGCGATAGCAGAAAATGATAGAAGTAGAAAAATTCAGAAACAAAATTCCCCAGTCAAGAATTTCTCTAGAATTTACAAACTCAGCAAATGGTGAGGTTGCTTCTAGGCAAATCCTGATGATGTAAGCCATACAAAGTGTCCCTTTTTTGTTGACATTCCATTGACTAGAAAGAAACTCTGTTCTTTTCGTGGCCAACAGGAACATCTTGGGCTGGAACCAGGGGTGGGTTCTATTTACCTTACTACCAGTTTGCAATGGGATTGTGCATGCTCACTTCGCTCGCACACATGCCTTGCTTCTGTGCATGCGCAGATTGCTTCTGATGATGTCAGGGTCAGTGGGCGGAGCCTCTTGCCAGTTTTACTACCGGTTCTAAAGAACCGGTCCGAACTGGGGGCAACCCACCACTGGCTGGAACATCCTTCCAATATTGCTTCTTAGCAATCAACATTTATGATGTACTGCCCATGGTCCAGGAGGTAATGATCAGGCATCAATATTAATGGCTATTGATAACCTGATTTTCCATGAATCTGCCCTTTGAGCACCATCTAAATTGGCTACTATTTTCACAATTACTTTTGTAAACCACAGTACTTAGTTTATGGATGTCTAGTATGAAAAATTATTTTCTTCTCTTAGTCCTGAATCTTTCTATGTATAGTTTCAATGGATGACCTTGAGTTTTAACAGCGAGAGAATAACAACTGTGATATCCATATCATATGTAATTTTATCTCCCTCTTATGTGTCTCCATTGTTCTAAATTGTAGAACTCTGACTGCTATAATCTTGCCTTGTAATGGAGGTACCCTCCCCATCTCATTATTTTGAACATTTTTTTTTAATTTTTGCAAAATCTTTTCATGCTAGCTATACAAAAACCACATGCATTGCTGTGAAATAAGGATAAGGTGCCAAAGATATGTTCCAAATAAAAGAAAAAATGTAAAATGAAGTTGATGTGTTTGTATTGCTAGCAGCTTATTTTGTTTGTGTTGGATGTAACTTGTAATTTGTAACTTGTAGTTTGTGTTGGATGTAACTTGTAATTCAGTGCTGAGTTTGCTTTTGCAATGTTCTCAACATCAATTGGACTAGTGCCAAGATAACCTCTTACCCGCATTATATTGCATCTAAAAATAATGACTGTTTTGCAGTGTTAGCATAAGACATACAATATAAGCTATTGCCTGAAAACTGATAAACACATGGAGAAGGAAAAGTACTATAAAAATTGCTAAAAAGTAACTACAATTTGGTATGCAACAACTATCTCTCTTCACAGTTTCCATGTAAATGTATTCCGGGCATATATACAAATACACAGATGACCTTTAATACAATGTTTTAAGGAGAGAAGCTTTGGAATATACGAAGAGGATGGAACAGTTGGAAAGGGGATAAACAAAGGTCGGATTTATCTTCTTTCCCATCTCCACAAAATGATGTCTTGCTCTCTCTTCACATTATTTATTTAACTGGTCTTGAACCAGTTGCACATTTGTCTTAGTAACTTGTGAGAGCCAGAATATTTTTAAGGCAAATGACTAAAATGCACATGAAAATTGGACCGATTCATAACAGCACAATACCTCTGTCTGTACCATGTTGATGCGGCGTGAACGTAAGGCTTTGACACAGTTGTAGATGTCTACAACACCTTCTCTTTCTGCCATGTCTAACATGATGTCAATTACAATATAGCATCCAGTTCGGCCAGCTCCAGCACTAGAGTAAATCAGAAAACATACATTTTTAAAAAAATTACAAGCAGCCAAATAAATCAGAAATCTAATGTCTAATTTTATGTTCTAAAAAAATCCAGTATTTTACTTTGTGAAAGTGGAATTGTTTTTAGCTAACGTAAAAACATAATTACATAGACATTTTCAGTGTTATTGCTGAACATACTGTAATGATTTTGCAAAGCAGAAAAAAAAATCTCCAGCTTAGAACTGGTTAAGTTGACACATATTAATATTACTTATACAGTTTTCTTGTACTGTTCTCATTTCTCTCCGACACAGACATTTCCAGCAGAAATCTTTTCAATAAGTTTTTAACAAGGATAACTTATTCATAAAATATTCACTAAGCTGATTCTGAGAGTAGTAATTAAAAAGGCTGATTTTTGTTTTGCTTTGTTCGTTCATTTATTTATAGCATGCATTTCATTATGGGACCAATTCTATTTTTTTAAAAAAAATCTCTAAAGTTCTAGTCTTTCGAAACAGATTGCATCTGATCACAGTTTTGTTTTCCAACAGCCATTCCCACGTAGAACTGTGGCATATATTTAGCATAATTCATATAGTTGAAAGGTACCATTTAGCTCATTGTCTGGTTCCATGTCCCAATCAAAATCAAAATAACTTGCTTCAACACTGCCAGTGTAGGGAAACAAATTATCCTTCTGGGGAATTAGTTCTACCTTCAACTTGCCCTGACCATTAGGAATGTTTTTCTAACATCAGTTACTATAATTCCATGCCTTCCTATCTAGAACAAAAGTATACTATTAATGTTCTGTGTGATGTCCTTTTAGGTATTTGAAGGGATCTTCCTCTTCAAAGCAAAGCAAAACTTTTCCTCTCCCTAGGACTTAGTTTCTAGACCCTGTGAAAGTTGGTTTTCATTCAGTGAAAAGTAAGCAATCTGATATCAGGTCAGGCCATTAGTGAAATAAGAAACAGATGGAAATGTTATCTCCTACTAAAAACAGTTTTGCTTCTTGGCAAAAGAAATCTGAACACAGGTTGATATAAACAGAATTCGCATTTGATATTCAGCAGTCCTGGGAATTATTTCATAATGGCTTCATGTTTTTGCTATAGCCAACCTACTCTCAGACTTCATGTTCTGGGAAATAAATTTCTACAGGGTTTTTGCCTTGTTAGTCAAGAAATGCTGACAGTCCCCGGATTGTCCTTATTGTCCCATTTTTTATTTTTTTTTTGAATCTGAATCCTCCTTCTCAGTCTAGGTGTCTATTTGATTTGTTATTTCTGAATAAGACCTTTGATTAACTAATTTTCATTCCGTTGTTTCCAACCAATTTCTTTAAACTTTTAAGATATTTTTAAATTCTCTTTACCTAGCCCATCAATTTTTGATAAGCATCCTCTCCACCTCCATGTCATTATATATACATGTCCAGAATTGAAGTGTGTGACATCTCATTTGATACTTCCTTCTAGGTTAATATGGAGCATTATTTGAATATGGTTTAAAGCCAGTTAGCAATCCATTTAATACTTATATCCAAGTTCATACTTAACTAGCCTGCTAACCAAAATATGAAGGTTATCTATTACAGTAAAAATATCCACTAAATAAGTTACTCTAGTATATAAGATCAGACTATATTCTATATTTTTTTTAAAAAAAAATCCAAGCATGTGATACTACAAAGGTCTTGCAACAAGATTAAAATAAGTGAAGGAAATAATAAAAAATAGTATTGTTTATTATTACCTTCAGAGGAATATGTTAATACTTCTCAGAAGCAAGTTGTAGGTCTTGCAATGTAGGATAAAAAGTAGCAATGAGAGAAAATGCTTAATTTCTTTTATATAATTAACTGCAAGTTTAGATTCACCAATAACTTAGGTATTTCTTCTTTTGAATTATTTTCCTACTTATTAAGAAGTAAAACTGTTGTTTATATAGACTATTTTATGTAGTCTATATAAACCTCAAGCCAACCTCAAGTTCATAGTGTAATTAACTACCTATGGAGACTTCCAGGTTGGAACACTGACCGAAAGCAACCTTATGCCTTAGTAGTATTTAAAACAGTCCAGATAACTTTAGAACACAGAAACTGAATCAGACATTCTTGGAAATTGGATCATGGAGTTATCTGTCAAAAGAGTCAGTTGGAAATAATAAGTCAAGCCATCTGATCCATTCACCCCATATCACACCACAACACGTCACAAAACTTGACAGATCATGCACACATCAAGAATGATAGAAAATGCATCTACCTCTTTTCTACACACCTGCAATGCACAACAATAGGCCCGGCACTTGGGGGGTTAGATTGTTTTACACGGCGTATAAATGAAAGAAGGCCTGTTGCATTGTAAGGTACTCCATGATCAGGCCAGCCGGTAAAATGGAACTGTTTAACTTCACGGATTTCATTGTAACCTCTCTGTCAAAATGAAAAATAATAACAAGAGTATTTTTCTTTCATCTCATGAGTTACGGTAAGTTTGGTTGATTTTTTTAAAAGGTGATCGTTTTTGTTTTAAACTGGTTAAAATGTATACAGGACTAAAAATGCAAGCTTCAGTTGATTTTAATCAGTTTCCTTAAAAAAAACCAATAAAAAATTGAATATAGCACTCATCACACTTTAATCATTGCATATTTACACTGCATGTACATCAGGCCAATTGTATGCTATCATGAAATTGTAACGATATATGCAAAGTTTCCTAAGAAAGAAAAGTTCAGCCTTTAAAAAAATAGTCTGGAAGTCTACATTAATGTCAAAGTAACTCTTATGATTCCATTGAAACAGAATGGTAACTAAAACAATTTAAAGTTTAGATAGGCCCTTATGTTTAAGTGAAGTATAACAATGACGTGTATACAGGTGAGTAAGATATCGGAAATGGAGAGAATCATACTCAGGATTGGAAACAGGAATCAAAAATATAATGGTCTAGTTCCATGTATCATAAAAACTTGCTATGGTTCCTGCTGTTCCTTGCTATTTGAGTGTCCTTGACAAAAACCTCAAGCTTGTATACTCCTGCTTTACAGTTATAAAGAAACCAGAAACATATGTGAAGGAAACCACTGGTGACAAGACCAGAATTAAAACATCCCTTTACATGCTAGCAGATTTTAAACCAGCTTCCACAAGGAGCAAGGGAAGAAATAAGGGAATCTTATCTCAGTCCTAACATAGCACATCAAATTGGTGAAGGCTAACTTAGGCATCTGGAACTCCCCAATTTCAAAGAATAAAGAGCTTGTGGTTTAAGTTCATAAAGTTCATAAAGATTAATTCATAATCCATTTTCTATAAATAAGATTACAAGACTATAAATGTAGGAACAATATTCATCTGACTATAATGCAACTCTTTTTTTTTGTACTGAAATTATAAGGAACCAACCATATAATATAGAAAGGAAGATTAATTAAGTGTCGGTAATTAATCAGTGAAATAACTGAGGAAAAGGTCTAAATTATATGTAACTCTGCCCAAAAGGAAACCTGAAGTTGGTTACCTAGCAAATTATCATCCAAGAAAGCTGATACTAAAATTATTTATGAATACTTCTAAGTGTATGTATGTACAGTATATGTCTGTATATATCTATTATTATTATTATTATTCATTAAACATGAAACTCAGTCAACTGAACATTCAAAAATGCATCACAATTTTTTTGAAACTATTATTATTATTATTATTAATAATAATAATAATAATAATAATAATAATAATAATAATAATAAAATTAAAGTTTATTTGCTGCCCATCTCACCCAAGGAGACTCTGGGCAGCGTACAAGTTAAAACCAATGAATCAAGACAAATCGTACATAAAGCAATAAAATTATAAGTTATGGTAAAAAGATGGAGAGGGAGGGAACAAGGTATGCAGGAGGTAAGGTGGGAACTGCTATTAATCTATCAACCATGTCCAGTGTGGCAGTCCCCCATTGGGATCCCAAGCCAATTGGCAGAGCCAGATTTTCAGGCCCTTAGGGAAGGTGAGTAGAATGGGAACAAATCTCACCACGGATGGTCAGGGCGTATGTATGTATGTATGTATGTATGTATGTATGATAATAAGAGAGACAGATGGGATTGCTAAACTATGGCATGTTGTTTGTGTTTATTTACCATGTTGAATATGCCAGACAATATTCTCAGATACACGTTTGAACTGACGGCAAAATACTTAAAAAGTATTTTGTTTTTTGTGAAATAACAAGACATAAAATATGACCAAGAAAATTAGTATGATAATAAAATTAATAGACATTTGAGATGCTGCTTATACAATGAAAAAAAAAAAATAAGAGGGAAATTAAATTGACAGAGGTGTGAATGGAAAACAATTTAGAAATCTTAGGCATAGCAGAATGAATGTGTTACATACATACAACAGGTGTTGTAGTGGTAGGCTGATTAAAGAATGGCTTGAATATGTTACATATATCTTACTGGTGATTGCAGCGTAATAAATTTACAGCAGCTTTCAGTTAAATAATAGGAAGCTTTAATCCATAAATATTTACCCTTTCAAGGGTGAACGTCCTGACAACGTATTCTGCAAGGGGTTCCACTTCCACACAAGCAACTTTGAAGTCCCCATAAACTTCAGTGTCATCAGGCCAATACTTGTAGCACTTAACCTATGATCAACATGATAGAAACATTTCTCAAATGAAGAAATGTATGAATTGCCATATCATACACATCATATCATTATTTTTATTTAGTGGTAGATTGTATTTCATAAATGGAAATACAGGTAAAAATGGTGAAAAAATAAGGGTGGAATAAGAATTTTAAAATGCCTATCTATAAAATAAACATATATTTCTTGGGAAGTTAACCCTTCAAATGGTGCGGGGGTATGAACGGATTTCCAGAAAAAAACCCTCAAATGCACTTGCATTCACGTTTTTTTCTACCAACCCAAAGCCACAACAGATTACAGACATGCAAACAGAGGTATTGAATTTTGGCTCTATATTGGTCACTTAAAGGTTGGCATTTGTTCTTCCCCATTTTGCTTCTGTTTTTCGTAGCAATGGAACTACAAATTTTAATGTGGTTTGGCGTTTCTAAGGAGATACTTACCCGACCCACTTCAACTAAATTTGTAACCATAACAATGCAGGCTGATTGTTCTTGCCATATCATTCTCCAGAAATCATAGACTGTCTCGTGCACTGGACCTGACAAAGAAAATGCTTATAAATGATTTTTTAAAAAACAACCCTGTAAAGCTATTATCTTTAAAATAGCTGTCAGGTATTCAAAGCAGATATGAATGATTTCAGTAAACTTTCAAAAACTTCTGCACATTAATAATTAGTATTGAAATATCTCACAGAAAGCAGGTTATTAGTTGTTGTGTTTTTTTTTTAAGCCAAAATAAAGATTAAGCTACTGTAGCTGCTTTAGTGCAAAAAAACCCCCAATATCTGAGAATTAATGGAATTCTAGAATGGGCTCATTAACACTTGGAAAATCATACTGTTCAGGTTGTGTAATGCACTTATCAGCAACTCTTTAAATCAGCTTCATCTTTTCCAATGGGAACTTATAATACTGGAAAAGGACAGAGAAAGTCTTTGTATACTTTGAAGAAGCATTGCACAGCCCTAAAGATTATCACAATATTTATTATTTGACTTAACTGTCCATTACCATCATTTATTATAAGCCAACAAGCATTTTGTCTTATCTCCATGTTGGAAAAATGTGAGAATTGTTGGATGTGAAATAAGCCCAGATCTGGGTCAGCCCCTCCATTTTGAATGTTGGTACTCATGTATCATAAGTCTTGTTTTCATCAGCTTTTGTTAATATTTCTTTTTTACAGGCAAAGTCTTTATAGGATTATTGATATCAGTCATCATGGCTTAACATCCTGGTTCAAGAACAATATGCTGCTTCTGAATACCCACAACCAGGAGAGAGCTAGTGTTCACATGTCCTATATATGCCAAGGTGCTTGGTTGGCCAGCATGGATAAAGGATACTGGATAGCATCAGAGACCAAGGTTGCTTTTCTATAGAGCATGGAGCCTCTTTCCAAGATCACACCACTGAAATTGAACAGGATCCCTCCCTACTGAAATTCTTCACCCATTTTTGATAGAAAGTTAACTGAATAAAATAGGCATGCTAATTAATTTATAATCCAAACTTCTCAGAAATTAAATAATGCCTATTTATGTTATCTTAACAAACAAGACTCTCTCTCACCAAATTCACATAAATAGAGATTAAACTTGTCTCTCTTTTTTATCTGTACTGGTGATATAGACATCCAAAGGAGCACTTTGGAAAATTATGCCTAATTTACAACATTTATTAAGAATTTTACAGTTCTACACATATTTTCCACAAACTCTTACCTTGGGTTGCAATGTAGTGACTTGGTCTCTGGTATCCCTATAAAAACAAATATAGGTTGATTTTTAAAACGGTCTGTAAGTTTTAAAAATCAAACCAAATAGGGAAAATGAAGGCATACCAAAATATTCCTAGATACTCTTTACAATTAGGCTAGTAGTGGCTAGCCATATTCAACAACGTAGTTTCAACCATTTTCAGAACATCGAAGTGCATTGTTGGATGTGAAATAAGCCCAGCTGATTTATTTTTGGACAATGGCACTTAGAATCAAACAAAAAGTTGCTGTAAACGTATACTGTGTACATCAAAATGAAGTGGCTCATTGTTTCCTAATCATTCTGCTTTGTAAAATCCATAACTGTTGTCATTTAGTGAATTTCAAATTTGTTTTTGGTTCTAATTCAGTAAAACTATGAAATTGTTCTAAGCACCTATGAGATTTGCCTTCACTTAAAAAATACAGATTGACAAAGTTTTGTTTGTTTTTTAAATACTAAGCACAAAACAACCAAGCCGTTAGCAAAAACTTTCACTATGAATGCACCAGAAAAAAAATGGAGCCATAATGAGTAAGCAGCATGGCTGAACATTAGAGCTGGACAATGTATATGTGTGTACAGATTGCAAATCTATATGCAATACTGCAATGTTGTGCAATTACATAAAACAAAGTTTAGAATTTAAGAATGTGTACACATAATATAAAGATGAACACACATATATGTGCCATTACTGAACTTTCTCTACAGTACAATTATTAAATGCAGGTAAGGATTCCATATATATATATTTTAAAAAAGGATTTGTTGACCTCTTGGCTAAAATCAAGTAAACAAGAATTAATCATGATTGGTTAATGGTTAGAATATGAAACAAGAAAAAAATATTACTGGATCTCATGAATATTATTTCATCAAGTTTTTGCTAATTATATGATAGAATTTTGGGAAGGCAAGGAATTAGTCTTATTAGCGTAACAAATAACTATGGTATTGGCACATGTAAACATGTTATCCTCTGTGATTCTATGTCTTAAAGGTAGGATTAGAAGCAGCATTGTATAATTTTCATGTATTAAACACATTGCACTCAGTCGGTCAAAGGAACATGTAATTATTATGAAAAAGAATACCCAAAGATGCCTTATTGACAAATGCATATGTAAAGCAATATATATAAAACATTGCTTCTTCAGTTTTTCCATCACTTCTTTGACAGGAAAGACATATTTTTTGATTGATTTTTGAAAGGAAGACAAATCATTGAGACTTATGGATTTGGTATAGTATTGCAAATGTTAACTTTGTTTTGAGGAGCCGATGGCATTGAAATGCCTATTACTAGCCACTAATGCTACTACCAGCCCATGGTTTTCTTGTTTTTTAACATCCAAAACAAATCTCATAATAACCTGAGATTTTCAGAAAAGCAGAGAGTTGTGTGTTGTACCTGTGCAGTGATCTGCACTCAAATATAATATGTGATTTGGAGTACAGACGCATGTCATATCTGTTGGAAATACCATGAAATGAAATATACCAACTTTAAGGTCCTGCTGACTAATGGTGCCCTTTAAAACCAGGGCTGCTGCACAACTATAATATCTAAGACAAAATGCAAGTCAGGATCCTTGGGCAAAAATCCTACAAAAGTCTAGATCAACCTGAGAATGCACTACACAACAGGGAAAGAAAACATTTTCTTGCAGAGAAATGAAACCCTCAAGGAGTTAGATGACAGCTTTCAGCAGAATCCTGAAATAAAATTGAGGCCTTGTAAACACAGAGCAATATTGTTCTCTTAATCTTGCACATGCATTCATTTGAATGATCAGGGACGTAGCTATGAAATCCTTTTTATTAAAACTATTGGTGGGTGTATCTCCCTGAGTGATAACTGCTCTATTCAAGTAATGGCACCTGTCTAGAAAACTATTTTCTAAGTACATCAGTCCTGATTACACACATTAGATATTTTGAAATTCTGCATTAAATTAGATGATCAAAAATACAAGCCTTGACTATAGTCTGGGAAATTATTATTCCATTATAGCTTTCATGGTTACATATGTTATTTTGTATTTGTCCAAAACTGTAAGCTTCAGTACCGTTTTTAACTCATTATTATTATTATTTCATTTTTATTGCAAGTGGAGGATTCTTGTCTTGCATTAGAAATATGAGAGTCAAGGATTAGTAGGAGGAGCACCACTGCTCAAATGAATCCCATTTGAGAACAGGAGACAACTCTAGCCCTCCCTTAATCCCTTTCAGGCCATCAGTAGGTTTCTTTTCAAGAGCAACACACTATATTCTATTATCCAGCTTCTCACACAAAAATAATGGAATACAAAAGAAAAATTACTAAACAATGCAAAAAAAAAGAGAGTAATAAAAGAAGCAAAAAATGAGTCTTGTAAGGGTTAGGTTTTATTGATTTAGCTAATGATTTTCATGATCACTGTAAAAGACTAAGGATATTTTTAAAATGTAGGTAAAAGAAAAAAAAGAGCACAAAGGAACATTAAAAAGACTAGATATATAAATGAAATTCATTAATGAGGCATGCACATATATCTAGTAATAAAAATTAGAACGGTAAAGCAACTGAGAATGTTCACTATATTAAATAGTCATAACAGGATGCTGTTATTCACATATAGTGGTACTTACATCCCTGTACAGCCAAATCTACAGCCCAAATCAAAGTCAGATGTGAAAGAAAGCACAACAATGTCAGTGAGTACTAGGACGGAGGACAAGGAAAAGTGTACATTTTGTTCATAATATTAAGGCTCTCATTCAGTTCATAGGAATTGCATGCAAAAATGTTTCACAGAGAGAAGATGGAAAGAAAAAAAAAAGCAAGATATATAATCTACTTACATCAATATAATTAGCATTAATGTAGTCTGAAGAAGGATCATCTTCCACAGGTTGTAATATCACCCTGGAGTGATCATCTGCAAAAAATGGGTTTCGTCTTTGGAATGATATACAGTAGAAACAAATGAGCATGAAACGTAAAGGCTAAAGGTTCCCTTATTTAAGGAGGAAAAAGGTAAACCCTCCATTTGACGTGCAATGCTGGCAACCCTTTCCCAGTCTGCTCAAAAATGCCGGGGGAACCTCAAAGGGTATCTAAAATTGCACGGCAGGCTAGAGCCAAAAGAAAATAGAAATTGTATCTACCCTGTGGAACAATTGAATGAAATGAGTGAACAGAGGAATATACACACTTTAGAACCTGCCTTGGTTTTAAAGCACTAAGAGCAGAAAGACTGCAAGAGGTCTTTCTCAATGATGACACCATCCCAATGGAGTTTATTTTCTAAAAGGAAAATATGGACCCAATTGTAGCTACTTTTGAAACAGTATGTCAGTGGCTCCACTCCAGCTAGAAGTGTCAAGTGGGATACCAGCAGTGGTGGGATTCAGCCAGTTTGCACCACTTCGGGAGAACCGGTTGTTAACTTTCTGAGCAGTTTGGCAAAGTGGTTGTTGGAAGAAATCATTAGGGCAGAGAACCAGTTGTTAAATTACTTGAATCCCACCACTGGATACCAGGCAGCTATTTTCTAGGCTTTGTGTTGCTAAATATATTTATATACTTACTTGGATTAGGAGTTAAAAAACATGACAATCAAATTTGTCATGGAAACCAGCAAGATAATTTCTACAAGGATAAATGCAAAGTGCTTCATTTGTGTATGGTATAGGAATGGGCCTGGTGGCTCAGCAGACTAAAAGCATTGTGATTAACACCAGCTGTCTGCAATTACTGTAAGTTCGAATTTCACCAGGCTCAAGGTCGACTCAGCCTTTCATCCTTTCTAAGGTAGGTAAAATGAGGATCCAGTTTTTGGGGGCAATAAGCTGACTTTGTATAAATATACAAAAGTATGAAGGCTACTGCTTAACACATTGTAAGTCGCCCTGAGTCTCCGGAGAAGGGCGGCATATAAATCAAATTTAAAAAAAAAAAAAGTGAACCATACTGGAGAGCAGTTCATGCTTGGTGGATCACACAAGCTGAACAAGAGGCAAATATTTGATGGAGCTCTCAAAATAGCAAATGTAATTCTAAGATGCATCAACAGAAATATAGCATCAGTATCGAGAGAAGTCATTGTTCCTCATTGTTCTGGGTTGGTTAGACAACAATTACATTGTGTTTACTTGTGCATTTTAGCAAGGATACTGAGAATATGCAGCATGTTCAGAAACAAGCAACCAAGACAAAGAACCCAGAAGAAAAAACTTATGAAGAACTATTGATGGAACTGGCCATATTTAATCTTGGTAAGGCATGACAGCTTTCCTCAATATTTTTTAGATGCCAAATTGTTCACACTTGATTCAGAAGGAAGTGTGTAGAACAATGGATTTACAAGAAAGAAGATTTTGCTTGCATATCAGGAGCAACTTCCTAACAAAGCCCATTCAATAATGGGACAGACTATTTAGGGAAGTTATGGACTATCCTTGACCTAAGAGCTTAAAAGAGAGCTGAATGGCCATTTGTCATGCGTGTCTACATTGGCTGGAATAAATGTTCTGCAAGGCCCCTTCTATGCTATGATTCTGGGAAATACAAAAATTTTGTCTATGAATCTCTTCAGCATTGGCAGAGGCAATGCTATGGAGTAGTTAAAGCAATGAACTAAGGCTAGGGAAAAATATTTCAATTTTTAACCAACAAGAAACACATCACTTACTACTATGTAGGATGGGTAGACATAATAATAGGCTGTCTAGGTTTTGTCAATCAGCGATATAACACACTCATCTTCATGATTATCTGTTTTTAACTCACATGCTATAATGTTCCCATATCTATTCTTCGTTCTGTTTTGATCCTTTTTGGCCACATCCCAAGAAGCTGATTGTCCTTCAAAGAAACTCTTTCAAAATAAAGAGATAATTTATATTTATTTTAACGTTTTATTCATCCTGACACATTTTACATTAACATTGTTAGAGCATCAGTTGTGTTCTTGGTTTCTCTGAGTTTGATCGTTTTACTGGAGTTAGATATCAGCATATATAGATTTTTCTGGTATAAATACATGGAAATATTCTGCCAGGCAGAAACAAACCCAGTGCCTGGCAGTTTTGAAAAGTTCTAGAAAACACAAGAAGGCTTGTGGTGGGGGAAAAAATGAATCCTAATATCCTTGTTTCTCAACTTCAGCAATTTTAAAATGCTGAATGGGGAATTCTGAGAGTTGAAGTTAACAAATCTTAACATTGTTGAGGTTGAGTAATACTGCTGATGTAAATAAAATGATTAAACTACAATCATGCAAAAAAAATATACTTCTTAATTAAATAATTACAGGTAGTTCTCGACTTACAACTCTCCTATGCCTGCCCATTATGGTCATAGGATGTAATAGTCATAAAGTGGGTCACCCATGTGACCAACCTGGTTTTATCTTTTTACTGATGGTCATTAAGCAAATCAACATGGTCATTAAGAAGTGGGGTGTTTTTGTCCAAAACTTGAGGCAAACACCAGTTTTCAGCAAAAACACTGTAAATTGGGACCATGTGAACACCAGATGCTGCAAAAGGCTCTAAATGTGGATCAGTAGCTGAGTGCCCAAAATATGGTCACATGACTGCAAGAGGAGGGACTGATTGTCAGAACTTTGGAACTGTGTTGTAAGTCTCTTTTGTGAGGGGGAGGGATGCCTGTTGTAACTTTGAATGGTTGCTAAGCAACTATTTGTAAGTTGAGGACTACCTGTATTTCCAGGACAATGATAAAAAGCAAATGTAGTGTTTCTTGAAGCCAACAACTGAAAATAGGTTATAAAAACGTAAAATAATGTCAACTACATGGTGAGAAAATTGCGTATAATATGAGCTTGGAATTATGTAACAGTGATTTGGGGTTACTGGTAATAAGGTGATTTTTTTTAACTAATCTCCCATATAATTAATGGATCCATCAGAAAATATATCTTGTAGTATTTATCCTGTATATTGCCTTTCTCTGTAACACAATGAACAAACAAACAAACAAATAAAATATGTTTTTAAAAGTCATACCTGCTTTGTTTTAGGTGGATAAAATGAATTAGTGACTCACATAGCAAAAACCAAAATCAAATATTAAAAGATATATACATATTTCCTTTAAATAAAACTAGCTGATCAGCAAAGAATAAAACCAGTGTTTCCGAATCAGGATTCAAGGATCTATGTATGGTCTAGACAGGTCATACACTTTTCATTCTAACTTGTCCAAGGTCTCTCTGCATGTGACACATATACATGGATGAACGGTCTCACCAGAATTGTATCTGATCATATGATGGGAACATCTTAACCCACCCACTTTCTGAAGTGAATACCTTACCTCCAGAGATTATGGTTTTAAAATGTCTTAAAAGACAGGTTTCCCCCCACCTCCAATTCTTAGGACTAGGAATTGGAAAGAAGGTTGATTTATCTGCTGTGGTTTTTTTCTCTTTTAACATCATGTAACTTACAGAGTCTTTTGATCAGGGTGGCTATAAAAAGCTACCAATAAATGTCCAAATCAATCAATCAATCAATCAAATAGACAAAGAAGATTGGGGTGGGTTTTTTTTTTTTTTTTTGGCAATGTATAGGTATTTGTTGTGGCTCCGTCCTCCGAGCCTATCTTATCGGAGGGAGAAGGCTCCGAACATGAAGGAGAGGAGTCGGCCAGGCCTCCCTCTCCAGGCCCCTCCTCTCTGGCACTGCCTCAGGAGCCAGCCGAGGAAGAGGAGATTAGCCAGGAGCCAGGTGTCTCCGATGATAGCGACGGAGGCGATCTGTCGTTCCTGGATCCACGCCAACGAAGGCATGATAAACGGTTGCAGCAGTTGAGGAGGCGTGCCAGTGATTAGGCTGAGTCACTGGACCACACCCCAGAGACTATATAAGAGAGTGTGGTGGCCATTTAAGACTCTGTGATGGACAAAAACTAACTCTTGCTAGTCACTTTGAACAACACTTAAATCTGCCGAAGGTTTCTTGTTTTGAACTGGACTATTTGCAAACTCTGCCAAAGGTTTCTTGTTTTGAACTGGACTATTTGTGAACTGTGTGTATTTCTGTTTATCTGGTGAAGGGCTATTAAGTAAAAAGCACTTGGCAGTCGGTGCTCGTATTACTGCCAAGTTTTTGATAACAAACTGTGCGTGCCAAGTGCTTCCTTTAATCCTCGGCTGGCGGTGTGTGTGTGTGTGTGTGTGGAGACGTGGACAGAACAGTATTGATGCTGCATAAAGAGGCTTCCAAGGGAAACTTTTCAACAAATGACCTTTGCATGTAAGATTTGGTTTATATAATACCTGCATGGGAATGTTGAGGGAAAAATCTATCCTTAAAAAGGGAGGAATATCTGTATGAGGAAGGTGTATTTTTGACACTTTTCACTCTTTGCAACTCTCTGGTTCACATGTAATGCTTTTAAATTTTCCACTGATTCATGGCACATGGAAAATTATCTTTTCAAAGAATGTAACCCCATGAAATATTCATTTTCATGCTCTTGTAATTAAGAACTGTCTCTCCTTGCAATTAAGAAGCTTTACTCTCAAAGGAACTCTCTGCTCTAGGTCAGGTAAAAAAGCAACCGCTGACATTGTTACCTCGTACTCTTCTTTGAAGCCATAGCTGTCAGATGTTTTCATGAGATTAATATGCTGCAGCAAATCTGCTACTCTGATAGCAGGATGCAGTTGGCCAGTTTGGTAGGGGGATTCCGTTCCTTCGCAGAGATAACGAGGCACATCTAATAGACGACTCGACTCTGCTGTTGCACTGTGGTTTTCATCTGTGGTTATAAGAGCCCAAAGAATGGAAGAGTATTCAGCAACAACGAAACTGAAATATTCCTGCTACAGCCCATCTTCTCATGAGTTCATTTCAGCACTCTGCAAACATCTGGGTGCTATTTTGACTCTTACAAAAGAAAGCATAAGCAACAAGCAGCTGCCCCCACGTTGATCGAAAAGAGTGAGCTCCCTCCATGTTCCCCCTCTTAAAGAAAGGCATCTCTCTTTGGCCTTCTCAGTCATTGACTCCTCCCCTCCCCACTCCCGATCTGGAAGAACATCCTCTTAGAGATTCAGCATGACTCAATGGTGACTGATATTTATGAAAGAACACAAAGCAAGGTTACTTTAGCAGACATTTGGGGAAAGGTGAATTGAGGGAGACCTTCCCTGTGAATGACTGCGGGTTCCAACTTCTAATACCTACTCAGCAAAGGATTTTGCTACTGTGTTAAATATTTTGTGTTAAATATTTGTGAATGTTTATGTTTTTCAGTTCTATGCTCTTAGATCTTTTAATTCTGTCAATGCATGGTAGGACTGTAAGCTGTTCAGATGGTTCATAATTGGAATGGCTATATGCCAAATAAATATATGCATTCTACATACATACATACATACATACATACATACATACATACATACATACATATATATATATATATATATATATATATATATATAAAAGAAGTTATGCTCAAAATGTTCACTTAGAGACTTCAAATTGATTGAACTGAGCTTTCAGTCTGAGTTAGAAGAGACACGGGTACGTGTTGAATAAAAGCCTGATTTTGATTTATACACTGAGAAACCTGAAAGTGTTTATAATTGCAGTTCAACTTCTAAGTCCCATGATACTAACTGATTGTATAATTACATACCACTGTTCTTTGGGTTTAGAGAGGTTTTCAACTACCTTCGTGCCTCCTAATTTGCTACTGGCTCACTTAAACTTAAATATTCTGCTATCTTCATAGCAGTTAATTAAAGTGAAGAGAAAAACAACTTTCAGAAAAGTTGCCAATTTTTGTTTGGTTCATGACTGCTGCATTACAGTAATTCATATACCTTTGGAAATTAATGGACTAACCTGTCTGATCCAGATTGTTGAAGCACCACAATAAACAGCTTTTATTGTTATAAGTAATAGAGCATGCATGACTTGCAGGTGCTCCCCTTAATTTACACATCGATTATAATGCCCTCGGAATGGCTTGAAGAGATTCATCAACATTGTTTTCTGAACAAAGGCAACAGGGTTTATAGACCCTACTGCACCCCATGAATGCCTTTCACAAACCCTAACCCCTAATCCGTTCAATTGAATGTTTCTTGTATACACACCTTATTAAATTAACTTGCACTATAACTAAGAAGTCAAGATCTCAATAAATACAATATTTCATGTCGCATATAACTAAACAAAAATAATTTCATGGTTACACTGTATTTTCTCCAGTACTTACCACTTATTGGAACTGGAAGACATTGAAGCATGTTAAAGCAAATAAAATATCTGAGACACATTTAAAACCAGCCAGCTACATGTTACGAAATCGCTAAAGCAAGCTTACAAGTTCTAGAAGAATTGTAATGGAGATACTGAGGTAGGTTTTTGCCATTTTTGAAATCCTCTATACTATTTTTAATTAGCACATGTTGATAGAAATACTTCAAACTATATTTCACATGCAAAATGTTTAATTAATGAAAAACGACAAGACTAATATACTATTAGAGACCACATATATTAACTAATGTATAAGTCAAGTGCAAACACCCACAACCTCTAGCTAAGGCATCTTGCTTCACGTAAAGGTGAAAAAGTTAACAAAAATTAATACAGTGATGGGAATGTATGCTGAAATCTGTCAATCTGTCAGTTTTGCCCTAGGTTTGCTCTTTGAGGTTCTAATAGATTAACCTTTGCATGTCAAAACAATCATTTTTGCCTACTTGGAGGTTCTGATAATGTCATGACAAATATCAAATATAATTTAGTGCCTTACTTACTACTAATATTACTAATGCCACATCAAATACAGTTGTTTAGTGCCTTACAACTAGAGTAAGACTCTTTCAATAAAAAGCATTAAGGAAACAACACTGAATCGTCCAGCTGAATTTTTATTTAAATAGGGGAGATCTGACATGAAGCTTTGGATGGATCTTACAAGTAGAAAAGAAGACTTAGTATAGATTTCAAACTGATGGACCTATCCAGTGTTAGGTTTCAGAAGATTTTAGAAGGATGTTTTACAGGATTTAGAAGGAAAGAGGAAAGAATCAATTACTTAAAACGATCTAAGATAGTCTTGAACAGTTTCCATGGTGGGTATACCATTTTGTATACCTTTCAGCTTAATCTGTTCTTAGAAAAGTATTAAGACAACTAAGTGATTCATGATTCTTATCATTTATATGCACTTTATTTAAAGTGTATAGTCCCTCCTATTGCACTTAGGTTGAAGGTATGTATCATCACAATATTCACGAGTTTTCTAAAAATACACAGATTTAATCTTGGAACTACCCAGAATGCCTCGGAATGACTTGGCATTCTGCCTAGAATGTTGTTTTGCTCCTGGAAAATGTCTTTATCCTTCTGTATTGCTTGCTTCAGATGGGGGTTGATATACCACACAATCATTTTATTTGGCTAGATATGAATGATAGATTGGTACACTAATCACAAGGTTCAATTTTGACTCCCATGTTGTTTAAGATCTACAATAAGCCACAAGTTGAGACTTTTTGGAGAACACCACCACATCTAATATTATTTTAACTTCTGGAAATATAAATTTTCTTGCCATGAACCTACAGAGCAGTGACGGTGTAGAATAACTTTACACCACTATACCTAATTAGCTCCATGCTATCATTTTTTTAAAAAAAGAATGGAGTATGTTCTGCAGAAGGAAAGCTATGTCATCAAGAAGCCATACATAATATTCCTTTACTATGGGGAGAATCTTGGTTGCTCTAAGCTGGCAGGCTAGAGCAACTTACTCAAAGGCTGAGGTTTATAGTGGAATACAAAGGGGTGGGTAGGTGACATTCACAAATATGGCCAGAGCTGAAATTTTTATTTTTACCCACAGAATTCCAGAGGAGGCTTTAGAACTATGTTAAATTAATTGTAAGATTTCCACCACAGTTTTATGAGGGTTTTTTTTTTTTTTTTGCTCCCAAATGGTAAAAAGAAAGGCCATCGTTTTTCAGAAATAGTAGTTTGAGTGTGTTCCAAAAACCACATAAATGAGCTTGGGAATGCTTGCACCCTGGCTATAGTTTATTAATCCCTATCTTAAAACAGAACCAGATCTATAGGCATGCACACATAAATAAAAATTCATGAACACTGCCACTGACTAAGCTATAAAATTACAAAGCTAACAATATCTATGTGTGCAAGGGTGTGTAAAAAGCTTTTCAGTAAATATTTTAGACAATGGGTATCTAACCTGCTGCTGTAGATATTGCTGAACTACAAGTCCCAAGATGCAATGTTTCTGGCTAGAGTTCTCAGAGTTCTTTTAGTACCACAACAGGTAGAACTGCATATTGTGCACCCATCTTTCAGCTCCTGAAAATTCTTGCTTACACTAGTGTGTCATTGGAAAATGAAACCTATACAGGTAGCTCTTGACTTACAATCAATTATTTAGTGTCATTTGAAGCTACAATGGCATTGAGAAAAGTGACAAGTGGTCATCAGACTTATGACCCATTACCGCATCCCCTAGGTCATGTGATCCAAATTGGGGTGCTTGGCAACTGGCATGTATTTGTAATGGTTGCAGTATCCTGAGGTCCTGTGATCACCATTCACAACCATCATTTAAGCTAGACCATGTGATTCACCCATCAACTTCAGTAATTCACTTAAAACCATAGCAAAAAAAGGCCGTAAATCAGGTGCGATTCACTTAACAACCACCTTGCTTAACAAGGGAGATTCTGATCCCAATTGTGGTCTAAGTCAAGGACTACCTGTAGCTGAATATATCAATAGCAATAGCACTTAGACTTATATACTGCTTCATAGTGACAGCCCTTTCTAAGCAATTTACAGAGTCAGTATATTGGCCCCAACAATCTGGGTCCTCATTGTACCAACCTTGGAAGGATGGAAGGCTGAGTCAACCTTGAGTCTTGTGAGATTCAAACTGCTGAACTGCAGACAGCTGGCAGTCAGTAGAAGTAGCCTGCAGTATTGCATTCTAATCACTGCACCACCACGGCTCTATAAATACCTAATATTAAATATTCTGCTAAGCACCAAGCCTATTTTTTAAAATCTGTAACTAGCTGCTTGGATGTGCAATGAACATATTTATTTACAAGGGTTGTAAGTCATGAAGGAAAAGAAGACAAAGGACTAGGTCCTCACCTAACACAGCAGTCGGCACAAGTGGATCATTGGGCACTGCGGGAAAACAAAGCTTATGAAAAAAATTCATTGCCTCCAACTGGTTTTTTTTAAAAGAAAAAAAGAAGCACAAACTTTTTGGAACATACAGCAAAGCCTATTCATCTTATTAGTGAAACAGGAAATACAAAACCACTTTGTAGAAAACAATGTTTGCTTTTTTACAGAATAAACAGTGAAATAAATGTATACAACTGTGGAAACAGGTTGGATTTAGTCATAATCTAGGCATTTTCTTCCTGAAAGCTAAGGAGAAAAGGCTTAGATAGTTTTACCAGAGCAGCTGCCAAAGGATCATTCAACTTTAGGAAGCAATTACTGCTCTCAGAATGCCTTGGGTTCAGCAAGGAGGACAAGCCAGAATTTTAAGCTTCCAAATGTCTACTTTCTTAGTAGGGCAAAGTTTTGGCATGGCTTGAGTAAAGCTGTCGGTTGGCCAACATTCCTGGGGGAATTGGCAGGCAACGAAAAAAATCAATCTGGCCTCTTGAGCCCTGCAACTGGTCCTGTGTAACATGAGAGGGTTTCACTGCTCATTCCAACCATTATTGGAGATGAGGAACATAGCTCTTAGTTGATGGAGGTGGCTTTCTCTTCTCAGATTTGGCCTAGATTTTTCAACAACCATCTCCACATTGTTCAAATTGCTCAGTTATCTCTTGAACTGGCTTGTTTTTTTGTTTTTGTTTTTGTTTTTGTTTTTTTCATGGGAACATGGCCTTTGTAGAAAATAGGGTGGGAAAACTAACTAAAATTACAACCAAACCTTAAGATGTCTTACAGAAGTTCAGGGAAGAAAGGTTTCCTATATACCATTTCCTCCTTGTATACCTATGCATTGCATCCAGTAGTATATTGTTTGCAAGAGTCCTTAATACGCTTTTTGGCAATATCCTTATGTTTCTTCAGCTTCACATCCTACTCCTATTATAGAAGTTTATGTTCTGAAGTTATTGGCAGCAATACTGTTGTGTAACTAGAATAAACAATACCTTTTAATGGAACTCATACACAGACATACAGATATACACAGTTACTAATTAGATGAGTAATTAGTATCTAAATATAAATACAATATTCCAAACGGTTGAAATAAAAAGTAATTTGAGTATCAAATTATTTGTGTATGTATACACACATATGCATACAATCATAGTGGGTTAGTGTGAGAATAATGGTAAAAAACATCTGATTATGGGGGAAATCTGTTTTTCTCAGACATGCTGTTACAGATTTTGAAATTCTATTTGCAAAATACAAGGTGTTTTTTTTTACAAAAATATATGCCGTTTTGCAGTGTAAGTTTTAAAGAGCTACAATTCTTTCCATACAGAGAGAACAATTGTATGAATCCATATATTGCATGTTCAATGTTGAAGGGAAAAAAAGTCAACATCTATCATTTTCTGTGGATTAATACTGGGGAAAATATGATGTAATACTAGAGTTTTTAATGAAAGACTAGAAAGTAATCATTGCCTGCTGTTTCTGAAGCAATTTACATGCCACAAAACTACAACAGTAATACATTGGGAAGTCACTTAAAATATTATCTTGAAAAGGAATTTTCTGTGGGAATTTATATATGCATCAGTCTTCTAAAGTACTGCCCTTTATGTTTCTCATCTTTGGACCCAGCACTTATCCAGCAAAGAATTGGCAAGGCATTAAATTGTGGCTTTGGAGTAAACTTTCTACTCTTTTTGTTAGAGAATAGCTCTGTTCTTATTCATTGTTATAAAATTGTATTTTATAAACAGATATTCTAAATTTCTCTGTATTTGATTCTTTTTTTTTTGCTCTGTCTGGAAGAAAGACAAATGTTTCATAACTCTACTATCTCATTCCCTTGCATAAAATACATTTTTATGGTACCAAATGCAATGTACAGCAGATATAAACAGAAGTAAGATACCAACTTCAGCGACAATGGGACTATCATACTTACATCTGGGGTTGAAGTTATGAGAATCCATAAAGGTGACCGAAAGTGGATCTTCTGCATGGAGTGTGCTTTGATCAGCATAACTCCGATCCATGGCATTCACCATATGGGTCATTTCTTGTCTAGTGTTTCCCATGGCATCCTTCCGTTTCTTGGCCAATTTACTGCCCAACCAAAATCAAGAAAAGAAAAGCTTTAAAAAGTAATCACACTTTTATTATCTAACCATAACAGCTATTCAGTGGTGAATGAATCTATTAAAACGAGCAGGTTTAGAGTTTACGGTAGCCATATACTTGAGGTTTTTTGGAGGAAAGCTACATTTGCAATTTAAGACATTTAGGGAATCAGTATGCATTCAGAGATATTAATTCAATTCTAGAGGGATTCACTTTTCAGCAGGCAAGTTCAGGATTTTAACTCTACACAATTCATCTTTTTACAATACCAGAATATGGCAATAATAGAAAAGTTATATGCATTCCCCTGCCAATGTTAAAGCACTGTTTATAGCAAATGCACATTATTTCAAAATTCATAATTATTCAAATTAGAACTTCTGCCATTGTTTTATTTCTTGTGAGCATATCTTCATTTACATCCTATTTTGGTACATTATGATGGTATAAATAAAAATCTGGGGAAAAAATCCTCAATAGGTAACACCTTATAATTACATTCTCCATTCTGTCTATATCATGATACATGGTTTGATCCTTCCCAGCATACACGTTCTTCGGTAAATATATATCAACAAAATGAGCATTATGATTTTATGTTTATTTAAGTTACCAATTATTATTATTTTTTTTTTACTGCTGTATGACGAATGGGAAAGGGGACAACATTTCTCTTTCAATAGCTGCACATTTTATAGGTTTCACCTCTTCTACATCATGTTCAATGTTACCGAATGCTCTTTTTAACATGTGTACGAAAATACTGAAACAGGTTATACTGAGTTTGGGACTCAGTGCTACGAATATGCTTATATCAACTACTGTTTCTCTTTTACTTCTATCTAAATCCAAGGAAGGCATTCAGTTTTAAAACTAATTTCTTATGTTGGCAAAACATGGGAAGAATGAAATCAAACAAATAGAGGTTTAATCCAGAAAAATTATTGAATTGAATTTTTTATAGGATGAATTGAATTGAATTTTTATAGGATGAATTTATATTCTTCCTCAATATACATTTAGCTCTTTGTATTCTCGGGACTAGTCTTGAAACTGGAACCCCAAATTTAGGTCACGCTAGGAATAAACCAAGAAAGCCAGCTGGATTTACTTTTGAAACTGTCAAATCTGACTTTGATGACATATAGCTTGAATCTCCACTACTTTTATTCACATATTATTTCATTACTATAGATATATAATTTTATCTGTTTGTTTGTTTTTTGTTAAATGCCGTGGTTGCTATTCTTATTTTGTATATCTACCTCTACCTCTGTTTAACTATTTATCTAGCTATCTAGCTATACTGTTTTTCATGTATAAATTCAGTGTCAGTCACACAGTTTGGCAATCTCACAAGAACTGGATTATCTATGGAATTGATATTCACCTATGAGCACATATTATTATATTCCACAGCAGCAACTAATTGTGTCTCTATGTTATGAGCAATTGCTACAGGCATTATCCATTGCATACTCTAAAATCCACAAGGCAGAGTGATAGTATTAAGTAGTCAACACTGTCCAAGTTGATGCCTATTCTTAACTATATAAATAAAATGTTCCTGTTATTGTTTATCACAACACTTACTACCCTGTTTCCCTGAAAATAAGACATCCCCTGATAATTAAACCCAATTGAGCTTTGAGCGCATGCATTAAAATAAGCCCTCCCTGAAAATATTTAAGCGCAGACCTGGAAATCAGGTAAGACGGCAAGAGTAGTGCCATCTTATTTATTTATTTATTTATTTATTTATTTATTTATTTATTTATTTATTTATTTATTTATTTATTTATTTTTGTCGCATTTCTATGCCGCCCAACTCCCAAGGGACATTGGGCGGCTTACAACAAAGAATAAAACAATGTGAACAATCCCATAAAAAATGTTAAAAAGAAAAACATTAAAACATTAAAAACTTTAAAAACGTTAAAACACATGCACTCCAATTCGTGGCTGGGTCTTGCAAAATCATTATAATGAGATCAATGGCCCAAGCCTCTGGAAGAGCCAGGTCTTCACCGCTTTGCGGAAGGCCAATAGGGTGAGGGCGGACTTCAAGAGGTAATTGGTTCCAGGGAACTGGGGCAGCCACAGAGAAGCCCTCCCCCGCAGGCCTGCCAGCCGACATTGTTTAGCTGACGGGACCCGGAGGAGACTAACTCTGTGGGATCTTACCGGTCACTGGGAGCTATGTGGTAGAAGGTGGTCTCGAAGATAGCCTGGCCCTGAGCCATATAGGGCTTAAAGGTAATGACCAACACCTTGAAATGCACCCGGAGACCAATAGGGAGCCAGTGCAGCTCGCGGAGAATTGGTGTAATGTGGGTGTATCTAGGTGCACCCACTATAACTCGCGCAGCTGCATTCTGGACCAACTGTAGTCTCCGAACACTTTTCAAGGGTAGCCCCATGTACAGTGTGTTGCAATAATCCAACCGTGAGGTAACAAGGGCATGAGTGACTGTGAGGAGAGCCTCCTGATCCAAGTAGGGTCGCAATTGGTGCACCAGATGAACCTGTGCAAAGATCCCCCTAGCTACAGCTGTCAGATGTTGTTCCAGTTTCAGCTGTGAGTCTAGAAGGACACCCAAATTGTGAGCCCATTCTGAGGGGGGCACTTTCTTGCTCCACGTACGTCAAAATAATAAGACCTGCCCGAAAATAAGGCCAAGCATTTATTTCAGGATTTAAAAAAATATAAGATAGGGTCTTATTTTCGGGAAAACACAGTAAGTGAGACTAAAGATTATCCCAACAGAGATTATCTTGCTGTCACATTATAATAAAAAGAAAGGCAGATGAGCTCGATTTTCCCTTTAAAACAGATGTCACTGAATGCAACTTAATGCCATTAAGACCTACTTAGGAAATCTCTTTTATCATTCTTATGGTCAGGGAAAATCCAGTCAAAGGTAACATAAGCACCTATAATTTGACAATTATAAAAAAATACTACAGTATTGGGAAAGTACTTTAAGTGCTTTGTCACATTCATCTAAATTGCTTCATACTTGAGTCACTTATTAAGATATAAAGATATTTATCCATTTTTGGCTTTTTGTATATGGCATATTAAAGAAATGTAAAAGTTCTCACAGCTGCTGGGAAGGGGAGATGGGCAGAAGCTCAATAACAAAATACAACTTTTTTTCCCCTCAGAAACAGACAAATAAAAAAAAGATTGAACACTAAATCCTATATATCTTCGTTTGACCTCCCAACACAAAGTATATCTCCCTCTCTTAGAAAGAAAACTGATGAAGCTCAAAAACAAATAATTTGGCCAAAGTACTTATCTAAGAACATAAGACTAGCCAAGGTCACCTTAATCTAGCATTTTGTTTCTCACAAAAGATGATCAAATGCTGCAGGTGCTATCAAGAATCTGCTCCCTTAAAATAAAAAAAATATCAGTTTAACCAAAGGTAAAATGGCAATATTAAGAAAAGCTGTCTCACCAAAACTGTGCATGTAAACACATACAAACAGAAAATGCTTTCCTCCACCCCATACTAAGAAGAACAGAGAATGAAGCTGGAACCTGGGAGGACTGTATGTTGAAAAAGAACCACATTAGCCTGAAAACCAGACATCTTAATGAGAATAGTTGTTTTCTATTGAGTAGCTTAAAGAAATTGGGCAAAGAGACTGTCTTTGGTGACTACAGCTTCATTCAGATGGAATTTATCCACTAGGATCCTAACGGTGCTTTTTCAAGAGGCAATTGGACTTTCTGGTTTTTCTCTGAAGATGTTTCGCTTCTCATCCAAAAAGCTTCTTGAGAGCTGTAGAAGCTTCTTGGATGGGAAGCGAAATGTCATAAAAAAAACCCCAGATAGTCCAGTTCCCTTTTGAAAAATTACCTTTGGGACAACCATGACCTGGATGACTGAGAATCTCCATAGACATCTACTGGCATGGAAGGAAACTGATAAGTAAAAATAAAATGTAGCGGAGATAGGGGGAAAAAAGGAAAATAAAGTATTGTACTAATGAATTTTTTAGGAGAAAAACAAACACTCCCTCTCCCCAATGATAGATGTCCTACCAGATTTGAAAACATGGAAGATGAACTAATGAGTGGCATGCTGATGGTGAGAACAGATTCTAATTGTTCCATACAGAAGAGGTAGGAGAAAATGCTTGTTTTCCCTCTATATAATAGTCCCATTAAAAAAAGGAACCTTTGTATAGGTAGTCCTTGACTTATAACAGCTCATTTAGTGACTGCCAAATTAGCTTGACAACCGTGTTACTAACTTAACAATTGCAATGATTCACTTAACAACTATGGCAAGGAAGATAAAAAAAATGAGGCAAAATTCACTTAATAATTGTCTTGCTTAGCAACATAAATTTTGGGCTCAATTGTGGTTTATAAATCAAGAACCATCTGTACAGTTAAATTCTAATAGACTTTAAGATACATTAGTAAAATCCAACTTCTTGTGGCCATATGGATATCTCCATTCTTTTTGGCAAATTACTGAAATGCTTTTTTATTTTTTCTTCTTCTAGGATGTTCATTTCACTTCCTAGTCTAGTTTACAGTCCTTGGATTTCCTGGTCATCGAAACACTAGCAAGATCCAGCTTTAAAATAATTGCTCTATGGTTAAATCTCTATAGCTCTTGAATGGGTGGGGAAAATAATAGTGAAACTGATGGTGATTGTTACAAGTTTCAGCTACTGTCTTGTTGTGTGCATATAATCTACAAAACAGAAAATCAGAAAGTTTCTACATGCTTGTATGTTTACAGGTCCAGAATAAGCTTGTTTTTATTGTTTTAACACATGCTTTGAGACACTTTGCCCTAATAATGCTTGCAGATTATATTTAAAGCTGTAGCTATCAAGGTCTTTTTACAAGTGTAAAAATGAAATGTCATGAATTGAAATACAGGCAATTTATTGCTATCTTTGAATTTTGCACTTTGTTCAAGGCATTTATTGTTCTGATAGCTTTACCATCCTTCACACTAAAGTTTTCAATTGAAGTATTCAATCTTAATGTCCCTCTGGGAAGAAGAAGAAAAAGAAGGATGAGGAGGAGGAGGAGGAGGACGGGAGGAGGAACCACCAGTTACATTTTACTAAACCCTCTTCTGAAGCACCAATTTATAAACCTTCACAAAAATCTTCCAGGATTTGAAGTGGAGTTCTGAGATTCAACCAATGGTGAAATCCAATTTTTTTTACTACCAGTTCTGTGGGTGTGGCTTGGTGGGTGTGGTGTAGCTTGGTGGGCATGGCTTGGTGGGTGTGACAGGGGAAGGATAGTGCAAATTCTCCATTCCCACCCCACTCTGGGGCCAGCCAGAGATGGTATTTGCCAGTTCTCCAAACTATTCAAAATTTCCGCTACTGGTTCTCCGGAACTTGCCAGAACCTGCTGGATTTCACCCCTGGATTCAACTAGAGTAAGGACTGAACTAACTTTCTGGATAGGGCAAGGCGAAAAGTCAACAGCATTCAGTCTTCAAGAAGTAAAGACATGAAAAAGTTAATTTCTATGAAAAGGCCACAGCAGATTTAGGGAATTTCCCCACATGATTTCTGAAGTGATGGTTGCCAGGAAAAGGAAAGTACACAAAGTTTGTCATTCAACAGTCAATAATTTATGTTATAATAATAAACAATAACACCTTCCTTAAGATAGTGTACGTTCAAAAGTTCGAGTTGCACAATTATTCATCTGACAGAACAGTGGGTAATGCTAAAAATGTGGAGAAGGAAGGAAACAGATGATTAATGTTCAACTCAGGTTTGCTGTTAGTTACTGAGAATGTTCTGCAAACATTCAAATTAGGTCTAATGACTTGCTGATGCGGCTCTATTTTGAACCTAGAATCCTCCCCAAGGACTGCTGGGGCAGAAAAAGAAACATGCTAATAAAAATGGTTGATTCCTCCATTGTTGGGGGAAAAACTATCCAACACTTCCAACCCTCATCTATTCTTAGGTGAAAGTACTGTGGCAGTCACAAACAGAAAATAATTGAAAGTAATAGAAAGATCTAGAAATTTGACTTTGGATAGATACATACAAGCACACATACAATATGAATATTTTTATATCACTAGGTATCATGACAAAAAGTTATTATTTTAAAGAGATACACAAACTGAAAAACTTGGCTGCAAAGAAGCCGTCTTGTAAGATGCCTATGAAATTGAATGTTATTTTGTTTGTGTGTATACATATACATTGTGCATATACTTTTACATGGAGGAGAGCCATGTGAGTCTATGATAGGCCAAAACCAGAAATCTGCTAGCACCTTTTCATATTAACAATTTTAATTATAAGGCATAAATGTTTGTGAACTGCAACTCATGTGACGATGTCAGATTAAATCAAATTTGGATCCTATATTATCGATATTGACTTTCTGGAATGTGAACTGTTAGCCACCAATAAAAAAACATGAAGTATGTTCCTCAGCCTGAAAAATGTGGTGCCTCTCCAATTAAAATTAAAAGAACTATAAAAGTTTTTATCTCTTTTTATAATCAACCTTGCAACTTGAAAATATTTCAATGAATTATTTTTAATAATTATTTTAATAAAAATAATAAATTCCTGAAAATCCAAATAATGTGGTTTTGTAGAAACAAATCCTCGGATTCAGCAATAGTATTCCCTGAACCATAGTATTCCCCCCAAAACTCTCTAATTTTAACAAAAAGTAACTCCATGTACCATTGGCTCTTCAGCACAGTCAGCTGAGAAAAGCTGAACATATGTTAGCATCATTTTTGTCTGATTCTGAAATAATGGACCTGCTGGTACTTGGATGACTATGTACAGAATGGGAATTACTATAAGCTAGACTCAGAAATGCAAAAAAATATAATGGAAATAAAGAATGACAAACCACTTCCATATTGTTTCTAAGAAAACAAGACTAACGCATCCCTGAAATCATCGGGCATCACAGGAGAGTTAAGTACTCTTTAGATACTAAGTATAGAAGAGTATTATTAGTTGTGACATAATTCTTCTGCACACATGTACAGAACTACTTCAAAAAGAGTCCTAGTGAGAGGGAAGATATATCCTATGTACATATTTAATTACTTCTAGCTGTGCAAATTGTTATTTAAAAAGGGAATTACAATTTTTCATAATAAACCAAAGGGCATTAGTCTACAGACATTAAGTTAGGTTTTCTTTTAACGAAAAAATAAGAAACGGTCTCTAACTAAATCTTTGATAACTTTGCTTTAACTAAGACTTTGACTTAGTAGATTTTGGATGCCATGGACAAAATGTAACTGTTTTTGCATTCAGCCCATTTGGTATTTTTAGCATTTGTAAAATACACATCCTAAAATCACATTTAGATTCTATGCACATTCTGCTTTAAACCAACACGACCTTTTCCCTATTAATGCATTAAATCCACAATTTATTCTGTTTGGCAAATGATTACTATTTATTTGCCAAAGAAAGCTTTATTGCAATGCAAGCTGGTGCATGCCTTATATGGTAGGCATATTTAACTTAATTTTGCTTAAATTCTGCCTATGACAAATCTCTTCAAAATAGCAACAATCAGATATTCAAGCTGGAACATAAACTATATTTTGATATACCCAAAGGTCCTGATTCTTTAGAGAAAAAAAAAATCAGCATTCCTTAGTGATTAAGCAATGACAGCCCAGTCAATGGGTGATAGTCATATATTGTTATCATGTTTTATTATATTGGATAATCTTATTCTCTATTAATTAGCCAAAGTCATTTTAGAACTCACAAACTAATTAACCAGGTTTATTAATAAAACTACACTTTTTACTGCACTTTGAGCATATTTGCCATACTAAATATGGTAAATTTCAACATATAAAAATTGCTCCAGACCTTCCATTATCTTGTAACTATTTACAGCTATTATTTTGGGAAAAGTTCTTAATCAGAAGGGATGAATGAATTTATTTTCCATTTCCTGAACATTATGGTGGTTGGGAGCAAAGAGATGTAAGAAAATAGAAAATAACTTGCCACTTCCTTGTACTACTATACAGGTAGTCCTCGACTTACAACAGTTCATTTAGTGATCATTCAAAGTTACAGCAGCACTGAAAAAGTGTCTTATGACCGCTTTTCAACCTTACAACCATTGCAGCATACCCATGGTCACGTGATCAAAATTCAGACACTTGGGGAAGCCAGATTCACTTAACAACTGTGTTACCAATTTAACAACTGCAGTTATTCACTTAACAACGGTGGCTCAAAAGGATGTAAAATAGGACAGCATTCACTGAACAAATGTTTCACTGAGCAACAAATGTTTTGGGCCCAATTGTGGCTGAGGACTACCTGTATTTACTTCAAGCTACAGAGTTGGATTAAACAGAGGATATTTTTACAGCCTAGGAGAAAAGGTAAAAGCAGCCAGCAATTGAAGAGGAATGTTAAAGAAAAAGGAATTGAGGCAGAAAATACGTTCATTTTTATGTAACAAATATTACCAAAAGGTGACCAGTTGGATCTAATTCTCCCAGTGAGTAAAATAGGAATCACACTTCCCATTGTGCAACACAAAGGATTCTACTGCTGGAGATGGATAAAATCATTTGTTTCCTTTTTGGATGGTAAATCCTTTTGAGTAAATGAGTATGCTCCCTATCAATTCCCTAAAATAAGATGGAGTTACAACCTTCTCATTCAAAAGATAATGTTTAGACACCTAAGTCTACACAGGATGGAGCTCAAGCTTGATTTTAGAATAAAAATACACAGTGGAGATATATTTAATAAAAGGGTCTATGTGTGGGTAGCCTACATCCAATTAGAATACAATAACCTTTAAAAAATAAAGCAACCCCCTCCTAAAATTATATGTGGCTCCATAAAAACTGTCAAAATGATACGGGAAATTTTAGTGAAATATTAATCCTATTTCTAGACTTTTTTTTTTTTTTTTTTACGAAAAGGGATACTGCATCTTCAAAACATATAAAGAAGTAAAGTCACCCATTTCTACTTACAGGTAGTAGGAGTAAGAATAGTAGCTCCTCCTGGCAAGCAAATCACAGACAGTGGGAAAAAAGAAGCAATGGTGAATGAAAAGCGTGACTCTGTCACATTCAATAAAGCAGAGAAATGTGCGTTTCAAAAAAAAAAAGAATTAAAAAATCATGTTTTCTTGGTTAGCATTACAATCTTGCTCATGCACTGATTAGCCTTACAGAGCCATGCAATTAAAAAAAAACATGTTAGCATATATAAAAAAAGATTTCAATAACAGAGGGAGTTCACTAGAGAAAAATGACATGCTAACACTTCATTTATTGCAGAAAAAAAATGGAAATCAAATTGGGTTATGTTAGTTCGGCATGCAGCATAAATGGGATGACTGGTAACTATCTAAATGCTATGAAATACAAAACAGCTGTGTACAGTTCTTGTGCTCTAAAGTTTACTTTCCTTCTTCTCTCTTTTAGCTTTCAGTTACAAACTCAAAGGCTAGTAGTGGCGGAGACAGGTTAACCAACAACTATTGTAAGACAATTACGTACAGGTATACAGGCGCAAATTTTTGCTAAGCCATAATGTTTTATAGGTTTTCAGATGAATAATGTGCAAATAAAGCCATTATGGCATTTGTGTTATGTGCGAACCAGGCAATTCTAGCTCATCCAAAAAAAAAAAAAAAAAAAAAAAAAAGGGGGGGGGGGAGGGAGGGAATTAAAAAGACAACCAGAACAGAGGCTTAGTATTATGTATGAACGCAGCCAATGTACTGTGCTCTGGCATTCTACAGTAGAAGGGTGTGTATATTAAACCTATATATACACACACAGCTGCTGTTTTTAAATCTTCAAACTGAAAATACTGATATATGCATTCTTAGCTTCAAAAATGAGAAATAAAACAAATGGAAGGAGATGATGTACATTTGGAAATATTTCAACAATGGTTAAATAATACAGTATTTGCTACTCAAGAGATGCAGTATCCCTTTTCTTAAAACTCAGCTGTATAACTTTGTAAAACTCTATAGTAACTAATAGAGTTTCCGTCCACTTCAAAATCTGCACAAAATAATAAGGCAAAGCATAAGAACATCTCTGGTTTGTGAAATCATACACAAGTGCTTACCAATCAATGTTTCCCCCCAAATTTGGAAAATCTATGCAAGATTAGAAATGTTAAATCTGTGTGAAATTCAGAAGCATTTTTCTGAGTTTACTAAAATGTTGCTGAATCAAAAGGGATACCACATAATGGAATCTCTAATATGTATGCACAGAATTATAATCAATATAATTATTCTATAGCACCTGGAATACACTAAGCACTTAGGTTAAAGCAGAAAGTGTTTTCTAACACCACTGAATTTACGTGCTGCTATGTATATAAAGAAACATTTCTTTATTCAGCAAAAATATAAGACATGTTTCCCTAATTCACAGGAGAATGGATTCATTAAGAACCCAATTAAAATGGAGGCCTGGATGGATACTTTTGACCAGTGATATCAGTTCTAGTCAGAAGGGAAAGAAAGAGCTCCATGCAAGAATCAAGTATCACAGGAACCAATGGGTTGAAACTAAGGTAAGAAAATATATGCTTATGTATATGTGGGGCAAGGTAGGAAATGTTAGTAATGTAAATGGATTCAAATCTCCATTTATGCTATAAAAGATGCTAGTTTTTTTGGCTGTAGTTCCATGTAAAGTTAAGTACTGTACATCATTATAACCTGTGTAAGAATCCAATGGGGAGCTGCTCACACAAATGGCTTATTGGATACTTACTTATCCATTATCTATCTCAATCTCCATCTCCAAATAGCTTTTCACTGGGGAAGTGATCTTGAAGGGTATCCAAGAGCCAAGCTAGCTAGTGTACTAGCCATATGACCACATGCTCACTTTTTTTGTGAAAACACCCCTGTAGATTTGACTTCCAACAACAGACAAAGCTAAGGATGGTGGCAGCTAAACATTCAAGGAGGATGAATTATTTCTTTCATTTATGCAAGCTAATTTTTTACCAGTTTTAGGTGAAAGGGGCTACTATTTAGGTGAAAGGGGCTACTGTGGAATGGTATGATCAAGTAAAGAAGGGCTCTAGTTAGCAATGCTCCCTGTAATGCACATCTGACTGAACCTTTTCACTATTTTCTGTCCTGGTGTTGTGTAAAGATGTCTGTTTACTGCTTATTTTGGAAGGGAAGAAAGAAACCAAGTGGCTTTTCTATTAGACTAGTTATCCTCGTTTTAAAAAATTGAATCAGATCAAAATTGCTACCTAATTTAACAATGTTTCAGGTTTTGATGTTGAAGAATTTTATTGCAATATATTACAGTTAGTGGAGGCACGGTGGCTCAATGGCTTAAAATATGTTGGAGAAGGTCTGTACTCTGGTGGTTTGAGTCCTACCACCACGTGAGAGTGGGAGCTCCCACCATGTGCCTCAGCTTCTGCCAACCTAGGAGTTCGAAAACATGTAAATGCAAATAAATACTTTGGCATGGAAGGTAACAATGATCCGTGTTTTGCTGTATGCTTTGTGCTGTGGCGTGATGTCCTGCTGGCCATATGATCACAGAAATATCTTCGAACAGCATTGGCTCAATGGCTTGAAGAAACAGTTGAATACTGTCCCTAAAATCGGCTACAGTTAGCAGAGTAAAACCTACAGGGGTTCCTTTATCTTTTACCTTTTATTATAGTTAGTTATAGTTAGTTTATCTATTATATTTATTTATTATAGTTATTTATTTATTTATTTTATCATAAATATTTATTTATGATAGAAGAATGTGAATCCAATACCAAATAAATCTAAATCCATGTGGAATAAGAAATTGAAATGTGGGGCTTTCAGGGTCGATTAACGCGCTCCAATAATAATACTTCTGTGAAAATTCTAGACAAAGAATTGCTATCTATTTAATGTAACAAATGGGAAAGGTTTCCATCCATCTCCTTTTAATCTGAATTAATAGAGTTCATCAGAAAATTCTTACACATTATGAAATAGATCAATGCGATAAAGGTTCACACACTGCAGGGTCAGCAAACTTATTAATGACATGATAAATTAGGAAAGGTGGAGCATAGCTATGGAAATGTCATGCAAATTAAACATGAGATGCTGATGAACTAGATTGGGTAATGAACCGTGCATCTAATAATACTCCTCCACTGAAATTGATTTCGTCAAATAGAAAGAAACCCTCGCTCCACCCCCTGCAAAATAACTCCTCCAACATAATTTAAGGAACTGTTGACAAACTAATTCTGCAAAGTGTAGTTTGTAACAGCGTTGAGGTGTTCTCCCTACTGGAAATGAAATGAGAACTGAAAACTTTCTGTGGATCATAGCTGAAATTCACCAGAATGATGGTGAATCCAAGTTTACCAACCTCTAAGGCAGAGATGTTTCCCAGGATTAAGCAAAGTGAATTGCAAAATGTCTAGCCCATTTTTTTGAGCTGGACTTAAAGGAAAACTCAATGGGGAACCTCATATAAACGTATGTATGTATGTATGTGTGTATGTAAGTTTTGGTGTATTCGGGTCTTTTCCCATGGAAGATTGAGAGTATCCTTTCCTCACACAAGCACGAAGCCGAAGACACCAGCCTGAAGATGACGAGTGAGACCTCATCGAAACGTCGCCAAGATACTCTCAATCTTACACGGGAAAAGACCCGAATACACCAAAACTTGCATACATACATACATACATACATACATACATACACACACACATACATATATATTCCCCAAGTCATTGAGTTTCCCTTTTTCACCGTATTTTTCCCCCAGAGTATGAGATCTGTATCTCCATGACCATTAACGCTTACTCTACTGGCCCAATTATTCTATATAAGCAGCTGTAAAACTTATACAAGTTAAAATGTCCTCAGTGCTGCTAGTGGAAAAGCCATTATAATTGATCACAGGTTAGCCTCACAGAAAGGTCTAATAGTTTGGTGTAAATGTCAGCATGAGTGCTGACATTATGATAGGTTTGTAAGGAAGTGTCACATCCCCAGGAGCAGCTGTTGGCTATCTGATATTCTGAGGACATTTCTCACTGGCCTGTCTTTACAGTTCTGGCAATCACATTTCTTCATCGTTTGTCAAGGAGAACTTCCAGCTAAAAAGCAAGACAGCTATTTACTGATCTGCCCCTTAATTTGCACAAGTGGATTTCTCATCATTTTTTTACTATGAACTGGTTTGTAGCATTTCTTTTTAAGCACAGAGGTACACAACAGGAAAAAAAAAGTGAAAGCACTATTGGGAGAAATCACATATGTGTCTAACTAACACAAAACACTATTAGCATACCTAAGGGTTCTAATGCAGACGTTTCTCCTCCATGTTATATATCTCCAGGGGAATCATTGTAAAAAGGCAATAAATTAAAAAAAAATCTATTGGAAACCATTAAGACATAAATATGATTTTTAGGCACAGTGTCTAGTTTTTTTCCCTATTTGGAAAACTGAAACAGAAAATTCATTTCACTTTAACATAGATAAGAGATACAAAAATACCCCTATTTTTATTCCTTCCTTGCCTAGAATAAAAACAACAATTTTCCAACTGATCTCTGAAGCAAGACATCCGTAGCTCAGTGATAGAACAACATAGTCTGAATTCATAAAGTCTGCATATGATTTTTATCATTCTCCATTTAAGGGGATCACAAGTGGCAGGTGATGTGAGAGACTTAAGTGATATTTTAAAGAACTAGCTCTCTGTCCCATCAGTCCTAGGCTAGATGGAACAAATCACGTGACGTGATAAACAGCTTCATATTAAGCAGCCATTTTGCTCATTCAGATGTGTGAGAGAAATAGAAACGGCAAGGAAAAAGGATCTGAAAGCTATTCGTTAAGTCATATTTGTTGATTCTGAAAATGTGTGTCAATTAACAAAGTGTTTGAAACTTACCAATAAAGTGTGTTTAAAAAAAAACAAAATTATAGATTTTTTTTCCTTTCAGAATTACTTCTACTTCCAGAAGGTGGTGCTATTGATTTTTGTTGTTACTTTGATATTGCTAAGATTTTTTTTTAAAAAAAGAAATGAGACACCATTTAATATCCTTTTGCATTTTAAGGTCTGCAGGCCTATATAGCCCAATGGAAAATTTATGATAAGGTAATGTGATTTTAACTATAACTTTCATCACTTATAAAAATACAAATGAAGGTAACATAGCCTGTAAAATATTTTCCAAGATAAGTAGGCCAGACATTTCACAATACAAGAGAATAAGCAGGCCTAATTGAAACAGCAAGTTCAGCTTAACCCTAATAAAATACAAGAAATGTTCTGAAGGTAAAAAGGTATTATTTCAATTTCACCGGTCACTGTCTTTACAGTTTGCACAACTCAATACTAAAAAAAAAAGAAAATGATTTTTACGGTAGAATATTGGTTTCTGACTTTACGAAATACCTTCTGTTTGTGATAAGATGCTTTCCTTACTACCATTTTTCTACAATGAGCTGTGAACAAATTTCTTATCATTTATTTGAACAAAAAGAAAATGGCAAATTTACCATACTTACCTTTTTTTGACAATTAATATGACAAGGAGGAGGATGAGAATAAAGACAAGGATTCCAGCACTTATTCCCGCTATTTTCACTACACGGTCAGTCTGCTTGGCTGGGTCAGGAATAACCTCTGGTTCTTCTGTTGCAGCTGCTGGGAGAAACGGTATTAAAAGTTACTTGAACTGTTTTAACCATTGCTCCTATCCAAATGGGCTCTGCATTGATGCAGTACTGGACCAGGAAGAAGAACTATCTTACACAGATCCACGATATTGAATCCATGGTGGCACAGTGGTTAGAATGCAGTATTGCAAGCTGACTCTGCCCATAACCAGAAGTTCGATTCTGACGGGGCTCGAAGTTGACTCAGCCTTCCATCCTTCCAAGGTTGGTAAAATGAGGCCCAGATTGTTGTGGGCAATATGCTGCCATTTGTAAATCGCTTATAGAGGGTGCTGTAAAGCACTATGAAGCTGTATATAAGTCTAAGTGCTTGTGCTATTAGGGCAGGCATTTCCCCTCAAGCACTGCTTTTACTTGTACTTCCTGTAAACTGAAAAAAGGTTACTCTCAAATAATGGTTAAAGTGAGAATTTGCCTGTTTGACTAGTAAAAGATATATAAGTCATCGGTCCTCCTGCCCCATTTTTCTATGCATCTATCTAACCAGCTGCTATTAAATGATTCTAAAACAATAATGAGTCTCCATGGCCTAACAGGCCCCTGTTCTTTTTGTGTTATATTTTAAGGACCAGTTGCCACTAGATCTTGCTGAATCTTTCCACTAGCATGCTAGAAGCGATAGTTGATAGCAATGGTAGGAGAGCTTTAGGATCGCTCTCTTATTTTAGACTAACCTGCCCAGATATATAAAATATTACTTTCATTTGCTAGATACAATATCAAGATTTTAGCTAGCTATATGCCCTTTCTTGTAACTGAGTTTACACTGTTCATTTATCCAAGTGCATGAATTATACATGAAATAATTAGAGATACCAAAACAAATCAGAATACCTGTAATGAGCTACTGCAGTGCAGGTATTGCCGTATGTTCTGAAAAAATGTAACGTTTGAGCTAAATAATGATTTATGCCTGCTTTACATCCAATCAGTAGAGTTCTACTAAACTGCCATTACAGATACATGAAACACTAAAGGTGAAAAGGGTTTACCCCTTTTCCCTACAAACCAAACTCCTGAAAGTTAATAAACAAAAAATCAGGAAGTCAACTGCAATTGAAAGGCACTACTTCCTACCACATATACAAAGGTATGCTGTTTGTTCCTTTGCAGACAAAGGCAACTACCTTGGAAGAGTCTGCAACATTCAAATAAGCTCTGCTAAAATATATGAAAAATAGAAAAGCTTGCAAGTAAATCAGAGATACAGAATACAATAATTAAAAAGCAGAGTAGCCAGGAATATTCCACCTACCATTAAATTAACCAACAAATGGGTCCCTACACACCTTAAGGTTACTTAAGGTTACTTTATCACTGCAGTTGTTAAATGAATCATGAAGTCATTAAGCAAATCTGGCTTCCCCCATTGACTTTACTTGTCAGATGCCAGCTAGGAAGGTTAGAAATGGAGTCCATATGAACCTGGGAAAGAGCCACTGTCATAAATACATGCCAGTTGCCAAGTGTCCGAATTTTGATCATGTGAATCTGGGGATGCTGCAACAGTCATAAATGTGAAAAACAGTCACAGTTGATAAGGTAAAAAGCCAACAAGATTCGCTAAAATTCTTTTTTTTTCTCCTCAACGTTGGACTACAGCAGTGATGGCTAACCTTTTTGCCATCGCGTGCCAGGAGAGGGGGGTCGGGGGAGGGTCGCGTGCACGCGTGCCCACACGCATGCGTGCGCAACCCCCTCCCCCCTCCCCCGTTCCTGGCATTTGATGGCCTGGTAGGCCCATTTTTCTTTCTTACCTGGTTCCAGATCCTCTCTGTGTATCTGGGAAGGGCGAAAACAGCCTTTCCCACTCCCTTGGAGGCCCTATGGAGGCTGAAAGGGCCCATTTCCCAACTCTTGGTGGGACAGGAAGTGACTTTTTTGCTGTCCCCAGCCTCCAGAACCTCTCTAGGAGTCTCTAGGAGCCTCTCTAGGAGCCTCTGGAGGCTGGGGACAGGAAAAAACGTCACTTCCTGTCCCACCGGGAGTCGGGAAATGGGCCCTTTCAGCCTCCGTAGGGCCTCCAAGGGAGTGGGAAAGGCTGTTTTCACCCTTCCTAGATACACAGAGAGGATCTGGAGCCAGGTGAGAAAGAAAAACGGGCCTTCCCCACCCCGCCCCCAGGCCCTTCAGAGGCAAGAAACAGTCTGTTTCCCTACTTCTGGTGGGCCCAGAAGGCCCGAAAATCAGCTGGCCGGCGCGCGCATGCTGAGCTGGCGTGCCCACTAATATGGCTCTGCGTGCCACCTGTGGCACGCGTGCCATAGGTTCGCCATCACGGGACTAGAGTATTGGATAAACCTATCCTATAACAGCATGGGAATTGGAATAAGTTTGTTTTGTTCCTTGGCATTGTTTTGTGCTTTATTGTGGTACATTTTTATTAGCTAATTTGTTTGGATGTTTTTAACTCTTTGTTAGATACCCAGAGTCATTACTTGTGAATTGGGCGGATAACTACATAAATTATTTTAATAAGTACATATAAATAAATACATGTTGAGAAAAGCAAGCTGGGGATTCATTTGTATTGTGGATTGGGAAAGATGTTTGGGTGGACATGGTGCTCACATCCCTTTTATAAAGTTCTTTTGGTTGCATACGTTAATGTGAATTCTGTATTCCCTCCATCTTTAAGTATGCCTTTTCCCCCCCCAATTATAGTGCTCCTCAAAAATGGTGAAAGATTTATTCTGTGATAACCTTGTTCTATTTTGGTTTACAACTCTTGTAAGAAAGAAACTATGTATAGTAGCCCTTACATTTATTTGGTCTTGCTTGTATCATTAAATCTAAACCGAATCGTTATCCTTGTCAAACATCCTGTATCTTACAACCTTAATAGTTTGTGTTAAGGTACTATTGCTCATGATGAGTGCAAACCAATTAACACATCTTTTTGAAAGAAATGCACAGTGGAAACTTGATTAAACAAGGGAAGGAAGATTTCATTAGAATCTAGTTGCTGCTATAATTTATAATTTAGAGCTATCAGAGAAGACAGGGCTTTTCTGCATTTGCTTGAAATGAGGCTTAAAATTTATTGAGATCATTATAATTATGGATTGTAAACCACCATGCACTACTCTATATAGACGGCGGAAGATAAATATTTCAAAATTATAATTTGCAGTTTTCGACAAATTGATTGAGTGGCATGGAACATACAGAAATGCAACGGCACCTTACACATTTCCATTTTTTTCTGGATTGTAGTCAATAGCTAGATCCAGAACTAAAAAAGCTCATGCCTTAATAAAACCTCAGTAGAATGAAATTTAAATTGGCTCAAGCTGTTTTGAAGAAAGAAACTTTTTAAACTTTATCCACAATCCCTTTTCTTCGGGAGCCATTTAAATTAAGACTCCAACGTGATCTCCCATCTGGGCAGTTCAGAGAAAACTCTGCAGAAAAATATGTGCTGTCAGACTCTTCTCTGGATTTCTTGCATATGATTGTCTTGAATGGCAAAAATGTACATCCATGTTCTGGGAAGGAATGAAAACTGTGCAAACTGAAAGAATAGTGAATTCATTCATGATACAATTTTCACTCTATTCTATATAAACCTGTAACTTACATTTGTGTATCTTCTGCCTCCACATTCTAAGCAAAATGCCAAGGTGCATTTGGGTGACATGACACCATTAAGATTCAAAGCTTCATCATACATTCAGTTACAGATTTGTAAAGCTTATCCGTCTAGAGATTGTTGATCTTGCTGACCTAATATAATCAGTGAGGAGATTGTGAATATTGTTCGGGGGATACTAAAGTCTCATCTTGAAATCATTCTGACATATCTGGTTTAACATATTTTTTGTTATCTGCAAGCCATGCCTTTCAGAAACAGCCATTTGTATAACATCAATTACATTATGATTTTGGGCATTAGATTATAACCACCCAACTATCATCTCATCCACTATTTCATTATTTATACCTTCTTCTAAACCCAAAGGATCCTATGGATTAGATTGCTTAGATAATGCAGACTCAGAGCAGGAATGATAAAATATCATTTGAATTTTGAAATCAGGATGTGATCTGAATATTTTAGGCAAGTATGAGTAATATATTAAGAAGGTACCCTGTTTCCTTGAAAATAAGACATCCCCTGATAATATGTCCAATCGGCTTTTGAGCGCATGTGCTAAAATAAGCCCCCCCCAAATAAGCCCTCCCCGAAAATATTTAAACGCATGCACAGCCAGTCCCCACAGAGACAGAGCTGGAAATCAGGTAAGATAGCAAGAGGAGCCCATCTTGCTCCACACGCCCCAAAATAATAAGACCTCCCTGAAAATAAGGCCAAACACTTATTTCGGGGTTCAAAAAAATATAAGACAGGGTCTTATTTTCGGGGAAACACGGTAACATCAACCAAGAAAAAAAAAAAGCAACAAAATGCAAATTCATGCTGGAAAATTTCCCATATAGAAAATACAGAGTTTTTGTAAACCCTTCTTCTGAAATTCAGATTTTATTTTTTTAAAAAATCATCACACGTATTTATTTAATAGCCTGCATACCAAACAGCAGAGGAAGCTACTATACCCAAGCTTACCATGTCTAAATGTTTTTGTTATCTGCTGGAGTAAAATGCCCCTTACAAGTGACAAATTAGAAAAGGCATTTTGGAAATGGTGGGAGGAATTCTACATAAATATTAAAATCTAATCTTTTCTTCTAAACTGTTTTTGTTTTCTCTATCAGCAGTGAGCAAGGTCCTATAGGCATTTACCATTTTCCCCACTTGAGCTCACAGCTGAAGTTAAATGACCAACATTCCCCCAAGCAGTTTATTTAGCATGTTACAAGAGATATATTTAAGGATGGGAGAATGCATAAAGTCAGTACAATATTTAATGGGAAAACATTTTTTTTTAAAGCAAATCTACTGAGGGTGCAAGAAATGCTTCACACAAGACATTATATTTAGGAGAACATGGGAAAGGAGTTTAAAAAAAGGCAGCTTGATGGATAGAAATAGAAAATCTGATTAGACTAATATAAAACAATTGGAAAGTCATCCATTAACTTCTCCAAAGAAGATTGATTCATTGCCGAAGGAATGCCGTCAGTTCCACGGAACACAAGAGAGACTGAATGTTATAGGTACAAAAATCTAATTTTCAGCCTATTTACTAGAGCTGGTATAGGGGAAATGTAGCTTGTTCTCAGAGGGAACTAATGAAGTGTGATGAATTATGTGAAGGTGAAAGATTAAATTAAGAGGAAAAATAGGAAAATGGAATAATATGAAGAAAACAAATGGAACTATTACTTCAGGCTTTGCAAAACACTTTCATAATGGAAATTTAGTTACTGCCCCCAACACCATCTAACACATAAATAAGATTCCTTCAGACAGCAGTCTAAAAAAGCAAAATACCAAATGTTTTTGCTTTGGTACTGAATACTACATGTATCATTATTTTGGGTAATCAAGATGAAACATTCTTTTCCAAATCTTGAAAACAACATGGGCTGTACAGAACTAAGTAACTTATTTTTCAGAGAGAAAGAGAAATGCTATACAGTTGCCCATCTAAATACATAACTCTAAATAGCTCACAGTTAAAAATAATATAAAGGCAGCGAAACAATGCAGTTGAAACCATATAAAATCATACAAAAAGGCATATCACATAGTCTACAATAAACTACCTACCCATATAACCACTTAAATTATGCAGAGAATGCTGACATTAAATGCAGAGAAGTTAATGTATTTGCATGGAGAGGAATAGAACCAAATAAAGTTTTGCCAAGTAATGCAAATCATAGGCATACCCATTTTGATTTTATAACTCCTGCAAATTTCTGGCATAGAAACAATGCATTTGTGGAAGTGTGAAAAAACAAGTATATTATGAACCCACACAATTCTCAAATCTTTTACATTTTACATTACTGTAGTGTCTGAATGTTGGCAAAAATCTAGAAAGTAAAAAACAATAGCTATACATATTCAGAAGATCAGGATAGCAGGTTCAGTAAAGCAAACTGCCTTCTGAATATTTGCAAAGTCTGCTGCAACATTCAATTTTTTAAAATGTATAAACATAGTTGTTATTCTGTTCAATGCCATTTTCATGGCACTGATTAAATATCAAATGGATGGTTCTAAAAGGGGAAGACATCTAAATTGATGTCTTGTGGATGGGGATATTATATCGAAGAAATGAGGACATGCAATGGTCTCTTTAAATGACTTCCAGCTGTCCATATGCCAGAAACATAAATCTAAGGAAAAGCTGTACTGATTGTAACACATATGAATAGCACTTGGGGCAATAGCACAGATGCCACAGTGCTACACTTTCAATCTAAGAGATGTCTAAGGGAGGGAGAAAGAAAGGAAGCAGTCAGTTAAATGATTTAAGAGATCCAGATATAATAAGGTAAGTTGTGGAAAACCAGCATTTTGTATGTTAAGAAGCAAGAAGTATTAGAACTGTGGTTGAAGTATCTTCGATTGCTAACATGGTTTAGGACTTCATTTAGCTTCCTGAATATATTACTATCTCCTTGATTCCCAGTTTTGCAGATTTCTGGGGATTTGCAGCTGACATATGGGTAGCATTATGAGCATTAAAGATTTTTGTATAATCATCATAATAAAAAAACAGGCACAAAGGGATGAAATATGCATGTAGCTCTGTGTAATCCTTCTATTATCTAGGCATTAATTAAACCGAAAAACCATTTATGGTGTAATACTATTACACAGGAATGAAAAAAAAAAGAACTATAAATTTAACTATTCTAAACCTCTGTGTCATTAAATAACCCCAAGGCTTTCAGAAGTACAATTGCACCATGTACATTTTTTATCTGTATAGTATACATAATCGATTTATTATTCACAGGTCACACAAGTTTAAAAGAATTCTTAATATATTGTGCTGCTTTTCAACTGTATAGAGTCAAGTGGTTATTTTTGGCTATTACACCAAAAATTTTTTACAAAATATTTGTGAGAATTTGTATGAATGCATACCTTTTCTGTCATCTGAACTGGAGGAAGAATCTATAACTGCAATTATAGGAGCCTGAGTGGCGTAGGAGGCTAATGCCTCCTACTAAGGCAGCATTTAACATCCAGCTGCCTGCAATTACTGCGAGTTCAATTCTCACCAGGCTCAAGGTCGACTCAGCCTTCCATCCTTTCTAAGGTGGGTAAAATGAGGACCCGGTTTGTGGGGGCAATAAGCTGATTTTGTATAAAATATACAAAAGTATGAAGGCTATTGCTTAACGCATTGTAAGCCACCCTGAGTCTCCGGAGAAGGGCGGCATATAAAAATAAATAATAATAATAAAAAATAGAATTCTTCAATTGGTCATCTGTAAATATATAAGAGGAGACCTCCCCTTTGAAACCTGTCAGAACCTACAGATGTTTTGGTGCTCCTCCTGCCCTATTATACCATGTACCTGTCAAATAACTTCAATTCCTAAGGAAGACAAAGTGGATTCAAAGGAACGGTGACATCAAGCAAGGTAGGAGGTGAGAACTTGAAGAACTGCAATGATTGGCAAATTCTGAAACCAGTTAGAATAGAATAGAATTGGAAGGGAACGTGGAGGTCTTTTAGTCCAACCCCCCCTGCTTAGGCAGGAAACCCTACAGCACTTCAGACAAATGGTTATCCAATGTCTTCTTAAAAACTTCCAGTTCTTTGTTATAATTCTCTGTGATTCACACACATGGGTGAGTATTTTTACGCAGAGAAAGGACTGATTGGGCGGCTCAGAGCAAATCTTGGTGGTTGCTAATTTCCTTTGTAAAACTACTGGTTAAAAAAGAAAGAAAGAAACATGGCCTTTGGAAGGTCTTGGGAAGGCCAAGATAGTAGAAACAATTCTTAAAAGCAACAAGACACATTACTCAATATGGTAATTCTATGAAATGACAATAGAATGCAATGACTGTTATATAACCACTGACTTTGAACATAAGCCAGGTGGCTTTTAAATGGGGGGAGGGGAATGAATATCAGAGGTATTGCTTGGAGCCTTTACAGATATCTATGCTATGTTAGACATACAGTAAAACCTCCTTGGATACAAAATGATATCTTCCATTTGAAAGGCTAATGCTTTTTGGTTAACAGATGAACATACTAAAAGGGATAAAGTTGGGTAGCTGCAGTCTCTATTTTCTGTTATAGAAAACTTCTGAACGAAAAGTGTGTTCTTAGTCTTATGACTTCAGTAGTTTGTTCCAGTGATAAGAATGTCCTAAGTGTTAGCCTTCACCTCCAGTGTCAGTCTGGTACAGTAGACACTTAGATGTTTTAAGTGTTTATTCATTATGGATGTATGAACTGCCTTGGGAGTGATGTGTTTAACTGCTGTTCTATAATTTTGTTGGTGCTTTTTAGTGGTTATTAGCTGCCCAAGTTGCATGCTGAGTGAGTGGCCACATAAATGAAGTAAATAAAAAACAAACAAATCAATCAATCCATGGTATTTCAGGATTCATGCTTGATGTGGAAAATGAGAGGTCCAAAGATTGTGACATGAATTTCTAATTTTCTATTCTCTATGAATGCAGTAAGCTGTTGACAGTGAAAACTTGATTGTGATGTCTCCACTAAAGAGCCTTGGTGGCGCAGTTGACTAAGTGCTGTTAAAGTAGCACCAGCTGCCTGCAATTACTGCAAGTTCAAATCTCACCAGGCTCAAGGTTGACTCAGCCTTCCATCCTTTCGAGGTAGGTAAAATGAGGACCCGGATTGTGGGGGCAATAAGCTGACTTTGTATAGAACAACACCGCTTGGGGGGGGGGGGGGGGCTGAAAGCCCCAATAAGCAGGTATATGCAAAAGTATGAAGGCTATTGCTTAATGCATTGTAAGCCACCCTGAGTTTCCGGAGAAGGGCGGCATATAAATCGAACCAAGAAAGAGAGAGAGAGAGAGAGAGAGAGAGAGAGAGAGAGAGAGAGAGAGAGAGAGAAAAAGAAAGAAAAAAAGAAAGAAAGAAAGAAAGAAAGTAAGTTAGGCAATAGTACTTGGAATAATGAATAATATTTTTTCCCTTTACTCTACTAAGATTCTTAATGTGGCAAAAAGTCAATGGCATTGAAGTTGGCTTGACCCAGGAGCCACTTGATGTCCCTTAGAACAAGAAGGAGTAGTATTTTGTACTAATTGGATTTCTGGGGGCTCTATCACTTGACAAGATTATTGAATTTTAAATTCAAAGAGAATGCCACCCAACCAATTTGTTCATTGTAAGAATGAAGACTACCAAAAAGAAAATGATTGAATCCAAAAAGAGAAATGAAAGAATCCAAAGGAGATGCTTGGACTTCAACTTGAGCACTGAATGATTTATCAGATACAAAATAAAATATATCAAATACATGTATATACACACACAGAGCCACTTACAGTTTTGAATAGATGTAGATGGGCATTTATGTCCATACAGTAAACATTTCAGTTCATCTTGTAAATTGTTTCCCCTGTTATTTTTAATTTTATTTTTATGCAATGCATAAGCAATAATTCAATCTTGGATATATGCTTCCCATTCAAACATTTGGGCATTTGATGTTTCTGAATTCAAATCAAAGTATTGTAAGGCCTCTACCTGCGTTTGTTTTACAAATTCTTTATCATTCAATAGGGAAAGGTGATCTCTTAGCTACCCAGGCCCAAAGTCATACAGGGCTTTAAAGAGAAAAACCAATATCTTGACTTGGACTGCAGCCAGAGCAGCTCCTTTTTCTGTGTGACACTGCTGGCTGCCAGCCAACAGTAGAGCAAGTTGAATGCTGTCACAGTTCAATGATAAGCAAAACTCAGTCAGAACTTTTAGAAGATGAGAGTCCTTTATACCATTATCTTAAGAGGGTAATTGTAAATGTAGTCAACAAGGTTGACATGGGTTGAGACTAGGAATCTAATAAAAAAGCAATGAATCCAAGGAAAGTGACACAGAACACAGTGAGGTAGAATCCAGAGCTCTAAGTCCAAGCACAGCAAAGTAAGCATGACAGAGCTGTCGCTTGAAAAATTATTCTTAATAGCTGCTCCCAAGGAGTGAGGCCAGCAGTGATGGTGAGTCCGAGTCCTTGGACAAAGCTGCAGCAATATGCTCTTCAACACTTGCTCTTGGCTGATTTCTGTTGTTGAATCTTTTATTTCTTGCGTCTGCTTAAAGTAGGGTAGCTGATCCTGAATCTGGGAGACTGTGAGTGGTTGGAAGCATTTTTCTTAACCAGAGAGGAGATCATTGGCTCTACCACTGTTGGAATCACTGATGTCAAGACTATTGTTTCTAGATGCCACTGATTCCATTTCCTCTTCATCTCAGGACATGTGCAACAGTATAATACTCCTGCAGAAGTAGTGCTACACAATAGTATCAAGACCAGTCATTTTAGTCCACCTAAAGTTTCTGACCAAATTACAGTAATCTAATCAGAAGATGACAAGAGCATGAGTGAGTATCTTCAAAGCATCCTGTTCCAGGTAAGGATGCAGCCAAAGCTGAGGATAAACGCTCTTGGCCATGGCTTCCACCTATTCCTTGAGCAGGAGTCATGAGTCAAAAAAGACACACAGGTTGTCAATGTACTGTTTCTGAAAAACCGCAATCCCATCAAGAGTGAAATCCTTGATGATACAATCCTTCTGTCAGACCTAACCCAGATTGGGTCTGAACCTGTTTTTCCCCATCTAAATACTGGGAGTCTCCAGGCATGTGAATGGGTTTCTACTGCATGTCCCACTGAGGCTTGGGACTAGATGCACAACTGGGGATCATAAACATATTGATGATACCTCACCTTGAACTGGCAGATGACCTCTCCTAGCAGCTTCAAGTAGATGTTAAATAGGATGGGAAAAGCTCTAAACCTCGGGCATTTCACAACAGAGCATTTGGAAGTCTGTTCTCTTCCTTGCTGCAACTCTCAAACGAAACTGTGCACTTAGGAATAAAAACACCACAAAACAGTGTCCTAAATCCCAAACCTTTTAGTTAGCTGAGAAAAATATTGTGGACAATCAGCTCAAGGATGAATGAGTTGACACTATGGCAGGTAAAAACAAGCTCAAACAGTTTTGTGGGAGCCATGCCTAGTTATATGGTGCATGTTGGAAGTGGACTTTTATCAAAGAAACCTAGAAACTATTGAAGTTTCCAAATAGGACTCTCCACAGATCCGTAAGTGTGAATCATGAAATCATGGTGAAAAAGTCATATTAATGAAGTCAGTAAAAGGTTGACTCTTCTATAGAACCAGACATAGCTACATTCAGCTAACATGTCAATCACTCTAGTTCTGTTGTGTAATTGTAAAGGAACTATGAATGAAATTCAGGATTGCTCTGGTATTTAACTGGTTAAATATAATAGATAACATACTGGAAACAGATTTTGTTACTTATTTATTTTTGACAAACAATTCCCACAATGAAGCTGAAAAACAAATCTGGTTTCAAGGAGATTCTGTTTGAATAAAAACAAATCCACAAAGAATGTATTACTGTTGGGAAATATACTAGAAGGCATGTCACAACACACATAAAAGTATGCATTAATATTTTATATCCTATGGGAAAATAGACACTAGTCTTCAAAGATGTTTAACTACACTGAAGAGAAGTTGGGAATTGTGTACATCATGAACACATTTCTAATAGAATTCTTCATCAGAATTCTGCAATACCCCTTTCCAATTGCTGTCATTATATTTTTATTGAGATTTATCTAGTTATCTAGTTAATTGGTGGATATGAAATACCATATGATTGCGAGCTAACCTCTCCTCCTGTAGGTACTGTTTAAGTCCTGATACTTTTACTTTCTTTTTTCTTTTTGAGGTTCATTGCCAAAAAACATACACAGTTTCTCAGATATGTTCATGTGAGGTGTATATTGGCAGTTTTACTTTAATCCCTCTATCTATCTATCTATCTATCTATCTATCTATCTATCTATCTATCTATCATCTGTCTGCCTGCCTGCCTGCCTGCCTGCCTGCCTGCCTACCTACCTACCTACCTACCTTACTAAAACTCATGTTACCATGACCTTTAATTGGGCAAAATGGTACATAAAAGGCAACTATTAACTCTTTGTGAACTAAGGTACCTCAGATGGGCTAGCTTGCAGATTGTGTCTAAAATCTGGGACCTATGACTCCTGAGGGAATGAAATTTGGGGAAGTTATGGCTGCTTCAGTGCTATTGGCGGCTGCTGTAGTCCAATGATCTTCGTTTTCAACATTCTGTGAGTTTCCCAGTCAGCTCCCACTCCTCCCCAACCATTTATGTGCCTGCTTCAAACAGACGGATAGGAGGAATAGGGAGGAATGAATTATGTGTATCCTTACCAGTCTATGCTCTCTTGACCTGTGCTGCCACCCTGCACCTTCCCCAACCCATGCCTCCCCTGCATGTCTTCTCCAATACCCACTTCTATACTCTCTCCCTGATCTGCATTACACCTCCATGTACCTTACCAGTTTAGTTTAGTTTAGTTTAGTTTAGTTTATTTGATTTGTATACCGCCCTACTCCCGAAGGACTCAGGGCGGTGAACAGCCAAACAATAAAATACATAGATACAAAAAATTTAAAAACCAGATAAAATCAAATTAAATCATTTTGGCCCAGACAGATTAAAACACCCCAATAATTTAAAAACAGATTAAAATTTACATATTAAAAAGAGGGAAGAGATTAGGCCAAGCCCGCCTGATGGAATAAAAAGGTCTTCACAGCGCGGCGGAAGGTGCGCAGATCCGGGATCCTCCGTATCTCCGGGGGGAGCTCATTCCAGACGGTAGGTGCCCCCACAGAGAAGGCTCTCCCCCTAGGGGCCGCCAGTCGACACTGTTTGGCTGACGGCACTCGGAGGAGTCCCTCTCTATGAGAGCGTACTGGCTGGTGGGAGGCTATTGGTGGTAGTAGGTGGTCCCGTAGATAACCAGGTCCTAAGCCATGGAGCGCTTTAAAGGTGGTAACCAAAACCTTGAAGCGCACCCGGAAGACCACCGGGAGCCAGTGCAGCTCGCGCAGGAGAGGTGTTACATGGGAGCGCCATGTCGCTTCCATTACCACCCACGCGGCCGCACTCTGCGCCAGTTGGAGCCTCTGGGTGCTCCTCAAGGGGAACCCCATGTAGAGAGCATTACAATAGTCCAGGCGGGAGGTGACGAGGGCATGAGTGACTGTGCGTAACGAGTCCTGATCCAGAAAGGGACGCAACTGGCGAATCAGGCGAACCTGATGAAAAATCCTCCCGGTCACGGCCATCAAGTGCTCTTCTAAAGACAGCCGTGAATCCAGGAGGACGCCCAAGTTGCAAGCCCTCCCCGTGGGGGCCAATGATTTGCCCCCAATAGTCAGTGATGGCGTCAACTGACTATATCGGGACATCGGAAACCACATACCAGATGGGAATGGCACTTCTTGTGCACCCTGATGCACTTTCTGACCCATGACAACCCCTGCATGTCTTCCCTGATCCATCACCTGATCTTCATTTTCAAAGTCCCATTACAATTTTCAGCCAGTTCCACCATGCCTTGCTCCCTTCCCCGCTTACTTGCCTACTGGGAAGGGAAGGGCAGTGTTCCAATATCTCAGAGATTGTCACCGGTAAAACACCTGAAGGCAGGATAAGAAGCAATGAATGGAAACTAATCAAGGAGAGAAGCAACCTGGGACTAAGGAGAAATTTCCTAACAGTGAGAACAATTAACCAGTGGAACGACTTGCCTTCAGAAGCTGTGAATGTTCCAACATTAGAAGTTTTTAAAAAGAGATTGGACAACAATTTGTAAGAAAAGGTATAGGGTTTCCTGCCTGAGCAAGGGATTGAACTAAAAGACCTTCAAGGTCCCTTCCAACTCTTATTCTGTTGGGAAGGGAAGGGGAGATTTCTGATTTTAACTTCAAGCTTCCCACAAGGAAAGTCAATAGAGAAGCCAGCAGGAAGTTGGAAGTCACTCCCGCTCCCGTTGATTTATTTTGTCAGTCCATGATCATTCCTTTTCTCTATTTAGGGGAGAAAATATCTTTGAAATGATAACCCAATTGTCTGGTGATACTTAACATTTGCTTTTTTTCCACAACAGTTGCACATGAGGCATTCTAATGTCTGTTTTCAGTCCACTTGCTCTCACATCGTTAGCATTTTTGTGAAAAGAACTACTTTTTTTGCACCAGAGTTAATTAAGGACTTTCAGATGGATACTAGCTTGCTTCACAAATGTGACTTCTTTCAGCTTGTCAGTAAGACATTAAGGAATTCATTTTTTTCCTCACTGCTATTTGTCTTAGTGTCCCTTTCTGAAAATAACAATCCTGGAGAAATTTTGGAGGCTTCATTTTTTTGAAGGCCATGGGCAGATTTGGAATTGTAAGTCATAGCAGTTTACTCTTCCTTTTGCAAATTTGTGGGCGGTGGGTACTTTGTTCTGTCTACCTTTATCTGGGAAATTAAGTTAAATTCTTTCATCTAACAGATATCTAGACTTTGTGATATTTTTGGTGTACATATTACATACAATGTTAATTGTGATTTTAAGTAACTACTAAAATGGAAAAATCTTAACTTCTTATTTTAGATGTTAATAAAATCAATGCTAGTTGTTTCATTCAGTCAAAGCGAAGCTGAAATGTTTGAGTCATACTTAAAATGAACTAATAAAGCATTGGGAAGTTTATCTTAAAATACTTATCAAGTCTTCAGAGGCGCAAAAATAATTGCTCATGCAGAAATCTCTACAGCTCTTTAGCATTAGAAACCTAAAAAAAAAAAAAAAAAAAACCACCCCTGGATTTTAAAAGATATTTTTGATATGGAAGATCCATTATAATATTTTGTTTTCATCCACCTACAAGCGAAAAAAATTGCTAATCCTGGTGCATGCATAGTTAATTCTTTCTCATTAAGACAAGTAGAAAGGAAACAATTTAAAAATGAAGCATGTGTGAGTGTGTATATGTGTATGTGTTCACATGCCTGTGTGTGTGTTTGTCTCTGTGTTGGAGGGAATTTAATTCTGCTCAAATACCCAGCAGACCTAAAGTTTGTTCTATAGGTGATAAAGTTTGGCTGATGGAAAGTCTTGTTAAATTAGAGAAGGGAAAAAGATGCTTGCAGAGTTAGGGATAGTTGCCAAGTAGTTTGCAAAGGGATTTTAGATCCTTGCATTTTATTGCTTGGGATTATGTGATGTGCTTATCACAATAATTTGATTTTGTATTTTCCACTCTGGGCAATGCTTGAAGCCTCTAAAGGTATTAAGCAATTTAAAATTTACTGTCAGATATTTACACAAAGGGACCTTGAATAATCAAAAGTAGCAAAGAAACAACAGTAGCTACTTGTTCCTACATCACCACTATTAGAAAAAAAAAATGCATGCCTTAGTGAATTGCAACATACTGCAGCATCAACTAATTCAGGAATCAGAGCTTTGATTATGAAGCAAAGGTTTGGTGGATCTGTGGGATAATTGTTACTTACATCAATCTGTCCAACAACAACCTGTACTTCTGAATTATAGCATCTTATACCAATGTGCATAATGTCTTCTCTTTTTTATTGTCTATAATAACAGAATCTTACAAGTCCTCCTCCTCTTTCTTATAATTAAAAAAGTAAATTAGGGAGGGGTCCGTTTGAGCCACTTCCAAATATTATCTGACTCTTCTAAATGTAACAAAAAAAACAAAAACAAAAAAAAAAACCAGCTCCTGTTTCCTGGGCAACAGCTTCTGCATATGTTTATCAGGGTCATCTGAAAAGGCCAAGGAACCAGAGACCTTATTGCTGATGCACACTGAATAACAGAAAATTGAAAACACTAAAAGAAACCTGTAAATACTTCATTGATTATAGAAAGGCCCTCAATTGTATTAACTCTGTCAAGTTGTGGAATGTCCTTTAAAAAAAACAGGTACCTGTATTTTTCGGAGTACAAGTGGCACCGGAGTATAAGATGCACCTTAGTTTTTGGGGAGGAAAATGGGGGGGGGGATTCTGCCTACCAGGTATTCATCTGGCTAGTCCCAGCACATTAGTTCACTCGCTGGTTTTGAGGTTGGGGCTGATTGGGGCTGTGCTTCTAAAGCACAGCTGATTGTTGGAGGGAGCAGCAATTTAAAAAGCAGGCAAAGCACGGAAGTTTGCTTCGCTTGTGTTGGGAAAAACAGCTTCAAAAGCACACCTGATCCTTGGAGGGAGCTCCAGTGACTAAAGCAGGCAAAACGCAGAAGGGGTAAGAGAAGGCAGCAGCTGTTCCAGGTAGCCATTTTGGGCACCGCGCAGGGTTACATTCAGAGTATAAAATGCACCCAAATTTTCAGCCTCTTTTACGAGGGAAAAAAGTGTGTCCTATACTCCGAAAAATACGGTATGTTATACAATCTTATTGTCCTTATGCAAAGCCCACAAACACAGAGGAAGCCACAATCCAAGTGAAATGTAGCAAAACACACCGACTCAAAATCAGTAGAGGAGTGAGACAAGACTGTATATTCTTTCCATATTTGTTCAAGCAATATGCTGGATATATAGACTAGAGCCAAGAAATGTCAGCTGGTGGGGACAAGGAGACTTGCTGTTCTGCCAAAGATGGGTTATTTCATTTTATACTTTTATGATGATGTATGCCACCCGGAGTCATTTGCTGAGATGGGTGGCTATAGAAATCAAATAAATAAAGTAAAATAAATAAAATTGTTGGGGGAATAATTTGTCTGGGAAGTAGATGACTACGGTTTTTAAATTGGAGAAAGGTAACCTCCAATTGATAATGGTGTCATCACTAGGGCTGTAGATACTACTGTGATACCTGAAAATGGTAATATTATACAAGTTATGGTAACGAGAATACAGAAAAAAAGGAAATTAAATATAGAGACATAACTAATGCCAACATATATAGCAGCCATCCTTAGAATAAACAATGAAGATAGTTGTAGATAGCATCAACCACAAACAACAAATTATAGATTTGTTAATCTATACAGATTATAATCCTATACAGATTATAGGATCAACCACAAACAACAAAGGAATCAGCAATCCAGTTATATGCCACAGTAGCCACAAAAACCTTGGAAAAGGATCCATACCTACAACAATTATAATTATAATTATAATATTTAATATAAACATAATTATGCTGTCAATAGTTTCAGAATATGGTACTGAAAGTTGAGTATTGAGAAGCAGGATGGAAAAACTATTGATGCTTTTAAATGCTGATGGTGGAGAAAGTTGCGAATACGATGGATTGCCAAGAAACCAAACAAATAGATATTGCAGAAATCAAGCCAGATTTCTCACTCCAGGCACAAATGATCAAGCTCAAATTGTCATATTTTAGGCACATGATATGAAGACCTAATGTGCAATGTGGAAAAAGTGAAAGGAAATGAATTGGGTGGACTCAATTATAGCAGTACTTATTAGTAGTACAGCATTAGAAAAATTGCAAAGGCCAAGTTGGCAACAGATGATCCTAGAGAGTGTCTATCTATGTGGTTCCTTACCACCCACACAATTATGGCACATCACATAATCAAATCATTCATTAGTCTGTTTGGATTTAATTTGATTTAATGGCATTAGGGCTACATTTGCATTCAAATTATCCCATGGTAAGAAAATAATGTAGAAGCACTGCTCCAACTGGCTTCCCTGAGTAGTGCAGCTATAAAATCTATCTATACTTCAATAAGTATGTCATAGGACTGCTACGTTCAGATTAACCTAAAGCAGGGGTGGGCAAATATGACCCCTTTATGACCTGTGGACTTCAACTCCCAGAATTCCTGAGCCAGCTTGGCTGTCTCAGGAATTCTGGGAGTTGAAGTCCACAGGTTGTAAAAGGGCCACAGTTTCCCACCCCTGACCTAAAGCGTACCACAAAATCCTAGTATGTTTAATGTATGTGTAATGTAATCCAAAATAAGATTTTAAGACACTTGCCTTGGAACAAAACATGGATGATGTTTAATTATCTTATTGTGTAAAGCAGTAGATATAGTTACAACAACCAGACATAAACACACACATGGAAAAAAAACCCTGGGAGCAGCTTTAGCCCAGCAAGTCTGAAAAAATGTAACACTGAAAAGAAGTGCTTCACACATGCACACGCACATTCAAACATACAGCTGTCTTCTGTAGCACATATGGTAAAAACATGACAAGATACTATCAGAGTAAAATGCAAGGTTTAGAAATTACACTGTAATCTAGTAGCCAGTGATGTATTTTTCATCTTTATGGGAAGAAAAAAAAAATCTAGGGGCATTTATTATAAATCTCCATGATATTTAATCTTTCATTTTCTAGATTTAAGAAGCGATACATTATAATTCCCAACACCACCCTTAGGTTTTTAAGAACAGAACTAACACAGAGACAAACGAAAATTACAATGTATAATTACAACATTAGGCAAGAATTCATTCTAGAGTTGTATCATGATTAGTGTTCTGTCACTTTACAAACTGGTACTTTTTTTTTACTTTACACATTGTTTTTATCTTTTCCAGTTCTCTGGCTTGTCATTAGAACTTGAACTTAACTATCCCTGAGTGAGTGAAATAAGCTTTTCTTTAAAAATAGAAGAAGTTGAAGAAATATATCTACATCAGTGGTGCAATCTAAAATTTGTTACTACCGGTTCTGTGGGCGTGGCTTGGTGGTGGGGGTAATGTGACTGGGTGGGCATGGCCAATTTTTTTTTGAACTTTTAAAACCATTTTTCTACGACCTCTTCAGCAAAGAGGTTGTAAAAAAAATGCTTTCAAAAGGCTCTGATGATCCCAACTGAGTTGCCTGATCGGCAGAGGCTTTTTTTCTTTTAAATGCCTCTGCTGATCAGGCAATTCAGCTTGGATCGTCAGAGGCATTTAAAAGAAAAAAAGCCTCTGCCGATCAGGCAACTCAGCTTGGATCGTCAGAGGCATTTAAAAGAAAAAAAGCCTCAGATGATTGTGTGGCTCAGCTGGGTATGTGGGGGACGGGGGCAGGGATTTTTGCTACCGGTTCTCCGAACCACCTGCCTCCGTCGCTACCAGATCGGGTGATCCGGTCCGAACCGGGAGCATTTCACCCCTGATCTACATGCATACAACCCTTCTGTGAACTCTTTTCATAAAAGAGACAAAGCTCTCTCCGTTGACATCAAAAGAGAACCAGAAACTTCCTCTTCTAATCTACCCTTTATGATAAGTTTCTTGTTCAAAAGCAAAATACTTCCTAGAATTAAGCTTCTCCCTAATAAAATTTAATAATCTAGGCTCTGAGCAACTTGTTCTTTGGAATAACTATTGCCAGTGGTGGTTGGCACAGGAGCAGTCTCATGTCTTTTGAATAATGCTGCTGTTGTATTTTCAAGCAAAACTTTCTACTGAGCCAGCATTAAAGTAACTCATCTCTCATCTGTCTGCATGGTACAACATCAAGCAGAGCCCAAGCATTTTACAGGACTTAGAATGTAAACTCTCAGCAAAATAAAGACCAAACTATCTATGCCCTTTTATTCATAGGGGGTAAAATCTCTTACCTTTAGTAGCAATTCGAACACACTGAGTTTTGGTCTCCTGTTTAAAAATAAATAAATAAATAAATAAATAAATAAATAAATACATACATACATACATACATACATACATACATACATACATACATACATTTAGTTCAAATTTATCAGTATCACCAGTATATCATCTTGGCAAATTCTAAAACAGTAGTTTAATGCATGCTATTGTGTACAAATTATAGGATGAAGAAGACGTGAGTAATAGATGTTAAACCTAAATGCAAAGGCAAAATGAGATTGCACTAATCTGTATTTATATTTTTTCCAAGTATTATTGGATCATCCAAGTTTGCTTGCATATTCAGGGAATGGATTTTAGGTAAGCAAAAGCGCATCTAGCTAATCTCTCTCTATATTGATTCTAACTGAATATATAATCTCAGCAGCAAGAAAATCTCATACTCTTCTTAACTGCTAAAGAATGGAAAATGGGTAGGAGGTCAACTTTTTAAGTTAACCAAAGCCTTAGTTGGTTTTTGTTTTTTTGTTTTTGTCCCTTTGAGTCAGGGTTGAATCCTGGTGACCGCCGGGAAAAGTTCCTCCAGTTTTCTTGGCAAGATTTTCACAAATGGGCTTCCATTTTCTCCTTTTTAGGACTGAGAGAGGGTGACTGAGATCTAGCTGATGTGTTATCTACTACACCAAGCTGACTCTCCTTAGCTGTTGAAATACAAAGATATGATTTGAGTATCATCCTGTTGATCTAGCAAAATGCAGGCCAAATATATAGGAAGGTAGATACTTGTGACACAACTAATTCAGTGCAATATATAAAACTATATGCTTTCTCCAATTTTACATTCACATCAAATGTGGAAGAAAGTTCCTTACATTCATACTTCCATCCCTATTTACAAATCTCTAATCCAAGTTTAAAATTACAAAAATGAAGGTCCACATACCATCTAGAAAGGAATTTGTAAAATAGGTTTTTTTCTAAAGCCCAAGTTCAGAGATAAAGAAAATGTTTTGTATTCAGAGGATTCAAAGCTTAATTCCTGCCACCTCAATTGAAGACTGGGAGTAAATCGTACCATACGTGGAAACCAGTTTCACAATTCTATTAAACCAAACCATGGTTTCCTTATTTTGGCTTAGCATGCTATGGGAATCCAACCAAATGTACAGTACTTTATTCGAAGAACCAAGGCTACACATTCCATTGGTTAGCATGAATATGAACCCAGTCTATATATTATTAGGCATCTTTCCACACACATATATGTTTCTATATTGACACCAATATGGTTTCCAAAATTTTATGTTAAGTCTTCTGTTTTTCATCTGCTGATCTTCCTCTCAATTGAACTTACCAGTTAATTTGATCTTGTCACGCTCTTTCTATGTGAGAATACATCACAAATTTTATGGTCATTAATTTAAGCATGTACTAACTTCAGGAAAATCCTCCAGCTCAACAAGCCATTGTAGGATGGTTTTAAAAACGATGCCATTTTCCCATCTTGCCACAATATTCAGCTAATTTTTATAATTACAACATTAGGCAAGAATTCATTCTAGGGGTTTGATGGTAAAATCAGTGAAGCTGAAACATCTATATTATTAATTGCAGCCAAAATGCAAATGACAGGGTAGGAGAATCAGTCTTTCTAAAGCAGATTAATTATTCCGAAGACTACCAATTTAACAGCAAATCTTCCTTTGCTCCTCTCATCGTTCCCCAACCATCTGCTTCTGGGAGATCATAAGAAGGCAACCAAATCACAGCCCTAAATATTTCGGTTACTATCCCAAATGCTGTTTCTCCCTTTTCTTGTCTCATATTTCGGTTTATAAGAGAAAATGACTCAATGGCATCAGCATGGGGGTTATCAAGTCATGTTGCTTTTCACAACTACAAGTGGCAGCAGTACTGAACTTCCTGTTGCTTTGTTCTCTATTGATATACATACTGAAATAGAAGCACTACTCAGTGGCACCAAAATTTCAAACAGTGAAGAAATTGCAGTAGGAACTTCTGGTCATACCTTCAACACCTGCACAGCAGTCAAGTAATTTCCAAGTTGTACATTGAGTTTTTGTACAAACGAGGAGTAGACCTAGATCATATTTCAAATAAATGGCTTTTAAAAAAATACTCTTTTTTATTTGAAGTATGAGATGAAGGCTATGAGAACTTGATAATTTTGTACTAGCCTGCCAAGCAACCTAGGTTTTCTTTTTCCAAAACCAATTTAATATTTTGAACTGTGAAAGAGAGATGAAGAGGATTATTTAGAACAGAATAGAATAGAATAGAATAGAATAGAATTCTTTATTGGCCAAGTGTGATTGGACACCCAAGGAATTTGTCTTTGGTGCATTTGTTTTGAAAATGAAAAATCATAATATGGCTAAACTGATTTTACTGAAACCACTACTCTAAATATTTTGGGACAGAATATTTTCCATTAAAAATGTTGTATGTGGAATTTGTGGATTACAGAAACTTTTGTTTTGTTTTGTTTTAGAAAAAAAGGCAGATTAAGGATTAAGACTTGAGAACAAAAAAATCACAACTTTCCTTGGAAATGTAATTCAAGAGTACTAATAACAATATAAGAAAAGCTTCAGTATGACCAAAGATCTATAAAATATTTAAAGAAAAAAGAAAAAAAGTCCAGATTTCAACATTTGGTTGAAATGAACTAATTGAAATTAGAATTATACAGAATGAGACATCATGCTTCTACTGACAGGTTTAAGAGACTACTAAGGTAAAGGAGATTGTAAATTTAAATTGTTCCCCTCCTCCTTTGGACACACACACACACACACACACACACACACACACACACACACAAACACGAGATACTCTTTCAGGCACTAGAATACCTCAGACTATACCAAAATATGAAACCAAATGTTGAAATCTGGACATTTTTTTCTTTTTTCTTTAAATATTTTATAGATCTGTGGTCATACTGAAGCTTTTTTTATATTTTTATTAGTACTCATGAATTACATTTCCAAGGAAAGTGGCGTATTTTTTTTTAACCCATAACAAATATTTTTGTTATTCAACAATAACTTTTGATGTCAACTTATTACCACACATAACAGGTAAGAAACAAGAAAAAGAGTCAAAATTCCCATGCTGTTGCTGAGACCTCTCTCTTGATCATGGTCTTGGTCTTACAGTACAAGAAAAACAAGACTGTAGTTGGGATTGATTAAAATTGAATGAATGAATGTTTGGATGAATCAATGAACAATCAATCAATCAAACAAACAAACAAACAAACAAACAAATAAACAAGGAAAAACCTGTATGCACTTACCTTTTCAACACTGCTCATGGCTTGAAAATAGATATTATACCCTTTCCGAGGCACCAAAGGTGGATTCCAGAAGCCTTGATAAGTTCTATTGTCACCAACTGTGAAAGCTGCTGCTTCTGGAAGATTGCCGGGAGGCAATTCTGCAGCAAAATAATAGGGCGAGCCATTGCTCAGGGCATTTTGATATGTGACAGGAATCTGGTAGCAATCCATTGCACTGGTTTCTCGTTTGGTTCGATGAGGATGCAGCTCTTCAACAACAATCTGATAGGCGCTGTTCAAGATCAAGAGAGGAAGAATGCTAGAATGAGTGAGTACGTGACTATATAGCCATTGTGCAGCATGCTTGTTTTAAAAAAGCTATAGTAAAGAGATGGCAAGATTGGAAATGAATCCTCTGATAAACAGAACACCCTATGATTTGGCCATGCTGGTTGAAGCATATCAACATGTGGACTTTGCATCAGTTCAGAACTGATCTGTATTTGTGCAATTGCATGGTCAGTGGATAGTAAATACTGAAGCAAAAGGTGTGTGTGTGAATAAAGTCCATACAATCATTGTGCTCCCAAGAACCTTTCATAATTACTCTGCTATTATGGTTGCTAAAAAAATCTCTATGAAGACCAACCTACAGCTTAGAAGAACAAGCCCCCCCCCCCAAAAAAAGTTCTCTAGGTCAAGTTGTGTAAATGACTCTCAACAACAATATCTAGAAAACACATCTAAAAGTAGAGTTATTAACTGACTTGGTCAATGGTATAGAACAGAGTTCTCCAATCTTTCTGACTTTGCGGCCTGGCCGGGGGGGGGGGGGGGGGGAGGGATGGTTCCACATGGGTAGTGGGGTAGTGCACACACATACGTAGCTCTATCTGCACAAATGGCATGCACGCCTGCTACTCACGCAAATGGTGTCCACACACAGCGTTTGTCTGCTGCTTGTGCAAGTGGGGATGCGTGCACGCACGCTCACCTACCACTTCCACAGCCTGGTTCCAAACGACTCAAGGCCCGGTAGTGGGCAATGACTTGGGGGTTGGGGACCCCCAACATGGAAGAGATCAGAGTATCTATTTTTATCCCGTAATCAACCATAAGTCAAAAGAAACACAGTGGAGATTCATGGCCATTAGACAGTGATGGAATTCAATTTTTTTTTTTTACTACCGGTTCTATGGATGTGGCTTAGTGGGTGTGGTGTGGCTTGGTGGGTGTGGCTTGGTGGGGAAGGTTACTGCAAAATCTCCATTCCCTCCCTACTTCTGGGGAAAGAATACTGCAAAATCTCCCTTCCCACCCCACTCTGGGGCCAGCCAGAGATGGTATTTGCCAGTTCTCTGAACTACTGAAAATTTCCGCTACCGGTTCTCCAGAACCTGCTGATTAGCACCCCTGACATTAGATTCCTGGAAGGAGAAGACATAATAACAGAATAGAATTGGAGTAAAACCAATATTTTCTTTATAATTCTGCAAAGTTACGGCAGGGTCTGTTGTCCCTGTGGTGGGAATTCTTGCTTCTCTACATTTCTCAGCTCTCTTCATCCATCACAATCTCCTCAGCCAAAAGCCTCAGTATTTTGTGCCTAGCACCTGACTGTCAATTTTACAAGAGACTTTTTAATGCAAGAGGAATAGCAATTTTAAACCCAGAAAATGTTTCTTCACGTTAACCACCCAGATTTCTGCCTAAATAAACACATTATCATATCAATGAATGAAATAAAATGAAATAAAAACAGAGGAGTGAAGTGGATACACTAGCAACTTATTTTATTTCCTGTTAGTGTGGAGTGGGAGCAAGAGTTAGGGTTATTTTTGTTTCTTCAGGACTGGCACAAGCTATAAAGATGGTTCATGGACTGCATAATTTTTTTTTTTTTTACATTCTTCTGTTGCTAGCAGGAGAGTAGGTACCACCTGGCTTGCAGTGATTCCTGCCTATTCTCAGCATTTCAAGATCAGCAAAACCGAAGATGGCTGCAGGTCAGTTCAAATGGCTACGGAAGGACTGGAGAATGGAAATACCTTGAAAATACCCAGAGTTAAAAGCTCAACATATCTGGTGAGCACAGGATTGGCCTTCAAGGAAATCCTTTCAACTTTAAAGGCTTTGGCATTTGAGCAGTCCAAGACTAGATTTCACATTACACAGAGTAATTTGTAATAGATTAAGCATTCTGCTTGATAATTTGCAGCATTTAAAGTTAGCGTTTGAAATGATAATACGGAAAGCTCAGTTTCAAGGCTAAACAGGGCAGCTCTAAGCCATGCCTGAAGCACCAAATTGCACTTGTCATGTTATTCCAAGACAAAGCATGTTGACAGGCATCTCTACCTTTTGACCTTGATATGACATCTTGACTCACAACTATGCAGATCTAAAATATAAACGACATCTTGTAATAGAAGCACAGATGGAGAGAAATCTGTCCACTCTCTCCAAATAGTCGGCTCCTTTCCCTATAGTTGCCACTGAAAAATTGTTGGAGCAGATGGCATTCAGCCTATTTAATACTGCAATAAAAAAATACACCAATATTTATTTATGTATGTATGTACGTATGCACGTACATATTTATTTATTTATTTATTTATTTAGTTATTTATTTAGTTAGTTAGTTAGTTAGTTAGTTAGTTAGTTAGTTAGTTAGTTATGCTACTGGTAAACTTGCCAACAGCTTCCTCTCAAAGACAGCACTTGGTCATTTCTAAGAAAATGCCCATTTCAGCAGAGATCACAATTATAATCTTTTTTTATGCAGAAGAAAGAGGCAAAGCAAATGAAATGGTACAACCAGCTGAAATGCAGCATTCTGATCTTTTGACGGACAGTGCCATCATTCACAAAGCTTTACTTAAAACTCTCATTTTAAAATCAGAATAATACTGTAAATTATTTCAGGATCTTTCTCCCAGCCATCTGGCAAAATGAAATATGATAAAATAAAAAGTGGTCAATTCAAAAGGTAGGATATTTAACCCAGGAAATCTGTATCTATATCCATATCCATATCCATATCCATATCCATATCCATATCCATATCCATATCCATATCTTATCTATCTATCTGTCTATCTATCTATCTATCTATCTATCTATCATCTATCTATCTATCTCCTGGTATATATATATATATATATACCATCAGAAGGACTGATAATCTGAACCGGTTCATATACATGACCAGATGTTCTATATCTGGGTTGTCAAACTCACAGCCCATGGGCCAGATGAGTCACGTGCTAGCCAGGCCCCACATGGTTTAGTGAAGGGGAAAAAGTCACAATATGTCATATGACACCAACATGTCAAAGCGAATTTTATACCCCTGTTTTATATCCTATTCTCCCAAATCATGCGCTAGCTGCAAATATAAGACTATTAATGGGTAGAAGAAAAGGCCTTCTCTGGTGGAATGGGAAACTCTTCTGCCCCACATTTATTATATTTGGTCACTTCAACCATTTAAGAGCCATGGTGGTGCAGTGGTAGGAGTGCAGTACTGCAGGCGGCTACTGCTGATTACTGGCTGCCAGCAGTTTAGACAGTTCGATTCTCATCAGCTGAAGGTTCACTCAGCCTTCCATCTTTCCTAAGTCAGTAAAACGAGGACTCAGATTGTTGGGGGCAATATGCTGGCTCTGTAAACTGCTTAGAGTGGGCTGTAAAGCACGGTGAAGCAGTATACAAGTCTAAATGCTATTCCTATTGCTATTGCTATTCTGAGGCACAGAACTGACCTCAACACCAACAGCTTCATCTAAACATACATGCAATAGATAGGAACATGTAAGCAGGCTTGGGATTTGTTCAAATTGGACAAAAGGGAAGCCTCTCAACCAGGCAAAGAAAAAGCAGGTGGTTTACAACCCAGACCTTGAAGGGAGAATGAGAATGGGGCTTTCCCATTTCCCATGAACGGTAAAACGAAAGCTGAGATGTTTAAGAGACAAGCAAAATTTGAGTCAAGGTAACACTGAATCAGGAAGGGACTTGTGATTTTAGGAATTGTTTGGATACCAAAGCTCAGCTAGAACTCTCTCTCAGGACTTCAATGAATAAAAAAATAAAACTCATTTTATTTCAATGAGTGTCACTACTTTAACATGCTTTAACATCCTTGAGATTTTAACATTCTTGCTTATTGGCTATAACTTAGGTTCTCTGAACAGGCACAGCAATTTGTATTCCCACTTTATGGATTTGGAATTCTTTAGCTCTTGAGTGCGTCCAGACTGGAGCAATGCAAGAAACCATCACAGTCTTATTTCTCCTCTGAACTATTTTCTGGGAGATTATTTTAATACACTGCTTGTAATTTCAACAGTGCTATAGGAGCAATTTCTCCAATAGTCATTGTTCTCATAAGAGGCTGTTTAAAGTGGAGAGGAAAGTTGTACATTTTTTTCTTTTCTTTTTTAATAAAACTCAATTTACAAATAAAGCTTGTTCATTGTGTTGGCTCTTACAGGAGAGGGGGTGGTTTTCTCCAGTACACTGAAGGTTACACTACAGTTATGGGAGGGAACATAATAGATTTTTAATTTATTTTCATAATTCATGTATTCCTTCATTTATCAGAAAAGGCTGTGGATTTGTTTATGTTCTACCCTCTGATGTTAAGGGGAGGTGTATTCCCTACTGAGATAGGTTGTGGCAACAAAAATACTACAAAGCCACTGTGCCAAGGCCAAAATGAGTAAAGCTCAAAGAATTTCTGGGAAAACATGGTGGAAACTCCTCATCTTTCATCCTATAAATCCATCTCTGGCCATTATAATCAGAAAATCAGGCAAACTATATATTTTTTCTTCCCTTCATTAACTATAGTTCAACTATCCAGACCTTGTTTTTAATCAAAATTACAAGCTGGTTTCCAAATCTTGTTGTGTTATTAGTCCTATGTTCTCACAGGACCGTCTCCAAAACACTGCGTTTCTGATTGATGGGGATACAGTCCTTCACAAGGCCTTGTTCAAGGTAACCTGGGATCATGAGATGGCTATTTTAATTGGTTTTTACCTTGGCTGCTGTTTATGCATTTTATTTTGTTGTTGCTTTTTTCTAAACAGCCATGAGCCTCTCAGAGCCACCACAGTTATGGGCAGCCATCTAAACTGCCTAAATAAATAAATATTTGGTTGCAGGGCTACTGAAGAAGAATTAAAAAAAGAACAACACAAATGCACAAATACCCTCAAAATGACACTATATAGCATTGCACACCAGAACAACTAGACACAAGAACAGTTTTTTCCCGAACGCCATCACTCTGCTAAACAAATAATTCCCTCAACACTGTCAAACTAGTTATTAAGTCTGCATTACTATTAATCATCTCATCGTTCCTATCACCCATCTCCTCCCACTTATGACTATATGACTGTAACCTTGTTGCTGCTATCCTTAAGATTTATATTGACTGTTTCCTAATATGATTTGATTGCTTATTTGTTCCCTATGACTATCATTAAGTGTTTTACCTTATGATTCTTGATGAATGTATCTTTTCTTTTATGTACACCGAGAGCGTATGCACCAAGGCAAATTCCTTGTGTGTCCAATCACACTTGGCCAATAAAGAATTCTATTCTATTCTGTTCTGTTCTGTTCACACAGTTAGCAGAGTCTATCTCTGAGCTAGAAAATCAAAGGACATTCTTCTATCTACATAACTGCAATGCAATTCAGGAAATAATTGTACCCGCAACTCACTGGACATTGGATAACTTAGTTTTGATACATTTGTGAAAAATCCACCAATGAAAAGGTGAATGGTAGGGTGCAACTGAATGAAAACTGAATAGATAACAACTGTTAAATATGAATCCATGGAATCCCTATATAAATTAGGTAATAATTTGGATGATACGATATCTGCAATATGGAAATAATAAAACTATAGTAGAGAATCCATTTTCTCAGTTACATTCCTATCTACAGTATCTGACTATTAATAGCAAATTACCTCACAGACTCAGGCCATGCTATGTCTCAAAAGAATGTCAAATAATCAATTAAAATGCTCTTAATCGAGATTGGATGTGATTATAGTTATAACTATGACCTTTCAGTGTTAATGAGCCAGAAGCAAATCTACACCACTTCAAGATTAAATTCATATATTGTTTATTTTGTTTGGGTAAAATCGACTCAAGTAGCAAAAAGCAAGGTGATGCAGAACCGAAAAGCAGCCTGGGCAAAGGGTGATAAACAAAATGGAAAAGATTATTCTATGAATATGTTCAGATGCCTTTCAATGAAAAGATGTAAAATTGTCTGCATTTTGAGAATCTAGAATTTAAGTTTCAAAGATTCACCTAAACAGCTGGACTGGGAACACAGGCAACTAATCTTAAGACTTTACAGACACAGCTGCTCTGATTTTTCTGAGCAGCCAACGCAACCCAACCAACAGGGCTTTTGCTCTCCGAAGTACCAAGCGATCAGTTAATTTGTCAATGTCAATTTCCATCCTGTTTAGAATAATTATAATTCTTGCCATGTATACATATATATCTGAACTAAACTGTGTTGTTTCTCTGTGTCATATAATAATATATGTGGGTATGTGAGTATATACATAATATTTATCTATTTATTTATTTATTTAGCCATGTTTATGTAGCGTATGTTGGAGATGGTGACCCTTTGAGAGCTGTATGCAAAGAAATTTCATTTTAATGTATGCCGATTAGTGTACATTTAAAGTGACAATAAAGTTATTCTAAGTCTAGTCTAAAAAGTGTAGAGTGCATATATAAAGCCAAATGTCAGAAGGGGGATAGGCTTGATAAGATTTTATTTAAGATTTAGACTTCGAGAATCTTCTGGGAACAAGAGTGAATCTGTGAAAGAGAGATGGGTTCTATTTAAAATGGTACCAGGCTGCTGATAACAGCAACCTCAGGAAGGTGCCAGAGCAACTTTCAATCTGTTTTCCAAGGCACCTGAAGGCCAGACAAGGAATAATGGATGGAAACTGATCAATGAGAAATTCAACCTGGAAATAAGGAGATATTTTCTGACAGTGAGAATACTCAACCAATGGAACAGTTTGCCTTCAGAAGTTGTGGGAGCTTCATCACTGGAAGCTTTCAAGAAGAGACTGGGCTGCCATCTGTCAGAAATGGTGTAGGGCCCCTCTGGTCAGAACTCTGAAGGTGATTTAAAATTATTGAAAGATGTTTGAGTCTAACAATAGAGAAGCTGGTGCAGAGATGGTGGACTGCAATGGCATTCATATAATCTCAGTATATTCACACTCAGGCTATAAAAAGACATCACATTTATTAAATAAACTAATTACAGGTAGTCTTCGAGTTATGATGACAATTGAGCCTAAAATTTCTGTTGCTAAGTAAGACATTTGTTAAGTGAGTTTTGCCCCGTTTTACGACCTTTCCTGCCATGGTTGTTAAGTGAATCACTGCATTTGTTAATTTAGTAACAAGGTTGTTATGTGAATCAGACTTCCCCATTCACTTTGTTCATCAGAAGCTTGAAAAAGGTAATCCATATGATATTGGGGTACTACAACCGTCATAAATATGAGTCAGTTGCCAAACATCTGAATTTTGATGCTGCAAAAGTTAGGTAAGTGTGAAAAATGGTCGTAAGTCTCTTTTTTCAGTGCTGCTGTAACTTCGAACAGTCACTAAAAGAACTGTTGTAAGTGGAGGACTACCTGTATTGTGTATTCAAATAAACTACAATTAAATAACCTAAGTAACTTAAATTAGGATAATGAGTCTTTCAACTGACTAGAGAAGCTGAAACCTTGGATTTAATTCTAAATGGTGGCTGTCATTTGATCTCCAGCACAAATGTGTTGTGAAGCCAAAAGAAAGCACTGACCACAATGCTATTCCAAGAGAAGAGAATGTATCTAGCTCAGAATTGAACTGCTGGGTTCAGGCTGCTCTCTGAGCTTGGTTGGTTTTTTTGTCAATGTTTCATTACCAGGTTAGGTAATATTATCAGGGTGAGAGAATATCAGGTTCACTGGCTGTATATATAATAGCTTGCCCTATCAGCCATCTAGGTTGGAAGCACCATGTCTTCAGATTCTAGTTAGAGAGAAACAATGAATATGTGTTCAATTCCCGCTTGGGAGTATCCCCAGAGTCATTTGTTTGGACATTGTGAGAAACGAAGTGCTGCTTCTTGTCCTGATTCAGCAGAACTATTCTCATGTTTTTATGTTAATTTAGACAATATCAGACAATATAAAAGAAGATGGTAACTTTGAACCTGGATCAATAAAATCAATAGAATATCCATAATATTTCGTTAGCAATTTCCTGATACATTTATTTATAAATCGGAAGATACTTCTTAACAGAATGGTAAATCATTTGTCTCTGTGTGTCTGATCTGTGCACCTCCACATATATCTCATTTTTGAATAAATATTTATTCTTTACTGGCTGAGCTGAGGATTTCCAGCTTGGTAAGAAATAGCTTTATATTTTATTGTAAACACTGATTCATCCAGTCTTCCTTTGTATTTCAGATCTGCTGTTTGGCTTACAGCTTCAGGAGGCCATAAAACACTACAGATTACGATATAACACTTGGCAGGCAAGACACGATTCTGTCATGATTAGAACTGTGACTACCACAGCATGTTGCATCTTAAGAAATGATTGACAGAACCTGCAATTTTGAATTGGATTATCAAACATCTGCTTCAAGGGCCATGTGCAAGGAGCAGGTAAGAAAGACAATGGCACATTTATACAGGACAGGCTGACTTTTACAATCAAGAATAGAAATGACGGAAATCTATCTAAATTATATAGTCTCATGCAACTCAATATTGTGCCTGTGGCCACTGAAGTAAGGCCTACTATATTGGAAGAAAGCCTTTTTAAAATCACATAGAATAAACACTAAAACAGTTAACAAAGGGCAAGACAGTTACATCACAGAGACTTCAGATAATTCTTTCATTGAATTAACATCTTTTGATAAGGGGATAAGTTGTGCAATCTTTTGGTAGGATTATTTTTTTTTTAAAATGTGTTAAGGTCTTAGCTACAGGGATGGCATACCCAAACAGCAAAGCAAAATAAAACAAAACATTGAAACCAACTCAAAAGTGGAAATATCCCATCCCATTTTCACGATGTCATGGTAATATCTCCTTGTCCACTCTACTCTTTGGTTGTCAAATGTGTGTATGCACATGTATGTGTGACCACACAACTCTCAAAAGGTTGCCAGCTGCTGATTCAATTTCCCCCCTCCATTTTTTTACAAGAGGATTTTCATGTATTTTCCATTTTTACCTGATAGGCGCTCCTTTGGCTTGTGCTGGTCTCAGAAGTACAGTTATGGTTGTGGCTGTTTCATTGAGAAAGGCATCAATACCTTCATAATCTGGTAATGTGGGAGCTGGATCAAAAAAAAAAAAAGGATATCGTAGTTAAAAAATATGCAGGTTTTCACAATCAAAAATTATTTGATGACAATTTTGTAAACTGGTGATCAAATTGCAAATCATAGTAATATGTAGCATGGGGTTTAAGTTAAAAATATATTTAGTCATGACACTGAAAAACTGTAATACTGATTAGGATTTTCAAATTTTCTAAGCTTATTAAATGTAAGAATATTGATATTTCTTTGAATTATCTCTAATTTCTTGTGTGAGGAACTATTATGGAATCACTGGATTTCTTTTATGATGCTTCATACAATCAGAATTTGCTGTGGTCCACCCAAGGATATAACACTCCCCGCTATCCACATTTTTTCATTCTATTTTTCAATCAGGGCAGCGAATACAATTAAAATTTCAGTAGCTATAATTTAAAACTAACTTTGAAGCTGGTCAGGACAGAAAATAGCACTAATAGTTAATATTAGACAAAAGAACTAGTAATGCCTTACAGCAATATAAATTAATCACTGAAACTGCGCTCATGACCTCTTCATCCTTGGGAAATAATATCATCATCTAGATTTATATCATAGGACTTATAAAAAATTGGCATGAATACTACAACAATCTCTCATTTTTGTTTTACACTCTTCTATCCCATGGGGCGTGGTGGCTAAGCAGTTAAAATGCTGGGCTTGTTGACCAGAAGGTGGACAGTACCAGGGAGTGCACTTCCATAACTTGTCCCAGCTGGCCCAGCTTCTCCCTCCACCTCCTTGTCCCAACTCCTGCCAACCTAGCAGTTCAAAAGCATGTAAATGCAAGTAGATAAATAGGTACCACTTTAGTGGGTAACAGCACTCCGTGCACCTTAGTGTATAGTCATGCTGGCCACATGACCACAGAACGATCTTTGGACAATGCTGGCTTCCTCAGGTAGGAAACAGAGATTTGCACCGTCCCCTAAAGTCCAATATGACTGGCAGAGGAAACCTTTAGCTTTATATTCTGTCCAGATTTTATGTAGGATTATTTTGAGCTGAGCAAGAAATGTGCTCATACAATGAAATGTGGTTGTTTGGAAAACAGGATATATGAAAACTGTAGCAGAATGTGGTGTATTTTGGAGGGGCATCTAATTCATTTGGGTTACATATGAAGATAAAGTAGACCATTCAGGAGCCAATCAAATCTTCAACCATTCAACTGAGATTATTACTTTCTAGGCCTTGTCACAAATTGTAACAATAGCACAGTAAGTTGTCAACATTGTTAACATGGCTGAAAATCTTACTACAGTCTCAAGAGGATTTTCTAAACTACTGTATATCCAGACTTTAAAAATAATCTCTTCCTCAGACTATATGCCCTGAACATCACGTTAGCTTTATTCTATTTAAAGATTTTTTTTTGTACTAAAAAGGGAGTGGGTAGGACTTGTAATAATGTACACTTAAATGTGGTTATAAGTTGTCAATGTTGAGAAATACTGCATTAGTGGTCCCAGAGAATCCATTTACTATGAAAATGCTTGTAATTTTAAAAGCCTTGGAGTGTAATTTAAAGTAGTTTTTAAAAAATGAAATAGTTTTTCTCTTTCTCTCGCTAGGTAAGAGCACGTCACACTTTAAAGAAAAAGTAACTATTTCTCCTGAGAACAGTTTAAATCAATTTGAATTTATTGATAATTAATATGTTAAAGATTTTGATGGAAATGAAGTTACTCGGAGAGAAATGACCTCATTACAGAGCATCTTATGCAGAGATATATTATGTCTTTTAATAATTCTTATGGTTCTAAATAAGATCATTCATTTAAGTTGTATATGAAAGAAAACCTGTCTGAGCTCTCCTGTCTTTTGTTTTCATTCACCAGAGGGAACCAGCCCAATATTGGTTCAGTTTCTCCGAACCACCATTCAAGCTGCTAATTTATTGTTGTCAAGACAAACTCAGTCTTTGGCGGGGAACAAAAAGAAAAGCAGGAGACTTTCTCAGGGAGTCACAGAACACAAACTGTTTAATTGAGAACATTTGGCAGCAAGACAAAAGGGGAAAAAAAAACCCCTTATTTGTTGTATCCAGCTGCTTTTTGATATCTGGATGTTGGTATCAAGAAATTCTCTAATCTAGAAACCATAGTATTCTTCTAAGAGAAGATCGAGTTATAGTAAATTAGCAGAATTAAAAAAAAAAACTTTAAAAAAAGAATTTCATGTTCTTCCATAGGTTGGTATTTTAAAGATATGGACAAATTAAATTGGTAGCTCTAAAATCTACTACAGGGCAGTAGCAGAACATGGCCAAATGAGTGCCACTGTGCAGGGCTGCCAAAAAGGCATAGGTGAGTTGTGGGGGAGAGAGGTGGGGCATAGTTGCAGTGCCCCTGTAGTTGTAAGGGCTTGCTTGGCCTGGTGGGATGACTGAAGCTTTCTGGTGCATGGTAGCTTTGGGTCGTATTGCTGGACCAGGCTGAATTGGCTAAGGCTTCCAGGAGTAGCTGCAGGTTTGCACCATATTTCATTGTAGCCCCCTCAATTTATGCACAGCCTATGTCGCCCCACCCACTTTGTGGCTGCCCTGTGCTCTTACCTGGGACACCTCTGCTTAACAACCCACTATTCTTGGTTATTGAAGGAAACCGGGAGTGCTGGGATTGTGGTCACTAAGCAATGCAGTCTCACATTGCAACTGCATCACTTCGTGACAGAAATTCTGTTCCCAATTGTGGTTGTAAGTCAAAGACCCTCAGTCCCATGTTCATTTTGCTTTATCCTGGTATTCACTTCTGGTCACTCCAGGTAACATCAAAGAAGAGGCCCAGAATCTATCACTAAACTAATAATAAGCTGTAAGACCATCTTTTATTTGTAGCAATTTTGTATATAGAAAGTCCTTCTGGATTGGAGACTTAAGATGGGCCCTTGTGGCTGGAGCCATTGCAGTGTCTCTGCAATCACATGATCTCAATGGTTGCATGATTGCCATTTGCAACTTTCACTGCCTTCTAACAAGCCAAGAGGCAGCAGGAGGCTGCAAATGGCAGTCATGTGTTCTGACCCAGCCTTTGCAAGTAATGATAAGATATTTACTCGTGAGTAAAACAACCCCCTTTTTGTAACAGGGCAGTAACAGTCTTTTATTCACAGGGATAAACAAAAAATCAAATGAAATTAGTCCCAACAAATCTGGGTTTATTGAAGAAATCCAAATTGCTTGCTGTATACTAGAAACGAACAGTTGTCTGTACAACTGTTGGCCACTCCCAAACCTCTCCTATTTATTTTTCAGCCAGGGAGGGGCTGGCTATCATCTGCATCTGCCTCTCCCTGAGAGCGAGCTTATTGCTTTCTTTTGCTCAACTCTCTTTTCCTCTCTGTGCATACGCACATCTGGGATGGGCTCCATCTGTTCCTCTCCCTCATTCAGCTCAGGCCCCGAAGTCAGCTGCCTGTCCACCTGGGGGAAGACAGAAGGCCCTGGCTCTGCCTCTGATGCTGTTTCCTTATCAGAACCTTCCAAAGACTCCGAAGCTGGTCCAGCCTCTCCCTCCACCTCCTCCTTGTCTGACTCTGCACGTCAGTGGTCGAGCTCCGGACCTAAATCAGTATGAAAATGCCACACGCTTGTAGGCTAACTGGCTTTATTCAGTTGGACTCTGGCACAGGTTGAGTTCTAGCAGCAGCAAAATAGCAGTCTGTAAAGATACAAAGTCAACGCTGGGAGCTTCTACTTCCCAGCACACTTTATCAAGGTGAGCCATGCCCTCCCCCCCCCCCCGGCTGGCCTCGCCCCATTGTCAGTCATGCATTAGCCTGGCCGGCGGGGCTCCACCCAGCCATTCCTTGACCCAGAACAAGGAACTGATTGTCGGGCTGGAACAGCTGGTTGTCGCTTGGAGCTTTTGATTCCTGCCGGCGGTTTTCCTCACGTCACCACACCTTCCCGCTTCACAGCTGAGCCCCATTGCTGCCTCCATCACCGCTGCAGTCTTCCCTACACCCATCCACCAGTGCTCCGTTGCTTCCGTCACTACGGTTCTGACAACCCCCTTCACCAGTTTCACCCCATCCTGCCCCATCATAGCAACCCCGGACGTCAGGCTCTGCTGGCAGCCGATGGGCCACAACTTCATGTGACCATAGGGTGCTGCGAGTGACATGGGATTTGCCTAATGACAACCTATTGGACTGCTGCCATTACCATCATAAATTACATCATGTGACATCTCAATTTATGATGTATTACTTAATGACAAAGTTGCTGGTCTACCAATTACCAGAAGAGTATCTGTACATGCAAGACGAGTTTATTTTATTTGTTCTCAAAGATTGCTAGCAGACTGCAGGATGGTAAATAAATGATTAAAAGAGTGAATCTTCCCAAAATTGGAGAACTATAAGTTCCATTTATCCATAAAATTGTTTTTTGAATATTTAATTCATAATAATTTAATGGTTATTTTCATGAACTGGTGAATTCGGGAGATATTTGTTTTGTTCTGTATTTTAATCTTTGTATACCGCCCAGAGTCACTTTCATCAGCTGGGGGCCACCTAAATTAGTTAAATGTGAAGAAGGCACAGAAGAGGCTGTACTTCCTGAGAATACTCAGGAAGATAAATCTATCTCAGCATCTACTTCTATCCTACTATCGCAGCATGATTGAGAGTGTCCTGACAGCATTCTTGCATGGTATGGGAGCAGCTCTATAGTGGACAGAAAAGCTCTACAGAGAATCATTAAAACTGCCCAGAATATCATTGGGCTCCAGCTACTAGCCCTGGATGACATCTTCGAATCTCACTGTTTGAGGAAGTTGCACAACATTCTCAGAGACTCTTCCTGCTTACAATCTTTTTGGACTACTGCCTTCTGGCAGAAGATACAGAACAATTAAAACTTGGACCACACGTTTTCTGAATAGTTTTTATCACAGAGCTATAATTGACTCAACAATGAACTAAAGGGCCACCATCAGTGAGCTGTGGACAGCATTGCTTGGTCTGTTGTGTGGATGTTTGGGTGGTTTAGGGGTGGGGAATTTGTAGTGGGTGGGGGTGTGTCTGGGGATTGTTATGTGTGTTGGACCTGGTCTTTGGGTGTTAAGTAAATTTCGTTGTATGGGTATACTGTGTATACAGGTACAATGACAATAAAATTATTGTTATTATTATAAAAACTAAGCAAATCAAACCAGGCTAGTTCTGGGGAATTTAGCACCAATTCCCACAATTCCTTCAATGTAAAGAACACGAGGGTGCATTCTAATATGTAACATAGCAAAAATAAGTACATGTAACTGCATAGTAGATTTTGGACAACCATTTGCAAAATTTCATGATAATCTTGATAATTCAGTATGAATCTTAAAACAATCTATACCTTCACTGATTTAAATGTGCACATCCATAAATACCCATAGTCATCTTTCTTGCTGCCTATTTATCATTACCCACTTACTATATCATGCTTGTAGCCACTGTGTCGTCCATGTCTTCCTTATATGGAAATAGCGTTGGTTTCAACAAAAAGAAAGGAGATTTAATATGATAAATTTAGTAACTTTTCCATGTTTGCCCTTACCTGAAATATTGGTAGTCACATTGATGGCTGTAGCCGGTCCAAAACCTTTGACAGTGCTGGCCCTTATATAAAACTGATAGGTAGTTCCAGGATGTAGATAGGGGAAAACATGGTGTGTACTGTTCCATAATTTTGACACTGTTTGAGGTGGCCCAGCCACTGGAACTGCAGGATCAAAGGATCGTATGCTAGTGTAACTGACCTGTGGAAATTATGTCAGAGGTTTAGTGAAACTCCAACCCTGGTTAGTACATTGTTATGAATTAGTTTCTAATTTTATTTTTTTAAAAAAATAATGTTTCATCTTAGTCTTTGAATTTCCCATTTTCTTTGAATTCCTGTAGTGAAATACAAGTATAGTGTTACTGATTCTTACGACTACAAAATATGAGTGGTGGGTCACAAATTATGCAAACAGTAGTGATTTGTACAATGCTAAACAGGTTTGTTTGTTTGTTTATTTTGTAGCACATTACCACATTTTTTCTCCCCTACTTTCTTATAAACTTACAGTTACGGAAGCTGTGTGATGTTTGCTTATTCAAGTGTTTATACTGAATATACAATGTATACACTGAAACTTCCTGTAAGTTTTTTTTTATTGAAGAACCAGCAATTAAAAAAAGTACCCATTAAAACACAACAAAAACTAAATCATTGGAATAGATGATTGAAGCATTAAAGCGCCTCCAATAGATATTTAGTTTGTTTTAACAAGAAATGTGGTATTGACAAGACTGCCTATTTCTAAAAAATGACAGATATATAATAAATTGGATACCAAATTATTTTCCCCCTTCATTCCTCAAGGGCTCATTCATCAAATATATGATTTTTTTTTTTAAAAAAAATCAGTATTTGCATTTCAAGTTTCCAGGAGAGAAAACCTTGAAGTCTAGAAAATGTCTCATATCTATTAATAATTCTCACATATATTATCTGTAGCCTTCATTGGACAGAGTTCCATTAAATTATGATTTTTGAAGGCTATATATTAATGCTACCAGATCTAAATCAAAGTTGCATATTTAAAACCTAGATTTTATCATTTATTACAAGCTTGCTGGCAATGTATTGACAAAAACAAGACTTTATTATTATGCAATTTTAGCTTGTATTTTTCATTTTTATTCTAAAAGTTCTATCCACTCTGTGACTGAAACAAAAGATCATTAGCAGTATATGCTAATTTAAGGATTAATTAACAGATTTATCATTCGGTGAGATGTGTGGTGTGTTGACAGTGATATGCTGTTCCTTAAATTAAAAAATGGACAATATTTGTGGCCCTGATACTTTTATACGGTTTAATACATTCATGTAGAGCAGGTGTGTCAAACTCCATTTCATTAAGGGCTACATCAGGGTTGTATTTGACCTTGGGAGGGTTGGGGGTTGAGGTGGGATGTGGCCATGGTGGGCGTGGCCATGGTGGCCATTTGACACAGGCTCAAGATGCATTTTTTTCCCCTTTGCATACAAAACAGCTAATCCAGAGAAAGGGAGATTTACTTTCTGGCATGAGTGTCAAACTCAAGGCCTGCGGGCCAGATTGTGGCCCATTTTCATCCGGCAGAGAGCTGCAGGAGACTGTGGAGGTCGAAAATGGACCATGGGGGGGGGAGGCACGCCCCCCCCCCCCCGCACACCATTTGGGCTGGCAGAGGCACTGCGGGCTAGTTCTTTGATATTTCCAGGCCAGCCCCATGGGTCAGATCTAAGCACCTCGCAGGCTGGATCCGGCCCGCGGGCCTTGAGTTTGACACCCCTGATGTAGAGCCAAGAATACATCATAACACAATTCTCTTCCATTCTTTGTGCCCCAATGTAACATAAATTGAGTCACTTGACAATAAGATGGGTGGCATATAAATTTAATAAAGAGACTGCACATGTCCCTATATGAGTAGATATGCTCTAAAATGCTGTTTGTTTTTAAAGACTTTTAACAGCACAGAAATGGTTTCTGTCATATGTTGTTCAGCTGCAGGTTTATCAGTGGGCAGAGGCAGCCAGGGACCATATGAAGTAACAGCTCACTTACCAGAAATAGACTGAAAAGAAGAGGCCCCTTCTTTTCCTTAGCCCCCTTTTTTCATTTCTACAATTTTACATTGTTTTTCTGATATCCTGGCATCAATTCAGAATATTTAGAGTGCTTTTGATCAGGGATATATTCTAAACCAATATACACAATATAATAATCCATTCTGATTAAGCAGATGATCTATTGATCTATTAAGAGCCTGATGATAGCAAAAAAGAAAGAAAAAAGCCTTGGGGATCTCATAAACTGTTTTCAGACTCTAGATAAAAATGCCATCTGTGGTTTATTTTTCTTTCGTTTTCCACAAATAAACCCATGTGTTTTTTGCCCAATTAAGCAAAAATGTCAATTCTTTTACCTCCTTTTAATTTTAACTTTGTTCTTATTTATGTTTTATATTATGTTTGTTGTAAATGCTCAGAGCCATTTAGGTGAGATGGCAGGGTAGAAATATGATAAATGAAAATAACAATAGCAATAAACTTAGACTTATATATCATTTCACGGGGCTTTACAGCCCTCTCTAAGCGGTTTACAGAATCAGCATATTAGCCCCAACAATCTGGGTTCTCATTTTACCAACCTTGGAAGGATGGAAGGATGGGTCAACCTTGGGCTGATGACATTCGAACTCCCAAATTGCAGGAAGCCGGCAGTCAGCAGAAGCAGCCTGCAGTATTGCATTAAACCACTGCGCCACTGCTGCTCTTTTATAGATATAGAATAAATAAATAAATGTTATTATTACCTCATATTGCGTGATGATACCATTTGGGTCCATTGGTTCTTTCCAATTTAAGAAGATCTTGTCTTCAAAGGGCGTTCCTTTTAATGATTTTGTAGGTACGGGACCAGGCACTGCAAAAAAAACATTAATAACATACAATATTATAATTCATTTGTTTATATTTTGCATGCTCCTAATTTAACTTACCTGTGGCTGCTGAATACTACATTAAATATATTTGTATACGTATGAGATATTGTTACTGAAATAACAGCCAAGAAAATAAATAAATTTTAAATTATTCTGTATTTCAATTCTATAGGGCATCTATTAAACAATTCACAACTCTTTGCGATTATCACTAGATAATCTCAGAAGAACTGTACATTCAAAAACATTGAGGTGGGCAACAATGTGCTTTTATTTAAAAATCTACATCTACATTCAGATAGCTTTTTAAATTATTTTTTTCCCGTGCTTTAAACTAAGGCACACAAATTCACATATAACATTTCCTACAGGTTTTCAAAACATGTAGCAATTTTATAAAAGAAAAAAAAAGTTAGTGGATAACAGAAAATATTATGCAATATGCCTGCAGCATTAAGAAATGGCAGGAAGTCCATTACTGGTGTCGGGTTTATTTCAGATTGTGTGAAAGTATAAATAAGTTGCCCCTTAGGCACCCAATGTAATTTGATAAATTAAAAATAAATTCACAATGTAAAGCTATCATAGGTACACAGATGAAATTTCAAACTCTCATCTTTTGTGAAATACATTCATCCATAAGTCTATTTCAGATTGCTGTTCTTTGCCTCACAAAGCTGACAAAAATATTACAGCAGATCACAGCTGATGTGCCTTGACAGTCCTTCTGGGCTATACTATGGCTCTTGCTGATCTCCTGCAGGTCTTCTTTTTTTTCCCTATGGGAACGCCATTTGTTTCTCTTTACCACAATTCAAAGGAACCTTGGATTTCAAGGCATATATTTTGGCCCAAGTTGTTCTGACCTAGGCTTCCTGAAACAGTAGCATGTGATTAGTCCCAAAAACCCTCTTTTTATTTCAATGGCTGTGAATTATGTTCATTCACAGCCTGTAATGAGTAACAAATAGTTTGCAAAGAGTCCGACAGAAGTCTGCCACAGTCCTTCGGGATAAGGCTGATAAGCACCCATCTTTATCTCCCTTGACACGCTGCCAAAGACCTAACTGGCAATTAGCTTTGCAAGGCCACACGGAGCACAGAGTCAAAACAGAGCTTCAGAATTTAAACCGACCAGAATGAACAAAGTTGCTTCCTGCAAAGGCTCACGTGCCTTTGCTCCCCCTTTATATTTTATGGGAGGGGCCAATCATCTCCAAGTCCTAATCCCAAGTGATCCCTTTTGTTTTACCTGTTCCTGCCTTCTGGCAGCTCTGCGTATGCGCGTACTGGGAACAGGTTTCCCCTGTTCCTCTGCCTCACTGATGTCCAACTCTGGAGGCTCCGGAGGCAGCACATAACTCCCAGATGGCCCTGGCCCCATCTCTGCCTCCAATGCAGAGCCCACATCCGAGCCTTCCCCAGACTCCAAGGCTGGCCCATGTTCCTCCCCAGCCTCCTTACTGTCTGATTCTGCTGCCAGCTCCGCAGGTCGCCAGCAGACCACAACACAAGTGATAGATTTCTTTTTATCAATAACTGCATTGCAATATACCTAGTAAATTAATACAGTTCTGTTATGTTCAGAGTTGGACCATTTGTTACAAATTCAATGAAAAAATTCCATTACAGGCAGTCCTTGATTTACCAACAGTTGAGCCCCAAATTTCTGTTGCTAAGCAAGACAGTTGGTCAGTGAGGTTTGCCCCCTTTTACAAACTTTCTTGCCATAGTTGTTAAATGAATCACTATAGTTGTTATGTTAGTAACATAGTTGTAGAGTGAATCTGGTTTGCCATTGAGTTTGCTTGTCAAAAGATTGCAAAAGGGGAATCGATCACACATGACCCTGGAACACATGACCATGGCGATGGTACAACAGCCTTAAGTATGAAAAACAGTCTTAAGTCACTTTTTTCAATGCCATTGTAACTTTGGACAATCGCTAAATGGTCAGTAAAGTGTAAATTGAGGACTACCTGTACTGAGGTCTAGGCTTAAACCAGTAGAGCAGGGGTGTCAAACTGGTGGCCCGTGGGTTGGATGCGTCATGTGCAGGCTATGCCCATCCCAGCTCCGTGAATGGGAAAAACATTGTGAAACATCACGTGATGGAAACGTGATGCGGTGAGTTTGACACCCATGCAGTAGATGATGAACTGTGACCCTGAGCCTGATTCCATTTTTTTCAAATCAAAACTACTTTGCTAATAATGATCAGTGCATAGCTCTAACAAGGGCATCTTCCTTCACCAGCAGGCAACCAGGCAAGAGAGAGAGTAACATATATGTAGTCTTTGTTTAGCAATTGCTTTATTTAGGGGCCGTTTGTAGTTATAACAGTGATGAAAAAATAACTTTACAACTACTCCTTGCATTTACAACTTTCGCAGGTTTGTAAAGCAAAAGAAAACCGAAGTAAGATCCTAAGCAGACTCACAATTTCACTTAGCAACCACTTTGCTTAATGACCAACTTGCTGGTCCCAACTGTGATCACTAAATGAGAACTACCTGTAAAGAGAAGGAAGTATTGGACAGAAAGGAAAGAAGGGGAAATTTCGTCCACTGAATAAGAGAAAAAGGAACCACTGTTTACCTCAGCCTTCTGTTCCAAACACTGCATACAGGGCAACCAAATGCAGTACTGTATTAACACAATTAAATTTCTCCATTATTTTCTACGCCTTAGAAATCTTTTAGCATTATTAGTACCATTGTTTGCCAATATTCCCCAGGTGCTAACTGAGTATTTTTGCCATTTTCAATTGGAATTAATAAAAGTGGATTAAGCATCATGGCTCTTGACCAGCTTCTTACTTCTCCAATAAACTTTCTTAATTTATCCAATTAATAAGTCTTAAGAGGCCTTTGCCCTTTCTTCCAAATCATGCTAATACAATGTGATAAACCAGCTGTCACCCCTGCTTGTTGCTGACTAGTCATGGCTCTGTATACCTGTGCAGATTCAGGAGTGAGTGTTGGAAGAGACAAACGAATTCTGATAGCTTTCTGCTTTGCTGATAAGGAGCTAGAAAGAGAAAATCATTTAGCCATTCATAGAACATCACGTTAATAGTCAAAGGAGCAGATATGGAGCTGGCATCAAGGGAGGAAACCTTAAAACTTCCAAATGACATGTTAAGATTGGAGAGAATTCTAAGATGAAAAACATCAGTAACAGAGGAGCTGGTTGGAAGTTGTATGTGGTATCATGGTTACAACAAACCGGACAATTCTACTAGCTGTTGATCATAGATTGTGTATAATACGCTGCTACCTAGAGTAAGATTGGCTTTAAAATCTAAAATGGCCTGAATAATTGACACTAAGTAGGACTTATTTATTTGAATTTATTATAGCTGCCCAATTCCAATGAACTCTGGGTGGTTATTAAAAAAAACATAAAAAGCCATAAAAAGAGAAAACATAAAATCACACAGACAGCCCAGATTAAAATGATTTTATAAATACACAAATCAAACCAAACAGGAGCCTCAGAAATGCAATAGTATATTAATACAATCAGCTCCAGGCCTGGGACCAAAGCCAGGTTTTTAGAGCTGGGGGTGATGGATATGCTTGAAGACGTAAAACAAAATCCTGAATCAAGAATATCAAACTAACAAGGCCCCTGAACTCAAGTAAACCTCCTTAATGGCTTATTCAGGCCCTTGCAGATGTTGGCTCATTAGTTACCTTAAATCAGTACTTGTATTTTTAAGTTGGAACTGAGAAGTAACTGACCACAAAAATTGACTTCTGCCAACTTCTGGTTTATTAATTGTATACTTTGATTATAAGCAGAAAATCTAATTCATATCATCAAAAATAAGATGACTGGTATATAACATCATTACTGATCACCATTTATTACACAACTATAGAAAGGTTCTTTACACCACTCTTAAGTGGGCAAAACCTTGAATTCTGTCTCCAGGGATATTCAACTAAATTGGGTCAAACAGACTGTGTGGTCTCTACAGTACAGGTAGTCTTCAACTTACAACTTCGACTTACAAAAGTTTGTTTAGTGACCGGTCAAAGTTACATTGCACTGAAAAATGTAATTTATGATTGTTTATCACAGTTACAGATGAACCATGGAGGCACAGTGGTTAGAATAAAGCACTGTAGGCTACCTCTGCTCACTGCCGGCTGACTGCAATTTGGCAGTTTGACTCTCACCAAGCTCAAGATTAACTCAGCCTTCCATCCTCCTGAGGTCAGTGAAATGAGGACCCAGATTGTTGGAGGCAATATGCTGACTCTGTAAATCACTTAGAGAGGGCTGTAAAACACTATGGAGCAGTATATAAATCTAAGTGCTATTGCTCTTACAACCTATGCAGCATGGGCATGTGATCAGAATTCAGATGCTTGACAACTGGTTCAGATTTATGACTCCAGCTCATGTGATCACCTTTTGCAACCTTCGCACAAGTGAATTCGGTGGGGAAGCCAGATTCACTTAATAACTGGGTTACTAACTTATCAACTGCAGTGGTTCACTTAACAACTGTGGCAAGAAAGGTTTTAAAATGGGTCAAAACTCACTTAACCAATGTCTCACTTAAGAACATAAATTTTGGACTCAACTGTGGTCATAAGTTGAGGACTACCTGTAGTTGTACATTGGATCATGGGGAAATTTGTGTATCTGATAGCACAACTTTCGAAAGAACAGTGCTGAAAGAAAAAAGCATTGTGCGGGCACACAGCCAAACTATCCCAGAATTTGGCTATGGTGAAGATGATGGAAAATAGGAAAATCAAAGGTTTGTTTGCCAGAGAATAATTACCCAGTGACTTATCATCTCTTCACTTAGCAACAGAAATTTCAGGCTCAATTGTTGATAGGTCAAGGACTACCTATAATGGAACTTTTCAATGTACAGCTTTTTGTTAATGCAATGCAAACTTTGGGATTGTGTATAAAATCAAAGGACTGGAAATCATCATCATGCAGTGAGAATGAAACTAGATTCCAGCAGTTAACCAAAAACTGTTTATCATACAGATTAACATTTGGGATCCATCTCCACACCCAATCACATCTTTGGTTCCATTGCCTTGTTGATGTACTTAGGAATTTACTCAAGTAGGCCCTTCATTAAACCTAGACCAATAAATAGGAGTAGAATGAGGAAATGGGGACAGTTGGGGATGCACATATATTGAACACACATTTAAGGCACACCTCATATTGTTACTTTGAATTCTTTTGAGAATGCAGGTGTAGAAATGGGGAATGCTTTTTTTTTTTTTTTTTGGTTCTTTTACTTTAGGCCAGTGTTTCTCAAGTTTGGCAACTTTAAGACACATGGACTTCAAATCCCAAAATTCCCCAGTCAGCATTGGCTACACCAGGATATCTGCTAGGAGGCAGGAAAATGGCCAGGAAACAATGCAAACAAACAAAAAAGCTAGTGAAAAATGAAACTTGACTCCTCTGAAAGAGGCTTGGCTTATGTCCAAACTGCTTATTTCTGCCTTTATAAAACTGAATAAAATTCTCAGATCTGCAAATTAGGTGGCTTTGTTTTGTCTCCATCAGACAAAACTGATTGTTCGTGCATCCTCTGTGACAATGCTGCCTCAGTTCTCTATCTCGTCTATTGAAGAGTCATTATTTTATATATCTGGATTCAACTACATCAAATTATTCACAGAAGTATGCTAGATGAAAGTATGAGGCTGTCAGAAGAGCATCTGAGAACCCAATGTGCAAATATATGGAGTTCCACATTTGTATTACAAAATTTGTAGATATATAAATCAGAGGTTTTTAAGTAGCTGGGGTTGGCAATGCTCCGTCTGCAGATCATTTATGTATTTCCCCATATTTCTCCATTTCTTTACATAGATATGGGGAAAAGAATTTGCAGCTGGCTCATATTCTACCTTTTGACATTCAAATATTTTGCTAGTGAAAATTAAAAGGATGGAAAACAGCACAACAGTACAGGCAGTACACAGCACAACTGTGAGGCATAAATAATAGATGGAGATAGGTAAATGTAAAGTAGCCTCCAGCCACAAAATACATTAAGAGAAAAGAAATTGGAAGAATACAGACACATAACTTTAAAGACATTTTGATCCTGTACCCAGGAGATTAAGTAAGAGCTAGTAAGGTATATGGTTAAGATGCTGGATTAGGTGCACAGAGAGCCATTTCTGGCCTTCCCTTAGGCACAGAAGCCAACTGTGTATCTTTGGGCCAGTCACTCTCTCTCAGCCGAAATCACTGTCAGACTCTGTGACAAGCTGGCTGAAAAACGAAGCCCTTCATTGCATCATGCATTGATAGTTTTACTGTGACAACTAGGTAGGCACAGTGTGAAATAAGTGTACCCTATATAAGCAGGATAAATGCTATGAACAACCCAGGAGATGAATTGTCAGATGCATTCATGTTTATGTAAAAACAGAAGAGTTCACAAACAAGTTTGTTCCATTGTCAAACTTCTCAGGTATCAACAATCCAAGGACTTGAACCATGTCTGCCATTCATCTCGTGTACAAAATGAATGGTTCATATAGTTTTGAAGCAACTGTTTCTGTTTTGCATTGCTTAGTTTATTCTTGCTTTTAATTTTTTTAAATCAATCTTTGCTCATGGATGTTTCGGAAAGGACAGACTTTTTAATTGCATCTTATTCATGCAATGAGTTCAAATCCTCAATCATCCCTCACTTACACAGACACAAATGTCCCTCTATAACCAAGGAAAGAGTACATTGTTTTAGTTTCATTTCTGAATAATGTTTTGCTTGCTCTCTGCCTGAGAAAGTCACTGAAAGTCAATCATACATATAGAAGAACAGAGGAATCAGTTAGAATGAGGGGCAATGATCATCATTTCCCATTGCTACTGATTACTTGTTTTGATCAGTTTGGGATCTGGGAAATTAGCATGTTACTTCCTCCATGAAATTCAGTGATTTTAAAAACACTATCAGTGCTCCCCAACCTTTCCAGCGTGAGAAAGGGAGAGGGGATCATTCCGTGTGAGTGGCTGGCATGTGAGCACACCTCAGAACAGCTCCATCTGTGCAAATGCAAGCACCTGCTGCTCGTGTGTGTAGAGCTTTGTGTGCGCGCACTTACGCACCACTTGTGTGGCATGGTTTTGAATGGGCCATGGCCAGTGGTGGGATTCAAGTAATTTAACAACCTGCCCTAATGATTTCTTCCAACAACCAGTTTGTCAAACTGCTCAGAAAGTTAACAACTGGTTCTCCCGAAGTGGTGCGAACTGGCTGAATCCCACCACTGGCCATGGCCCAGTAGTGGGCCACAACCTGGGAGTTGGGGACCCCTGTTATATATGATGACATATGTGGACTAAACTGAAAGAGACTCAAGTGGCAGTATGTTTCTGAGTATATTTCAGTGGTTTATCTCTGAACAACTGTCAATTTTGTCCCAGTTGAATGACTGTCACTCACTTTCAGTTAATAAAAGTAAAATAGTGCTTCCTGGGGATTATGAAATTCTTTTATGGTTCTTTATTATTAATATAAAACCACTGCATTTGGAAATTTTATTGAAGTATGACATTCCAGTTAAGAATAAAAGCCCTGCTGGTATAGATCAGAATAATTTAACTCTAGCAACTTGTTTCCACAGTGGCCAACCAGAAATCCAGAGAAAGTCTTAAAGAGAACATGAGTCACTAGGCCATTTTGTTTCTTTCCCCCCAAATAATTGATAATTATAAGCATGCTGTTGCATTGATACAGGATGTAGCACTTAGCTATCAGTCAATACTGACTACTGGCAGTATGTTGTCTAGCATGCTTTAATCTCATAAACTGTGGTTGTTCCTTCACAAAGCCATATACTATATGGATGATAAACACTAAAATACATCTAAAAGTTATTTTAAAATCTTTTAATTTCAACCCAGATTTACAAATTATACCTGCCCATCTGTCCATATTCTCTATTCCTCTAGTTTAGTTGCATACCATATCAAACCATTACAGGGGATATTAATAATTGTATAAGTTTCTGGTCAGACAAACTACATTTTAGAGATGTTTGACTTTTTTTTCTGTTATGTTAATATTTCTAGGTAGTTTGGGCTTCTGGAAGTTGTATACCAAAGATTTACTGAATCAGACATTGCTATAAATCATAATCAATGCATTTCACCAGTTTACTTCTGGTTTACAACTTTTCAAATCCTGATTTGTCTCCCTGGGCACTACATTAACTTTAGTTGAAATCCCTTGATGTTCAAGTTTCTGGAATTTATTCCAAGAAAGCAATTCTACTGCACTTCTCTGCTGATGTTAATAAGCTATCCCGATTGGGTTTCACAGAGGTATATAATGTGAAAATATGTGTACAACAATTTTAATATGCATATTTGCAATGTGAATATGCAGTTAGTTACAAATTCATCTATATGAAATTAAGCTACTTTCATATATTATCATTTCCATCTAATTAGGAATGTTTAATTTTGTTTTAATTTGCTAGAAATTAAGATTCATAAAGATAATCACTAATGAGCTTTGTAAACATTTAAAGCATCCTTTATTTTTCCTCAAATGTGATAAATAAAACTATATTGTAAGCAGAATTAAATGAAGATTATTATAAGTCAGCAATCTCAGTGTACGCAGCTATAATTACTGAGAGAGTAGAATAGCATAAAAGTACACTCACTCACGCATTCAGTGACCATTGAAAATTACAACAGTGCAGAATGAGGAGACTCACAACTGCTCCTTGAAGTTATGGCTTTCACAATTTCCCTGGAGTCATGTGATTGTGATTTGGTTGTTTAGCAACCAGCATGCAATTAGCATGGTCCCAATATTGCGCAGGGCAGTGGTGGAATCCAATTTTTTTTTACTACCAGTTTTGTGGGCGTGGCTTGGTGAGCGTGGCAGGGGAAGGAGATTGCAAAATCTCAATTACCACCCCACTCCAGGTTCTACCGGTTCTCCAAACTACTCAAAATTTCCACTATTGGTTCTCCAGAACCTGTCAGAACCTGCTGAATTTCACCTCTGCCGCAGGAATATGTTTGTCATTTGCAACCTTCATTGTCAGCTTCCAACAAGCAATCAGAAAATGATAGGAATTCACAAGCTGCAGTCATGTGACATTATGTCAACAAGATTTACTTAACAGCAACTCTAGATATGGTATGGTCATGTGATTTTGTGCTTTATGACATCACTTCAAAAGAAAGGATTTTTTAAAAACTAGAATCAAATATTTACATTACAATATTTACTTACAGTAAATATTGTCTTCAAATGACATTCTTTTTAATTCATAAGGTATTTGAAATTTGGAAAACTAGAGGTGGGGGAGCCACACATCACAGTAACCAACCATGCTAAGGAATAAAGCTGAACATACCATCTTCGTCCGTCTGAATAATGGTCTCCTCGCTCTCTTTCCGCCCTTCGGGGTTTGTCAAAATCATTTTGAGGCTCACATTTGTGTAAGGAGGCAGGTGATTCACAACATGCTGTGGTGCTTTGGGATCCATGTCCAAGCAGTCAGCCTTGCTTTCATTATGGCCACGGAAGTAATGGTAGCAGATGGTAACATTGAAGGTATGGCAGCGAGTGATGTTGTAACCTAGGGATTCCCAATCCACAGCAATACGACGTGCCTGGATTTCGGCAATTTTTAAGGTCTTGGGTGTTCTCATGGGCTCTAAAATACAGAATATAACACCATCACATTAACAACACACAAAATATTAGGCCAGAGAATGTATGCATAAAATGAAATCTCAAATATTTTTGTTTGTTTATACAAGTTATCTCATTTATCTCTACCTATCTCATGCAATCATTTTAGGAGGCTCACAACAATCCATAGAACATAATTAAATTTACTTTTCACTACAGGCACAGTGCAATCTCCCCACCCTAGCCCAATGCTTGGGGAAAGAGCTAGCTCTCTAGAAAGCTAAACTGTAGGGATCCCTCTGATTTCTAGTGGGAGGCTGTTCAAAGGACTGGAGTGGCCACCAACAAGATGCACCTCCAATGTCCCATTTAAGGAAGGGGACCTGGAGTGCACCCATGTTATCTAACCTAGAGGTATGGGCAGATACCCTTAGGAAGTGTCAAATAACCTGTCTCTGTGCAATGTAGGGCTTTAAAGGCCATAAAGCACCTTGAAAAAAAAAAGGTAAAAAGCAACTGGAAGCCAGTGCAGTTCATACAGCAGTGGTATTCCTTGGATGATCCATGAGACACCCAAAACTGTTTATGCTGCTGTATTCTAAACCAGTTGCAGTTTCTGGATGGTCTTCAGGGGCTGCAGAGTGCATTGCTGTAATCCAAACAGGAAGTGACTAAAAGCATGGATGATTGTGAGCAAGGCCTCGCAGTCTAGGAATGGGTGCGGTTGGTGCGCAGCCTGTTCCAGTCCCAGGTCCTGGAAGGAAGGTAATGGAGACTGACACCATTGTCGGTAAGCCATGTGGCCAGTAAAGTGATAGACACATAATTTAGTTCCACACCTGCGGCCACTATTTACCAAAGTGCTTGAGTCTTCTGCAACCCCTGAGGTCCTCACCAGTAGGATGAGATGGTGAGGACGATAAACATAATGAATACAGTATTTATCAAATCTATTTTAATAGATGGTAGTTTTTTTTTTTATTCAAACACACAATAAATAATTTCCATGGACCATTTTATTTTGCAGTTCTTCTATTACATACTAAAATCTGATCTGCATGCCTCTTACTGGTAGGCGGGGGTCTAGAAGATGGCCATTGTGCAAACTTAAATTTCCCTTGTCACAAAAGTTTCATTCTCTTCCTGTCCCTTCTGTATACGTTCTTCATAACATCCACGAGTGTTAAAAATGAAATGTTTAATTAGCAGACATTTTTGACTAATTAAGAATATTTGGGAAGATTGACAGAAGACTGACCAAGAGCCACCAAAGACTGCCATCAGCTGTTGGAATGCTTCTTTTTTATTTTGTGATTTCCTCGGGCACACATTAAAATTTGAGCAAATTGGATAATACATCATCCTGGTGAAGAGACAACGTGCTCCTAACTGTGATTTATCATGCCACCCAGCTATGCTGTTTACTAATTACACTAATTGCTCTACTAAGCTAGCAGTAACCAAAATGATACAGATATTAATTAAAATTTATGACTTGGGTACCCTTGCTATTCAGCCACAGCAAAAAGCTGAAAAACTAAAATGGAAAATCACTTTGAAATAGCTAACATCAGACCCCTTCCTTGATTCCCCAAATAAACTAACAAGATATCTAAACTGGTAAAATATGCACTATCACCCAAGCTTGACCAATTGTATGTACATAGATCTCAATTTTGTTAGAAAAAAATCAGAGTTACTTGTTTTACTGCATGGGTAGCCATCAATCTTTCATCATCTCCCCAGTGTGTTTATCCCGCATGCAAGACTAACTTTATAGTCTGACTTAATTAAAATGACTGCAAAATGAGAGTCATGACCATGAGTATACATGCTGGAGCCACATTTAAAAGTTTATACTCCACTACATTTATTTACATTAGTAAAATTATTATTTCTTGGCACTAATCTCAGACTCAAGATGACATTCAGACATAATTTGAATATTCATTGTGTATGAGTCCTTGAAAATACACAAACACACACACGCATATTCATTCACAAATTTTCACAGGCTTTTAAGATACTAATTAAACAAATTAAAAATTTCAACTAAGCAAACAGCAAGTCAAGCGGCGGTTCTGTTAAATCTGTTCAAGCATACAAGCTAATACAAGCCTCTATTTCTTGATTCAATAGAGAGATTGCTGGATGAATGTATTTTTCACAATTCAAAACTTATACTGTATTTGGATTTCCCCCACCCTCCCTGCTCTCAATTATCAGCTTCCATTGTGGGTAATTTTTCCCCATCTGTGCTGGTTTTTACTTTTCTGGTTAAAAGACAGTATAATAAATGAGAACGGTGATGAACATCTCAGCAATAATAATCTTGTTTTCATCAACTCCTTCAAACTCAGATATTCGATTTTTTAAAAAATTTGATTTATATGCCGCCCTTCTCTGGAGACTCAGGGCGGCTTATAGTGCGTTAAGCAATAGCCTTCATACTTTTGTATATTTTATACAAAGTCAGCTTATTATTATTATTATTATTATTATTATTATTATTATTATTATTAATAATAATAATAATAATAATAATAATAATAATAATAATAATTTTATTTCTATACCGCCCTTCTCCCAAAGGACTCAGGGCGGTGTACAGCCTATTTAAAAACACAGACAAAACAACAGTATAAAATTTAAAATAATTAAATAGGTGGCTCAAATTTAAAACCCCAATAAATTTAAATACCCAATTTAAAACTATTGTGTTGATAGTCCGGCCTGGCGGAACAACAGGGTCTTCAATGCGCAGCGAAACACTCGGAGGTCGGAGATCTTACGAATTTCCGGGGGCAGTTCATTCCACAGGGCTGGGGCTCCCACAGAGAAGGCCCTCCCCCTGGGTGTCGCCAGCCGACATAACTTGGCTGATGGCACCCTGAGGAGACCCTCTCTGTGGGAACAGACTGGTCGGTGGGAGGCTATTGGTGGCAGAAGACGGTCTTGGAGGTACCCGGGTCCTATGCCATGGAGCGCTTTAAAGGTGGTAACCAACACCTTGAATCGCACCCGGAAGACCACTGGGAGCCAGTGCAGCTCGCGCAGGAGGGGTGTCACATGGGCACAATGGGTTGCGCCCATAACCACCCGCGCGGCTGCATTCTGGACCAGTTGGAGCCTCCGAGTGCTCTTCAAGGGGAGCCCCATGTAGAGAGCATTACAATAGTCCAACCGGGAAGTAACAAGGGCATGAGTGACCATGCGCAGGGCGTCCCGATCCAGAAAGGGCTGCAACTGGCGAATCAGGCGAACCTGATAAAAGGCCCCCCTGGCCACGGCCGTCATATGTTCTTCCAAAGACAGCCGCGCATCCAGGAGGACACCCAGATTGCGAGCCCTCTCCGTGGGGGGTAAAGATTCACCCCCGATAGTCAGAGATGGCACCTGCTGACTATATCGGGGCGCCGGGAGCCACAGCCACTCGGTCTTGGAGGGGTTGGGTCTGAGCCTGTTCCTCCCCATCCAGACCCGCACGGCCTCCAGGCAGTGAGACATCACATTAAGGGCATCGTTGGGGGTGGTCTGGGGTGGAGATGTACAGCTGAGTATCATCAGCGTACAGATGGCACTTCACCCCAAAACCATGGATGATCTCACCCAGCGGCTTCACATAAATGTTGAACAGGAGGGGCGAGAGGACCGACCCCTTATTGCCCCCACAAACTGGGTCCTCATTTCACCTACCTTAGAAAGGATGGAAGGCTGAGTCAAGCAAGATTGAGCCTGGCAAGATTCGAATTTACTTTAATTGCAGACAGCTGGTGTTAAATTACAGTGCCTTGTCTGCAGAGCTATCCAGGCTCCTGAATTCAACAAACAACAGATTTGAGCAAGTTAGAAGGATCTTAACTCAGAGATTCATAACATGTTGTTCACATCTTTCCTGTTCAGCAATCTTTTGAGTTGAATTAATGATGATTTACTTTATGAAGACAGCCAGCTATCCATCCATCCATCTATCTATCTATCTATCTATCTATCTATCTATCTATCTATCTATCTATCTATCATCACCAAAATAACTCTCTTAATGAAGAAGTCATAGTGGTGTAGTGGTTAGAAAACAATATTGCAGGTTAATCTGCCAACTGCCAGCAGTTCAATCCTGACTGGCTCATGGTTGACTCAACTTTCCAGCCTTCCAAGGTTGGTAAAATGAGGACCCAGATTGTTGGGGGCAACGTGCTGACTCTGTAAACCATTTACAGAGGGCTGTAAGTACTATGAAGTGGTATATAAGTCTAAGTGCTATTGCTATTGCGTAAGTGTTCCAAAAATGGAATGCAGATTAAAATAAGAAAAACCTTAATGTCTTGAAGTTTTAACTGAAAAATCTGGGATAGGATACAGATTGTAAAATTAGCAACATGAAAGGTATTTACTTATCTTTGCATAGGACATCATTTGCTTGGTAGCCACTTCCAGGCATAAAAAATTATCCAATTACTAATGAGTAGGACAAAAAAAGGCATATGCCTTTTTTACTACTGTAATTCTCCAAAAAAAAAAAAAAAAGACCCTAAAATAACTCAAAGGACCCTTCCTATTCTAGGGTTAAGGGTTTCTCATGGAGGTATTATCTGATTTATTCTCCCCTCCCCTCTAAATTGAACCCCCAGCTGGGTCAAAGTGTGTGAATCCCCATACTTTAGCAAAGCCATAATTTAAATAATGTTAAAAGGGATTTTTTTTCTATAACTTGTGACCTACGTGATTATCAAAACATACTCAACCTGTTTATTTGCATAGATGATTGCAAGAACTTAGCAATACAGTGACACAGTTAGCAGAAAAGTACCTGCCACAGGTATGTTTGGCAAGTGTTTTTGACAGTTAAGCAAGTGTGCAAATAGTAAGTGAGAAATACATTAATTATATGGGAATCATTTATTCTTGGTAGCAGGATAACTTTCACCAAAATATATACCTGACTCTACTATGCATACCTTTATGCCTTCTATAATTTTAACTTTTAAAATACGCTTTCCTTCATTAATACTAGGATATTGGTATTAATTAGTAGCCATTAATATTAATTAATATTAATACAACTATTAACTGATATTGGTATCAATATCCTTGTATCCTTTTATACTAGGATATATCCCATTTTCTGTCCTTACTAGCACCCTATATTCTATACCTGCTTTGTTAAAAAAAAAAAAAACCTTTCAGCAAGTGCTATTTAATAAATTAGAAACTGAGGCAGGATTAGAAATTGATCATGCTAATCAAGTAGTAATCAATCATAGTTTAGCCCAACAAAGCACATTATAATTCCTTTGGTTAGAAAATAGTTCTTATTTAAGAGCCTGTTATTGTTTATTGCCCTTTACCCCACTGTAGAATATTTGGCTAAGCAAGCAATTATAGGAGGAGACAAGAAAATTTCAGCCTGTTTGGTATTACTGTGTAGTGACCATGAAGAAATTGTCAGATTGGCAGCACCCACACATTCGGATGAAAGAAAGTAGCTTGCTAAAGCCAAATAAGAAGTTTCTTCCTGATTAAAGCTCAGAAGAGATATTCCCAAGACATTTATTTAGTTTCTTTATGGATTCGAGTAGCTGCACAGATTAAAAAAAAAAATGCAACTCTGGGTGGAATAGAAAGACAATAAATTCACAGTTGGGGTGCTACTCCTCCTGGGTGAGATGAAGTGTGCAGCTGAAGGAGAAGTGTGAGGCCGGGAATGTTGTCAGTAGCACATAGCTTCCCAGAAAGGAGGCAGCACATTTCAGAGGGTTTCTATGATAATTTGACATCGCTAGCTCAACATAGCCAGCAGACGAAGTCCTTCTCACCATTGTTGACTCATTGCTGCCAACTCGCTACTGCCATCTCTTTGCAGGACATCTCAATACTACAAATTCACTGCAGGGACAATTCACTGTGAGTGCTGGATGGAGAGCCAGATGGGCGGGCCAGTAGGCTGTCAGAGAGGGGCGGCGATGAGTAGGGCTGTGCCGGATGGGAAGTGAGTGGGGGTGGGGTGTCAAAATGGGAAGCTTCCCTCTGTCCTGAACGTTTTTTTTTTTAAAGTCACATTGTTTAATGTTTGAGGGTGTCTTACTCTGAAAATAAGGGCAATTTTGGGAAGCAATGGGGTGAAGAAGCGAGTGGGAGTGGGGCGTCAAAATGGGAAGCCCCTGCCGCCCTGCAGAAACATAGTAGCCAAAGATATAAAGCACTTTCTACTTCTGGAAAATGGGGGAGAGAGGACCAACAAATCAGTTTTGTATCGATCAATTCATCATTAGCAAAGACTAACCATTTTCTGATCATTAAAGTCAGCCCTATTTCTTTCTAGCATTGGCAAAACTCTGCCTGCTGTCCCACTGCTGCTGAAAATGATGCTTTGATGTGCAATTTTGTTTTCTACTCTGAAGAACATCCATAACAGGGTCCTGAGAGATCAGATCCAATTGCTTTAAACTGGGGCACTGCAAAACCTCTAGCCACAAAGCCTCAATGGACAGTAATCTAATAACTGTTTCTTAAGAAGAGGTGGCTATTTTGTTTAGTAAATCTGAAAAAAAAAAACCCTTAATTGCAGCTCATTAAGAATAATTTCATCTGAAAGAAGAGGAGAATGAACCCATCCCAGATATTACTCTTTAGGGCTCCTCTGCCCTATAGACCACTGGCTGAGCCTTCTTACAATTTAATTCCAGCTAAGAAGCAAGCTAAATTTTTCAAAGTTATCAGGGCATTGTTTTTATTATTCTTCTCTTTTCAGGGCTTACTTTTTCACATACTCCCCAATCAAAAATTCTAATTAAATTCAAGAAATATACTTTGCTAATGTATTATCTTCTGTGCAGAGATGCTTAACGCATAGCTATGTTTTTCAAACTTCCTATACCCCGAGACATTAATGTTTGAAAGCCTAGAGCACTACCTAATTATTCAGTAGTTTATTGCATCTCTTCTGCATGTCAAAATTCTTTCTCCCCAATGGCACATCCAATTGATTATAGGTTTAGCAACAACCTTAAATGCACTAAACTCCAAAATTAAAGATAAAGTTTATTTTAAAATGCCAGCATCTCCAAGGATTTTTGGGCTATCCAATATGATTCAGTGTAGCATATGAAAGTGCCTGCTGATTGTAAGACAGTCACATCATTTTTGAGTGGGGCAACCAAATAAACTAAGGGCTCAGAAAGAAGATCTAAGCTTGTTTCCAAATATACAGTCTATACCTACTGCAATGCTCTCTACATGGGGCTCCCCTTGAGGAGCACCCAGAGGCTCCAACTGGTGCAGAATGCGGCCGCGCAGGGGATTATGGGAGCACATGTGATGCCTCTCCTGTGCGAGCTGCATTGGCTTCCAGTGGTCTTCCGGGTGCGCTTCAAGGTGTTGGTTACCACCTTTAAAGCGCTCCATGGCATCGGACCTGAGTATTTGCGAGACCGCCTTCTGCCACCGATTGCCTCCCATTGACCAGTATGCTCCCACAGAGAGGGACTCCTCAGGGTGCCGTCTGCCACACAATGTCGGCTGGCAACCCCCAGGGGGAGGGCCTTCTCTGTGGCAGCACCTGCCCTCTGGAACGATTTGCCCCCGGAGATACGAAGGATACCAGATCTCCGGGCCTTTCGCCATGCCCTAAAAATGTTTCTTTTCCATCAAGCAGGGCTGGCGTGAACCCCCCCTCCCTTTTTAGCTCTTTTCAGCTTTTTAGCTTTTTAAGTGTAAATTGGGTTTTAATTGGATTGTTTTAAATTGTGGGCCAAAGCTGTATAATTCTTTTAATTGATTTTAAATTTTGTATTGGCATGTTTTTATCCTTGGCTGTGCACCACCCTGAGTCCAATAGGAGAGGGCGGTATATAAATTGAATAAATAATAATAAAATAATAATAATACCAGGGGTCCCCAAACTTGGCAGCTTTAAGACTTGCGGACTTCAACTCCCAGAATTCTCCAACCAGCATAGCTGGGAGTTGAAGTCCACAAGTCTTAAAGCTGCCAAGTTTGAAGACCTCTGGTCTATACAAAGAGAAGCTAAGTATACTGGCCTTGAATACTCATACTCATATCGAAAGCACAGAGGTGCTTCCAGGTTGAAAAGATTAATTGGTGACATCAACCATTGCCTGAGGGACACACAGTTTGGGATTCCTTTCATGTCCCTAGCAGGAGCAGGAGCAGGAGCCAAAGTTGGGAGATAACCCTGCCTCACAGCACCCCTCGGGTCTCAAACATGGTCTTGCTAATCTCCAACCCAGTGTCCTGACCACATGAGCCACTGTACTCTTTTGCCTTGCATAGTTAAAACAGGTTTGCTTTGTTCTTACATTACTGCATGTCATCTCTCTCTCTCTCCCAGAATTCAATTTGAAGTAAACTCAGAAATTTAGCTAGGTATAGCCTTCAGTGAACCAGCATTCAACAGATATGCTGTTTTTAAGATGGAGTATTTTCTAAACAACAACATATGATACCTAAAACCAAGTAAATTTATGATGATGGTGGACTGCAGTGTCCTTTGTCAAAGAAACTGAGTTGCAAGCGGGATCTAATCCATGCAAGGGTAGTCATCATAAATTTGTAATATTTTAACTGCCATAAGATTGTCTGTGTGCATGTGTATGTACTTTTTTAATGTGGTTTCTACCTGGAAGACACAATTAAATAAGTTATTTTCTCCCATTGGCAAAATGGCCTCTCTCCAAAAGTTAACTTTTCATGGGCCAGAAGAGGAAGAAGAGAGAGGAAAAATAAATATGTCTATAATTTTTTTTTAAAAAAATAACAACATAATGCCAGCTTGCCTTGAACCATAAGCAATCAATCGATGCTATAATTATGGAAAGGAATAAATGCTTATGAATCCTATATTTGGATTTTTACAAATTAATAGCATTGAAACAATTCTAAATCTAGAATGTAATTCCCCTATGCCTATGAGCAGCGTAAGAGATAACATTGACGCAGTGGTGAAATCCAAATTTTTTTACTACTGGTTCTGTGGGTGTGGCTTGGTGGGCGTGGTGTGACTTGGTGGGTGTTGCAGGGGAAAGATACTGCAAAATCTCCATTCCCACCCCATGGCAGGAGACAGATACTGCAAAATTCCCATTCCCTCCCCACTCCTGGGGGAAGGATATTGCAAAATCTCCATTCCCACCCCACCCTGGGGCCAGTCAGAGGTGGTATTTGCCAGTTCTCTGAACTACTCAAAATTTCTGCTACCGGTTCTCCAGAACCTGTCAGAACCTGCTGGATTTTACCCCTTCATAGAAATATAGTAAATTCTAAGTATAACTGGTGAAAAAAAAAATAGTGGCAAAGTTGTGAGTTTCTATTTAATAATGTATTGCCATGCAGAAGAAAACTGAACTGGAGACTTTTGTTATATTCTCCTGACAACTTAAGGTTGTTTCTCATGAAACATCTGAAGAAATCACAATTCTGATAGCCCATGGGATACAGTTTGCTTGCATATCAATTTCTACATAGGGAGAGTTGTGCTGTGCCCATTTTTGTTTTCTTTTTAATTTAGCCATCATGTGCATTCCCTTTAACAGCTTCCAACAGATAATTGATTTAATATCTTCACAACAGACCCCAAATTAATTATACTTCTGAAGTTGAGAGAAGAGAAAAATCCGTTTCTCCCAGATGACAGAAATACATATAATAGATGCGTGTATGATGGTTATGCTTTCTGACAAATCTTTATTGGCTGAGAAAACAGAATTATTATTTCATATCAATGGTTCTTCATCTGCCGCATGGCATCCCACTAATCAGTCTATCAAAGAATGTGAATCCCACCATGACAGAAATAAAAAGCTCATTTTTTTCCTGAAAAGCATAGTTGCATGTTTATGTGCAATCTTCTATTGCAGGGGTGTCAAACTCAATTTCATTGAGGGACGCATCAGGGTTATGTTTGACCTTGGGGGGGCCAGAATGGGTGTGGCCAAGGTAGGCATGGGCAGATTGACGTCACTCATGTCGGGGGCGCCTGTGGTGGCCTGAGGGCTCTGCCAGAGAAAACAGGTTCCCGAGCTCCGTTTTCGGCTGCGATGGCCTCCTGTAACCCTCTGCCAGCAAAAACGTTTTCACTGGCAGAGGCACCATGACAGTGGTGGGTTGCTCCCAGTTCGGTTTGGTCCAGTCCAGTTCTATAGAACCAGTAGTAAAACCGGTGGGAGGCTCTGGCTACCTTCCACGACATCATTATGGGAGATCTGTGCATATGCAGAAGCGCGATCCCACTGCGAACCGGTAGTAAAGGTAAGTAGAACCCACCCCTGCACCACAGGCCAGTCCTTTGCTGTTTCCAGGCCAGATCTAAGCACCCCACAGGCCGTATCCAGCCTCTGGGCCTTGAGTTTGACACCCCTGTTCTATTGTATACATCTTTCCATTTATTAATTCAAACTTAAAAGTTTTAATGTTGCACAAAGTCTATTTACGAGTTCCCCTATATTATGTTTTATATGTTCTACTGAACGAGAGCTAGTTTTCCATGATCATATCTTTTTTTTAAAAAAAAAAAAACATCCAAAGGTTATTAATAGACAAGTGGATAAAAAGATTTTTAAAAGAGTAAACAGAAGAAAGACACAAAACTTGATCCACAAGCCAACGTAAAGGACCTGAATGATTTAATAAAAAGCTCAAGATAACAGCTAAAAGGAAATTCTATTTCTTTAGCACTTGATAAGGAATAGATGACACAACAGGCCAGTATCTGGGTCTCCTTGTAGAGATTACCCACTTTTGTTCAGAGACTGTTTTCGAAACAAAAGGTCCATCGTTAAATAGGAAAAGCAGAGAGCAACACGCATTTCCTTGGAACCAATTTTAATGATAAAATGCATTACCCGCTGTCAATCAAAGAAAATCAGAATATGTTACCGTGCCTGTGTGACAAAAAGGCTATTTCTCAAAGTAGTACACAAGAACAGGACATTCAAGCATGACAAGTGCTTTGCTATTGGTTTTTTTCAACAGACATCCCATAGGTTGATCACAACACACAATTTCAGTTCCATTTATTTGAAATAAAAGGAAGTGGCTTTTCTGCTTGGTAGATAACATATATTTGTCTCTGTGAAATTGAAAGCAATGAGACAAATTTAATAGAAATGGCAAAGGAGGCTGACAAAAAGAGTAGCATAAATACGTGGGGTCTTGCCATTTCCCTCCCTTTTTATTCTTCTGCTTCTAAATTTTGAGACAGGAGTCATTTAAAGATTGCATAACCGGGCACTCTTTAAAGCATATTGTTACCTGCTTCTTTATGGCTACTTAACATAGTGAAGGTAAAGGTTCCCCTCACACATATGTGCTAGTTGTTCCCGACTCTAGGGGGCGGTGCTCATCTCCGCTTCAAAGCCGAAGAGCCAGCGCTGTCCGAAAACGTCTCCCTGATCATGTGTCTCAAAGGTGGTCCCTATTTTTCTACTTGCATTTTTTATGTGCTTTCAAACTGCTAGGTTGGCAGATGGTGGGACAAATAATGGGAGCTCACCTCATTACACGGCACTAGGGATTCGAACCGCTGAACTGCCAATCTTTCGATCGACCAGCTCAGCGTCTTAGCCACTGAGCCACTACATACCTATTTAACATACAAGGGTGAATTAACACGGCAAGGAACATGCACTCTTTTAAAAAGGCAATATAATATTGTTGCCAAGGAAGGGAACTGCATGTCAGGAAGTCTCTGGTTCAAATCTTAAACTAATTTACAAAGCTGGCTACTCTACTCTCCAAAACTGTTTTAATAATATTATTTTAGTTCACGAATGACATTATTCTCAGTACAAATACAGTGCAGGATAGCCAACTAGTTTATTGTCCATCAACTAAGCCAACTGATACTTCCTTCACTACATCAGATGATGATTTGATCCAGATTGACATGAATTGTTATCTGGGATATCTATGGGGTACAGGGACCCATTTGAAAGATCTACCTTACAAGCCTAATGGATCCAGACGATTATGATCGGATGTACTGCATGACTCCTGGCAACTCATTAACATAAGATAACAAAAAAAAATCATTAACATAAAGAAGCATTAACATAAGATAACAAAAAGCAAAACTAAAAAGAACAAATTCAGATTGGGACAAAGGGATAACAAGGATAACAAATTCAGATGGGGACAAAGAAAAAGAAGAAAAGGGGGCTTCAACAGGGTTTGCCAAAGGCATGGCTAAAAACCCCTGGGTTTTTTCCCCCTAAGGGGGGAATTTCATTCCAGACAGAGAGCAGGGATCATCTGGAATTTATAGATTTAGCATTTCAGCTAGTACAGCAGCTAGAGGCCATGGCTAGAAGGGCCTTTGCCCAACTTTGACTAGTGTGGCAGTTGCGGTCTTCCCTGGGGCAAGTAGACTTTGCTACAGAGACTTACCACCCCAGTTAGATTGCTGCAATTCATTTTCCCAAAGCTGCCTTTATAGACTACTTGCATACAGGTAATCCTTGACTGATAGCCACAAATTTCTGTTGCTAAATGAGACATTGATTAAGTGAGTTTTGACCCATTTTACAACCTTTCTTGCCACAGTTCTTAAATGAATCACTGCAGTTATTAATTTAGTATCATGGTTGCTAAATGAGTCTGGCTTCCTCATTGCTTGTCAGAAGGTTATCACATGACCCAGGGACAATGCAATCATCATAAATATGAGTCAGTTGTCAAACGTCAGAATTTTGATCACGTGACCTTGGGGATCCTGCAATGGTTGTTGTAAGTGTGAAAAACGGTAATAAATCACTTTTTTCAGTGTTGTCCCAACTTTGAACGTTCAGTAAATGAACCGTTGTAAATCGAGGACTCCCTGTACTGCAGTTAATCCAGAATGCAACACCTCATGTATTAATCGAGAATTGTGAACATGTTATATCTGTGCTATCGATCCTCAACTGGCTATCAATTAGCTTTTGACAGCAATCTCTCTGATCAGTGAAGTTCTTTATGGCTTGACACCTTGAGACCTTCAGGATGACTTGCTCCAAACAGGATTGGCCCAATGCATTAGGTCATCTCAAGAGTAAATTACCCATAGCGTTCCATTTTGGAGAGCTTGTTGTTGTTGTTAATTGCAAAGTCGTGTCTGACCCATTGCAACCTCATGGACACCGTTCCTCCAGGCCTTCCTGTCCTCTACCATCCTCTGGAGTCCATTTAAGCTGACGCCTACTGCTTCAGTGACTCCATCCAGCCACCTCATTCTCTGCTGTCCCCTTTTTCTTTTGCCCTCAATCTTTCCCAGCATTAGGCTCTTCTCCAGTGAGTCCTTCCTTCTCATTAGGTGGCCAAAGTATTTGAGTTTCATCTTCAGGATTTGGCTTTCTAAAGAGCATTCAGGGTTTATTTCCTCTAGGATTGACAGGTTTGATTGCCTTGCAGTCCAAGGGACTCGCAGGAGTCTTCTCCAGCATCATAGTTCAAAGGCCTCAATTCTTTGGCACTCAGCCTTTCTTATAGTCCAACTTTCTTTTTTTGGGGAGGAGGGGGAGCTAGCGAGAGATAAAGCCAGTAGTCACTGCTTCTCAGTAGTAGCACTGATTCTCTGAAACAGTTTCCCTGTGGAGACCAGGCTGTCTCCCTCCCTGACTTTGTTGGGAAAAATGCTGAAAACATAAGTGTTGCAGAGGGCATTCTAACCTAATTGAGCCATCTCTGCTTTTATTTTTGAATGGTTATTTTATTTTTATTTAGTTTGGATGATTTCCTCTGTTTCTCTTTATATCACTTTAACCACCAAGAGCCATTTGATTGCAGAGACACACAAATACAATAAAAAAAAAAAATAGATATCATTCCAATAATTGAGTTCATACTTGGTGTGCCTAGTATGCTTTCATCTGAATGTAAATGCAGCCACGTTCTAAACAGCAACACAAATCACCCAAGCAGTAAAACACAAAAAAGAGGTAGAGATGGCACAGAATATAAAGGCAGAAAAAACCACCTAAGAGAGTGCAGAGAGGAAGTTCATAGCTTCTCAACCAAAGGCAGTATCTGCTGATGGAAGTACGATTATATGTATAATTATCTAACATCTTCCCTATAATATTTTGGCAGATTTTGTAGGTTGATCTACATTTAGATTTAGATTTACATTTACATTTAGATCTACATTTAGAGGGGACACGGTGGCTCAGTGGCTAAGACACTGAGTTTGTCGATCAAAAGATTGGCAGTTCGAATCCATAGTGCTGCACAACAGGGTGAGCTCCTGTTACTTGTCCCAGCTTTTGCCAACCTAGCAGTTCGAAAACATGTAAAAAATGCAAGTACCTTTGGTGGGAAGGTAACAGCATTCCGTCTGCCTTTGGTGTTTAGTCATAGAAATAGAATAACAGAGTTGGAAGGGACCTTGGGGAGGGACCTCACTTCAAATAAATGGTTATCCAACATCTTCTTAAAAATTTCCAGTGATGGAGCATTCACAACTTCTGCAGGGAAGTTGTTCCACTATTAATTGTTCTAACTGTCAGGAAATTTCTCCTTAATTCTAAGTTGCTTCTCTCCTTGATTAGTTTCCACCCATTGCTTCTTGTTCTACCCTCAGGTGCTTTGAAGAATAGTTTGACTCCCTCTTCTTTGTGGCAGCCCCTGAGATATTGGAACAATACTGTCATGTCTCCCTACTCCTTTTCATTAAACTAGACATACCCAGTTCCTGCAACCAGTCTTCATATGTTTTAGCCTCCAGTCCCCTAATCATCTTTGTTGCTTTTCTGTGCACTCTTTCCAGAGTCTCCACATCTTTTTTACATTGTGGCGACCAAAACTGAATGCAATATTCCAAGTGTGGCCTTACCAAGGCATTATAAAGTGGTATTAACATTTCACATGATCTTGATTCTATCCCTCTGTTTATGCAGCCCAGAACTGTGTTGGCTTTTTTGGTAGCTGCTGCACACTGCTGGCTCATGTCACATGATCACGGTGATGTCTTCGGACAGTGCTGGCTCTTCGGCTTTGAAACGGAGATGAGCACCGCCCCCTAGAGTCGGGAACGACTAGCACATATGTGCGAGGGGAACCTTTACCTTTTACCTACATTTAGAGTATAATGGTGGAAGTTTTTACCTAAACAAATTGGTGATCATGTTGGAACGGAATAAAAGTTCTGGCATTTAACAATTATTATAAAAATTTGTAAATGCCAGAATTTTTGTTGACTTCCAAGTAATCACAGAATGGTGCATTGTTGTTATATGATGCCAGAGAATTTATCTATAATGTACGAAGGCATGTCAAATGTATGTTGGACATGAGAAGAATAAGAAACGACATTCTATAGTGCTTAGTGAACATTAAAAAAAAAGTTAAAAAATGGAATTAAATACATACATTGATGCAGAGGATTTTAAAGATTAATATTCAATTAAATCCAGAAAATGTTTGTATTTAGGACAAATGGGCAAACAGTTTAGAAAAAGTCATAGAAGATGATTTCAATATATGATTCCTGCGGCAAGAACATTATATGCACAAAAATAGAAAGATTCAACATTTCCTACTCATGGAAGTTATGGTGGAAAATGGATGGAAACATTGAGAGAATTTGCTGAGATGGCCGAACTGACTTCTTTGATTACCGAAAAGTCATTACTGACATTTATCAATGACTGGAAAGCCCTTGTGGACTTTTTGCATAAAAAAGAAAATGATTTTGTGACCTATGTTTTTGATGATTAGACAGAATAGGTTATAGCAAGAAGGGAATTATGATGTAATCTGAAAGAGAGAGAGGCAGAGAGGTTTGATTACAATTGTATGTATATATACCAAGCCACTTTATGATTCTTAACGAATATGCCATATTTTTAGGAGTATAAAACACACCGTTTTCCTTCAAAAAAGAGGGTGAAAATCTAGGTGCGTCTTATATTCCGAATGTAGCCCTGCCCAGCTTCTCAAACTAAGGTATCAGAGGCTGAAAAAAGCATCAGAAAGAAGCTTCAGAAAAGAAGCCCCCAAACAGAGCTTCAGAGGCTTTTTTCTGAAGCTCTGTTTCAGAGGCTTTCAGAGTTAGGAAAAAAAGTTTTTTCTGAAACAGAGTTTCAGAAGTTTTAGAGGCAGAAAAAAAAGCGAAAAAAAGCAAGGCACAGAGCTCATAAGGAACCTGTTGCTAAAATTCACCTCTGAGAACAGCTGATTGGGGGTATTCCGGGAGCAGATCCACCTGCCAATCAGCTTTTTTCTTATTTTCCTCCCCAAAAACTAAAGTGCACCTTATACTCAGGTGTGTCTTATACTCTGAAAAATATGGTATATTTTCTTTTTATGTACACTGAGAGCCTATGCACCAAAGACAAATTCTCTGTGTGTCCAATCACACTTGGCCAATAAAGAATTGTATTATATTTCTCTTCATGTTTTCTATCTTTTAAATTTTTTGTAACATTTTTTCTTCTTTTTCTTTCTTTTTAATGCTTGTTACATGTCATATATATGGGGGTAAGCAAATGGGACAAAGTGTAAAAATAGAGTAAGAAATAGTTAAACAAATAAAGAAAGAAGAAAAGGGGAAAAAATCTCAATGTATTTTTTTAGGTTTCACCAAAACCATTCACTATACACCATCACTTTTTTTCCTTGCAAACTATCCTATTTATACAACATCCCTACACTGATTAAAACAATCACTTGCTGTATATTAACTTCAAGTTTATTGAACACCTTTTCATTGTTGACCTTATCCTTGTTTCATCATTCAACTATCTAAAGTATTCCAGTCTCTTGGTATATTCAACTCAAATTGCAATAAAACAAATTAGACAGAAGTAATGTAGCTGTTCCCTTCATTCAGTATATTGGGGAAATAACAGTGTCCATTGAGCTTAATGGATTGTAAACAATGTGCTGCATATAAATCAAATTAACTGTGTATGCAAAGCACATATCTAATTTGAAATCAGAATATGAATTCTGTTTATCACAGGGAACTTACACAAGTTCCCTTCTACTGTATATACAATATTCCCTCTTGACTATAAAGAGATATATCAAGGCCTTTCAACATGATACTGCTTATGCTGGTCCCATCGTTTTTTGAAGACAATGATTCTCAAGATCAGTTTTTTATAGATACACCAAATGAAGTCTATACAGGTAGTTCGCAGCTTACAACAGTTTTTGTTTAGTGACCGTTCAAAGTTACAATGGCACTGAAAAAATTGACTCAGTCGTTTTTCACACTTATGACCGTTGCAACATCCCCATGGTTGTGGGATCAAAATTCAGATGCTTGGCAACTGAGTCATATTTATGACGGTCCAGTGTCCCAGGATTGTGTGATAATCTTTTATGACCTTCTCACAGGCACTGTCAATGGGGAAGCCAGGTTCACGTAACAATGGTGATGATTCATTTAACAAATGTGGCAAGAAAGGTCGTAAAATGGGGCAAAACTCTTTTAACAAATGTCTCACTTAGCAACAGAAATTTTGGGCTCAATTGGAGTTGTAAGTCAAGGACTGCCTGATTTGGATAGGGATCACTCACAAAGGGAAAGTCTGATAGCATTTCCATAGTAACTCTGTAATCAATCACTTCAGACAGAAAACTTGAGCCATTTCTACAATAGTAAAGGTAAAGATTCCCCCACACATGCATTCTAGGGGTGGTGTTCATCTCCATTTCAAAGCTGAGGAGCTAGCGCTTTCTGAAGACTTCTCCATGGTCATGTGGCTGGCATGACTAAAAGCCAAAGGCACACGGAACATTGTTATCTTCCCGCAAAAATAGTCCTGTTGTGGCTCCGTTGTCTGAGCCTGGGCTGTCGACAGATGCAGACTCTGAGAGTGAGGGAGAGGAGTTGGCAAGGCCTCCCTCTCCAGGACCCTCCTCTCTGGCAATGCCTCCGGAGGACACCGAAGGCCAAACGATAGGCTCAGAGCCAAGCACGTCCCCGCAGCCACAGGTGGACAGCGATGAAGAAGATAAGTGCTGGCTGGACCTGCAACAGAGGCGCAGGGAGAAGCGTGCACAGCAGAAGGGAAGGCGTGCCAGAGATTATCTGAGTCACTGGACCACACCCCACAGGGTATAAATGTGGGTGTGGTGGCCGGTTCAGTTTGTGACGAGCAAAAACTGGAAATACTCCATGATCTCTGCGTTACTGGACTTTGCCTGCTTTATCAGACTGCATTTGGATTAATCCTTGTATTGTTGACACTCTGCCTGTTTTATCGGCATGCTGGCAGTCTAATCTTTGTTTTGTGTGAGTAAAGTCTGAATTGGCAGCTAGCCACTGGATTGCTGCCAGCTTTATCTTCAAAGAGTTTTGTTGTGTGGCTTATTAACTCCGGGCCGTCTGTGGGGGTGCGTGTGGAGTACGGGGACAGAACAGGTCCCTATTTTTCTACTTGCATTTTTTACGTGCTTTCGAACTGCTAGGCTGGCAGACGCTGGGACAAGTAACAGGAGCTCACTCCGTTACGCGGTGCTAGGGATTCGAACCGCTGAACTGCCGACTTTCTAAGCGACAAGCTCAGCACTTAGCCACTGAGCCACTTCATCCCTTATTTCTACAATGGAGATCTATTATATATAAATAGTGTATATAAACATACAGGGGGTGAGACAGAAACTGTGTACTTTAGTAAATTACAGGTGTGAAACAATTATACAGCGTTACATTTATTTCAGGAGAAGAATGCTATGTCTTTCAATAAATTAAAGATGTGAAATAACTATACAGCTTTATATTTATTCATACTATTGGGATTTTGACATCCTTTGGGGGTTTATCTGTCTGCATAATGTGTGGGCCTCAAATAAACCCCTATGTTATTACATAGATACTTAGCAGATGGACAATTGTTTCAGTAGCAACCTGAGGATTGTTAATATATTTAGCTACTTTTTAAAGCACCTATTTTTGCACATGCAAAATCTCTCTCTGTGGTGCAGAGACAAAGTAAAGAGACAAAGATATAACTGTGCTATTGGTAATTATTTTTCAGTTTATCTAGTGGAATGTTTATTCTGCAGCCTCCATGCATGATTAACAGTTTGTGTATCCTTCACCTGTAATCAATAGCTGTGAAGTCTTGTATTAGCTGTAGAGATTAGATAGCCCTTGATAATAAATTCCATTGATTTCCACATCTGAGCTGTAATAATCCCACAACATTTTTCAGCATTTAAATTAAAAAGAAATATATAGCTTTCAATAAGTGGAAATACCATCGTGATTATATGATGTGACCTCTTTAAACTCATCCCTCCAGATGAATAAAAGCATCTGATATAATAAAACGTGAACGAGTGTGTCAACAAGCATGGAAATGAAAAAGAAAAAAGAAAAAAAGGAGCAACTGAGTGCCAGAAAAAGGCTTGTTATAATTTTTAAAAAGAACATGTTTTTCTTATATCATATCTCTAAACTATTTTGTTTCTGAGTAACGCTGGGAGGAAATTGAGACAAATAGATTCAACCTCCATTCCCCAATCTACTTAGATTTGGCAATTTCTCTGTATCTCCTGCTGTTTTTTTTTTTTTTTGAAAAGAACGCATTATAGTTCTTCATTATATATAACATTCATGTTCAACCCATCCTGTTCTTAGTTAATCCCTAACTGTAAAGTTATAGTCCACATACTGAAACAAACAGCTGGAGGAGACTTCAAACTCATATATTCTAGTCCCTTCCATTATATCTTTTTTTTTTTTAATCTGGAAGGTGGAGAAAGCAGGTGCTTTGAATTAAAATGCTTTTGTTTTCTCCCCTTTCTGCTTTTCCTAGAAATATACTGCTGAAATCACACAAATATAACTGTAGGTATCACACCTGCAGTGAGAATTAAGAGCACATGGATCTCACTGCTGGCAAGATATGCAATCTCTTCCTCTCTTTACCTCTGCTCCCTGCAGAAGCATTGGGACTAGATGGAAATAGATGCTGTGATATGGTGGGATTAATTAGGATAAATCTATATTCACATTTTTGTACCATCAGTTATTTAATTATTTAGGATTCTCCCCTCATCCAATACACAAAAAAACTTATCACCTGCATTGATTGTTCCACATTTTTTTAAAATTTCTGCACCTGTTTGTATATGGATCTCAATCCTCTATTAAGAAACACAGTGTTACTCCCTTACTGAAACTACTGTAAGCATGTTGGGGTACTTGCATAAACAAGAAACAAGTCAAACTTATCTTTCATTTTTTGGTGAAGCAACAATACTTCAATTAATTAATTAATTAATTAATTAAGTCATTCATTCATTCAATTTCTAGAACCATCCATCTCAAGCAAGATGGCAAACAATTGTCAAACAATTAAAAACTAATATAACTAATAAATTTCCCTACAACTTTTCATGGTAGGAAGATAGCAATAGCAATAGTACTTAAGATTTAGATACTGCTTCACCGGGCTTTACAGCCCTCTCTAACCAGTTTACAGAGTCAGCATTTTGCCCCCAACAATCTGGATCCTTATTTTACCGACCTAGGAAGGATGGAAGACTCTCAACCTTGAGTCAATGAGAATCAAACTGCCGAATTTCTGGCAGCCGGCAGTCAGCAGTATTAGCCTGCCCTGCAATACTGCATTCTAACAACTGCGCCACCACTGCTCTTAAGATTCTAGATTCCTACTAAGACTTCCTTCTAATGGCAATGTAGTTCTTGGTTAGCATGTTTTGTTTGGCCTGTAGGGTGACATGAAAGGATGGACGTGAAGATTGATTCATGCAATTTCCTTTCTAAGGTTAACTAGCACTGCAGTTGGGCATTCCTGACCATGCTCCTAGGATTTGCCCCTGTGGATATTCTGTCTCAAATCAGAAGTACATGACTGGAATAATATGGAATCAGGAATGGTATACAGGTAGTCCTCGATTTACGTCAAAGTTACAACATCATTGAAAAAAGTGACTTATTATCAGTTTCCACACTTATGGCCGTAATAGCATCCCCACGGTCATGTGAGCAAAATCCAGACACTTGGCAATTTACTCATATTTATGAAGGTTGCAGTGTCTCAGGGTCATGTGAACCCCATTTTGCGACCTTCTGACAAACAAAGTCAACGGGGAAACCAGATTCACTTAACAACAGTTTGACTAATTTAACGACTACACTGATTCACTTAGGTGGCTAGAAAGGTCATCAAATGGGGCAAACTCACTTAACAAATATTTCACTTAGCAAGAGAAATGTTGGGTTCAATAGTGGTCATAGGCCGAGGACCACCTGTATAAGTGCATGATGCTTACTCACTCTGTAATGTACATAAACTCCATCTGTACCATGTGCACACAGAAACTCCATGTTGTATTTTAAGCTGAATGAATCAGAGAGTGATTAATCAGTCAGTTATTGCATCCAGGAAATACTAACAAACATCCAGCCACTAGTATTGGTATATGGCAAATTAATTATAACCATTTCTGCTCTTTCAAGGCTTTTACTGAAAAATTACAACTACTTAATGTGCAGATGGATGACACTGCCATTAGAGCAAATTGGTAATGCAGCCTTTTAAAATAAACAAAAGAGGACAAAATCGTGCTTAGAGCAAAAAATAAAAATAAAAATCTGCCTTTCTTTTTTCATGAAAGCAAATTCTTTTCTGTGAGACACAGAAGAGCCTCCCTAGGGATAATTCAAATTAGAGTTACAGGGCAAACAAAAAGACATATCAGTGAAACCAAATACTTTTGCTCATTTAACAAGTTCCTGTGATTTCAAGTCAAACAACATCACAGAAAGACTTGGCTGGCAGCTTTCTTTTATTCTTTGTCTTGTTTTTCAGAACGAAGTATCTCAAATATCTGGTGCAGGGGAGGAAAGCAACTTAACTATAATAAGGATCAAATAAATATTCTTAAACTCAGGTTGATTTTCTTCTGTTAGAAACCCCCAACAATGTTGCCTTCGCACTATACTTATTTTCTTTCGCACTGTATCCATTTCCATTCCAAACTTTAAGCAATACTTGAGAATTTCTGATTTATCTAAGGAGTTAAACTAGAAAAGTTGAATTACAGTGCAACAAGCAAAGCTTCTCAGAGATCTAAGAAGCTACCTACAACCTCAACAAGTTTTTTGTTATACACACACACACACACACACACACACACACATCCCAAGCTTCATGCCATCAGAATGCCAAAATACCTAGTAATCTAACATGGAGCTCCATCAGCTCTCCACAGAAAAAACCAGCTCACCACTGAAGTTTAAAATGACTTTTGGTATTAAGTCACAATCAGATAGGATTATGGCTGCACACAGTATTTGGTCTAATTTTTTTCCAGTTTCTGCCCCATCCTCTTTTAAAATTCTTTTCTAGAGCATCTTCTTCTTCTTGTGCCATATCCGTCATTGGAGATTGGCGATCATGTTGGCAATCCTATTTTTAACAATAGCCACAAAAAAAAGTGCTGCTGAGTTTTGTCCAAACCATGGCTTAGATTTTGAAGCCATGATATTCTTCTTCTGCCTGGACCTCGTTTGCCTTCAATCTGTCCTTGGAGGATTAAGTGAAGTATGCTGTATTTTTCTGGATATCGCATCACATGTCCAAAATATTTTAACTTTTGCTCTTTTATGGGTTTGATGATTTCGCTTGCCTTTCCCAGGCGGCTTATCACCTCCTCATTTCTGATTTTGTCAACCCAATTTATACGTAACAGCCACCTGTAAATCCACATTTGAAATGCTTCTAGTCTCTTCAAGTGGTTTTCTGTCAGAGACCAACTCTCCATTCCATAGAGGGAACAGAAATTGGAGAATAATAAAGAATGATGGGGTGTTGAAAAGAGGGTAAAACATAGAGGATCAAAGAAAGCATGAGTGGCATCACTCACATTGGGTTGTATGTACTGCTTGTTTCTCTCCCTCTACCATGAAACTGCCATCTCAAGAAATGGGGGGCTCCATAGAAAGGTCACACCCTCCTGAATCAAATAATCTTTGAACCAGAGGTTCAGTCACAATTATCCTTCACAAATATTATTTTCTTCAATTTTAGATTACTCTTAAGATATTAAAGTACCACTTACCAAAATATTATATTATGTAGGACCCAGCAAAAGCCAAACACTTTTAAACCCCATATCTACAAATCACTTTCTTTCCCTGCTTCCAGCTCATAATTACCTACATAATTGTTTTCCAGACCCTAGATGCCTATTTAATTGTGATTTGTAAAGGAAAAATTAGTTTTCAAACATTTAAAACTCAAATAGAAAAATAACAAATCCTCTTAGTAAGATTCAGGGGCGTTATTAGAAAAGAATTAAAAATTGAATATATTCAGTTCTGAAAAGAGTAATGGCTGAATATTGGCAACTTTCTTTTGGAAATATGACCATCTCTGGTTGTTTACACATAGACATTTATTTTTCATTGTTCAATACAACAAAACCAAACCAAACATATGAAATATCAAAATACAAAAAAGGCAAAGAAACGTAGAAACTAGACAAACAAAGAAAACATAAAATTTGGTATTAAACAGAATCTGCTATGACTCAAAGGAAGACTTTTCAGTCTGAATGGGAGTCTCCAATTCTATAAGCAACTGAACAATATTTTGCCCCTGGAAGTGATTCTACATACAGATTATCTAGAATGGTAGGAAAGGTGAAGGTTTGTAACAGAAACATAACCTGGCTTGGAAAAGATAGTGTAAGGAAAGAAGGAACAACTGTGAAGAACAGGAAGAGAGCCATAACCAAGAAAGTGGTCAGATAAAAGAAGTCTGACCAGTCAGTTTTGTAACCCAAGTGTCTCAGGTAAAACCCTTCCTAATTCTCATGAACATGAAAAGACGGATAGGGAAGCCCATTCATACTTGCAATATCCTGTTATTACAACCTTAAAGTAAAAACAGTATGTCCTGCAGGACTTTGGTTTCTTAGCCTGGTCTGCCTTGGAGGGTTTTTCTTCTGGTAAATTTGTTGGTTTTTGACTCTTTATGCACACCATGACAGTTATTTCTTTAAGCATTAATGACACGTTTTACACCCCCTTTGATATTTTGGAGCCTCTGCTTGTTCCAGGGACTAGAACTAAACCAGATTGCTTCTCATGGTTAATCCCTCCATATAACTTCACATCTCATTCCCACCGAATACAGAAATCGCTCTGCAATTCAATTTTGTGGGTCTATGTATATTAAACAAGAATAGGCCAGCACATTTCCCTCTTACCAATATCAAGAAGATCCGTAAGAGTGGATGCCTTCAAATGATCTGCCACTTGTTACTGTTTTAAGACAAAGAAGCTGTTTTCACCATTGTCACTATGGAAAACTGTAGTAGAGTTTTTTATAGAGTAAGGTGTTATGGGAAGAAATCTCTTTGCCAATGTAGACATGGTCTAAAATTGCCCTTCTCTTATGAATCATTCCTAGTGATGTAATTTTCTTAAAGGAAAGACAATTAACAGCTGCTGTGTAAAATAATTATATCTACCAAATGTTGTTGGCCAGAAATATGAATGCATAATTGTTCCTGCCATCTGTTAATTATACTATTAACTACTTAATCATTTATATATATTATTTGAGTTCCATGCACTTTTAAATAGCTTTCATATATTCTCTGCTCTCATTCTGACAGAACTAAGACATTAAAAGCATCCACATGATTCTGCAGAGTAGTGTTGTACCACAATTCCCCAGATGAAAGTGCCTTCTTATTCTGGACAATTTGTGCAATAAGAAAGAAAAAAATAGAAAATTATCTTCATTATCTTGAATAATGGCATCAATTAACATGCTACAAACCATCAGTTTCCAGGTTGCCACATAGAATACCGAATTTGAGTTTTCTGACTGAGGAACTGTTTAAACAGCAGGAGAGGAAAGAACATTCAAAAACTAGCAAGTGAATTTACTATGACCACTAAATGGAATATGATCACCAGATAATCGACCAGAAAGAGTTAACACCTTTTCTAGTAAAAAAAATCAGACCTTAAAAACTTCTTTCTTGCTGCTTTGGACAAAACCTCTTAAGCCACAGGAGATGACTTGAGGTTTACGCATGCTTTATTACTTGCAACTAATCAATGATGAAACACAAATAAAAGTTCCCATGACCCCAATACATAATGAGATAGAAACATTTTTTCACCACAGGTCATCTTCTCCAGTCAGAATCAACTCGTTTTTGTATTTGGAAGAAATTGCTGGGACTCTCTTGCTTTGCAAAGTGTCAGGAAGTGAGGTTTACAGGTGTTGCTATTTGATGGATATTTCAACAGTGTGGAAGTCTCCAATTGGATATTGCCTCCACAATATTCCACATTGTCCAGTGTGGAGAATGTGTAAGTCTCCCACTGGATATTGTCTCCACATCAGTAGCTTTCTGTAAGCCATTAAAAACAAATTGTTTTGAACACCATATGGATAGTGTGATTTGTGACATGTTTCTAATGTTGTTCTGGACCCTTAATTTTACCTGTGGTGATTGCTATAATAATACTATTACCGTACTTTTTGGAGTATAAGAGGCTTCCTCCCCCCTAAAAGAGGCTGAAAATATGGGTGCGTCTGATACTCCAAATGTAGCTTTTTCAAAGCTTTTTTTCAGCCCTAACGAGGTGCTAGCAAGTGAAGCAATCTCAGTGCTTTGCCTGCTTTTCTCATTGCTTCTCTCTCCACAGATCAGCTGAGATTTAGCAGCTGTTTTTTATCCTCAAACAGGGGATAAAAAGCACATGCTTTCTCTCTTGAAACCAGCAAACTAATGTGGTGAAGCTGACCAGACTAAGGATGCTAGCCAGATGAATACCTGGTAGGAAGATTCTCCCCCCTTATTTTTCTCCCTAAAAACTAAGGTATATCTTATGCTCAGGTGCGTCTTATATTCCAAAAAAAAAACAAAACAAAAAAAAAACAGTATATTATCTATCCTTGTATCTGTGCCTTTTCTACTTAATCAATTGAGTTTGAGTAATAGAGCTAAAGTACAAATTTGACAAATAATAGCAATAGTACTTAGATTTATATACCATTTCATAGTGCTTTACAGTCCTCTCGAAGGTTTACAGAGTCAGCATATTGACCCCAACAATCTGGATCCTCATTTTACCCACCTCTGAAGGATGGAAGGCTGAGTCAATCTTGAGTGATGAGGATTGAACTTCTGGCAGTCAGCTGAATTAGCCTGCAATACTGCATTCTAACCACTGCACCACCATCGCTCTTATAAGCATACTTATATGTATACATTCAGGCAACACGTTCTGAGAATGTTAGCTGCATTATCCAGTAGCTGGATAATCCATTGAAGCAGTATCAATTGAGATTGTCCAAATCTATAGAATTCTTTTCAGGATTCTTTTCAATACCAAGAAACCAAAAAACAGATTTGCAGAGGTAAATATGTCTATGCTGAAGGTTCTGAAGAATGTGAAAAAGATAGCACAAGTAGATGGTCTGCAGAATTCTCTCAGAGCTACCAATGTTTTGTTCCTTTCATTAAGAGTGACAATAGTGTGATATGTAGTGTAACTTCAGCTTCCGGGTGACTGGATACATGACCCTATGGCTCTCTTGGGCAACTGGACAGGATCCTGATAGGAGGATTTGAAAGGAAATAAATGCATCTTTTTTTCTTTTTTTTTTTTAGAGAAAGGGAGGTTCTATCTTAAAAGAGACTGTGGTGGACCTCTTCATGAAGGAACCATCTCTAAATTTGGAAAACTGCAGTCATTCTCTAATCTCCCTCTCTTGGTGAATATTTATGAGAAGGCAATGTAGAAGATAGATGAAGGCAAAAAACATACCAGTACTGCTTCCTCCCCCTATTTTCTCCACAACAACAATCCTATGAGGTAAGATTGTCAGGACTTGTATGGGAAGTGGGCATCCCCTGGTTCTATTGAAACTTTTAGCAGTGTTTGATGCCACTGACTATAGCATAGTTGCTAAATAGTCTGGGGGTGTTTCATACCTGACCAGAGAATATTAGCCAGTGCTAATAATAATCTATATATCAGTACAGTACGTCAGGCTAGGGATGTTGTGAAAGTCTAAAGCAACATAGGAAGATTGTAAAGGAGCTGAATTGGTGAGGGAAAAAAATCAAAATATTTTGAAGACCAGGTTATAATTTGTAAATGACTTATCCATTTTGATCCCAGATTGATAGAATTGCATTCATCCCAAAACAGCATCCTCCTGCACATGTGCTTATTGATTCAGAAAGAATAGCTTTGCCTGGTATGCCAGCTGTGTGTCTTTATTGAACAGGACAGCCTTACAACCATGATAGAAATTTGGACTATAATGAATCCAAAATGCAGTGGACTGATAAGAAGGTAGTTCAGTAGTATCAAACTTATGTTGAGATCATCATGTTGTAATTAATAGACTTCCAGGCCCAATTTAAGGTTTAGTTTTCATCTCTAAAACTGTACAGGATTTGGTATCCACACACTTGCAGGTTCATCTTTCCAGAATCACTTCATGTTATGAATTCTTCCCAAGAATAGGATGATCTAGGCCCCACCCAACAAGACAGACACAGACTTCAGAGGATAATTAGAACTGCAGAAAAAAAACAATTCCTATCAACCTGCCTTTCATTGAGGACCTGTATACTGCACGAGTCAAAAAGAGGGCTGTGAAAATATTTACAGACCCCTCACATCCTGGACATAAACTGTTTCAACTCCTACCCTGAAAATGACATCTTAGAGCACTGCACACCAAGACAACTAGACACAAGAACAGTTTTTTCCCAAACGCCATCACTCTGCTAAACAAATAATTATAATTCCCTCAACACTGTCAAACTATTCACTAAGGCTGCAGTACTACTACTATTACTCTTCTCACCGTTCCTATCACCCATCGCCTCCCACTTATGACGGCATGACTGTAACTTGTTGCTTGTATCCTTACGATTTATACTGATATTGATTGTTTCCTGATTGCTTATTTGTACCCTATGACTATCATTAAGTGTTGTACCTTATGATTCTTGACAAATGTATCTTGTCTCTTTATGTACACTGAGTGCATATGCACCAAAGACAAATTCCTTGTGTGTCCAATCACACTTGGCCAATAAAGAATTCTATTCTATTCTATTCTATTCTATTCTATTCTATTCTATTCTATTCTATTCTATTCTATTCTATTCTATTTTCTTAGCAGAAGTCCCTACATTATGAAATACCTTTCTATTTTAGGGATTGATGGCAGATTTGGGTTACATTTATAATTTTATCATGTATACTTTGATGTTTTATTTTTATTATGCAAGGAAGCTTGAGTTGCAAGAAAGTGAAGAATATAGAAAAGTTGCAATAAATATTGATTGACTATGCCAAGTTGATATTGCCTGTTAATAGCCACAAAGATTTTCTCAAGAAGGATCTGTCATAAACTGGTTCTTCGGGTCTTCCAAACAAATAAGAAAAAAAAATATATAATTCAAATTACATCCCCTGAAGCTAAAGAAATGCCTTGTCACAAGATGGGATTTTATGTACATTTCTAGACAGTAAAGAAGCACAGCATATTTTACAAAGTATCTAAAAGTTATAAATAATTTCATGTAAGACATTGTGACAATCATATAAAGAAGCCTGTGTAAATAGCAGCATTGTAGTAAATAAAAACCTGTATTTATTTACTACTCGTTCTACTTGTTTTTACAACTCTCTTTATAGTGCCAGGTTTAACAAACTACACTGGCAATTCTTCTTTATCTTCCAATTGATTTCTTCTTCCTAAGCTACCTGCAATTTCAACAAAGTGAACTCGGTATTACAAAATGGGGCTAAACATTCTGTTCTACCAAAAGACTGTTAACTACTAAAGAACTCTTCCTTAATAAATACCAGGAACTGAGAGCTTCAATCAATCCAAAATCATTTAATTAAAAGCCCTCTTAGGGATCTATTGAAATGGACAGCCTCATTTGGAGGTGTTTATGGATATGTCAATTTCCAATGAACTGAACTGAAACAGATTGGGATACTTCCCCTCAAGAGGGCGAGAATCTAATCAACCTGTTTCCAATTCAAAATGTTCCATAAAACTTCACCTACACTTCAGGAACTCAATAATGTAGAGGGTAGGATGTCACACCTTGTTCAAAGAGAGGGTGGGGGAGAAGGATTTAAAACCATTACCTTAGGAGGGTATGATAGTCAGAGATCAATAAGTCCTTCAAAAAACAGAATGGCCCTTGCAATTGGTCACCTCAATCAGAGTGTTTTGGATAGGTCATGAGATTGTGCGATGGAGAAGAGAGGAGAAGTACCTTCCCTCTAGTTTCAATCACACCTCTTTGTCACCAAGGGTCATTTTTTTCTGTACTTGTATGTTTCTTGTATAAATAGCCAACTAATTTTTTTCATTATCTTTCCTTTGAACCTTCATTTCCTTCTAGTTGTTCAACATTTCAACCTGATTCTTTGCCACTTCTTTTTTCCTTTCACAATGTATTCCAACATTGTATGTTGGTTAAATTGCCCTAGGGCTAGGCTATTTCCTTACATAGTCCTGCTCTTTCACATATTTGTTCTTTCTGAATATAATTCAATTGTTATTATTAGCTTCTATTTTTAACCATGGAAGCTATTTAATAGATCACTGTGTATGTGTGTCTGCTTTCTATCTTTGATATTGTAATCAGAGTCTGATAGCTCTATGTGTGATTGTTTATAATATGGTGATACTAGGGTAATAACACACCAGCTGGAAGGGAGGAACTAAGTCAAATTTTGCTGGCAAAAATTACTGGAGCAAGTAGCTGTAACATTCCTGGCAGCTTGAAAACCCCTGTCCTGATTTCTATAAAATTAGGCACAGTTTATCCCTGAATAATAGCTTATTAGGAAGGTTCAACCCATTGTTTTAAAAAAAGAAAAAAATGGCCCTTGAATAATCCACATTTCTGCATTAGTTTATATACTCCATGGGTATTATCTAAAATAGACAACAACTGGTCCCCTAATTGTAACTCTTCCTTATAATTCTTAATAAGTGGAGGGGGGGGAAACCAAGGTTAAGTTATTTTCGGAGGCTAAGGGACAAGTCCCAGCTTTGAAGAAACATTGCCTGTTTTTTGGATATGTTGGTGCAAAATTGCCCTTCGGTTTGTGAGTTTATATAGTAACTAGGTGCAGAAAGGAACACCTGATCTCACAACTGCAGGACTGAAAAGTAGAACCTCCATCAGTTGCGCCCTGATTTTGCAGAGAGGCAATAATTGGGGTGGGGGTGGGGAATGGACGGAGGGTGTGTCATAAGTAAATGCCTTATTCTATAACAAGAGATATGTATATATGTACAGGATATAAAGGGTTAATTTATTCATCCTCCTTTAATGTATTCATGTGTAATCACCCCCCTTCCTTGTCTCCTCCCCTTTGATATAAATAGAGAGTGCTTTTACCTCATGCTTGCTTCTCACTGTAAATCTGACAAATAAGTAGAATGCCTATTATGAATAAACTTTTCTTTAACTGAAGAAATTGCCTCTCAATTCATCATTGAGTCTGATCCTCAAAATATTGTAACAAGCTGGTAGCAGAGGATGGTTTGAACTGACTCAATAAAATCCAACATGCCTAAGAAAGAAAACCTCAAGAATAAAAAAGAAAGACCCAATACCAGGGCAAATGATAAAGAAACAAAAACAGATCAAGAAATGATCGACGAACCAATAAATACAACAATCAAAGAATCTGAAGATAACACCACAGACATCGAAGAAACAGCAGATGAAACCGACAACCAAGAAGAGAACAAAATAAAAGACAAAGACCTCAGATCGGAGATACTGAGGCTAATAAAAAGTCAAAAAGATGACCACAAACTCATCGCGGAACTCCGAGGCTTCTTGGAAGAAAACAGAGCAGCGAGAGAAAAAGACATTGAAAAAGCCAAACCCGAAAATACAAAAATGGTGAGCGAACCTACAACGAAAGAAAAAATAACCAGAAGCAAGACCAGAGGTCCCGCTCAAAATTTTGAAAGGCAGCCATCTTCTCTTCAACCGGCCACAGAAATGAACACGTCTGAACCAATCAGAATGCACCATTCAAAAACTCTGGCGCGAAAAAACATAAAAAATAGCAAAAAATATATTTACTCTTCTGAAGAGTCAGAAACAGATACAGAGGAATCATCCACTGAACAAGAAATCGAAACACCCATGAGAAAAATATTTAAAACGTTTGGCACAAGTCTAACAATTTCAAAAGAATCGATAAAAGCCAATAATGCAAAAATACAAAAGAAACGAACCACAGCTGCCAGCAGAACACCCAAGATCGAGCCGGAGACCGAATCATCAGAAGGAGAGCACTACGAGGGAGCTACAGCAAAGAGAACCTCTCCCAGCGGCTTCAGCAGAGAAATGACCAACGCGCATGCGCAGATGAACACAGAGAACTACAATGAACTTTATGAAGAAGGAGAACCTTTCAAGCTCATCAGCAGAATACCCACACCATTCTGCAATTTTCAACATCTACAGGACCATGGACTACCCACAGTTGTAAGTAGTGGGAATAGTAATATTGGGAATCTACCTAGTGATTTCCCAAAACTTAGAATTGATGGCATCAATTTACAGGAATGGTGTCAACAAATTCAGGTTGTCTTTATGAAAGAAAATTTATTATTTTTTATAACCAATCCTCCCAAAAGACCTTGGACCCTAAAAATGGACTGCCTGCATCACAGAGCATTCTATTTAATAATTTCTAGCATATCACCTGCCATGTACTACAGTATTAAACATAATCTTACTGTTTCAGAAATAATTCAATGCATGTTTAAATTGTTTCATAGTGAAAGTGTAGCAACAACCACTAGAATGTCTAAAGATTTCTTTTCAGCCAAATTAAGATCTGGAACCACCATAAGTGAACATTTAATATCCTTAAACAAAACCAGAGCAGAATTACATCTAAGAGGAGAAATAATATCAGAACAGACAATGAAAAGCGTTATCCTTAACTCATTAGATTCATCATGGGATAACTACATATCACACTTAGACTCAATCAATCTAGGATACTTATCCATAGAAAGTCTGTCAAATAAGTTAATAGCTGAAGATAATTTGAGGAGAAGTAGATACAATGCATACACAGAACACAGACAGGCAAAAGGGGTAACCTTCCAAGAAAATCACCAAAAAACAATTGAATGTTACAATTGTGGATCCAGAAAACACTCTAAGGGAGATTGCCCCATGTTTCATAGGGAAAAACAAAACCGTGATTATAGGGGTAGATATCAAGACAGGCAATCATCTATTGATAGATACAGATATAGAGACTCCCCAAACTACAGAGAACGCAGAAAGGATAGAGATAATTCAAGGGACAGAAAATCAGGATCATTAAATGGATTAGATAAACATAACGATGTCATCACACAAAATTCAAAAAACAATACTTGGCTCATAGATTCAGGGGCGACTAATCATACAACAAATAACAAGAAAATACTGTCTTCATTCACAAATGATAAATTTATGATAAGAGTAGCCAATCAAGAAAATGTTCAAGTCATAGGGAAAGGAGATGTAAATATACCTGGTTTAGGTAAAGTAGAGGGGGTATTGTTGACACCAGAAATATCACATAACATACTTAGTGCAGTGAAATTAAGCCAAGATTTCAACATAAATATAATCTTCTCTGGGGGAAAAGCAATACTAGAAAAGGATGGGACTAAATTGAATAGTGTAGTTATCGAAGGGGGCCTACCCTTCCTTGTAACAGAAGATAAATGGTTGCATAACATTAATACAAACACTGATGACAACATCAACATAGACAGTGAACATAGTAACAACAATGACAATGAAGAACCCAATACACACTGTAATCACAAAGACACACCCACTAGTGATACACACAATAACAAAAGACCCAATATAGGCAAACCAATTCATGATGAATGTGCACACATGTTGCATAGGAAATTGGGACATGCAAGCTTCCCTGTAATACAAAAAATGATTGAACATGCTGATGGCGTTAAAATAAAGGATTGTAAAAACTATTTGGAATGCTCAGTATGTAAATCCTCAAAACTCAGAACAAACCCAAAACCAAAGAGGGCAACAAGGACCTCTAACCAAATTTTTGATCTGGTACATATGGATCTAGTTGGTCCATTAACACCATCCATCACATACAAAAAAAGATATTTCCTAACTATTGTAGACGACTATAGATGTTATGGATTTGTTTATACTTTAAAACACAAAGATGAAACTTTCCAAAAATTCAAAGAATTTTACAAACGTGTAGAAACACAACACAATATCAAAATAAAACAAATCATGACAGATAGGGGATCCGAATTCATGTCAAAAGAATTCTCACAATGGATAAAAGACAAAGGAATGATACACTTCACGACTAGCCCATTTTCTGCTTTTCAGAATGGTACAGCAGAACGAAAGAACTCGACACTGCAAACCATGATTAGATGTACATTAGAAGATGCTGGTTTAGGAAAACAATTCTGGTCAGAAGCATTACTATATTCAAACTATACCCAAAATAGGACCTGGTCTAGCATCCTAAATAAAACACCATACGAAGTGATGTACAATAGGAAACCAAAAATATCACACATGCACATATTTGGAGTTACAGCAGACGTACACATACCAAAACAATTAAGACGTAAGGGAGATAACGTATCCAGAAGGCTCAGATTCATGGGATACGAAACAGGCACAAAAGGATATAGATTCATTGACAATAATAACAAATTCATAGTCTCAAGAACAGCAGTATTTCATGAACAGGCCAACTGGTCTAAGATACATCTTAACGAGATAATCCAAAATACAGAACCAAATATTGAACAACAAGACAGAATAGAAAGAGAGAAACATGAACATAACACACATGATGACAAAAACAAAACATGGACAGGTAACCATACCAGGATAAAAACAGATTCATTAACCAAAAAGGAAGCAAGGTATCTACACGATAATGAAAGCATTCCAATAAGAACAATCAGGTGTAACAGAAAACAATTACCCAATAAGTATAAGGATTATATAATGTGTGTGAATGACGAGACACCAACACCTAACACATACGAGGAAGTGTTGAAACTTCCCATGGAAGAAAGAGAAAAATGGGAATTAGCCATAACAAAAGAAATGAACAGCTTGCGTGAATTAGGTGTATTTACACCAGTCCCTGCCCCTAAGAACAAGACAATTATAGGCACCAGATGGATATTCAAAATCAAAGATTTAGAAGAGGGTAATAAATTATATAAAGCTAGATTAGTCGCACAAGGTTACGCTCAAAAATATCCTGAGGATTACACTGACACATACTCTCCCACTGTAAGAACCGAAAGTGTTAAGACAGCTTTAGTCATAGCTGCTATACTCAATCTTGATGTCTTTCAATATGATGTGCAGACTGCATACTTACATGCAAAGCTCGACAAAGAGATATATGTAAGGGCACCTCATAGCCAATGTACAAATAGAAATGAGACCTGGTTACTTAACAAAAGCTTGTACGGATTAAAACAATCCGGCAAGCGTTGGAATGAATGTCTAGTCAGCGTGCTTAAAAATATGGATTTCAAAGCCACAACTGCAGACAATTGCTTTTTTGTTAGAAAGGAAGGTGAATCATTAGAATTTGTGTTAATCTATGTGGATGGTATTTTGTATATAGGCAAACATAAAGAAAAGAAAGACTTATTTGTATCCAAGCTAAGTGAACATTTCTCTTTAAAGTTGCTAGGAAGGGTAAACAAATACCTTGGAGTTCAAATCAATAAAACAAGAAAGGGATTCAAATTATCCCAGAGAGATAAAATTATAGAACTTCTGGAAAAATGCAATTTAAGAGATGCCAAACCTTGCGATACTCCTATGCAGACTGATTTTCTAAGGAATATGGATGAATCTTCACCTGAGTTCGAGAACAATATATTATATAGATCAATTATTGGTTCTCTCTTGTATATATCTAATTGGACCAGGCCTGATATAGCTCTGCCACTTAATTTATTATCTAGACATGTAAGTAAACCACTTATGTATCATTGGGAAGCAGTTAAACGAATACTAAGATATCTAAAACACAGCATAGATTTCTGCCTACTCTTAGAACCCAATAATATTAAAGAACCTATTATCACCAGTTACGCTGATGCAGACTGGGCAGGTGACATCAAATGTAGAAAGAGCACCTCAGGTTATGTATTATTTTTAAATGATTGCCCAATATTCTGGTACACTGGGAAGCAAGATTTAGTAGCGACTTCCACAACAGAGGCAGAATACGTCTGTTTATCTAAAGCCTCAAATAATTTAGTGTGGTTTAATGATTTATTATCTGATATTTGGAAGAATCCAATACTACCATTTGTCATACATGAAGATAATAAGGCGGCTATAGAAATATCAAGATCTGACGCCATTGGTCAAAGGTCCAGACATATAGATATCAAATTTAAACACGTGAGACAATTATCTCAGGATGGATTCATTAAAGCAATCCACTGCGAAACCTCAGAACAAATAGCTGATATATTAACTAAACCTTTACCTTCTAAACAACACAAATACTTGACATCAAAATTACAAGTACTATATAATTCTGAATCCGAATGCAATCATTGTTATATGTCGAATCGGCATTTAGAGGGGGATTTGTCATAAGTAAATGCCTTATTCTATAACAAGATATATATATATATGTACAGGATATAAAGGGTTAATTTATTCATCCTCCTTTAATGTATTCATGTGTAATCACCCCCCTTCCTTGTCTCCTCCCCTTTGATATAAATAGAGAGTGCTTTTACCTCATGCTTGCTTCTCACTGTAAATCTGACAAGAATAAGTAGAATGCCTATTATGAATAAACTTTTCTTTAACTGAAGAAATTGCCTCTGAATTCATCATTGAGTCTGATCCTCAAAATATTGTAACAGGGTGGCAGGGAATTTGCTTCTTCCCCTTGTACCCACACTGCACTGCAAGGAAAAGGTCTGTTGGAGGAAAGGATTGGATAAAGCAGAGGCCCCTTTTGGACACCAGAGATTGGTTCTGTGGAGACAGGTTTTTCTGTGGACAGAGGGGGTATATTTTTCTGTGCTGCCAATGGGGCTGCGCTTGTTTGCCCAGTCCAGTTTCTGGCATGCCATGGCCCAGACCGGGGTGATCCATGGACCAGGGGTTGGGGATCCCTGGGGTAAAGCACGCACACACACACAGACTTCCCAACTTTTGGGTGGACAGCTGCCATAATGGCTATCATCCATCTCAGTCTTATCCTGATTCAACCTCAGGTGGTCAGGCTCAGCCATCTCAAATTTTTCCTCCAGGCAGACTAATCTGCTAGAGTCTACTTCTGTATCTTGCCTAGAGAGAAATCAGCCACTATTTCTAAGCAATGTATGAGTTCTTAGTAACCATGGGTTCGGGGTACATAGCTGGTGAGGCCATGTAAGCATAAACATGGAAGTGAGGAGTCCAGATTGGGTGCTGAAGACAGTGAGCTCTCCACTGAACTGGGCCTCTTGGGCACTCTGTTCGTAGTAGTAGTAGTAGTAGTAGTAGTAGTAGTAGTAGTAGTAGTAATATCCCTGTTCCTATGAACTTTTGGAAGGAACATGTGTTCTGAAGCATAATATGCTCATTTAAGACTGAATAAGAAAAATTGTAATTCAATAGGGGGTTTTACACCACAAATTTAATATGTGATCTGCCTTGATTTCACTCCATTTCCTATTAATAAACATCTCTTCTTTTTTCAAGATTCCACATATTGCTTTGTTGTTAAATAGCCTGAAATAGTTTCCACTAAAATATTATAGAAATGCATATTTAAATTTAAAACATAATTTAGGTGTCGTAATGTTAACAAAACCTCAGATCTACAATTTCCTTCCTGGAACTTTTATATTATTACCTGCATGAAGAGAGAATGTCTGAAAAACCAAAGGAATGAAAGCAAATGTTACAATTCTGTCATCAGATAATGTCAAACCCAGGCAACAATAATTTTGCTAATCCTAAATATAAAGGGCTACTTGGAGAACCCAGCACGAAGCCTGAGTAAAACCAAATTGCATTAGTTTTTCAACTGTGAGGAGTTTTTCATATCAACAGTATTGAAATTAAATGGTTCTTGGGTCAAAAATTTCAAGATAGCACAGTGACAGAATATACTTAATTAATTCTAGTGAATCTAATTTTAACAGCTTCAAAGTTTTTTTTAAAGCCTCCCTCATTTCATTACCAAGTCTTAGATTTCTATTTGATCAAAAGTGACAAATATTTAATTTCCTCAGTTTAATTAATTTGGGCTGTTAAAAAAGAAGGTCCATTTAATACCATGATCAGAACATTTACAAATCAAGAAACAGTATCCAGGAAAGCATTCCAAAGACAGATTAAACATTTGCACAATGCTATAAAGCTCATCTAGACCAATATCTATCATTACATAGAAATATGATTGCTTTGGCCTAATTAGCTGGCAACATGAACTTCTTCAAAAGAAGGACAGCTATCCAAGGTGGCAGTGATTTAAAGGAAATAGGAGGACTTATGATAGGAGGAAACTGGTACCTACATTAGGTTTAGATCTGCAAAATTAGTGCTTGTCCCCTGAAGCTCTTATTACTGTCATCCTATCTCTTCTCTCAGGCTTTTCTAACAGCCATAAGGGAAAAATGCTTATTAGAAATGGACATACAAAACTGCTATTGTACATCAAAGATTTTGGAATTATCAAATCTTTGTACGATTATAGCACAAAGCACTCACCCATACAAAACAATGGAAGCCAAGTTACTGTTGTTAATTATGACAAGCATCCAAAATGGAGATACAACAGACAAAATATCACGTATGTGTTGTTATAGTCTTAGTAGCGTACCCAGAAATGTTCAAGATAGGAAAATGAACTTGATACAAAAGGACAATAAGAAAGTTTACGTAACTAGGGAATGTTATAATGCGCCAGAGAGTATCTTTTACAAAACACATCATTCAGAAGGACACAGTGAAGGTATAGAAAAATATATGGCCTAATAAATTAATACTGCCTACTACTCTGACATGATCTGAGGCTAAAGCAGAAGTGTCAATCAGCATTGTTTAAATTATGCAAAGGGGGCAGTGTCCCATTCAATACAGTGAGTGTGACTGGGATTTTCTGGTTAGTCTAGGCTACTTGGGGATGATCCTTGTTTAAAATAAGCTTGTTTTAATGCTTACATTCATGTTTTTGTTTTTGTTTTTTCTCACTTAAAGTGATGCCACTGGAGGCTTTTAGTTGCCCCATGTGGTCCTGGGGCCATTCCTGCTTTAATTGGGTATGCATGAATTGAATCTCACATGCATGAGGCTTCAAAATTACAACTAATGGTAAGTCAAAAACTATCCTGCATTTTCTCAATTTACCCCCACATGAAAGGCAGCAAGCTTTGCTACTTTATACTCAGAAAACTTGACTCTTCCTTTAAAACTTTTCTTGAATTTTTTTTGAAGTTTTAAAAATTATTGGATGAAGTATGGGATGCTACTGCTGCTGTTTTCAGTTCATTCCCTTTCTTTTGTTCTGGAGCATCTCTGATTGGCCAAGAGACCTGACCCATATCTGCTCAAAGTGAGGTGCTCACAACTGATGCCTTCCCTTGGGATTAAACTGAAGTATGGAAAACCAGAGAGGTCATTATTGTTGGAGAAATAATTGTACAGTGAATGGCAAGACACACTCCTTGGCTGCCTTAAATCAGAAGGAGTCTAGAAGCACTTTTTAGACTAATTTTAGACTGACTTAGACTAATTTTATTACAAGAAATTTTATTACAGGACATGAACTTGTGTGATTTGCAGTTGCATGGAGTGACCATGTGAATTTTAGCCCACAGAAAGTTATTCCTCCCTAAGTAGGTCTTTCTGGGGTCCACAACCTTCTCAGATGGGGCTTCCCAATGTTCCCAAAACTTCAGATATCAAGCACACGTGCACACACAGCCTCAGCAGTTGCAGGGATGTAGGGAAAAGGGAAGAAGCCACAGTGCCAGTCTTGACCCTGAGTTGCATGATACTTCCTCCCTCTTTCAAAACCAAGATGCACATGTACACAAAGCCCATGCTCCCTCTTTTTGGATGAACCTACTTTTACTTCCCTCTCTTATCTTCACAAGAAAAGAAAAGGAAGAGAATGTCTATCCAACAGCACCAGGAAAACTGCTTGGGCCTCTGAGGGCCCCACTTCCAATTCTGGCTGCTGCTAAAATGGCAACGTACTCAAGAATAATACAGGAGGGTTAAATAGTGTAGTAACAGCAGGGTCCCCACTCTTCTTCTTCCTTGCTACTCATCTGCAGTGAATAGAAAGGACACCATATTCTCGTATTGGCAGAGACCAATCCATTGCTTAAACTGGCTTCACTCTAGGAAGCAACCGAGATGGTTTTCTAGATGTACTGTTCAAGCATCTGGGTAGCATATGCTGAGTGAGCTGGGAAACTTGCTTGTAAAAGACCGCAACTGAATTCCCTGATGCCTTTCACTATTTTGGAAAAGAGAAAAGGGTAGCAGAAACCTTTGGACACTTCTATTGGGCAATATGCCCGTACATAACCTGCATGAAATCAAACCTAGGAAGGATTTTTTTTCTTCCTAATAAAAGAACAATTAACCATTTAAGCATTAAAAAAAGAATCATCACCTCAAATTTAATAATGCCAAATCAGAGCCCACTAATGCTGTGATAATGCCTTCTAATAGAATTGAGGGTACAAACTGCGTTGTTAGCTGTTCTTCTTCAATCCAATCATTTCCCTGACGTAAAATATTATCCGGCTTAATAGTTTGTGTATAAAATATTTAAATAAATTAGTCCCATTTATGCATATGCATTCTTTTCTTAAAGGTCATGCCAGTTTTTCAGTCAAATAATTACAAAGCACTACATGTCATTAAATCTTAGTTTAGTAATTTAAGGGAAAGCACTTAAAAGCTTACCCAAGAGGCTATACATTAAAGGGCAAAGCTGAAAGCATTTGTCAGACTTAAATGAATTAAGCCTATGTTACAGCTCATCTCTCTGAGTTCCGCTAATTTCAGTGTTATCCAAATGCTATATCCCTCAACAATTGCTCTGTTCAATGCTAGAGAAAACATACTATATGTCATCATTACAGTTAGGTCTACAACAGGTTTATCAGGGCTGCCTTTTAGATGGACAAATAGAAGAATTGTCCATGCTCTGAATAAGGAAATAATTTTTTGAAGCATGCATGGCCTGAATAAATAGCTATGTACAGTATGTTGTACATAAATAGCTATGTACAGCTATGTAAAATAGTTACGTTACAGATACATTAACCCAATTTTGTCCTTCCCTTTCCATGATTTTCACACATGAAGGTAATTTATTTTCTTTGGCCCTATTCCAGGGGTGAAATCTACTTACCTTCCTTACCTGTTCAGAAGTGTATGCGCAGAAGGTAAAAAAACATTACTTGCTGGTTAAAACCAGGAAGTAATGACACCCGGACGGCAATCGCTACCAGATCGCTGAACCACAGGGAGAAATCACTACCTGATCGGGCGATCCGATCCGATCTGGGAGCATTTCACCCTTGCCCTATTCCCAATTAAAAGATTAAGAAAGAAAATGTTTTTTCTTAACTAAACAGCACTTATCTTTTGGTGCAGCGTTGTTCTAGAATCAAAGATTCTAGAAAGAATTAAACAAAGAATTGTGATGTGTTTAGTTCAGCTCCTCATTTCACAGACACGTCCATGTTCCACTGGATGGTAAGATGACTGCTGGTAATTTTATGCAGATATCTATGTAGCCAGGTTAATAATAATATGGATTTTTTTCAATGCCCTGTAAGAGTTGATAGTACCAGCCCAACCAAAAAAATAAATTAAAAAAAAAAGCAAATGCTTCAATGAAATTCCATTTGTTTGCACAAATTATTTTGGAACACAGCTAACTAGGGAAGTCAGATTTAGATACTGTAGAACTACATAAGGTAGAATTCAGGTAGTCTTTGACTTACAATCATTTGTTTAGTGATAGTTCGAAGTTACAACAGACATTTGACAACTGGTTCACATTTATGATGGTTGCAGTATCCCAGGGTCATGTGATCACCTTTTGCAACCTTCTGACAGCAAAGCCAATAGGAAAGCCAGATACACTGTAGCGGTTCACTTAACTGTGGTAAGAAAAGTCATAAAACGGAGTAAAACTCCCTTAACAACTGTCTTAACAACAGAAATTTTGGGCTTAATTGTGGTCATGAGTTGAGGATTATCTGAATTATACATTAGATTTAATGTAAATTAGGTGAGCTCTGCTACCTGTGGGCTGAACACTTGCCCTTCCTAACTTTTATATGTTGCAGGAAAAGGGTTGCTGAATTTGGATAGATTCAAAAATGAAAAAGCTCTGAAATACCATTAATGGAGGAATGGTTAGTGAAGATGACAAACTTAGCAGAAATGGCAAAATTAACTTGTTTGATTAGAGAAAGATCAATAACTATATTTATCTGTGACTGGAAACCCCTTGTGATCTTATTTGCTGAAAAACGAGAAAAAGAACATGATTTATGAGTTTGAAGATTAGAATGGGTAGCTTATGGAAAGAAGAAAATTATGTTGTAACTTCAGAGAGAAGGGATAAAATATAAATGCATTTATAACCACTGTAAAAAAGATCAAAAGATGCTTTGTTATATTCTTTTTTCTTTTCTATTGCTCCTTTTTTCTTTTTTTCATACATATTCACTCATTCTGTCTTTATTTTTGTTTCCTTTCTAATATTTGCATTTTTAGCTTATTAAAAATTATTTCAATAAAAATTATATTAGAAAAAAAGAGAGAGATAAGCTGGATCTATACGCAATGAATCCTTTACTGTGGAAGGAAGAGATGACAGAACAGACGAAGATGTGACCCCTTAAGACCTGATCCTGGATCCAACTAATCCAGAAAAATATTGCCAAATTTCCAACTGTGATGGAATGTGTCTACCAAAGGGGAGATGATATGATGAACTACAATA